>JAJHPC010000021.1:131615-1331615 GCA_024447665.1 Juncus inflexus | reverse complement strand
CCGAAATGAATCCGTATTCATATTCGTATCTGATAATATCCGGATCGTATTCGTATCCGTACATATATCCGAACCGAATCCGTATCCGGACTATCTATATTCGTATTTGGATCCGAAAAAATAATATGGATACGGATATGGTATGACCCCGATCCGAACTGTATCCGAACCATTTTCACCCCACCCACAGTCCAATAGAGATAAAGAAGTGTTTGTACGAGAGCTAGATGATTTACAAGAAAATTTACCCATACCTTGGATTCTTCTTGGTGATTTTAACCTTGTAGCAGCTATAAGAGAAAGATCAGGTACCACAGATAGGAACTGGGAAGATTTTCAAAAACTCAGGGACCTTATGGCAAATTTAAACCTTATCAACCCCCCTTGACAAGGGAAAGAATTTACTTGGTCAAGTACCATTGCTAGAGCAAGAATTGATAGGTTTCTTTTTAATATTGATGTTAGTAGTATGCTCTAGGCCAATGTATTTGAGACCTAGATGTATGGATTGTGTTAAACAAACATTATTTTTATTTAGAGATATTTTATATAATAAATGCGTATTGGTTATTTTATTCTTATTACTAAAATGAACCTTGAATATTATATTCATCTTTATATCATCAAAGTATGTGACTTTGATAGTAAAATTATAAAGTATTATGAATGATATTCTAAAATGTCCCTGATCATTCATAAGATGTTTGTGAGACAAACATACTTTATGATAAGCTATAAATGTACATCAGTATGTTAGTTGATTGATGGTCACGTTTTACTGATCATGAATAAGAGTTATTAAGTCATTAACATAAGTATATGTTACGAGACCATATCTTGGATTGACCCACCGTGAGAATACTACATGGTTCGTGTCATTAGTTATTCTCGGTAAAGAATGTATCTCGTAATCCTTAGACTTGAGATTATCTCGGTTTCCTACATGAGAAATTTTATACTTTAATATAATCTAACATCGTCTTTAACCGGACGGTCATAAAGATTATAATTAGGTATATAATGAATTATGCGGAGGAAAGAGTTTAATTAAGATAGGATTTGTTCCTCTCATAAATTGAGAGAGATATCTTTAGGCCTCTTGATGATTTGATTGAAGAAACGCACGGCCGTGCTCAAGTGAATTAATAAGGAGTTATTAATGTCATTTCATGTTCAATCAAATTCGGTGTCAAGAAATATTTATCGACCAACATAAGGTTGACACATACCATGTCTTATGGACGATATAGATATCGTGTAACAAAGGGATACAATGCATGACATAAATTAGGTTTGATCGAATCATCTATATTTGCTTAATTTGGGTAATCATGATGTCTTGCTAGAGGCCGCTCATGATTTATAATCCGTTGTGATTATAGCCAACATTAAGTAAACCTACAGGGTCACACACAAAGAACAACTATTGAGATGTACACAGAAAAATCATAACTTATGTGATAAGTTGTATGGAGAGCTACATAGTCAAGTGACACATCCAATCCTACATCTTATATGATAAGATGTGTTGCATATATGGTTACATAGTTACCATGCACATAGGATATGAAACTTATGGACTATGTAGGCACAAGAGACACCCTAAAATCAGATTAAGGATTATAATATTTTCGTCCATCTTTTGTGGGAAAAAAGGAGAGAAAAATCCGAAAATTATTCTCTTGTTATTTCTGTGAGAGAAATGAAGAACGGATACTAGCATATATCGTTCTTTATCCGTTCAAAGGGGTTGTTCGTGTGGATACCGGTAGAGGACGAAGCGAAATGCAGTGTCTTTGTGATTCGGGTTGAAACCGTGGTTTTGTTTGGAGAATCGGTTTGCTTGGAGAATCCGTTCATTTGGAGATCGGTTTGTTAGACCGGTTAGGCGAAATATACAAAGGATCAGTTTGGAAACCGGTTTGGAATCGGGCAACGAAAAACGTCAACCAAATTCGCTTTTGATCATCACGGATTAAGCGTAATCCGAAGGTACAAAGTTATGAACTTTTCTTTGATTTAATTGTAATTCACGGATCCTTCTTTTGGGTTTCGAATTCGATTTTGTTTCGTTTGTATTTTCCGCTGCGTTATGAACGGAAGAAACCCAACAATTGAGTGGTCCCAATTATTTCCAGTGTATCAGCAACTGACCTTAACAAATACATGTTCGGATCACATTCCCATTCTTTATCAGGCAACCTCAACTTTCCCTAAGCACAATGGCTTTGGGTTTGAAAACAAGTGGCTCTTTAATACCGAGGCAATTTCCATTATTGAAAATCATCTCAAAGAGAACAAAGCTCAAACCCTAAAAGAATTCCAATTGAAGCTTAAAACATTAAGTGCCAAACTCACAAATTGGAGTAAAAACAGAAGAAGAAATTCATCAAATCATAAAGAAGTGTGTAAAAACACAATCGATTGGATTGAAAGGTGTGAAGATTTCAGATCAATTTCAAATTTAGAAAGGTGGTTAAAAAAGATTTTAAAACAACGATTAAGAGACATAATAATTGAAGAAGAAAATCATTGGAAACAAAGAGCAAAACACAAATGGATCAAAGAGGGAGATAAAAATACTAGTTTTTTTTTCACAATTATGCTTCAAAAAGAAAAAAATAAATTGATGATCCCAATTCTGAAAAATACCCAATCTGACATTGAGGTGTCAGACCACAAATCAAAGGCTAGAATCCTCTTTAACTTTTTCAAATCACTGATGGGTACCAACTCAGGCTCAGGTGATGTTTCTATCCAAATGGATCTCACAAAGGTATACAAAAGTGATAAAATTAATCTTGATGCTTTAAATAACACCTTTCAAATTGAAGAGTTTGATGCAGTAATAAAATCCTGGAAACCTAACAAGGCTCCAGGTCCAGATGGTTGTACAGGAGAGTTCTTCAAGAGATTCTGGCCAATTATGAGGGAAGAAATTTATCAGGTCAGTGTGACTCATAATGTCACTGGAGGTTTGGGGGAATTCTCTCTCTCACAAATGGTACTTATTCCCAAGAAGGACAATGTCATGCATGCAAAGGATTTCAGGCTAATCAGTCTGATTTGCAGTTTTCAAAAAATCTTATCAAAATTGCTTGCAAACAGACTGAAAACAGTCATTGATCAGCTAATACTTCCCAACCAACTAGGTTTTATGGCCGGCAGGGAGATAGGTGAATGCTTCATTTATGCCAGGGAATTCACACATACAGCCCAACATTTACAACAACCAACCCTACTTTTGAAGGCAGATATCCACAAAGCCTTCGACACTGTCTCATGGAGGCTTATTACCAAAATCCTTCAGGCTAGGGGGTTTGGAGGTCAGTGGATACAATGGATTACCCATTATGTTCTTAAGTTGAGCCACCAAGGTCTTATTAAATGGCAATCCTGGAAAAAATATAAACCTACAAAGGGGTGTAAGGCAGGGGGACCCGCTGTCACCCTACCTTTTCAATTTAGCCATTGATGCATTGGCTAGGATGACAGAAGAATTAGGGAGGTTAAATTATATTGAGAGACCCATTCCAAATACTAACATTGGTATTTTTTATGCAGATGTCTCCCTCTTCTTTATCAAACCAACTCTGGAGCAAGTTAAAAGATTTAAAACTCCTCTCAATGCGTTTTGCAATAGTTCAGGCCTCCAAATCAATTATGAGAAATCAGAATGTGTGGTGATCCCTCATTCCACTCATGGAGTGGATGAACTTGCTCAAGAACTTGGCTGCCCTCAAGGTGTTTTGCCTTTTAGGTATCTTGGATACCCATTGCATCATCGAAAACCGACAAATGATGATTTTAGAGAATTGATTGAGAAATTTAACAAAAGGCTGAAAGGTTGGCAAGGAAAATTGTTGAGTATAGGAGGTAGAGTAATACTGGTAAATGCTGTACTATCATCCCTACCCATTTACTATATTTCTGTTTTCAAATTTCCTCAATGGGTGATTAAAGAGATGAATAAGATTAGAAGGAATTTTATTTGGAAGGGTACAAAAGACTGTGGATTTAATTTGGTGAATTGGGAACAAGTTTGCAAACCTAAAAAAATGGAAGGCCTAGGGGTAATGAACTTACAACTGTTTAATGATGCCATGAATCTAAAATGGATGTGGAGGTATTTTGGAGAGAATAATGGATTGGAGTGGGAAGGGTTAATTGGGGATTTAAATGAAGAAGGATCACATAAATAGTCTTACTTCTGGAGAGATGTGCGCCATCTTCTCCCTTATCTATACCAAAGCACAACATTCCAGCTACAGAAAGGGAATATCAATCTCTGGAATTGTGACTGGGGAATGGGGTACTTCTGTCAGAAAGTTTCCTCTTTATATTCACATGCAGTTATGTCTCAGATTTCAGTGGCGCAATTCAAATCATTGGTGGATAAGAGTGAAGCCTTCAATTTAATTACTGCAGAAAAACCCAGACAAGAGCTGTTAGATTTGGAAGAATTAGTTGAACAAATATAACTAAATCAAGAAAGAGATAAAATTAAGTGGAATTGGACTGAAAAAAGAGTATTCACAACCAGAAGTGCTTATTTAAATCTAATGAAAGAGGATTCAGAAGTTTCAGAACTGAGACTGATCTGGAAAATTAAAATACCTCTTAGAATGTAAATCCACTTATGGATTAGAAGGCAAAAGAAAATACTCACATTTGATAATCTGCAGAAGAGGGGGATTTCAATTGTTAACATATGCTCTTTATGGCACAAAGATCTGGAAACAGTGAACCACTTGAATGGTGAAGGTTGTGATTTCATTGCAAAGCACTGGTGTCTCTGGAGGAATAGCATTAATTGTGAGGATCTATTGCCTGATGTTAGACAAGAGGTTGACCGGATGTACCAGGGCAGAGTGAATCAATTCTTATGCCAAGCCACAGCTGTATTCTTGTTTGTGACTTGGCGAGAAAGGTGTAGAAGGGTGTATGATGAGTCTCATAAGTGTGATGGAGTATTGATTTCTGAGTTAGAAGACAAATTAGGGTTTATCAGGAAGGTTGAAAGAGATAGAGTTGAGATTAGTGAAGAACTGTTGTGAGAAGGGGAAATTTCAACCGGAAGAAGAAAAAAAGAGCAAAGTGTGTGAGTTGGCAGTAGCTGGTTAGAGAAAGAAAGAGGCATATTCTGTCAGGGGGACATGACCAAAGTACATTGAGTTAAGTGGGCTGAAGTTAGGTTTTAATGGGCCCAAAATTATATAGATTTTTTACACATATACCACTGATGTATTATATAGGACTATTTTTTTTTTATACCATTATTTCCCAAAATAAATCAATACTTGCCACTGTTTTGAAAATAATGTGGTAACTACCATTTCCGCCACTATTAGTGGCGGAACAACTTTTGTGCGGAACAGATAGATTTTCAGTTCTGCCAAAAACGGTCCATTTAACGCACTAAACGTGGTTAATTAGTATTAAAAATCTTGTTCCGCCACTACTAGTGGCGGAACATGTTAAAATATTTCTTTACCCCCACTTAAAGATTAACATGGCTCATGAATGGGCAATTAGCGTAAAAATTGAAGAATTACTATGTTCCGCCACTATTAGTGGCAACATGTGCATATTTCAGCCACTATGTTCCGCCTAAAAAAACCCATTTTTGTAACGGTTCTTTCCTAAAAACCGTTACTAATTACTTATTAGTAACGGTTTTTCCTAAAGAACCGTTACAGAATTGTAAAAAAGAAAATTTATTTTTGCATATTTGTAACGGTTCTTTAATAAAAACCGTTACTAATTACATATTAGTAACGGTTTTTTCTAAAGAACCGTTACAGAATTGTAAAAGAAAAATCTATTAGCATTTTTGTAACAGTTCCTTAATAAAAACCGTTACTAATTACATAATAGTAACGGTTTTCTCAAAGAACCGTTACAGAATTGTAAAAAAATCTATTTATGTATATTTGTAACGGTTCTTTAATGAAAACCGTTACTAATTGCATATTAGTAACGGTTTTCGGGAAACAGCCGTTACAGATAGTATATTCTGTAACGGTTCTTTAGAAAAAACCGTTACTAATATTGTAATTAGTAACGGTTTTCATTAAAGAACCGTTACAAATATGCATAAATAGATTTTTTTTTTTACAATTCTGTAACGGTTGTTTAGATAAAACCGTTACTAATATGCAATTAGTAACGGTTTTTATTTAAGAACCGTTACAAATATGCATAAGTAAATTTTTTTTTTTACAATTCTGTAACGGTTGTTTAGGAAAAACCGTTACTAATAAGTAATTAGTAATGGTTTTTAGGAAAGAACCGTTACAAAAATGGGTTTTTTATAGTGGCTGAAATATGCACCTGTTCCGCCACTAATAGTGGCGGAACATAATAATTCTTCAATTTTTACGCTAATTGCCCCATTCATGAGCCATATTAATCTTTAAGTGGGGTGTAAAGAAATATTTTAACATGTTCCGCCACTAGTAGTGGCGAACAAGATTTTTAATACTAATTAACCACGTTTAGTGCGTCAAATGGACCGTTTTTGCGGAACCGAAAATCTATCTGTCCGCCACTACTAGTGGCGGAACAAAAGTTGTTCCGCCACTAATAGCCGTGAAATGGTAGTTACCACATTATTTTCAAAACAACATGGTAAATATTGATTTATTTTGGGAAATAATGGTATAAAAAAAAAAAGTCATTATATAGATAGGCTTTCTTTTTTTATTTCATTTTTAGACTAGATTTTTCCTCTTTTTTTTGTACAGAAAATTTGTAACAAAAAAAAAAGAAGGGAAATTTTTCAAAAAACCCCTAACTTTTTTTGATATTATCAAAAAAATCCTATCTTTTTCATTTCTTTAAAAATTCTCTATAAAGCAACCTGAATTTTTTTTACTCTTTATAAAAAAAATTCAAGTTGTTTTATTGGGGATTTTTGAAGAAATGAAAAAGATAGTGGGTTTTTGATAAATCGAAAAAAGTTAAGGAGCTTTTGAAGAATTTCCCAAAGAATAAACATAAAAAGCAATACATATGATTGGAAGAGGGACAACAAAAGCCCTCTCCAAAAAAAAAAAAGATTCCTCTATTATTCTCTAAAGAACCAAAAATGAAAATCGAATAATGTTCTTCAATTTTGGGAGAGGAGAGATCCAAGCAAGCATTAAGCTGAGAAGAGAAGAGAGAGTGAGGAAACAGCTCGAGCACAAAAAAAGAGAGAACAAACCTAGCAAGAGGTATCGAAAAAGGAGAAGGAAGAGGTTCACTGGTGCGAGCGAGAGATTTTCCGCTTGTTTTGGGTGGAAAGCAAAATGAGAAAAAACCCCTCGTCTTCGTGGTGGGACCAGGAATATGGTTTCTTCATCAGGAATTTGGGTTCTTGATAAAGATAAACCATCAAACAAGAGAAAGAAAATGATTACCATTGTATTTTATTTCCATGCTTTTCCATTACATCAAACAAGCCCGGAATGAAAGATTTTAGTGGTGGAAAGATTTAGTATAGCCCAATTTAAACAATACACACTTTGATTTTCCTACAAGGCCCAATTACATGTATATTTTTCTCATTTCCAGCCTCAAAATCCCTCATCCTGAGACCAAACAATCAAACCAATCATACGCTTTCCTTCTTCTTTCTCTCATCTCTATCTACTCCTCACACGAGATTTCCCCATTCCATTTCAAACCCTAACCCTAGCTCCCAACTCCGGCGATCTCCACTTCCGGCGATCCGTCGAGGCAACGGAGGAAGGTGATGGATCCTCCGGAGGGTACCAATTGGGTGTTTGATTGCCCTTTGATTGACGATTTCAGCAGTTCCGGCGCCGGTTTCCTTTGGGGCCCGCCGGAGATCAACGGCCAGAACGGCGCCCCCAATCCTCCCAGGTGAGTGGTTGGTTTGAGATTGGTTTTGGGTAGATTTTGGTTTTGCTGTTCGAGCAAGTGGATTTGGTTTTGCCCCAATTGCATGTTTGTTTCGATTCGTGTTTTGATCATTGTAGTGCAATTACTAGTTACTTCTTGAAGTTGTTTTAGTTGTGATTTGATTTTTTTTGGTAATTGAAGAGATGAAACACTTAAATTATAGGATTTGGGCTTGTTTAATCTGTGGATTTTCTTGCTCAATTTGAACTAGTTTCAGATATTCTATTTGATTTTTTCAACCAATTGATTCCAAATTCCGAATTGATATTAGCTAGAGCTGTTAATAAAGAAAACCAAACCATCAAATCATTTAATTTATCTAATTCCTTTATTAAATCAATACTTTTTTTCAATTATATGTTAAAAAATTTCCTTATTTTTTTAATTAGTGTGGAGATAAATACAAATACCTCTTCTGCTGACTGTGGTGACTACACAAAAGAACCTGGCTCCAACAAACGGTTTGGCTCAAATTAAAAACAATTAAAATACAATACAACTCATAAAAACCCCCACATAATTAATATTTTAAACTTATAAAATTATTATATATGAGATATAGTGTTAGGTCAGAATCTTGCAGCCAGCCAAGCTCAAAGGCTTGCAGAGAGAAACTCAGGCGCGACCGTCTCAACGAAAGGTCACAAAACCAAACCCTAATTCCCATTTTTCTCCAAATTATTCAAACCCATTCTCATTAATGTTTTTTTTTATGTTTTAGGTTTGTGGAATTAGGGTCCATTTTGGAGCCAGGAAAGACTCCAAAAATGGATAAGGCGGCAATAATTAATGATGCGATAAAAATGGTGACAGATTTACGCTCTGAGTCTCAGAAACTGAAGGAATCCAATGAATCTCTTCAAGACAAAATCAAAGAACTCAAGGTTATTACTTTTTTTTTATTTTATAAAAGAGGAGTTTTTCAAAAAAAAAAAGTAAAAAATTTTGTTTGGACCAAAGAAGTCTCTCATCCAATCTCCTTTTTTTATAATTTATTTCGTACATAAACGATTATTCTAGCTATTTGACCTGTATAAAACTTAGTTTTTAAAAAATGTTCAGAAAAGAAAGCGGTATTTCTAAAATTATCCTTTTATAACTGACCAAGTTTACATTAAATATTTATTAAGCATTAATCATTAATAATTAGTAATTATACTTTTAAGTTTAGACAGAGAAGAATGAGTTGACTATTCTCTTTCAATTACTAATAGTTTCTAACTGACCAAGTTTACTATTAATCATCTTTCATCTATTAACTAACACAATAACATTCTTATTCATTATTCACTCTACTATTTTTCAACCAGGCTGAGAAGAACGAACTGAGAGACGAAAAACAGCGTCTGAAGGCAGAGAAGGACGCTCTCGAGCACCAAATAAAGCTGCTCAACGCGACCCGGTTCATACCCGCCACACCGATGGCCGCACCGGGGCCTGCCACAGCGGGAGGTCACAAGATGATGATGCCTATTATTGGGTATCCAGGCTTTCCCATGTGGCAGTTCATGCCGCCTGCTGACGTGGACACCTCGCAGGACCAGGAGAGCTGTCCCCCTGTTGCATAAAAATGGAGATTGAGAGGGGCGAATTGTAGTATAATTTATGAAGCTTTTTTGTATTTTGAAGTAATTGATGGGTTGTTATAACGGGATGATGACCCTGTCTTGCCCTAAAAATATTGAGATGTTTTAAATTTAATCTGTGGATCGACTTGTTCTGCAATAAAGTTTATTATGGTTTGTGATGTCAAGAGTTGTTGGATAAAGTGATAATATGAATATAGATTGACTGTTTTTGAAAAAAAAAAATTGTTTTCTCTCTTGCAAAGTTTACAAAAACCCATAATCTTGTACTGTGGTAGCAAGTGATGCTAAAATTGTCAGGTTTGTTCAATTTATTGGACGGTTCTGTTAAAGGAAACAAAATTGACAGAAAATGTAACAATGAAAGATAAAATCGAGCAATAATACATGTATTCCAACAACTTGAGAGACCAATTTAAGAAAGAAAAAACTAATTTCACATTCCCATCTTGATCGATACACATTTTACACCATTACAACTACTAATACGATACCCCACAAAACCACATTCAAAATCCGATCTACACCAACCACCATCGACGCACTTGGCACTGGAGCCGGCGCCATTACTGGTTCTCGATATTTACTAGGACTCGGTTTCGGTGAAACTTTAGGTGCGAGTTTTGGGGGATACGAAGGAGATCTTTTCGGTGGCAGAGATGTGTTGTTTTGCTTCGGTGGAGGAGTCGGTGGGAGAGAGTGATTTGAGATTGGAGGAGACAAGGAAATTGGGGGAGGAGGGGAAGAGGATGAAGGAGAGAGAGTGTCGACTTTGAGTTTCATGCCGGAAGTGCAGTGGCCGGAAACACCGCAGATGAAATATCTGTTGAAAATGTAAATGAATGTTAGTAATTTTGCTCATAAATTTTTTTTTTGAGTAAATTTCGCTGGTAAAATTGCGGTAACTGATGTAGGGTAGGTTGATTAGAAAGAAATAGGTTTGGTGAAGTTGTGAAATAACTAAGAAATAGTATCAACCCCACCTATTCATATGTGAGGGGTTCGAATTCCGGATCTAACATGATTGATTTAAAAATAAAATAAAAATTATGCGATCACTTATAGTTCTCCCTCAATAAAAAAAGAAAAAAAAATAGTATATATACTGAAAAATGTTCCTACTGAAATGAAAAAAATGGATCTCATAAACGTAAATATTGATGGATTGTATATGAGATATTATCTTATGTGGATAAGATCCATTGGAATAAACGAGCGATTTGGCTGACTGGAAGTTGTATATTCTGAAAAACATGGATTCTCATAAATAAATTTTTTGATGAAACCGATAAAAGCATATAATCTTATGTGGATAAGGTTGATTGGAAGAAAAGAGAATGCAATTTGATTAACATTGCTTAAGCAGGAAAATATGTACACTGAAAAATTTACCTGGTACCAGGTGAGGTCAGATCAATGGTGGTTCTACCGCCGGTGTAAAAGGCAAAATAGTTTTGGGTTGAGCATCTCTCGAAGTTCACCTCCGAAACCTCAAGTAAGTCATGGAATGGTTCATACATGAACGCTGAAATTAGAAAAATAAAATATGAAATTTAACATAGATATATCGGCCAGTTTATATCTCGAAAAAAGAAGTAATAATAATTGCCAAGATATTTGATTATACATCTAAATGAGAATAAAATATTGAGAAAACCTACTCAAAGTATCACCGGGGTAAAATTTCTTACTGCTCGCCCATGCTTTGAGATCTGGTCCGACGTCCCATTGGCCGTTGGATCCACCGACTTTATAGTCAGTAGCCGTTGTGATTTGAAACAAAGATACAATTGCTAATGCAAGAATGCATTGCACTGTGAATTCTCTCTTTATTTCCATATTATAGATTAAATTAAGATCTACATATGGAAAAGAGAGAAATAAATGTTTAGGCTAATGGAGAGATAATTATAGAGAAATATAGTTGTGTTATTTATATTTTTCTTTTGTTTTAATTTAGAACATTTCATATATATATATATATATATATATATATATATATATATATATATATATATATATATATATCCTTGCCAAATTTAAGAATATCACTTCTTAAAGAAACTATTGTTTCGATAGCTTTAGGAAAAAAGATATATGATACTTTGAAGTTTTAGGGGGTAGAAAAAAAATTATGCCTTATTTTTTGCTTTTGAGAATGTGGTAGACCTTTAAGTTGACAGAGGTGTGCTAGCTGCATGATCTCATATCAAAATTCAAAATTTTCAAAGTTTGTGTAATTTTTTTTTTTGAAAGGAAAATTTTGTGAAATTAACTCTTGATTTTTTAATACATTGATTATGTGTAATAAATTTCATTCGCGACCGTACTGCTCTATCTCTGGTTTTCATTTCATCGATTCTAGAAGTCAGAAATAATTTATCGAAATTTACTACAATTTTTTTTCTAATCTAAAAAAGAAGAAATCATGCATAAGATTTTTTTTTTTAACTTAAAAGAATAAACATTACTGGATTTGAAAATTTTATTATTGTAATGAAATAACAAAAACAACTATCTCCTATAGAAATAGACAGATAATTGCCAGTCCCAATTAATTATTTTCCTATTTTACAATTTGTACTTAATTAATAATTAAAAACCACAGAATAAATTGCTGTACGTGCTCATAGCTAGCAGTTCAGAGTTTTCTAAGCATTTAATTAATAGACTAGAATCTTTTTAAAATGAAAATTTCTAGAACGATTTATTTAATTATGTCTTCTAGAATAATTAGTAAATCCTTGAGAATAAGTTAATTCATTAGGGTCAAGTTAGTATGCTGTAAAATCTCAATATATTTCATACAAGAATGCTATGAACATATAATTATATTCCAAAAGAAACGTAATTTAGAATGTACAAAATGAAACAATAAAAAAAGTGGTAACTTGTTTTTGCATAAACAATGAAGATCACAATTTTAGAAAACTTCTTCCGATAACATATGAACCAAAAATACTGAGTACTGTTTAAACAAAAGAACAACTCCAATTATCATTCATTTATTATACGTCAAATCAATTATTCAAATAAAAAAAATTATTAGACGTGGTTTAATTGGCCGCGCACTGGTGCATCTATAGTGTGTAGAAGATTGAAGATGGACTTCCTCAACACGAGAATGAAGAGCAGCAATCATGCTGAGTTGATGGTGAAAAAACGGGTTTGAGACATGACTCTGCCTGGTACAACTACCATGTTTAGCCTTCCCGATTTCAGCCAGTTCAGGCCCTGCCTGCCCGCTCAAAAGAAGTCAATTCTTATTCGTACCAGCTAGTTTACAATTTTGGACATGTGATGAGAATTTGACACCTGTCCAGGTTTAGTTTAGAATTCATATAACTTTTTGTATGTATTGTACCACTACTTTACTTTTAGCATAATGGTCAATTGATAGCCATCCTAACTAAAGGACATTGGTTGAGTCTAGCTTATCATGTTTTTTTATTTGAACTTTCTACAATACAATTTTATACCATCTTTCACATCTCAACCTTGCATATAATGAAGCATGATATAATTTCTTCTGAACTCATGCAATACACATCAAGTACCACTTTTATCATTGGCAAAAGAAAAATAATATATTATACTATGAAACATAATACAAGTTATGCCTCTACTCATCAACTTAAAGTATAACTATGTCTCTATCATTCAATTAAGTGTAAATTAATAATAAAACTATCTTTATTACTCATCCATCTAATATAAACTATTAGGAATTATGTCATATGATCATGCAGTTCCAAATATCATAAGAATTACATAATATTAACTCTCTCACTAATGTCCCTTTTCATCTATTTTCATAAAAAAATAAAATATCAATATGCCAATATAAAATTAAATATCATAAATAACTTCATATAAGTGTTATCCACATAGTTTTTATTAGTAAAGTATCCCAAAGTAGAGGGAGGATCTCCCTAATTATATAATTTGAGGCTCAATCCACTTCATATGGCATCATACGTGTTACATTTTTCAGTTTTCTCCAACATCTTACTCCAACATTGAGTACATTGTAGATTTAGGCATAAATTTCTAAATATAATTCATCAGAATTTTTAACATTTCAAAGATATTTTTCTTCCCTATGCAAACAAAGTCTCTTTATATTAGTATCCATGGGAATATAAAAATGCCATTTAAGTTCATCACTAGAAAAGTGTGAGTGTAATGAAATGTATTTGTTGCCCTCACTGCCTCACATCATGTAATGTTTCATTTTGTTTGTTACAGAACATTTTTTGTATATTAGATTTATCAATCGCATGCATTAGACAACTTTATAAACTTGCTCTTTATTTCTTATTTATGTCATGACATTGATTAAACGTTGAATTGGTTAGATTTTTTTTACTGTTTTCAGGATGAAAGGGCCTATAGTTGGATACAAATATTTGAACCTGAAATTAAATATTATATAATTGGGCCTAATAATTAATATCAAATTGAGATGTTAACCATCCATTCAATTGTCAAGCCCTATAACCGGAGATTTGAAATCCTTATAAGCCGAAATTCGAACGCCTTTATTAGACCCAAACTGAGAATTGAAATACTGGGTTGTATTTAAGCGTAGAAACCCGTATGATTGAGTCTTCTTCTCAAACTCAGATCCCGACATTAAGTTTACAAAACACGTGTAATAAATGAAAAAAAACAATCTTTTGTTATTTTCATAAAATCGCAAAATCTAAAAAATACAGTTTAATGATCTACAAGTTCATAAAATAATTCTAGCGTTTTCTTTTTAATTATAAGACCAATTTTTGTATGCATTCATCGAATTTGGAAGTCAGAAATATTTTGTTGAAATTTACTTCTTATTTCTTCTCTAATATCAAAATAGCAGAAAATATCACGCCTAGAGAATTTTTTTTTCCTTTTTTTCTATTAGAAGTATCTGAAATCTGGATTTGAAAACATTACACATTTAATACTATAATGAAATAACAAAAAAAAGTTCTCTTATGTAAAATAGACAGATAATTGCCAATAAGTTTAGTTGCAATTTGTATAATTTGTTCTTAATTAACAATTAGGTACAATTAGCTAGCAGTTAATTATGAGTTTTAAAAAAAAATTAATTAATAACTAGGATTTTTCTAAATGAAAATTTTCTAGAACTAACTTCTTCGTTTAATTTATTAAGGTCAATTTGCCGAGTATGCTGTAAAAGCTCATTATATTTTATATAAGAATGCTAAGAACATCTCAATATATTTCATACGAAAAATGCAGAGAAACAAAAATGGTAACTTGTTACATAAACAATGAACATAACAAGTTTAAGGAAGATCCTTGAGTTAACATATGAATCAAAGTTATCAAACAGAAGTCGAGAATTGTTTAAGCAATTATCATGAATCAAAATATCATCCATTTAATAAACTTCAGAATAATTTTTTAAATACAATTTTTTTTTTTCTGATATAATTATACACGACTTTCACCAGCAGACAGCCAAGAAGATGGTGGCTGCGATAATCGTGAAAGTGGTGGATGGGAATAACAATTAATCATAATAGATACAATTCCGTGAGTAACCTTCCCGATTTTATCTAGTTTAGACCCTACCTACCCACTAATAAAAAGCCAAATGTTATACAAGTCCACCTTCAATTCACTTTGTTTGATGACATCCGTGTGGCATATTTCAGTTTTCTTCATCATCTTACTTCAAAATTGAGTATATTGTATATCTAATCATAAATGTATAAAAATATTATTCATCAAAAAATTTAATATTTCAATGGTATTTTCTTCTCTAAGCAAACAAAGTCTCTTTATATTAGTATCTCTGGGCAGAAAGTACTACCATTTAAGTTCATCACTTGAGAAATATGAGTGCAACGAAATGCGTTTGTTGCCTTCATGTCATGTAATATTTTACATTTCGTTTGTTATAGATTTTTTGTATGTCAAGTTTATCAATTTCATGTATAAAGATCCTTACACCATAAAAAAAATCTCCAAAATGTACCAAAAATGTGCATATGCTATAATACTAAGTAAATATAATTAGTTGTAATAAAATGCAGTTAAATTTATTATATATAATATATAGTATGTGTATATATATAAACATGTCAATATTTTATAAATATTTTTTTAAAATTAAATAAAGATAATAAAATATAGTATCATACTATAATATTATTTATGATGTATAAAATGTGCATATATAGACATGTATAATGGAATTAACGTGTTTAAATATACACATACTATAATATTATTTTCAATAAATTTAACTATATTTTATTGTGAGGGATTATCTTTACTCAATATTATTATAAGTATAGTTTCTAATATATGCATATTGTTTGGTACATTTTGGAGGTTGTTAATGAAGTAAAGACACGTGTCATCTTTATGAATTTCCTTGTAATAATGAACAAAATTAGACAACTTGGTAAACTCGGCTCTCTCTTTGTTATTTTTAAACGTGTCACGACAAATTGATTATATGTAGTGTGCCAGATGATATTTAAAGTGGCATACTCGTGTCCCGAAACTTGGGACCAAATAGTAACTTAGTGTCCGGATTTTATCTGATTCTCCATATGTGGTTGCATATATAAGAAATACGAAATTATGCAAGAGCAGATTTCTAATAGGCGAAATAATGAAAAGCAAAGTCTAACTGACCTATTGGTTATTCGAGTCGAGGCAAGGCCTGTGTAGGAGAAGGTGCTGGTGTAGTCGCGTCTATCCAGACTTCAGTAAAGATGTTAAGATTATTAACAATTTACAAAATAGGCACCGGTTCACCAACACACACCTGCAAGTCCCTCAACCGGTGGTATTTATCTTCACACAAGATGAAATTCAAAAAATAAAGAAATTGTAAGTGCATAATCTAAAAATATTGATGTAATAGGTGCATAAATGATTATATAATTGATGTAATAAGCGCATTAGATGATTATAAAAAATTATCGATTTTCTTTAAGGACATATTACAAACAGTAGCTCTAGTTACCGTGCGAGATAAATTGGTGCAAATTATTTGGGCCTTAACATAAATACAAAATATATTATGGGGTCTGATTTAAGAAATTAAAAAGAGAAATTATTCGGAGTGCTAAATTTTTGGAGTGTCAAAAAAACGCCCACCATACAGTTTTAACTGTACACATATATATTTGTACTTAAATATATCTTTTGTGTTTATAAATATATTTTTTTGAAAATATATTTTTTTATAATTTCATTATACTTTTTGTGTTTACAAATATACATTTTTATAATTTCATCATATATTTTGTAATCGGGCGCTTCTTGGCACTCCAAAAAACTTGACACTCCATATCTGAACCCAATTAAAAATTATATTACACATATGGGCTAAGCCTTCCATTTTGTTATCAAGCTTTTCTATGTAATTAAATACCCGATATTTAAAATTCTTTATTAAACTACAAACATGGAATTCAGATGTTTCTTTTGCTTGTTTATTAGTTTTTTCTTTCTTTTTGAGAATGTGGTATACCGTGAGTTGACAGAGGCATGCTAGCTGCAAGATATATCAAAATTTAAAATTTTTCAAATTGTATATGATTAGATTAACTCTTGATATTCTTAATACATTGATGAACGGTTATATGTTGCATTTGTGACAATACTATTTTATTGATGGTATGCATTCATAGAATTTGGAAGTCAGAAATAATCTATCCAAATATACTTCTGATTTCTTTACTAAACCTAAAATAGAAAAAAAAATACCACGCCTAAAGTTTTTTTTTTTTTTTTTGGATTAGAAGAATCTCATATACTGGATTCGAAAACAATAAAAATTTATTATTATAATAAAATAACAAGAAAAAAGTCTTCTGTAAAATAGACGGATAATAGCCAATAAAACTAATTGCAATTTGTACAATTTGTTCTTAATAAATAATTAGATATAATAGATAACTGGGATCTTTTTAAACTAAAATTTTCTAAAACGATTTTGGTTTAATTCATTAAGGTCAATTTGCTGATTATGTTTAATTCATCTGGATCAATTTGCTAAGGTACGACGTAAAATCTCAATATATTTCATACAAGAATGTCTAGAAAAATCTCAATATATTTCCATACAAAATGCACAGAACCAAACTTGTACAAAATGAAACACATTAAAAAAACAAAGATAAATAGTCACATAAGTGAAGGAGATAACAAATTTAAGAAAGATCTTTCAGTTTCAATAAAATATGAACAAAAATCGAGACATGTTTAAACAATTATCATGAATCAAAATATAATCTATTTAATAAATTTCAAAACAATTCTTCAATACAAATTTTTAGTATAGACACGTCTTTACCAACAAGCCACAAAATCCTAGACATAAGGAAAAAATGATATGTCGGTAATCCTGATTTTGGCCGTGACAATATAAAAATGGTGGATGGGAATAGCAATTAATCGCACCAATACAACTACCGTAAGCATTTCAGCTAGTCCAGGCCCAACTTGCCCACTAAGAAAAAGTCAAATGTTATAGAAGTTCAGACCCAATCCACTTCACTTGATGACATTTGTGTGACATATTTCAGTTTTCTCCATCATCCTACTTTGAAATTGAGTGACTCTAGGCATAAATTTATAAATTTATTATTCATCAGAACTTGTAATATTTTAAATGTTTCTCCTCTAAGCAAACAAAGTCTATTTATATTCGTATTTATGGACATATAATCATGCCATTTTACTTCATCACAAGAGAAGTGTGAGCGTAATGAAATGTGTGTGTTGCCCTCACATCATGTAATGTACATTTTGGTATAGAAGATTTTTTGTATGCCTAGTTTTATTAATCTCATGTATTAGACAACATCTTAAACTTGGCTCTCTCTTTCTTATTTTCAAACATGTCATAACAAATTTATTATATGTAGTGAGCGGAGATGATATTTAAAGTGGCATACTAATGTGTCCAAACTTGGGGCCAAATAGTAACTTACTCTTCCAATTTTATGTGATTCTCCATATGTGGTTGTGTATATGAAAGGGAAGATTTGTAAATGGGCAAAATAAAGAAATGCAAAGTCTAACTGACCTGTTGGACACGAACACCGGCCAACTCAGGCGAAGCCCCTCTTCTTCCCTCTATCTCTGTTTCTTCTCTCTGATGTGCCCATTCTCTACACTCTATTTCTTTTCTCTTGTTTTCACTCTTCACTGTGATTCTTGCAATTTGACAAGAAAACCCTAGAGTGGCGGCTCTCCCTTCTCTGCCCCCTGCTGATCCGACTTGAGATCTTCTCACTCGACGGCGTCTCCTCTCTATTGAGCTATCTAAAGGTCATACTATCTCACTTTCTTGTGGATCTAACCTAGACGGCAACGCCCCCTTGGCTCGCTGGTGTGTTGCTCTCTCATGGCGTCTCCTCTCTCTCTATATCTGGCTAGATGATCTCTTGTGACGGTGTTTCTTTCCTTTCCTATTGGCAGCCTCCTTCTGGCTAATTGTGCCCTCCTCTTTACCAGTTGTCTCTCATTTCAACAGCAGTGGCTAAGCTTCTTCTCTGCTCGTTGATAGTGTTTCTTTTCTTCTATGGTGATAAAACCATGATCTCTATCTCTGTTCTTCCCTCATGGTTTCATAGTACTCTGTGAGCAGGCGGTGTCTTCTCTTTTCTGCTCTAGTTCGTGATCCGCTAACGGCAAAGATCTCTCTTATTCTTGGAGGCAACACCGGAAAATCTCTCCTATCAACACAGATGACAATAGCTCCTGATTGTTGTGACACAACAGAAACCTTGGCTGGAGAAGTCCTTCCTTTTTTTCTTTTTTCTTAAGGAGTGGTTGTTATTATGCTGTTTTCTTTTTTTTTATAGTTTTTTGTAATTTTTATTTTCTTTATTAATGAAAATTCAGTTTGGCGTCTCGCCGACTGACCTAAAAAAAAAAAAAACTGACCTATTGGTTATCCAAGTAGAGGTAAGTGGCAAGACCTGCGTAGGAGACGGTGCTAGTGAAGTCGCATCTATTAAGTACGTTGTTAAAAAAGAATAAAAAACATACAAAATAGACACGGCTTCACCAACACACATGAGCAGGTCCTCAACATGATAAAAATTAGCAAGTGACGTTTATCTCCAAACTAAATGAAAAAATAATGAAAAACTCATTAATACATGGTATTTGCTTAATTAAATCCGCAAGTCGGATGATTTCGAAGGAAAAGAAGAAAAAAGACAAAATAGGTAATTAATTATGCTGGACTCGAAACCAAACACTACATGGTCACCTTGATTGCATAAATTATTCATCTAATAAGAAAATTTATGGCTTGATTTGATGAATTGTGAATGGATAGCAAGTTCAGATGTGCAACTCAATTGCCCTAATTTAATTACTATACAAATTATAACTAGAAACAAATTGGTTTGAAAAACCAAACAAATGATATCTCAAACTATTCATAAATATCATTATAAACAGATCAAACAAGCTTAATCCTGAAATATAATCATCACAACTTTATAATTTCCTAAGAGCAAAGCAAAATGCAACTATACCGCAATTCAGTAAAAAAAAATGCAGCTATACCGAATTCCAGAACAACAAAATACAATAACCCAAACATAATAACAAAAAATGCAAATAGTGCAAACCCAAGACACCAAATCCAGTTCCATAAACAACAGAAAAAAGATCTTTGAAGCGCGAATCTTAAAGAAATCTCTCACCTGAAACCTAGCTTCACCAGAAGCGTAGATCGACGGAATCAGCACTAGGATTTAGGAATATAAATGGGGAAATGTCGATTGGGAAGAGCGGAAAGAGATGAGAAAAAGAAGGAAGCGGACTGATTGGTTCGTTTTTTAAGGAGAGGGTAATTTAAATTGGAAAAATAATTTGGGCCTGATATTAAATTAAAAAATATATAATTGGGCGTTATAACAAAATTAAAAAAACTAAATTGTATAAACAGAAGCCCATTAATCATTCCATTCACTTATGAGTTACTATTTAAGCCCTATAAGGATGTGTTTGCTAATGCAGTTTTGTAAAGCGACTGGAAGCTGAGAAATGAATGGCAGGAAGCTATGAGTGCAGAAAGTTGTGTAAAACTACATGAAAGTATGAAAAAGAGGTGTTTGATCAAAACACAGGAAACAATGAACATAATGTTAATTAGAGAGTTGATACTGCGCAACGGGTACTTTAAAGACCCTGTAGCGACGGTATATAAAAATTGAAAAAAACATATAAACTGAAAACAAACATATAAACTAAAAACAAACAGTATATAACAAATTCATTCGGTAAAACAGTATATATTTTAAAAAATGAAAATAGTATATAAAAACATATAAACTGAAAACAAACAGTATATAAAAATTTATTCGGTAAACATTATATATTTTAAAAAATGAAAACAGTATATAACATATATAGAAACGCGAGAAAACAGTATATAATTTCAATCCATCGCTACAGAATCGCTACAGTACCCCCGTCGTAATTTCTCATTTTCCTATTAATTAATATTTAAAAAATAGTTGTTGGAAGAAGAACTATTTAAGTAATTAATGTTGAGTTTTTTTAGGTCAGTCGGCGATACGCCAAACTGAAATTTCATTAAACAAAGAAAATAGACAGAGTTACAAACCACTTAGAAAGAAAATTCTAACATTGTCAAAGAAAAGAAAAGCAAAGAATAGAAAATCAGAAGCATCCAATCTTAAGTTTGATATAGTCATCACATCAAGAACTGCCAACGGCGTAGAAGAAAGAAGAAACGTCCAGTCTCAATTCCAAGAAACAAAAGAGGTTTCCTGCAATCAACAATAATGGCTGAAAAAGAAATAGAAACACCGCCAACTCAACGAGCACCGTGACACCATGAGGGAGAGAACAAAAGTGTTATTGTTTCGTCATTGAGAGAAGACCGGAACGGAAGAAGTGCTCTAGTTGTGTGTCATCTCATTAGCAATCAACAACAAGGATAGACGAACTATGCCGACATCTAGTCAGAGAGAAAATTAGGAAAGGGAAAAAGTGAAAGCCACAAAGAGACAGCCAAGGGGAGAGGAGAAAGGAGCCGTTGCAAAAAGACCACTTAGGCCAGTTATGAAATGGTCATTGGAGCACCAACAGAGTATGAAAGAAATGGTTTGAAATATGAATGACCGTACTGATACAACTAGCGTGAGTAGCCTTCCCGATTTTAGCCAGTTCATGCTCTACCTACCCACTAAAAAGAAGTCAAATGTTATATAAGTTTAGGCTCAATCCACTTCATTTGGTGTCATTTGTGTGGCATTTTTCAGTTCTCTCCATCATCTTACTCTAACGTTGAGTATATTCTATATCTAGGCATAAATAGTATTCATCAGAATTTTTAACATTTCAAAGTCATTTTTCTTCCCTAAGCATACAAAGTCTCTTTATATATTAGTATCTATGGGCTTATAATCATGCCATTTAAGTTCATCACTTGAGAAGTGTGAGTGTAAACGAAATGTGTTTGTTGCCTTCATATCATGCAATATTTATATTTTGTTTGTTATAGAAGATTTTTTGTATGCCAGGCTTATCAATCTTGTGTATTCGCAGGGATGCAATTCTTCTTTTATTTGTAAGAATTTTCTAAACAAATATATATTTTAAATGATATCTCAGCGAGGCAATTCGCCTGCTGAAATTTAAAAAAAAAAAAATCAATCTCATGTATTTGACAAGTGTCACAACTTAGTAGACTACGCTCCCTCTCTTTCTTATTTTCGAACACGTCCTAACAAATTGATTATATGTCGTGATCCAAGATGATATTTAAAGTGGCATACTCAAAATTTAGGACCACATAGTAACTTAGGGTCCCAATTTTATCTGATTCCCCATATGTGGTTGTGTATATATGAAAGTATGAAATTATGCAAGGTTAGGTTTGTAAATGGGCATAATAAACAGAAGCATTGGTTATCCGCGTCGGGGCAAGAGGCAAGGCCTGCGTAGGAGGTGATGGTGTGGTCGTGTCTATTTAGTAAGTTGTTAAGAAAGAATTAAAAACATACAAAATAGACACAGCTTCACTAACACACATGAGCTGAATTGGAGAAAGATCTCAATATATTTCATACAAGAATGCTAAGAACATCTCAATATATTTTCATAGGAAAATGCACAGAACTAAAGTTGTACAAAATAACCCATAAAAAAATATTAACTCGTTACATAAACAATGAACATAACAAGTTTAAGAAAGATCTTTCAATAGCATATAAACCACAAAAATTATAGCAATTTTAAACAAATATCATGATTACAAATATCATCCATTTAACAGACTTCGGAGCAAATTTTCAAATATATATAAAATAAAATAAAAATTTAAAAGAGGCGACTTTTCCGCAATCGTACAAGTTCATACACAAGAAAGAAGATCGGCCGGAAAAAAAAGATGGTTGAGCTAATCGTACTAATACAGCTACCGTGAATATATAGCCCTCCAGATTTCCTCAATCCCGGGCCTTACTTACCCATTCAAAGAAAGTTAAAAATTATATAAGTTAAGTCCCGACATGGATAACTGAAGGACTTTTTTGTGACATTTTTCAGTTTTCTCCATCATTTTATTGCAAAATTGAGTGTATTGTATCTTTAGGCATAAATTTATCATTCATCATAACTTTTAATATTTTGAAGGTATTTTCCTTCTCTGAGCAAGCAAAATTTGTAACAGTGTTTATGAGTATCAAATCATGCTATTTAACTATTTAAGTTCTTTAACTAGAAAAGTGTGACTAGAAAGTACATAACGGTTTTGATGTCCTCATATCATGCAATATTTACATTTTGTTTGTTATAGGGCATTTCTCGTATGTCTAGATTTATCAGTCATTAAACAATTTAATAAGCTTTTTTCTTTAATATTTTCAAATATGTCATAACAAATTAGTTATGTAGTAAGCCAAGATGAATTTGGTAGCAAATGGTAACATGTATGTATGATGTTGTATACGTGGTTATATATATGAAAATGATAAATCATGTAGGGGTAAATTTGTAAAGTGGAATAAATAAAGAGACGCAAAGCCAGCTGACCCTTTGATTAATATGAGTGTTAACGCAAGAACCCATAAAAATACGTGTGCTGGTCGCTCATCACGATGAAGAGAAGCAGCAGCCAGAGCAGAAGAAGTTTTGTTTATCTCCAAACTAAATGAAAAACAATGAAAGTAAATTCATTATTACATAATAAAAAAAATAATCTAACAACGTAATAAAAGATAGTTTGCATAATTGAAGTAACTTCAATCTTAAGTCAACATTCCGGAGGAAAAGAAAAAATGGCAAACTATGTAATCAAGCTAAGACTCAAAATTAAACACTATAAGGTGCCCTTGATTGCATAAATTAATAGTCTAACAAGTGAATTAGATGTCTTTTGTGAATTCATGAATTGTGTTGATGATTTGTGAATAGATTAACTTCAGATGTGCAACTTTAGTTGCCGTAGTTAGTAATTATTATACATATTAATTAAAAACACAAAGTATCTGAGGGCAATTATGACAAGATTAAACAATCTTGCCGGGATTGAAGCATTTCAAGCATATAATCACCTAACATCAAATCAAATTGTTACTATACAAACTTAAAGAACTCACAAAACAAAAGTGATCAATATGCAATTAGGGCAAACCCAAGACACCAAATCCAGTTCCTTAACAACAAACAAAGATATTTGCAACTCGATTCTCAAACCCACGACACACCTGAATTGGCACTGTTCTGGTCGTTGATCGCATTCTAGCACCATAAGTAAAGATATCGTCAATCTAATGGGACCCAATTGGTTGCGATCAGGATTAGTTGATGGAATGAATTGTTTGGGCCTTAAAGTAAATAATCAGTATTTAGAATGTATTATTAGGCCTACTAGTAAAAAAGTATTTTGCCTAAATTGGGCCTACAAAACGAGTTAAGCGGCATGTATTGGACAATCTTGTTAGTCGCTAGTATTGGAGTTTTTGCACAAAAGTGCATCATGTGGATGGATGTGCATTTATCTTTAAATAAATCTATCATAATTGTTACTTGCATTTTGAACAGTTAATAGTTAATAGTCTCCAATAAGATATTCAAATTTCAAGTTGTGTCCATCAAATTTTTTAAAAATTTCAAGCAAAATTTGTTATTAAATATTGTTCGATTATTAAATTCGATCCTGAAACAATTAATAGGTCAAGTATATTGTCAAATTTGAGCATGTGATTTTAATAAGATATGTCCAATTAAATATTTAAATTCAGATATTACACATATTAATAATCAATGGATTATATTTCATACTTTACTTGAGGTAATTGATAAATGTTAATAAAATATAATTTTTGCTAGTACAGTTCAAAGCTAAACTATTTTCAGTAAGCAAATTAAGAACATAGCAAACAAGTTTGAAACTTTTAGGGAGTTTGAGAACTACTCAAAATTGAAACCACCATAATTAAAGGACCAAAGTAAAAAACTGAAACAAAATAATATTAGATAGATTTTTTTTTCATTTTTCTTAAAAACTAAAAACTCATCAAATATTAGATAGATTTTTTTTTTCACTTTTTTTTCTGCAAACTTCAAAGTGCATTTTCGGGCAACAATGAACCCTCTGCATCTAGGACAGAAAAATGTAAGGAATATGGTCAAGAATCCGTATGAAGTGTTCAGCACCTTCAAGCCCTCCTGGACATCAAACCTAGATTTATATCAAAAGGAAAAAAATGGAAAATGCATATTGGAAGGATTCAAAATAAAATATTTGAAATTTCATACCAATTAAACAAAGATCTGCTTGGCATTTTTTTTGTTTCCTCCAACATCTTACTTCAAAATTAATTGTATTGTATCGCTAAGCGCATAAGATATTATTAATTAAACACTACAAGAAAAAATATCATCTGGGATGGCTCCAAACCGTAGGGAATAAGTAAGGAAACTGTAGGGAATAATTATTGCCCACAGCTGGCCGTAGGGAATGAACCGTGGGCTTTATTTCGTTTTAAAATTTGTATTTGAAGGTATTCTTCTCCTATAAGCAAACAAAGTTTATATTGGTATTCATATTGAAATTTAATCATGTCATTTAAGTTCTTTCACTAAAAAAGTGTAAGTGTAATGTGTAAGTTATAGAATGTGTTTGTTACCCATATCATGTAGTTTGCACTTTATTTGTTATAGAACATTTTTGTATGCTAGCTTTATCAGTCGTATGTCTTAGACAACTCAATAACTTTGCTCTTTCTTTCATATTTTCAAATATGTTATTACAAATTTGTATTTTCTTTCTTGTTTTCAAATATATCATTACATATCAAACATATGTGGAGAACCAATATCGTATTTAAATTGATATGTTTCTATTTTTGAATTTGGTATCAAATAGTAACTTAGGGTCAGCACTCAGCATGCCTTCAAAAACTTGGTACCAAATAGTAACTTGGTCATTTTCTACTGTTAGTAACTTAGTAATTTTCTACAGTAATTTAAAGTAAGTAAATTTTATCCAATTGATCCTAAAGCCCAATACCGATATGAATGTTAGTGATGACATAATAAAATCTATTTCTACTGTTTTAGTAAATATAATTTTTTTCTTAAGTGTTATTATTACCATATCAAGCTTATTTATGTATCTTGTAATTACTTGTAACAATAGCATGCCATGCAAGTCTAATATAGTAAAAAATAAATAAATGAAAAAGATACAAATTTAACTAGTATAATTTTGTTAATCATGTGTCATGTATTTATTTAGATAAAAATCAAGTTTAACTATATAAATGAGCACAGTGTCATAAAATCCATTGAATGAAAGTAGTATTTGTGTACAAACCGAGTTTAAACAAGATTCTAATGTTTAGCAAAATGTCTCTTGCTAATCCTTGATTCAAAGTTTGTTTAGCAAAATGTCTCTTGCTAATATGATAATATCCTTAATTCAAAGTTCAAACAAGATTCTACAAATCGAAACATAGTTTAAAATGTAAAGAAGGAAACATATTAAAGAAACACAATAGTAAACTTTTTTTTACAAAACCAATAAAAATAAAAAATTTAAAAGAGATCTTTTGATAACATATGAACCACAAAGTTCGGGAAAATTGCAAACAAATATTGTACATTTTTTTAAACAATTTATTTGAGTATAAAGCAATATGTTCCAAACATAACACCTTACCTATATATTCATTTTACAAACTAACGACAATTTATGTATTTCATTGGTCAAATATCCTCCATCTCTATCACTCGGAACCGTGTCTCTGAGATTGACACTCTTGAACAGCTTGATTCAAGTTGGTATCATTATGGTTGCCTCAGATTGGCGGGGAAAGAGTTTCACACCTCATTTTCTCAATAACCAAAATATAGACTCGATGCATTTGATAAAGCAATTTTATAATATAGAAAACTAAAATATGCGAACCTCTACATCTAACACCCATATGAGTAAAAAATCCAAAGATAGTCCCGACACCCCAAGACCACAGAATGTCTCCTAACTGTTTAGAACAGGACCACAACATCTATATCAAAAGAAAAAGATTTGAAACTGAATATTGGAAGATTTCGAAGTGATATATTTGGCAATGCATACTAAAATGAAGCTTTACCTGACATGGGAGCTCATATCGGAGAATTCAGCCAAATCTTCCTATTGCAAGCTAGCGGCATTTTTGTAGCATTTTTCAGTTTCTCCATCATCTTACTTCAAAATTGTGTATTTTATAGGCAAAAATTGATTATTAATCAGAACTTTGAAATATTTTGAAGGTATTTTTCATCAAACAATAGTCTATATTGGTATTTATGAGCATCTAATCATCCCATTTGAGTTCTTTCACTAGAACAGTGTGAGTGAAATGCGTTTGTGGCTTCATCATGTAACGTTTACATTTTGTTTGTATGCTAAATTTACCAATCACATAGATTACACAACTTAATAAAAACTCTTTCTTCCTTTCTTATTTTCAAACATGCCATTACAAATTGATTATAAAATACTGGCCAAAGATGATATTTAAAGAGGCATATCCATGTCTCTAGATTTGGTACCAAATAGTAACTTAGGTAAAGGAAAATTTGTAAAGTGAGGAATGTAAAGAAAAGAGAGCGTAACTTACTTATTGATTTCATATAAGAATCATCCTAAGAACCCAAAACCAAAAGAGGCTTTTTATTTGTGGAAGCCTCAAATAATAACCACAATCCAATCTTTGTAGTCTACGTAGACCTAAAAGGATTTTATAGAAAAAGAAATCCTATGTCGCAAATATAATATGATAGCACTCTTTCAAATACGTAGAGAAAGCCATGACTCCAACTTTGCTATTATTTAGCAAAATGCCTCTTGCTAATAACCATATTTCAAAGTTCAAATGAATATATAGAACTAAAGATACTTACTTGAACTTTATCTGGCATGGGAGCGGCGGGGACATGAGGCAAGGAATGAAGCGGGGCCTATGTAGAAGGAGATGCTGGTGAAGTCGTGTCTACTAAGTAATTTGTTAAAAAGAAATTAACAAATATAAAAAGTAGACGCGGCTTCACCAACACAGCAAATGTGCAGGTCCCTCAGCAAGAAATTCATTAGTACACAATTAAAAAAAATCAATCTAAGAATGCAACAAAAGATACTTGTAGAATTGAACCAACTTCAATCTACATGTAACATGTTAACATTCTGAATGAAAAGAAGAAAAAATGCTAGGGTAGACTTAAAATAAAAAACTATAGGATCCCCTTGAATGCAGTAATTAATCGTCTGATAAGTGAATTACATAACTTTTGTGAGTTTATTATTAACTTTGATGATTTATGAATAGATAATAACTTCAGAAATGCAACTCTTGCCTTAGCTATTACAAATACTAACTAGAATTAAATTTGTTCAGTAAATCAGACATAATACTGAGACTATTCATAAATCACGCAATTATAAACAGATAAAACAAGCTTAATCCTGAAAAAGAAGCATTGCAAATTTATATGCCAAATTTATATGCTACTATACCAATTTCTGAACTAAATACAGTGATCAAAATTTCTGAACTAAAAACAATGGTCAAAACACGAATCACAATTAAAATTTAAATGCAATCAGTGAAAATCCTAATACCAAATGCAGTCCCTTCAACAGCAAGATAAACATTTCAACAGCACGAATCTCAAAGCAAACAGTCACCTTGAATTAGCACCGTTCTGGCCGTTGATCGCCTTTAGCCCCAAATCACCTTCCGCACCAGAGGAGAAGAAAAGGTCAATGAAAAGGGCAATCGACGATTTATTTATTTGGGCCTTGAAATAAATGAAAATATAATTGGGCCAAGAAGCAAAATTAAAATTGAGAGAAGAATCTATATTTGGGATTATACTGTTTTAGTTGCAGGCTTCAGGATTATTATTGGGTTTCTCTTCTTCGACAAATATATTTTACATGTGCATGGGACCATGGGTTCTACTCTATAGATATATTAAAATTGTTGCCCAGCCCAATTTTTCAATTTTTTTTTTTACTGTTTTGATATACTCCGAAGGTATTTATATTGTACTAAAATTAAAAAAATACCCTTTTCTGAAAAATATAGTACTGATATTTTAGGTGTTAAGTGCGGGATGGAAAGAGTGAATAGAGGTTTATGCAGAAACAGACTAAGTTGATAGGGTTAAAAAGGGAGACAGTATTTATTTTAACTTATATGTTTGTTCACCTCAAGATTTGCCTAAAAAAACTTATATGTTTGTTTAATATTATTTATATAATAGTTGCAGCTAATTGATGAGGAGAAATCAGTGATTTTTTAAACAGGGGAGGCAAGAAGTCATACCCTCAACCTCACTTAGTCACTTCTCCCTTACAAATGCGTTTAAATAATTATATTAATTTTAAAATGTTATATGTTAAGAATATATATAATCAATTAAAGTAAAACAATTTTAATATATAAACCAAATGGCGCCGCATAACTACATCATAAGTACTACACGGCCTGAAATAACTTTAGCAAAAGAAAATAGAAAGAAAATGAAAAATGTTTCATAATAAGAATCACAAGTGTTCCATAAAATTTCAACCGTGTGCAACTAAAACATTGACGCAATTTCCTGTAAAAAATCATATAAATCAAACCCGGTAGACAATGATTAATTCATATCGAATTATTTAACAAGTTGGTTTGTTTGGTATCAAATGGTACAAAGATTAAAGAAAGAACCAAAAAATAAGCCAACTTTTGAAAGTGTTATTTTAGCAATTGCAAAGTATGGGAATGCTAGTATCGACAAGTATCAGATGACTTAATAAGATTTTCTCATTCATTCTTATTTTAAAAAATGTCACGACAAATTGATTATGTAGTGACCCAAGATGATATTTCATATTCATGTCTTCAAATTTGGTATCAAACAGTAACTCAGTAACTCATGGTTAAAATGTTCACCTGAGATCCCATACGTGGTTGTAAATACGAAAATATGAAATTATATAAGGATAAATTTGTAAAGTGTGAAAAATAGAGAGAAGAAAACTGTAAAATATTTATTGATTAATATCAGCATTAAACCAAGAATCAAAAGGCACAGGAGGATTTCAGATTAGCCGTATTAAAGCTCGATCCAATCTCTTTCTAACATTTAATAATATATCTTATCCAAATAACTGAAGTTCAAAAGTTGAATCAAGAATGTGCAAGTCCCCCAGAATATACGTACTATCTCCACACTAAATGAAAAAGTAAATAAATAAATTGTCTGTACATAATTGAAAAAATCATTGATCTAGCAAGTGCATTGGATGATTATATGATTGTCGTAAAAGTATATTATTGATTCTGTTTGGGGGCACTTACATGTATTCAAATCAATAGCTCTAGTTATATACATATCAATTGGAATTAAATGGAACTATTAATAAAATTCAAAATTCAAAAATAAATAAATAAATAAAATTAAAAAATATCTGAGATTATTTGTAATTGAGTAAAAATCCACAAATTAAACAAGTCTATGTCATCTATTGAAGATTATTTGTAATTCAGGAAAAATCCACAAATTAAATAAGTCTAAATCATGTATTGAAGTGTTTCTGTATCTGCAATTACCTAAGAGCAAATCAAATTATCAAACTGCTACTATACCAAATCGAAGAACATGAACCATAATACAAAATGCAATGAGTGCAAACCCTAGACACCAAATCCAGTTCCTTAAACATCAAAAAAAATATCTTTCAGCACGAATCTCAAAGCAAAAACTCACCTTATAAAAAAATTTAGATTGGTGTCGGACACAGGAAGAAATTATCAATCTGGCCATTGATCGCTGTTCTGGAGAAATTGTCGTTCAAAGAGGAATCCAAGACCCAATTGGTTCCTTCTGGAGGATTGAATCTTGCGCTGCCAATTCGCCTGAATGAGAGCTATGTCGATGACCAGAGGAGCAGATAGATATGAGAAAATGAAGGAAGAGTTCCGTTATTTTTTCAGGATTATGGAGGTTGATTAATTGGGATAAAATATTTGGGCCTTAAAATAAATACATAATTATTAACGGGCCTAATTGGAAAAATAAAAATTGTATTAAGTAAATTGGCCCATTGAGATTTTCTCTGAAGATAACATGAACGGTAAACACAAAATATTATGGCATTTGTTTTCTTCCCTTCTATTGATTCATGAAAATGAAGTTTCATTTTGTTTTCTTCCCCACATGACAATTTTTTTTACAAAATCTATATAACTTAAGATTATTCAATTTTTGACACATGCTTCATTTTGCACATGCTTCATTTTGCACACCATAGAACAGAAAGAGCAAATCATGCCAAGAGCCACAATAATTATATTCTTGCAAATATTTTTGCAAGAGAAAACAAAAAATAATTAATACCCACCACCCATTTACATGTGGTTGTCAACTATATATAGGTAACAAAAATATCATTCAAAAATCATGAAAAAGGTACACCTAAATTACAGAATATATACAAATGCTCAGCACTTCACAATACAATGGTTCTTTAGTTAGCTCATATTTGCTTCATAAATCATATGGAGATGCAAAATGGAGATTTGGCAAGGAGGAAATATCAGTCCTATGTGGCAACTTCCCATTGGGGGCTTTATCTAAAAGAAGTGGAGTTTTACGTTCAGTGACAAATGAGGCTCACATACGAACTTCGGATTTAAAGGTTTTTCCACCTTATTGTTCAAATTTGAAGGCAAATTTGACATTATATATTGCCAAAATATAAAATTTTAGCATGAAAATGATTAACACAAGTAAATTAGAACTTTTGTAGTAACCGTTGTTAATTACTACTGCCGATTAAATCTAGATGTTATACAATTTAATAAGCAATGTATTAGACATTACTTGAGGTAATTGATAAGTGATATGTTTAATTGTTGTTTTTTTATGATTATAATTTTAATTCTTTCTGGTACCAGGTGAGAGCTAAACCATTTTCATAAGCAAATTCAGAACCAAAAAGACGAAAAGTTTAAAGTTTTTAGGGAGCTTGAGAGATACTCAAAAGCTAAAACCAAAACCACCATAATTAAAGTGCCAGAGTGAAAAATAACCGAAATGAGATAAGATCAGATAAATCCCTTTTTTCTTCAAGTATAAATACCCATCAAAATGATCTTCTTCTTCACATCAATTCTGTCTCAATAAAGCATTTTAACTTCTATATCCCTCAAAGAATTCAAAATGCAGGATCCAAAGCCAAGCTTTCAAACAGAGAAAGAGAAGATGCTGGCCAATTATGTTCCAGTCTATGTCATGCTCCCAGTAAGATCATAATCATACCAGTTTATAAAAAAAAATCATCCTTCAATCCCTTTTTACAATAATTTTTCACATATACACACCTAAAAACTTTTAAAATTTCTCCTACAGCTAGATGTAATCTCACCTGAAAACCAACTCTCCAAACCTGACGAGCTACGAAACCAACTCAAAACCCTAAAAAAAGCTGACGTGGATGGAGTAATGGTTGACGTCTGGTGGGGGATTGTAGAAAGCAACGAACCAAAATCCTACGATTGGAGCTCTTACCGCCAATTATTCCAAATTATTCAAGAAGAGGGGCTAAAGCTCCAGGCGATTATGTCGTTTCACCAATGTGGGGGAAATATAGGAGACGCGGTTTATATTCCGATTCCTGAATGGGTGAGAGAGATTGGGGAGTTGGATCCGGATATCTATTATACCAATAAGAATAGTTTGAGGAATGAAGAGTGTTTGTCCGTTGGAGTCGACAATAAGCCTTTGTTTTATGGCCGTACCGCAATTCGGGTATATTAATCCTAAGAATTTTTTTTCAAAATTTGTGAATATTTTGGAAAAAAAAAACTGTATTTTTTAATTCTATTTTTTAATCCCATTAAGTGATTGAATTCTCTTTTGTATCAAATTACACCTCATATTTTTTGGATTTTTTTTTGGGATGGAAGATGTATAGTGATTATATGAAGAGCTTTAGAGAGAACATGGAGGACTTTTTAGAGGCGGGTATGATAACGGATATAGAGGTCGGATTGGGACCCGCTGGAGAGCTCCGATACCCGTCTTACCCTGAAAGCCAAGGCTGGGTTTTTCCAGGCATTGGAGAATTTCAAGTATGATTTCAACTTTCAACTTCCAAATTTTGAATCCTCTTTATTCATCTAAAATGGTTGAATTGGGTAATTTCCATCAAGAAACTTCGTAATTTATTTGCCCCCGTAAAATAAAAATATCCCATACAACAACGACAACAACAGCAACAACAACAACAACAACAATAATAATAATAATAATAATAATAATAATAATAATAATAATAATAATTTTGCAGTGCTATGACAAGTATCTTGTAGCGGATTTCACAGAGGCTGCATATGAAGCGGGTCACCCAGAATGGGAGTCACCAGGCGCTGATGCGAGCGAATATAACGATTCACCGGAATCCACTAAGTTTTTCAAGTCAGATGACGGCACGTATCTCAAAGCAGAAGGGGACTTCTTCCTCACATGGTATTCGAACAAACTCATTGTCCATGCTGATCGGATTCTTGATGAAGCCAACCGAGTTTTCTTGGGCTGCAAAGTTAAACTCGCAGCAAAAGTTAGTACCAACAAAATATTTAATTATTTATTTATGTATCTATTATTATTATTATTATTATTATTATTATTATTATTATTATTATTATTATTATTATTATTATTGACAAATAAGAGTATATACATACAATAAAGATGGAATTACTCATTCATAATTTGCCAGGTGGCAGGCATTCATTGGTGGTACAACCATCCAAGTCATGCAGCAGAGCTCACAGCTGGATATTACAACTTAAACAACAGAGATGGGTATCGACCATTAGCGCGAGTGCTTTCTTTGCATTATGCCATTCTTAATTTCACATGTGTTGAAATGCGCGATTCTGAACAAAGTGAAGAAGCGAAGTGTGCACCGGAAGAACTCGTTCAACAGGTGTGACATAAAACATGAGTACTTTTTCAAAATAGGACAACTCTTTTTCCTTCAAATTTGTAGAAATAATGTCAACCCTTTTTTTAATTTACAATAATAACTTTATAAATTTGACCCCTCAAGTTGGCGATAATGATAAAAATGATGTTGTTTTTCAGAAAAATTGAGAGGTTTTTCAGAATTGACATCCACAGATGGGGTGAAAACACCTTTTGCACAAATTAAATAAATAGTGTTACATATATAATTTAAAGGAAAAAATATGATTTTTTTTCTATGAAAATACTCAACAAAAATCAGAAAATTCCCTCATATATATTATACTCAAATTGCAAAAACACCATTCTTTTTTAACTTGAAATACTTATTCTTTTTAGGTGTTAAGTGCGGGATGGAGGGAGGGAATAGAGGTGGCTTGCGAGAATGCATTGAGTCGATATGATATAAATGGTTATAACCAAATATTGAAAAATTCAAGGCCTAATGGAGTAAATAAAATGGGTGCACCGAAACTTAGGGTTTCTACGATGACTTATCTACGATTGTCAGATGAATTATTAGAAGATCAAAATTTCAAAATTTTCAAAATATTTATTCGCAAAATGCATGCTGATCAGGTACATTGTTATTTCTTTAAAGCATGCTTCTTTTTTTTTTCTATAAAACAATCCAAAAAAATGCAACACCTGAAAAGCTATCTTTTCAAGAAACCAGGTAGTAAAATATAAATACTTTCCAATATTTTTTATTAATAAATTCTTATAGAATATGCAATTTCTCAATATAATACGGATTTTCATTTTTTTTTGAAGGATTATTGTCCTGATCCGGAAAAATATTTCAAGCCAAATATTGAACCAATGGAGAGATCAAAGCCAGAAATATCGATGGAAGAAATTCTGGAAGCTACACAACCAATTAAACCTTATCCATTTGATAAAGAGACTCATATGAATATTGGTGGAAACATACTAGATTTTATTTTTAGTATTCTTGGAATAATGAAATCTATCTTCTTCAAGTGAAAATATAATGTATGGTTATATGTAACTTTGTTGTTACTTGTGAGTGATATATGTGAAATTATGCATGGTAAATTTTTAAAGTGGAAAAAAATAAAGAGAAGCAGACCAGACACCGAGTTCAACTCAATTTAAACTGGTTAGTTTTATTTGTTCATAATTGAGGATGAATCAGGTTTCGATCCTAACTCTTCAGCATTTGTTGCGGTCAGAAAGTATTAAAAACACACACTAGTAAACTTGTTTTTACATAAATAGTGAAGTTAATAAATTTAGAAGAGATCTTTTGATATTATATATGAATCCAAAAATTAACCAAATTTAAATAAATATTATTCATTTAGTGAACATAAAAAAATCTTCAAAAGAAAAAGAACATATTGCACCAAAAACAAAATGCTAAAGAACAACACAATGATTATGACAACAACAAAGATTTAAACAAACTTTCTTCGGAGGACTCCAGCGTATGTGGCACAGGGCCTCAATCCTCTCATTTTAGAGAAGCCTCATATGCACATACTTTTACAAAACCATTGGTATAAAATCAAACAAAAAATATAAAAAGAAAGCCAAAAAGGGGGGAAAAAACCCGGGTACACTCATTTTATATCAATCGCATCCCTTTCTCTTAGAATCCCTCTTCAAAGAACCAAAACAATGAGAACCGCCACAACTGCCAGCACCATTGAAATACTAATTGATTGGCTTCTCAGATCAAGCGATGCATTATTTTGGTTATTCGATGGTTCATAGTTATTATTCGATGAAACTCGACTAACAGTTGGTCCAAGAGCATGTTTAGGCGCATGTGCCTTTTTCGGTGCATGAGCGTGAGGCGGCGGAAATTTCTTGTGCTTATGATGCTTCGGAGCTGGACCTGGAGCCATGTAGGACTCTGGAGGGTAACTAATTGAGGAAATTTTTAATGGAGGTGGCGGTGACGAATAATAATAAGTTGTGAGTGATGGTGGAGGAGAGGCGGCCGATGGTGGTGGAGGAGGGGAGGCTGTTTGTGGTGGCGGCGAATAGACAGGAGGTGGAGGGGAAGAAGAAGGAGGTGGTGATGTTGAGGCGGAGGGAAGAACATCCACCTGCAATTTCATGCCGGCACTACAGTGGCGGGAAACACCGCAGATGAAGTATCTGGTGCCAGAAGACTTTAGTTGAATTGTCGTACTGCCTCCAGTGTACTTGGAAAATGCGTTTGTAGTGGTGCACGATTCATAGTGTTGTTCCGACACTTCAAGTACGTCATGAAAAGGCTGATAGCTGAAAACTGTATACAAAAGAATCGTTAGCACTTCTATATTTAGAGTTTAGGGTCTCTCATGATTATATTAATGGAGGTAAATAAGCTTACTTAGATTGTCACCAACGGAGAATTTTTCGTTGTCTGCCCATGATTTTATATCGATGCCTACGTCCCAACCGTCTTGGCCACCGACCGTATGAACGGTGCTTTTCGCTAGACGAAATATTGCTGTAAGACATGACATGCAAAGCAACATTACTATGAGACTTCTCATTTTTCTCTTAGAAAAGTGTATGAAAGTAGTTTTTTGTTTTGTGATGATTTATGAGCTAACTTATGGGGTATATATAGCTCAATTGAAGAATATAAAGATTAATTTTATGATTCTTTATGAAGTATTACCGCTGCCGGCCCAAAGATAGCATAAACATTAAAAATATGATGAAAATTTTCACTTCTATATAATACAAATGTGAATAAATTAAATGTAATATAATTTCTCATATCATTAGTTTTTCTTATAGAAAAATAATATGTATACCTTTGGAAATATATTTTCATGCCGGCCGAATGCACCATCGCATGAATCTTTCACACTTTGTGGTTGCGGGAGAAATCCTCTCCATTTATTTTAGGGTTGGTATATATGTACGTTAGTCTCGGAGATGTAAGGAAATATCATATCACCCTGTCATATTAATAAATGGAGAGGATTGGAACCTCAGTTCGATTGAATGCTTCCAACCCAATACTTTTGCATCATATATACGTGCTTTCCATGCATGTCTTATTTAAATACACACCTTTTGTAAATCCAATTGACATAATATTCATGCATTTTGGCGACGGCAGTCGGCACATATGCCATATTTTTTATATTTGACTTTTGAGTTCTATAATTAGGATGGTTAGGTTTTTTTAATTATTGAATAATATACATATTGCATTGACAATTTATAGAAAATTTGTGACTATTCCAAAAGAGTGGAATAGTGGAATAAAAATAAAATAAATAAGGGTCCGACTAATTACCTCCCATAGTTACTAACTTCCTATCTCCTGACCAACCATAGCGCGCCACTTGGCACCTCAATGATTGTGGCTACCATTTTGTTGACTCCTAACGGCTGCCATATTTGTAAAATAATTAGTACCTCCCTAATTACCTCCCATAAAATCTAGCATATATACTTTTTTCGTACCTCCCAACGACTCCCATTCAATTTCTCATGTTCTCAATTTCTAGCAATATTTTCAATTTCTCGCGTTTTTTTGACGTTCCCTGTGCTCAGCTGGACAGATGCGTTGTGCGCGACTATTTCGGTGCGTTTTTAGTATAAATTTTAATTTTTTCGGCGCTTTTTCATTAGAATTTTATTTTTTTTGCACTTTTTTTTTACGTTCCCTGCGCTCAGCTGGACAGATGTCATCTAGCTTCGCGTTGCGCGCGACTATTTCGGCATGTTTTTAGTATAAATTTTAATTTTTTCGGCGCGTTTTTAGTAGAATTTTATTTTTTCGGCTCATTTTTATTAGAATTTTTTATTTTTTGGCACGTTTTTAGTAGAATTTTATTTTTTCGGCTCGTTTTTATTAGAATTTTTTATTTTTTCGGTGCATTTTGAGTAGAATTTTATTTTTTCGGCTCGTTTTAAGTAGAATTTTTAATTTTTTTCAGCTCGTTTTCATTAGATTTGTTTTTCGGCGTGTTTTTATTAGTATTTTTGTTTTTTCGGCACGTTTTTGTTAGAATTTTTATTTTTTTCAGCGCGTTTTTAGTGCCTTTTAATTCCTGGATCTTTTTGCCTAAACAAACACATATGAGATAGATAGAAATCCATACTAGATTATGTGAAAACCATACTATATGTTATATTTCAGGAAATTGTAGGACAGTTACCAGTGGAAGCAAAACCCGTACCAGGAAGGTTTTAACATATGCCAGATGAACAGAAGTGCATACCAGATTTAACACAAAACACACAGTAATCATTAAAAATGTCAATTTTTGACAAAACCATATCAGCCTATCATAACACATACCACTTAGATCTAAACCCATACTTAGTTTAAACAAACACATACCATTCTAAAACATATAATATTTAAACAACATATATAGCAGTCCACCCAAAACACATAGTTTTAGGGGGAACCATATCAAATATCTCACTATATCAAACAAAATGTATACAAAAAGGCCCAGTTTAGCATAACAGTAAACCCTAATCTGTCCCAAACATAAAAATGAATAGAATACATCTAGAACTAGCAAAAAAGGTACAAAAAAGGTACAAAATATAATGATAAAAACACACATACCTAGTTGTTTAGGTTGCTCTCAGCCTTATTGCACGGATCGTTGAGTATGTTGTATAACATAATAGCGCGATCTGGATGAATAGAAGTCCATATCAAATTTCAACAAACACATATTAGTCATTATATATAAAATTTTGACAACCATGTCAGTTGAAGCAAAAGACATACCAGTAAGGTATAAACGTATACAAGTCTAAATAAAACACATATCATATGAATAGAAGTACATACCAGATTTCAACAAACACATACTAGTCAATATATATAAAATTTTGACAAACCCATACGAGTTGAAGCAAAAGACATACTAGTAAGCTATAAACCCATACAGGTCTAAATAAAACACATATCAGATGAATAAAAGTCCATACCAGATTTCAACAAACACATATTAGTCATTACATATCAAATTTTAACCATCATACCAGTTGAAGCAAAAGACATACCAGTAAGGTATAAACTCATATAAGTCTAAACAAAACACATATCAGATGAATAAAAGTTCATTCAGATTTTTCCAGCGATGGATTTCTAGGTTTTACCTAAACAAATACATATCGGATGAATAGAAATCCATACCAGATTTCAACAAACACATACTAGTCATTATATTTCAAATTTTGACAAACTCATACTAGCAGAAGCAAAACCTATATCAGTAAGGTGTAAACACATACGAAGTCTAAACAAACGTATATTAGATGAATAGATGTCCATACCAAATTTCAACAAACTAATACTAGTCATTATATATCAAATTTTGACAACCAAATACCAGTCTAACACAAACGCATACCATTTAGGTATATCCATAATGTGAGATAAAAGATATATATGAAAATTAGATGTAATTATAGGGAAAACTGTTTGATGAGACTTGTACCTTAAACTATTTTTACTCTTCCATTTCTCTTATTTTTTAGAAGCGCAGTCATCGATGATGTGTTCCGTCTCATTTACGTTGTCACTCCCCAAATTCTTGTTTGAACTATTTTCTTTTTCGCTAGATCAAGTAAAAAGCTATTTTAAATCTGTAAAAAATAAGGTATAATTTTGAAACATGAAGGTATATTGGTATGTATATAAAGTATAAAGTAAGTACATAAAAGGTATATCACATTGTATTTTTTACCTTTGGTACACAAATAGCTGCACATTCCAGCGTGTTCATGCTTGTAGAGGTAGCTTACTGCAATCCGTTCAAAAAAGCAAGCTGAATTGAAGAATTCCAAACCCTAGAAAATCAAGTGGAAATCGGTTCTCTGCTCAATTATCTCCCAATTAGGGCTGAATTGGAACAAAATTTTCAAAATTGTAGCAAACATCGATCAATCAGACCTAACAAGAAATATATTCGAAGAAATATGGATTAAAGAGTGAAAAATATGTCTAAATTGACTAAATATTGAAGAAAAATTGAAGAATCGTCATTTCATCACCTAGAAAGAAAGGGAGAAGAGCGAAGCAAAGCAAGAAAGAGAAATACAATCGGATCTTAAATGGTTTTATAGTTGGATCCGACTCATCTGTCTCGCAAGATATTCAAAAAAGATCGTGAGAAATCAATATTACGCTATATAAGGTTGTATAGGAGGCGGGGAGACAATAACTTGGGCTAATTATAGATTGAGACTGAAATGAATTAGAAGTAATAGGAGATAGGAATAAATAATTGGGTCTACGGGCCAGGCTTCCTGAAATGGGCTCCCATAGTGTGGGAGATAATAGGAGGTAGATATCATGAGGGTACCAAATTATTTTCCAATAAATAAACCCAATTTTTCTTGCGAAACATATTTAGAATAAACAACTGTTACACGAATGAATAAAAGACTGAACCAATTACTTCGAACAATTCCAGCCTTTTAATGGCCACGAGAAAGAATATTCACAATTTACATATTCATAAAATTTCAGCATACTTGATAATTTAACACCAAAACAAAAACAATTTCAAACCCATCAATCTCCCTTTATTTCTAATGGACCTCTCCGTTTCCCAACAAAATGGAGAGGACCGATGACCCACAATCATCCTCATCAGTCATCACTATCTAGGTTCAAACTCAGAAATACTCATATCATTCCTAGACAAGGGCATAGAATTCAAAAAGTTACTCGACACACTACTATTAGTCCCATTATTTCTCCTGAGGTAAAATGCGGGTTTTGAAGGGGCCTGAAGGCAAATTGTATCATTGTCACTTAACATTATTACCACTTCTGACATGCGGGGCCGGTCTGAGTGATCTTCCTGCACGCATAAAAGCCCGATGTGCACGTGTCGTATTATTTCGCTTGTTGGGCATTCTATTAATGGGTCGATTGTTTCGAGTATCGTGCCATTTGTCCAATTGTCCCATGTCTGATTGAAAAGTAATAAATATTTATTAGATTATTATTATTATGTTAAAATAAAAAATAGAAATTATTTATTGTCGTTTTATTTGAATTGAAGGGAAAAGAGTTCGAACTATCTCATGGCAATTATTGATCCTCAATTTTCTTTGGAATTAAGGGAAAAGAGTTCAAACTATCTCATGGCAATTATTTATCCTTAATTTTTTTGGGAATTAAGGGAAAAGAAAACTTCCCATCATCTCATGTGCATGATAAAAGTCGTAAATATTTGTTAGAAATTATTATTATAAAATGAAATAAATATTTTGTAATTATTTATTATTTTTTTATTGAAGGTAAAAAAAAAACTTACAGAGCTTAAAAGATTTTCTGATTGTTCAAGATCAAAGGAACCGCTATTTCTTTTGCCAGTTATAATTTCTAATAATAAAACGCCGAAACTAAAAACGTCCGATTTAATTGAGAAGAGTCCGTGCATTGCATATTCTGGCGCCATATAACCCCTGTTCAAATATAAAAAATAATGGTTACGCAAAAAACGGAAAAATTGCAAAAAAAAAAAAAAAACACATGTATTATTTAAAATTGCTATAAAAATCAACGTTATTGCCGAAATTGAAAAATCTCCCTACTTATAGTTTTACTCAAATTTATATATTTTAAGAACTTTTTGTTTCAAAGCATTTCAATGAAATTAATTCAAATGTAATTTTTTGCTAACGTAATTCAAACATAACTTTTAATTAAATTTTCAAAATGTGATTTTAGAATGGGAAACTGGCAATGTTCACGTGTAACTAATGGTAGGGGGTAACCTGTCATTTTGGCAATAATATATGGTTTTTTTTCGTAATTCCCAATAATTTACTGATTAATAACACTCACAAGGTTCCCACGACTCGTTTTGTGACATCAATAGTTTGATCCACCGGAAAGAGCCTCGCGAGGCCGAAATCCGCAATTTTGGGGTTCATATCATTGTCCAACAAAATATTGCTGGCTTTCAAATCTCTATGCACGATTTTCAGCTGAGAGTCTTCGTGTAAGTATTGTAATCCTCTAGCGATTCCGTTTATGATTTTAAGCCTTTTCATGCAGTCCAACTCGCCCTTTTTGAAAGGATCTGTTAAAAGATAAGAAATTGTTTTGGTTTTTAGATGGAAGACTAATGAATGAATGACACGTCAGTAAGTGTGAAAAATGGAAAATCATGTTCTCTGAAGTGTTAGCTAAGTTTCAATTTAGATTATCTTTAATAAATTTGGTCTCTCAGTTTTTGGAGTTATTTAGTTCTAGTTAAACAAAACTAAATGGACCAATCAGTGAGTGACATGTCATCAAGCAAAAAGAGCTGTAAAACGTGTTTATTTAATATTCATGCTCATTGAGCCTCAATAGATCCTAATTATGTAACTTAGATCTCACTTAAATCTATTTTAACAAATTTGGGCCTCTCAATATAGGAGGGATCTGTTTTTATTAAAGGATCATTAAAAAGTTATTTTAAAATTTAATGGACCAATCAGTGAGTGACACATTAGCAAGTAAAAAAAACAATTTAGGTCTCTCAATGCTATGTACAAAACAGATCACAAAACAGTAATAAACGATAAAAAAATATTAAAAAAATTCAAATTACCAAAAAGAATCAAGTCAAGGCTTCGGTTCGGCACATACTCATAAACGAGGAGCTTCTCTTGCTCTTCCAAACAAACCCCTAAAACCCTGACCAAATTCTTGTGTTGCAATTTCGCGACTAAAACTAATTCGTTCTTTAGCTCACCAAGCCCTTGGCCAGAGTCCTTTGAGAGCCGCTTGACTGCTATCTCCTCCCCGTTGCGTAGAACGCCCTGCAATTTATTTGTGCGCAATTTTTAGAATTGTAGCATGGATGGATGGAAATTTGGGAATGTGTTTTTTAGAATTGTAGAACCGATATATTGAATTTTGGTAATTGTGTTTTCTAGAATTGTAGAATGGACATACTGAATTTTGGGAAATGTGTTGCGTAGAATTGTAGAATGTATAGATGCAATTTAAGAAAATATGTTATTTTTTTATGGCTTAGATGTAGAATTGTAGAATGGATTAGATTATATTTTGGAAAAATATGTTTTTTGAGGACTTAGATGTAGAATTGTAGAAAAGATAGATGGAATTATAGAAAATATGTTAGTTTTTTAGGGCAATGACATGTAGAATTGTAGAATGTATACATAAAGTTTCAAAAAAATTGTTCTTTTTTGAGGGCGATTAAATATCTGTAGAGGTGAAAATTTATAAAATATAGAATTGAATGTATAGATGTAGAATTAGATGTAGAATTGAATGTATAGATGGAATTTCAGAAAATATGTTGTTTTTTAATTTTTGAGGGTGAAAAATGTAAAATTTACCTTATAAACTGCCCCAAATCCACCTTCGCCAAGTTTGTTCGATTCGTTAAAATTAGTTGTGGCGGCTTTTAGAGTTGAAAAATCAATCAAGAGCGAGTCAACACTTTCTATATGATCTAAACTAAGCTCCTCTATATAAATAAATACATACAAATAATATAATAATTGCTTTTTAATTTATAGTAATTAATCGCAAGTGTTAATTTTATTAAGTTTTTACCTGATATCAATCTTTTTCTTGCTTTATGTTTCGTCCTTTTCTTGTATAAACAAATGCAAAATACAAAGAATGACAAAAGAGCGGCGAAAACCGGTACAGTGATTGCAATAGTTGTACCAGTTCCATTTTTCTTCTTTTGACCTAAATAAATAAATAAAATTTCACATCTAGGTCCTTCGAGTTTGTAAATTACATAAAAAACCCTTATACAAGAGGATTTGATGTGCTTGTACTAATTTGTCAAAGTCAAAATAATATAATGTATCCAAATTGTTTTTATACGTCGACTTGGTCAAACTGAAAGTTACATGTATGATATCTTAGTGCAAAAGAATGCAAACCATATATAGTAAAAATTAAAATATATCATAATTACACAATGATTGCTTGTCAATTTTCATATAAACCAAATATCAAATAATTAGCAACTACATATTTACTAGCATTTATCTAACAAAAAACAAGTTTTTTTCTAATGTATACATTAAAATTTTAATATATAAGTCAAATGATATATAATGTAAATCCAAATTGTTCTTATACACCAACTTGATGTAACTGAGAGCTACATGTGTGATCACCTTACAAACGTTATCCAAATTGTTCTATATAAACTTGATCTAATTGAGAGCTACATGGGTTAATATCACAATATGAAATAATTAATGCACAACAATAAATTACAAATTAAAATATTTCAATTAAAAAAAGTAAAATATTTCAATAATTAGACAATGATGGCTTGTTTATTTTAAGTTTAAGCAGCCCTACATCACGTCAACTTTCATATAAACCAAATACCAAATAATTGTGACCTAAAATATTTACTAGAATATATCTATATAAAAACATTATATATAAAAGAATGAAAACATGTTTTAACTATTAAGAAAAACCATTGCAATAAACGTGAAAATTAGGTAACAAAAGCACTAAAAACGTTACCACCTAACCTTGTTCTAGAAAGTCCGATTAGGTTTTAGATCTTAAATACTTGAAAAAACTATTTATGCGCACCGTCATTTTTTAGAGGGACAGCTGGCGGACTTGGAGCAGGGGCAGAAGCGTCAATCAGCACCATAGGTTCACCTTCATAATAACTACGCGTTTCATATCTAACATTGCAAAATACCCCCACTATTCTCGCTCCGATTTCCCCGCTAAACAAGCCTGCATTCATTTGCTCTAACAAATCATCCAAACAACTCTGTACAAAAATTAGACTAAATTATATATTTTCACTCCAAATTTGAAAAAAGTGATGAATTGTGTTATATATTGCAAGAGAATAAATGTGGCATCATATATTAAAAGTGAAATATTTCATAATTGTACAATGATTGCTTGTTAAATTTAAGCGGTCCTACCATATCAATAATTGTCATCTAAGATATTTATTAGCATATATCCATAAAAAAAATTATTAAATAACTACAATTTATAAAAATTGATCAGTATTAATATTTAATTTTATAAACATAAACTAATTTTTTTCAATATATCCATATAAAAAATACCTTGCACAATAATCACATAAAAATATATATATTTTCACCCAAAATTGTACATATAAGATATAAAATTATATAACATTTTACGTACCTGACATTTTGTCTTGTTTAAATCAGGCGCACACTGTACAAATCCATATATATCACTATACTCCTTCGAAAAATTCGTAATTTGTCCTGTCGCGAAATATTTCGTCGAATTATTAAGAGCCCAAGCCTCCATTTTTAACATGAGTTGATTAACTAAACTGTCAAGTCGTGCCACATCACTGGCCGTGACATTGGTACCAGCGACTAAAGGCTGTTGTGGGTTATTATCTAATGAAGTTAAGAAATGCTGGTTTGAGAAATGAGCATAGCAACTGTCGTACCATAAAGTCGCGCTTTTGTAATATGGACAAAAACTCACTATATCCTGCAAAAGGTTGGAAAATAATTAGATTTTTTTTTTTTTTTTTTGGGTTTTAGTTTTGGCAAATTATGAGCTTTAGTACTGTGTTTGATTTGACTGATTTTCAATGTTGGATAATTATGAGCTTTGGTGATGTGTTTGATTTGATTGGTTTTCAAGATAGGAAGGAAATTCAAACATTTGGGTGGGATTTGAACTTACCAAGAGAGTCTTCTTAATGCAAGAGGCACAGGCAGAGCCATTAACATCGCCACGACAGAGCACGAGACCGGAGACCTGGTCCGGTACCGAACCGACGGTGGTGGCGTCGAATCCGGTAGCGGTGGCGTTGGATTCCAGGGAGGAGAAGAGAAGGCTGAGGTTGGACTGGTACGTGCTGTTGGCCGTGTAGTTTCCATCGAAGGTGTTGTAGTACCCACTGTCGCATTTTAGGTAGTAGTATTCTGATCTGACTGGTACGCAGAAGAGAGGAAGAAGGAGAAGAAGGAGAAGAGGGAAGAGTGAGAACGCCATTGCTGAATTGTAATGAGAGAGAGGAGTTTTTTATTGTTTGTGATGAGTGATATGATGATGAAAGAAAGATATAAAAATGGTTTGGTACGTAGAATTTAGAATCCAGGCCCAGTCGCCGTCTGCGTAATTTTAAATGGGAAAATTGTGGAAAGCCCCTCAGTGTTTTCAATATTAAAAGAAGTTATTTAGATATATTGTCTTTCATTTAATAAAGGAAAATTAGAAATCACGTGGGATACTGTAGAGACCCTATAACAACGAATAGAAATTATATACTATTTTCTCATGTTCTTATATACTCTATATATTATTTTCATTTTTTAAATATATATATTGTTTACCGAATGAATTTTTATATAATGTTTGTTTTCAGTTTATATGTTTTTATACTGTTTTCATTTTTTTTAAGATATATTATTTTATAGAATGAATTTTTATATACCCTTTGTTTTCAGTTCATATGTTTGTCTATACTGTTTTAAGTTTTTATATACCATCGCTACATGGTCACTATAGTAACTTCACGCAGTATCAGCTCCCTTTAATAAATTGCGAAGAGCTTCTATCGAATAAATTTTATTAATCAATGTACAATTACAAAAACAATTAAGTATTTTGAATATTAATAAATAAGTTTTTAAAGATTTTCTTTTGAATGAATTGCGAAAAGCTCAAATCTCTCTTGTTCAAGTAAATTTGATTACTCAAAGTATATTACAAATACAACTATCACTGATAATAGTGAATACAAAAAAAGTCATCACACAAATACACCGGCACAATGACAGTCAAACGGATTATAAAACAAAATAAAATTAACAAAATAGCAGATTTTTTTCTTTGATTTTTATAGTGACAAGATTATTTCTATCCTTTACTATAATATACAATAAATTATATATATATATATATATATATATATATATATATATATATATATATATATATATATATATATATATATATTATTTTAGTATTTCATTTAAATAAGTTAGTGTGGCAGAGTGTTAAGTTATTTTTTAGTAGAGTAAAATAAAATTTTCACTTGGTATGAATGAAGGAGAAAAATTTTAATAGATGATGTTTTTTACACTATCAAACAATTAAGGAGGTTAAAGAAATTTTGCGTTACTTAAAAATGAAAAGTTTGATGGAAATGGTAGGTGGAGACTGGAGAGTAGGCTCCAACTACTCTGCAATTATGTGCAATTATCTTGTGCAATTCTTTATTTTGTGAATATGATAGAAACAGAAAATAAACTGAATACTAGAATGCAAACCGCGCGATGCTGCGAGTGCAAGATTATTTATTATTTCATTTATAATATAAACATATAACATATTAACAAAAAGAAGAAGCATAACAAAAAAAAAAAAAAAAAGAAGCATAACATAAAAGTTTAAAATACATTCTACTATAATTCACAATGAGTTCATCTATACACACATCAGTTTGTTACATTACACAAAACAATTGAGTCCACCATCCTATTTTTAAAATAAAACATTACATACTACAGTATAAACAAAATATTAGTAATAAATTTACTTGCATTATACACAGAAGTCTAAAATCTTTTCTAATAGGATTAGATATCCAAATGAAATAGCATTTCATTTAGAAATTTAGCGTCTTTCCATGAAATCCCATGTGTACTACCTATTTAACAAACTGGTACCAACTCTTCTTTATTTTCCCTACAAAACTACAAAAATATTTTCATCCTTATCTCTTTCAACATACGAAACCGAAATAGTCTTTATTCAATTCAGTCCAAATTTCCTGAAAATTGCAAATCAATTTTCACCTTCTTCTGTTATTACATGAATGGATATATTTTAGTATTTTCGACATTTTATTGTGATCTAATTGTTATTTCTTCAATTGCTACATTGTAACAACCACATCAGCTATCTTCAGCAGCCTCTAAGGCCTCTTTCTCCTGTTGTTGCTCCTCTCTTCAAAATAATACACAAGTATAACTCTCAATTAGTAAAATTATAAAAGTGATCAACAAAAAAAAATCATAAAATATCCTTTGATTTACATGGTTTTATGCAGGAATTAGAAGAAATAGTGCATCTTGAAAAATAATATTTTCAGATTTGCAAGGGTATGTGTGAAATTTTGATGTCTTAAAAGGACACAAACAAAATTATGCCAAAAGCAAAAAAAAAATTACATGAAAGTTCATAAAGGGCTTTTTTAGTGCGTCTCTCCGGCTTTTCAAGCCTCTTTTGCAAAATTCTATGTAGATCCCAACTCGGTTTTGTGGTGTTATACACAAGGATCCTGTAAAATTATAAAAAAAGCATAAATAAGTTCATTTTAAAAGTATGTAGGCAAAAACTTAAACCTTCAAAAACTGCAAATATAGAATTTAACCCTTTCAGAAAATATGAATAGCTATTTTCGTTCCTCAAATTTAGACAGCTCTTTTTTCATATTTTTTCCTCTTTCCTTTCCTCAAATAGGCCGCAACAACCTTACAAATCTATGAACAAATAAACAACTAATTAATTACTATAAATTGTAAGCAATTATAAATAATTAGAGTGATTAAGAAATTAAACATTGAGCACTTTAAAACATTAGGGTTGACTTAAATATTTCAGCTCATGCAATGTGAAGTTCTCTCAAACCCAAAATGGACAGAAAATCACAATTAAATTCAGGCGTTATACTGGTTAGTGTCTGAAGAGACCAATCCCGTGTTAACACTAAAAATAATTATTAATCTGAAAACCCTAATTTACATCCAATCTTTAAACAAAAATAAATAAATAAATATGGATGTATCTATTTCAGTTTTCAGTTCAGACCTTGGCCTAAGTTCCAAATGATTGAAAATATAGTCCATAATAAATGAGCAATAGAAAGAACATTACTGTCTTTGACCTTAATTTGACTTCTTTCTTGATTAAATGCTTTCTTTTTGTAGTTTCTTTTCTATTAAATTCAGGTATTACGTGTGAACATAAATGAAAACTGAATCGGCCAATATTCATTGCATATCTTATCATTATCTCCATTTTTTCAGTTAATTTCTACACAAAACATATAGAAAAGAATAATTTGGTAATCTGGGTGAAATTGAGTACATTTAAGCGGTTGCAATGGAGATGATTTTCACTCATAAATTGAATTGAAATCTCACATGATTACTCAATTCATTCTGATATTATTGCGGAGTTATCGAGACAGGCTAAAGTTCTTTTTTTTTTTTGCTTTCTGCAATTTCCCCTTTATTTCGCTCTTTTTATGCAACTTTCCCTTTATTTTCATTGTTTTGATCAAAATATATAACTGATATGAGTTGACGAATGTTTAGATTGTAAATTTATAATATTTCTGGCTTTGAATTGGTACAATTTCATGTGAAAGACTCAACAAAACATCAAATCTACCTATAAAATCTGAAACTGCATAGAAAGATTGTGAAATACTTACTGCTTCTTTCATCGTCTCGGATCTAGGGTTTCATCTCGCTCTCAACGGAAGCTCAGATCCCCACCACGTCATCATCCGTCCATCATCCACTTGTTTGTGGCTCGAAGAAGAGAGGAGGGTTTGCGTGAAGGGCTTAGGGTTTGACACGAGAGAGAGAGAGAGAGACGGCAGAGAGAGGAACGGAGAAAAGAGGAATTGGAGATGTCCAGTTCATTGATATTTATACATGGTTCATGATGGACCGATAAAATTAGAGAGGTTTTGCAACCATTAGATCAAATCAGATGGCTGAAAAGTGAAAACAGATCAAAAATCAATATCGGACGGCTGTAAAATAAGGTAGACGTGGCCTCACAGGAACAGTCGGAAGAACTCCAAAATATTAAGGGTGTATAGATTTGATATCCATAATTTCAACATTCAATTCTACAATTTCTCCACTATGTAGAATACTGTTACTTAATACATTTAAGACAAAAAAAAAAAACTCAATTAATTATTAACAAATTTTTACACGAAATATTCACAAAATTCCTTCACACTTAATAATTAATACCAAAAAAGAACATTATCTCAAGGAAATTTCAGATAGTAATGTGCCTCTCCATTTCCTTATAAAAATGGAGATGACCACAATCCTCTCCATTACTATCTAGGCTCAAACGCAGAAATACTCGTATCATTCCTAGACAAGGGCATAGAATTCATAAAGTTACTCAACACACTACAGTTATTCCCATTATTTCTCCTGAGGTAAAATGCGGGTTTTGAAGGGGCCTGAAGGGAAATTGTGTCGTTGTCACTTAACATTATTACCACTTCTGACATGCGGGGCCGGTCTGAGTGATCTTCCTGCACGCATAAAAGCCCGATGTGCACGTGTTGTATTATTTCGCTTGTTGGGCATTCTATTAATGGGTCGATTATTTCGAGTATCGTGTCTTTTGTCCAATTGTCCCATGTATGATTAAAAAGTAATAAATATTTATTAGATTATTATTATTATGTTAAAGTAAAAATAGAAATTATTTATTGTCATTTTATTTGAATTGAAGGGAAAAGAGTTTGTACTATCTCATAGCAATTATTTATCCTTAATTTTTTTTGGAATTAAGGGAAAAAGAAAACTTCCCATCATCTCATGTTCATGATAAAAGTCGTAAATATTTGTTAGAAATTATTATTATCATATGAAATAAATATTTTGGTAATAATTTATTATTTTTAAATTGAAGTAAAAAAAAACCTACAGAGCTTAAAAGATTTTCCGATTGATCACGATCAAAGGAACCAATATTTCTTTTGCCAGTAATAATTTCTAATAATAAAACGCCGAAACTAAAAACATCCGATTTAATAGAGAAGAATCCATGCATTGCATATTCTGGCACCATATACCCCCTGTTCAAATATAAAAAATAATGGTTACACAAAATATTTCACTTAGATCCTCGAACAAGTTAATATGAACTAGAAGTTCATAAATTTATTAATGTGAAACAACATGCAATTATATTATTTATATTGATGCAAAAATAATTATCATATCATACATTCCAGCATTATGTGCTCATAATTATATTGAAGTACCCTTGGATAATTCTATGTTTGATATATGCCAGAAGCATGGTCGATCAATCGGTTCCAATGATAAAGATCCAAGGAAGAAAAAGGAGCATAATAAAAAAGTTGGTATAATTGAAGTTAACGATACTTCTAAAGAAATAAATTCTTCTTGAAAAGAATATTAACGATAAAAGAGTAGAAGACATAGACGAGCAAATAACCCCAGAAGAGGTTCAGGTACCTAATAATATTGAAAATATTGAAAATGATGAGATCTCAATAAATTATGTCTCTACTAGAATAAATATGGAACCGTAATAAAATTAAGATTAATCAAAATTTATTTATTTATGCAATTGATATAATAAATAAAAATGAGGATCTAGAATTAAAATTATTTGTATCATGTCGACAGATAAAGTATTGGCCAAATCGAAAGATGTGATTAAAGCATCATTATTTTCACTAGTGAAATATAAAATTGTGGACATGTAGTCCAAATACCTGGCGTTGTATAACGGTAACTTATAAGCGGGTATAACTTATAAGAGGGTGTTTTAAGAATATGTAATGAAAAATTAAATTATGATATGCAATTATATTTCAAATTTTGTCGTCCCTAGAGAACTCGTTAACTTAGTAGCAAATTATTCATATCTTATTTGATTGCAATATATTAATGAAAATCCCTGAAGGATTTAGAATGCCTGAAGCATTTCAAACTCTCGAGAGATTTAATCTATTAAATTACAAAGATCTTTGTACTAAGTAATGCAATATTGAGATATGTGATAAAATTGCTATAACAAATGTTTGTTGAATGAATGTTATGTAATTGATCAAAATTACGTTTAGAAAACTATATGTTTACCTTTTGAATGTTGATATATATATTGATGATTTAAAATCGTATGGTACTCTCGAAGAGCTCCAAAAGCTACCACATTATTCAAAAGAATATAAGATTAAATTCTTTAAAGCATAAAATATTATCTTGAATTATAAATTGAATATTTCCCTGAAGGAGTCATTATTTCATAATCCATCTATTATAATGATATAATGTGGAGAAATCGCATCCATTAAGATCATCAAGATAACTTGTTTGATGTATTAACAATTAAAATAAATGATGGTGAGTTATTTTCATGCATGCATGAGCATGATGATTGTGAAATGAATATCTAGCGAAGCTCCTCAAATAATGATCCAGCAGATCTCTTCTTAAGTATATATTACAGAAATTGAACTTTGTCATCTCACATATAGTTGCATATATGAGGGAAATAATACGTACTGCACTCTTTTTTTCCTTGTCTATGGTTTTTGTCCCAATGGGTTTTCCTAGCAAGGTTTTTAACGAGACAACTTTTGTGAGTAATATATAGAATGATTGTGCACTTTTTTTCCTTCACTAGGATTTTTGCCCATAGGGTTTTACCTAGTAAGGTTTTAACAAGGCATATTTAATATATGAAATAATGAGAAATAATGATAATACGCGATGCACTCTTTTTCCCTTAGCCAAGGTTTTGTCCTACTAGGTTTTCCTTATAAGGTTTTTAATGAGGCAACTTCTAATGCGTATGAAAGATAAAATATGGATATCCAAGGAGGGGTGTTATGAATATAATTAACGTGGGTGTCCATTACTTGGCCCCTAAGAAAAGATAAATTAGGAAATACTTGTAAGAATGGAAGGAGTTGTGGCAGGATATTTATTACTGTATATTCTATTGTATTTAGGTTAGATTATTTCCTTTATTGTAATTCTAAATCAGGCAAGAGATTTCTTGACCAGCACTCACTCTCTACTATATAAAGAGGTTAGTGGCTATTGTATTCTAAATCCACAATTCAATGAAATTCTCTCCTTCTAATTCTCTCTTTTATTATCCTTTTGTATTTTATAACAATATCTATAATTTCAACATTCAGTTCTACAATTTCCCCACTATTATTATTCCTCCTGATGTAAAATGCGGGTTTTGAAGGGCGTGAAGGGAAATCGTGTCGTTGTCGCTTAACATTATTACCACCTCTGACATGCTGGTCCGGTCTTAATGAACTTCTTGTACGTCATAAAAATGTTGTCGATTTAATGGTAAAAAAAAGAATTTTACAATTTACAAGAATTATTCACAAAATTTCTTCACACTTGATAATTTAATAACCAAAAAACATAAACAAACCATCGTACTAATACAAATGGAGACAACTAAAACTCTCCACTCCATTACTACCTAGGCTCAAGCTCAGAAATCAACATATCATTTCTAGACGAAGACACCAAATTCATAAAGTTACTCGACACACTACGATTCCCATTATTTCTCCTGAGTTAAATGCGGGTTTTGAAGGGGCCTGAAGGGAAATTGTGTCGTCATCGCTTAATGCTATTACAAACTCTTACATACGGGGCCGGTCCGAGTGATCTTCCTGCACGCATAAAAGCCCGATGTGCATGTGTCGTATTATTTTGCTTGTTGGGCAATCTATTAACAGGTCGATTGTTTCGAGTATTGTGTTGTTTGTCCAATTGTCCCATGTCTGATAAGAAAGTAATAAATATTTGTTAGATTATTATTATGTAAAATAAAAGATGGTGATTATTATTATTTTTTAATTAAAGGGAAAAGACTTCGAGCTATCTCAGATTCTGTCTACATGAACAAAGTCACAAAAATAATTATTTTATTAATTATTTTTGTTTTATTTTTTATGAAGGAAAAAATCTTACGGAGCTTAAAAGATCTTCGGATTGGTAAAGATCAAACGAGCCGCTATTTCTTTTGCCTATTATAATTTAGAATAACAAAACGCCGAAACTAAAAACGTCCGATTTTATTGAGAAGAGACCATGCATTGCATATTCTGGCGCCATATACCCACTATTTATACATAAGAAAATAATAATAATAATAATAAATTAAAATCACAAATATTTTGCTGTAATATTGCTACAGACGAATAATCCAACACTAAGATCAAATTAATTATTGTCTCCTATTAATTAGTTGACCTAAATTTAAAAGACTATGCATCATATCATATAAACTGTCCTAAACTGATTTTAAAGTTGCAAAAAAACCTTTTTTTGATGGAAATAGTTGGTTGTGGGCTCCAACTACTCTGCAATTATTGTGCAATTATTCATGAAATTCTTCATTTTGTGAATATTTGATAGTAACAAAAAATAAGCTAAATATTTGATATCTACAATTTCAACATACAATTCTACAATATCTTCACTATACAGAATACTGATACGTAATCCATTTAAGACAAAAAAAAACTCAATTAATTGTTAACAAATTCTGGCCTCTTAATGGCCACAAGAAAAATATCATAATTTACACGAAATATTCACAAAATTCCTTCACACTTAATAATTAACCCCAAAAAAGAACATTATCTCAAGGAAATTTCAGACAAGTAATGGGCCTCTCTATAAAAATGGAGATGACCCACAATCCTCTCCATAACTATCTAGGCTCAAACTCAGAAATTGACACATCATTTCGAGACAAAGGCACCGAATTCTCAAAATTACTCCACATACTACTATTATTATTCCTCCTGAGTTAAATGTGGATTTTGAATGGGCCTGAAGAGAAATCGTGTCGTTGTCGCTTAGTATTATTACCGCCTCTGACATGCTGGTCCAATATTAATGATCTTCTTGTACGTCATAAAAATGTTGTCGATTTAATGGTAAAAAAAAAGAATGCTACAATTTACAAGAATTATTCACAAAATTTCTTCATACTCGACAATTCAATAACCAAAAAGCATAAACAAACCATCGTACTAACACAAATGGAGACAACAAAAAGTCTTCACTCCATTACTACCTAGGCTCAAACTCAGAAATACTCATATCATTCCTAAACAAGGGCATAGAATTCATGAAGTTACTCGACACACTACTATTATTCCCATTATTTCTCCTGAGGTAAAATGCGGGTTTTGAAGGGGCCGGAAGGGAAATTGTGTCGTTGTCAGTTAACATTATTACCACTTCTGACATGCGGGGCCGGTCTGAGTGATCTTCCTGCACGCATAAAAGCCCGATGTGCACGTGTCGTATTATTTCGCTTGTTGGGCATTCTATTAATGGGTCAATTGTTTCGAGTATCGTGCCGTTTGTCCAATTGTCCCATGTCTGATTAAAAAGTAATAAAAATTGGTTAGATTATTATTATTATGTTAAAATAAAAAATAGAAATTATTTATTGTCATTTTATTTGAATTGACGGGAAAAGATTTCGTACTATCTCATGGCAATTATTTATCCTTAATTTTTTTTGCAATTAAGGGAAAAAGAAAACTTCCCATCATCTCAAGTGCATGATAAAAGTCGAAAATATTTGTTAGAAATTATTATTATCACATGAAATAAATATTTTAGTAATTATTTATTATTTTTTTTATTGAAGGTAAAAAAAACTTACAGAGCTTAAAAGATTTTCCGATTGATCAAGATCAAAGGAACCACTATTTCTTTTGCCAGTTATAATTTCTAATAATAAAACGCCGAAACTAAAAACGTCAGATTTAATTGAGAAGAGTCCATGCATTGCATATTCTGGCGCCATATACCCCCTGTTCAAATATAAAAAATAATGGTTACGCAAAAAACGGAAAAATTGCAAAAAAAAAAAAAAACACATATATTATTTAAAATTGCTATAAGAACCAGCGTCATTGCCGAAATTGCAAAAACCTCCCTACTGATAGTTTTACTCGAATTTATGTATTTTAAGAACTTTTTGTTTCAAATCATTTCAATGAAATTAATTCAAATGTGATTTTTTGCTAACGTAATTCAAACATAACTTTTAATTAAATTTTCAAAATGTGATTTTAGAATGGGAAACTAGCAATGTTCACGTGTAACTAATTGTAGGGGGGGTAACCTGTCATTTTGGCAATAATATATGGTTTTTTTTTTTGTAATTCCCAATAATTTACTGATTTATAACACTCACAAGGTTCCCACGACTCGTTTTGTGACATCAACAGTCTGATCCACCGGAAAGAGCCTCGCGAGGCCGAAATCCGCAATTTTGGGGTTCATATCGTTGTCCAACAAAATATTGCTGGCCTTCAAATCTCTATGCACGATTTTCAGCTGAGAGTCTTCGTGTAAGTATTGTAATCCTCTAGCGATTCCGTTTATGATTTTAAGCCTTTTCAACCAATCCAACTCACCCTTTTTGAAAGTATCTGTTAAAGATAAGAAAATTGGTTTGCTTTTTTGATGGAAGACTAATGAATGAATGACACATCAGCAAGTGTGAAAAATGGAAAATCATGTTCTGTTAAGTGTTAACTAAGTTTCAATTTAGATCATCTTTAATAAATTTGCTCTCTCAGTTTTTGGAGTTATTTAGTTCTAGTTAAACAAAATTAAATGGACCAATCAGTGAGTGACATGCCATCAAGCAAAAAGAGCTGTAAAATGTGTTTATTTAATATTCATGGGGTCTCTCAATGCTAGGTACTAAATAGATCACAAAACAGTAATAAACGATAAAAAAATATAAAAAAAAATTCAAATTACCGAAAAGAATCGTGTCAAGGCTTCGGTTCGGCACATACTCATAAACGAGGAGTTTCTCTTGCTCTTCCAAACAAACCCCTAAAACCCTGACCAAATTCTTGTGTTGCAATTTCGCGACTAAAACTAATTCGTTCTTTAGCTCGCCAAGCCCTTGGCCTGAGTCCTTTGAGAGCCGCTTGACTGCTATCTCCTCCCCATTGGGTAGAACGCCCTGCAATTTATTTGCGCGCAATTGGGTTTAGAATTGTAGAATGGATGGATGGAAATTTTGTAATGTGTTTTTTAGAATTGTAGAATGGATATATTAAATTTTGGTAATTATGTTTTCTAGAATTGTAGAATGGATATACTGAATTTTGGGAAAAGTGTTACATAGAATTGTAGAATGTATAGATGCAATTTTAGAAAATATGTTATTTTTTTATGGCTTAGGGTGTAGAATTGTAGAATGGATTAGATTATATTTTGGAAAAATATGTTTTTTGAGGACTTAGATGTAGAATTGTAGAAAAGATAGATGGAATTATAGAAAATATGTTAGTTTTTTAGGGCAATTGTCATGTAGAATTGTAGAATGTATGCATGAAGTTTCAAAAAAATTGCTATTATTTGAGGGCGATTAAATGTCTTTAGAAGTGAAAATTTACAAAATATGTTACTTTTTGAAGGCAATTAGATGTAGAATTGAATGTATAGATGGAATTTCAGAAAATATGTTATTTTTTAATTTTTGAGGGTGGAAGATGTAAAATTTACCTTATAAACTGCCCCAAATCCACCTTCGCCAAGTTTGTTCGATTCGTTAAAATTAGTTGTGGCGGCTTTTAGAGTTGAAAAATCAATCAAGAGCGAGTCAACACTTTCTATATGATCTGAACTACGCTCATCTATATAAATAAATACAAACAAATAATATAATAATTACTTTTTTAATTTATAGTAATTAATCGCAAGTGTTAATTTTATTAAATTTTACCTGATATCAATCTTTTTCTTGCTTTATGTTTCGTCCTTTTCTTGTATAAACAAATGCAAAATATGAAGAATGACAAAACAACGACGCAAACTGAAAGTTACATGTATGATATCTTAGTGCAAAAGAATGCAAACCATATATAGTAAAAATTAAAATATTTCATAATTACACAATGATTGCTTGTCAATTTTTATATAAACCAAATATCAATTAATTTTCACCTACATATTTACTAGCATTTATCTAACAAAAAACAAGTTTTTTTCTAATGTATACATTAAAATTTTAATATATAAGTCGAAAGATATATAATGTAAATCCAAATTGTTCTTATACAACAACTTGATCTAACTGAGAGCTACATGTGTGATCACCATACAAACGTTATCCAAATTGTTCTATATCAACTTGATCTAATTGAGAGCTACATGGGTTAATATCACAATACAAAATAATTAATGCAAAACCATAAATTACAAATTAAAATATTTCAATAAAAAAAGTAAAATATTTCAATAATTAGACAATGATGGCTTGTTTATTTTAAGTTTAAGCAACCTACATCACGTCAACTTTCTTATAAACCAAATACCAAATAATTGTGACCTAAAATATTTACTAGAATATATCTATATAAAAACATTATATATAAAAGAATGAAAACATGTTTTAACTATTAAGAAAAACCATCGCAATAAACGTGAAAATTAGGTAATAAAAGCACTAAAAACATTACCACCTAACCTTGTTCTAGAAAGTCCGATTAGGTTTTAGATCTTAAATACTTGAAAAAACTATTTTTATGCGCACCGTCATTTTTTAGAGGGACAGCTGGCGGACTTGGAGCAGGGGCAGAAGCGTCAATCAGCACCATAGGTTCACCTTCATAATAACTACGCGTTTCATATCTAACATTGCAAAATACCCCCACTATTCTCGCTCCGATTTCCCCGCTAAACAAGCCTGCGTTCATTTGCTCTAACAAATCATCCAAACAACTCTGTACAAAAATTAGACTAAATTATATATTTTCACTCCAAATTTGAAAAAAAGTGATGAATTGTGTTATATATTACAAGAGAATAAATGTAGCATCATATATTAAAAGTGAAATATTTCATAATTGTACAATGATTGCTTGTTTAATTTAAGCGGTCCTACCATATCAATAATTGTCACCTAAGATATTTATTAGCATACATCCATATAAAACATTTTTTTATTAAATAACTACAATTTATAAAAATTGATCAGGATTAATACTTAATTTTATAAACATCAACTAATTTTTTCAATACATCCATATAAAAAATACCTTGCACAATAATCACATCAAAATATATATATTTCCACCCAAAATTGTACATATAAGATATAAAATTTGTATTACATTTTACGTACCTGACATTTTGTCTTGTTTAAATCAGGCGCACACTGTACAAATCCATATATATCACTATACTCCTTCGAAAAATTCGTAATTTGTCCTGTCGCGAAATATTTCGTCGAATTATTAAGAGCCCAAACCTCCATTTTTAACATGAGTTGATGAACTAAACTGTCAAGTCGTGCCACGTCACTGGCCGTGACATTGGTACCAGCGACTAAAGGCTGTTGTGGGTTATTATCTAATGAAGTTAAGAAATGCTGGTTTGAGAAATGAGCGTAGCAACTGTCGTACCATAAAGTCGCGCTTTTGTAATATGGACAAAAACTCACTATATCCTGCAAAAGGTTGGAAAATAATTAGATATTTTTTTTTGGGCTTTAGTTTTGGCGAATTATGAGCTTTAGTACTGTGTTTGATTTGATTGATTTTCAATTTTGCATAATTACGAGCTTTGGTGATGTGTTTGATTTGATTGGGTTTCAAGATAGGAAGGAAATTCAAACATTTGGGTGGGATTTGAACTTACCAAGAGAGTCTTCTTAATGCAAGAGGCACAGGCAGAGCCATTAACATCGCCACGACAGAGCACGAGACCGGAGACCTGGTCCGGTACCGAACCGACGGTGGTGGCGTCGAATCCGGTACCCGTGGCGTTGGATTCCAGGGCGGAGAAGAGAAGGCTGAGGTTGGACTGGTACGTGCTGTTGGCCGTGTAGTTTCCATCGAAGGTGTTGTAGTACCCACACTGTCGCATTTTAGGTAGTAGTATTCTGAGCTGACTGGTACGCAGAAGAGAGGAAGAAGGAGAAGAGGGAAGAGTGAGAACTCCATTGCTGATTTGTAATGAGTGAGAGAGAGAGAGGAGTTTTTTATTGTTTGTGATAAGGTGATATGATGATGAAGAAAGACTTAAATAGGGTTTGGTACGTAGAATTCAGAATCCAGGCCCATTCGCCATGTGCGGTCATTTTAAATGGGAAAATTGTGGAAAACCCCTCAATGTTTTCAATATTAAGTTATTTAGATATATTATCTTTCTTTTAATAAATTGCGAAGAGCTTCTATCGGATAAATTCTATTAATTAATGTACAGTTACAAAGAAAACTAAGTATTTTGAATATTAATAAATAAGATTTTATAGATTTTCTTTTGAATGCATTGTGAAAAGCTCAAATCTTTCTTGATCAGATAAATTCGCTTAATCAAAGTATGTTACAAATACAACTATTATTAATAATTGTGAATACAAAAAAATCATCACACAAAGACACCAGCACATTGACAGTCAAATGGATTATAAAACAAAGTAAAATTAACAAAATAGCATATTTTTTCTATGATTTTTATAGTGACAAGATTCTTTCTATCCTTTACTATAATATATATATATATATATATATATATATATATATCCATTTTATAAATAATTTCAGTATTTCATTTAAATAAGTTAGTCTGACGGAGTTTTAAGTTATTTTTTAGTAGAGTAAAATAAATTTTCACTTTGTATGAATAAAGGAGAAAAATTAAAATAGATGACATGAAGACGAGAAAGTCAAGTAGCCAGCTTCAGAATGCGCCAGGGCGATCGGACAGATCTGAGCTGGCATGACCCATAAAGAAAGTCAGCAAGCTATTGGACAGAATGGGTTGGTCTCTAATATATAAGTATATAAGTCAGTCAAGATTTTGGCATCACATCATAGTTCAAAGGCGCCATTAAAGGAGATATATAAGTCAGTCAAGCCCAAGGTCCCACTAAAGAAGACTGAGAATTGCATATCAGGGACGAAATTGCGGTATTTTGCCTTCACATTCAATTCTACAATTTCTCCACTATTATTATTCCTCCTGAGGTAAAATGCGGGTTTTGAAGGGGCCTGAAGAGAAATCGTGTCATTGTCGCTTAACATTATTACCATCTCTGACATACTGTCCCCGTCTTAATGATCTTCTTGTACGTCATAAAAATGTTGTCTATTTAACGGTAAAAAACAGAATGTTACAATTTACAAGAATTATTCACAAAATTTCTTCACACTTGATAATTTATTAAACAAAATACATAAACAAACCATCGTAGTAATACAAATGGAGACAACAAAAATTCTCCACTCCATTACTACCTAGGCTCAAACTCAGAAATCAACATATCATTTCTAGACGAAAGCACCGAATTCATAAAGTAACTCGACACACTACGATTCCCATTATTTCTCCTGAGGTAAAATGCGGGTTTTGAAGGGGCCTGAAGGGAAATTGTGTCGTTGTCGCTTAACATTATTACATACGGGGCCGGTCCGAGTGAACTTCCTGCATGCATAAAAGCCCGATGTGTATGTGTCGTATTATTTCGCTTGTTGGACAATCTATTAACGGATCGATATTTTCGAGTATTGTTCCATTTGTCCAATTGTTCCATGTCTGATAAGAAAGTAATAAATATTTGTTAGATTATTATTATGTAAAATAAAAGACGGTGATTATTATTTTTTTTTTAATTAAAGGAAAAAGACTTCGAGCTATCTCAGATTCTGTCTACATGAACAAAGTCACAAAAATAATTATTCTAGTAAATATTTTTGTTTTATTTTTTATGAAGGGAAAAATCTTACGGAGCTTAAAAGATCTTCGGATTGGTCAAAGATCAAACGAGCCTCTATTTCTTTTGCTTGTTATAATTTCTAATAATAAAACGCCGAAACTAAAAACGTCCAATTTTATTGAGAAGAGCCCATGCATTGTATATTCTAGCGCCATATACCCACTATTTATACATAAGAAAATAATAATAAATTAAAATCACAAATATTTTGCTGTAATATTGCTACAGACGAAAGAATCCAACACTAAAATCAGATCTATTATTGTCTCCTATTAATTAGTTGACCTAAATTTAAAAGACTAGTCATCCTATCATATAAACTGTCCTAAACTGATTTTAAAGTTGCAAAAAAAAGACCTTTTTTTGATGGAAATGGTTGGTGGAGTGTGAGCTCCAACTACTCTGCAATTATTGTGCAATTATTCATGCAATTCTTCATTTTGTGAATATTTGATAGTAACAAAAAATAAACTGAATATTTGATATCTAAAATTTCAACATTCAATTCTACAATTTCTCCACTATATAGAATACTGATACTTAATCCATTTAAGACAAAAAAAAACTCAATTAATTTATTAACAAATTCCAACCCTAAACCCTAAACCCTTAATGGCCACAAGAAAAAATATCATAATTTACACGAAATATTCACAAAATTCCTTCACACTTAATAATTAACCCCAAAAGAGAACCTTATCTCAAGGAAATTTCAGACAAGTAATGGGCCTCTCTATAAAAATGGAGATGACCCACAATCCTCTCCATAACTATTTAGGCTCAAACTCAGAAATTGACATATCATTTCTAGGCAAAAACACCTAATTCTTAAAATTACTCGACATGCTACTACTATTATTATTCATCCTGAGGTAAAATGTGGATTTTGAAGGGGCCTGAAGGGAAATCGTGTCGTTGTCGCTTAACATTATTATCGCCTCTGACATGCTGGTCCAGTCTTAATGATCTTTTTGCACGTCATAAAAATGTTGTCGATTTAATGGTAAAAACAAATGTTACAATTTACAAGAATTATTCACAAAAAATTTTCACACTTGATAATTTAATAACCAAAAAACATAAACAAACCATCGTACTGATATAAATAGAGACAACAAAAAGTCTCCACTCCATTACTACCTAGGCTCAAACTCAGAAATCGACATATCATTTCTAGACAAAGGCACCGAATTCAAAAAATAACTCGACACACTACTATTCCCATTATTTCTCCTGAGATAAAATGCGGGTTTTGAAGGGGCCCGAAGGGAAATTGTGTCGTCGTCGCTTAACATTATTACGACCTCTGACATACGGGGTCGGTCCGAGTGATCTTCCTGCACGCATAAAAGCCCGATGTGCATGTGTCGTATTATTTCGCTTGCTGGACAATCTATTAATGGGTCGATTGTTTCGAGTATTGTGCCGTTTGTCCAATTGTCCCATGTCTGATAAGAAAGTAATAAATATTTGTTAGATTATTATTATGTAAAATAAAAGACGGTGATTATTTTTTTTTTTTAATTGAAGGGAAAAGACATCGAGCTATCTCATGTCTACATGAACAAAGTCAAAAAAAAATAAACTAAATATTTTGGCAATTATTTATTACTATTTTTTGAACTCTAAGGTGAAAAAGAAAACTTCCAGTTATCTCATGAGTACACGATGAAGTCATCATAGATATTCATTTTTTATACACATTATTACTATCAAATAAAATAAATATTTTAGTAATTATTTTTAATTTATTTTTTATGAAGGGAAAAATCTTACAGAGCTTAAAAGATCTTCGGATTGGTCAAGATCAAACGAGCCGCTATTTCTTTTGCCTGTTATAATTTCTAATAATAGAACGCCGAAACTAAAAACGTCCGATTTTATTGAGAAGAGCCCATGCATTGCATATTCTGGCGCCATATACCCGCTATTCATACATAAGAAAATAATAATAAATTAAAATCACAAATATTTTGCTGTAATATTGCTACAGACGAAGAATCCGACACTAAAATCAGATCTAGTATTGTCTCCTATTAATTAGTTGACCTAAATTTAAAATACTAGGCATCCTATCATATAAACTGTCCTAAACTGATTTTAAAGTTGCAAAAGAAACTTTTACTAAACCCTGCATCATTCAAAATTGAGAAAAAGCCCCTGCATTATGCCAAAATTGCAAGAAAAAACCATGTAATATTTAAAATTGCAAAAATTCCCTATCATTAGTTAGAAGCTAACACCAACAGTTTAGGGGTTTTTTTGCAATTTCAACAATGTAGGGGTTCTTTTTACATTTTCGGCATAATGCAGGGGCATTTCACAATTTTAAATAATGCAGGATTCAATATTACCACAAAAATATATTAGTTCAATTTTAATTTATAACACTTACAAGGTTCCAACGACTCTTTTTGTCACATCCACAGTCCGATCCACCGGAAAGAGTCTCGCGAGCCCGAAATCCGCGATTTTGGGGTTCATATCTTTGTCCAACAAAATATTGCTGGCTTTCAGATCTCTGTGCACAATTTTGAGCTGGGAATCTTCGTGTAAGTATTGTAATCCTCTAGCGATTCCGTTTATGATTTTAAGCCTTTTCAACCAGTCCAGCTCGCCCTTTTTGAAAGGATCTGTTAAAAAGATAAGAAAATTGTTTTGGTTTTTAGATGGGCGACTAATGAATGAATGACATGTCAGCAAGTGTGAAAAATGGAAAATCATGTTCTGTTAAGTGTTAGCTAAGTTTCAATTTAGATTATTTTTAATAAATTTGGTCTCTCAGTTTTTGGAGTTATTTAGTTCTAGTTAAACAAAATTAAATGGACCAATCAGTGAGTGACATGTCATCAAGCAAAAAGAGCTGTAAAACGTGTTTATTTAATATTCATGCTCATTAAGCCTCAATAGATCCTAATTATGTAACTTAGGTCTCACTTAAATCTATTTTAACAAATTTGGGCCTCTCAATTTAGGAGGGGTCTGTTTTTATTAAAGGATCATTAAAAAGTTATTTTACAATTTAATGGACCAATCAGTGAGTCCATCAGCAAGTAAAAAAAGCTGTAAAATGGGTATATCTAATATTCATGCTCAATCATGCCTCGATAGATTCTAATTGTGTTACTAACTCTCAATTAAGGTCATTTTAACCAATTTGGGCCTCTCAATGTTATGTATTCAACACAACACAAAACAGTAATATTTGATAAAAAATATTAAAAAAAATTCAAATTACCGAAAAGAATCATGTCAAGGCTTCCGTTCGGCACGTACTCATAAACAAGGAGCTTCTCATGCTCTTCCAAAGAAACCCCTAAAACCCTGACCAAATTCTTGTGTTGCAATTTCGCAACTAAAACTAATTCGTTCTTTAGCTCGCCGATCCCTTGGCCAGAATCCTTCGAGAGCCGCTTGACGGCTATCTCCTCCCCATTGGATAGAATGCCCTGCAATTTTTTTGCAATTTCTATATTGAATATTCGGAAATGTGTTATGTGGAATTGTAAATTGTATAGATGCAATTTTAGAAAATATGTTGTTTTTTGAGGGCTTAGATGTAGAATTGTCAAAAAGATAGATGGAATTATAGAAAATATATTAGTTTCTTAGGGCAATGAGATGTAGAATTGTAGAATGTATACATGAAGTTTTAAAAAATTTCTGATTTTTTAAGGGCGATTAGATGTCTGTAGAGGTGAAATTTTAAAGAATATGTTATTTTTTTACTTTTCGAGGGTGGAAATATAAAATTCACCTTGTAAACGGCCCCAAATCCACCTTCGCCAAGTTTGTTCGATTCGTTGAAATTGATTGTGGCAGTTTTTAGTGTTGAAAAGTCGATTAATAGTGAGTCAACACTTTCTATATGCTCTAAACAAAGCTCATCTATATAAATAAATAAATATAAACAAATAAAATAATAATCTTTTTCTTGTTAATTGCAAGTGTAAATTTATTGTAATTAATTGCAAGGGAAATGTTTGCTTTTTAGTTTCTACCTGATATGAGCCTTTTTCTTGCATTTTGTTCCGTCTTTTTCTTGTATATACAAATGCAAAATCCGAATAGTGATAAAAGAGCAGCCAAAATCGGTACAGTTATTGCAATAGTGGTACCGGTTCCATTTTTCTTCTTTTTCCCTAAATATTATAGAAAAAAAATAAAAAATTACATTTAGGCCCTTCAAGTTTGTAAATAATACAAAAAGCCCTTATGCGAGATGGAATTGATGTGATATAACAAACTTTTACTAATTTGTCAAAGTCAACAGGATGTAGAGTATATCCAAATTGTTTTTATATACCAACTTGATCTAACTGAAAGCTACGTTCATGATATCACAGTACAAAAGAATCAAATGTAAACCATATATTGAAAATTAAATATTTCATAATTCTACAATGATTGCATGTCAATTTTCATATAAAGCAAATATCAAATAATTATCACCACAAATATTTAGTAGCATATATCCATGTAAAACATGATTTTTTTTTAAATATAAGAAGTTAACAAACATGGTTTGACACATATCAACTTGATCTGATTGAAAGCAACATGCATAATATAACAATTCACAATACAAAAGAATTAAATTCTTTCAATAGAAAAATGAAATTAAAATATTTCATAATTACACCATGATGGAAATAATTTTAAGCAGCCCTACGTCACGTCACATCAACTTTCAAATAGACCAAATATCAAATAATTGTCACCTAAATATCTACTGTATAAAACACAAAATTTTAATATATAAAAAAGATAATATATAAAGCATAATATTTTTAATATATATAAAAGTTTAAAACCATGTTCTTTTTATAAAAAATAATGGCCACAGAATTCACAATTAGATAAAAAAAAAATACAACCTAAACATATTATTTTTTCAATATAAGAAGTTAAAAACATGTTTCAACTATAAAAAATGATCAATTACGATTTAACTCTAGTTAAAAACATAAACCAAGTGCTTTGATTTTTCACACGCACCGTCATTTTTTACAGGGACAGCTGTCGGACTTGGAGCAGGGGCAGAACCGTCAATCAGCACCATAGGTTCACCTTCATAATAACTATGTGTTTCGTATCTAACATTGCAAAATATACCCAAAATTCTCGCTCCGATTTCCCCACTAAATCCGCCTGCGTTCATTTGCTCTACCAAATCGTCCAAACAACTCTGCACAAAAATTAGACTAAAATTAATTATATATTTTCACCCCAAATTTGATAGATGTGATGAGAAGTATATTATATTACATAAGAACGGCATGTAATATCATCTATTAAAAGTGAAATATTTGATAATTATACAATGATTGCTCTAGGCGTAACATCAACTTTCATACAGACCAAGTATCAAATAATTGTCTCCAAAGATATTTACTAGAATATATCCATATAAAATATTCATTTTTATTAAATAACTATAATTTATAAAAAATGACCATGATTAATTTTATAAACTTTAACTAAATTTTTTTTCAATATATCCATATAAAAACAACTCTGCACAATAATCACATCAAAATATAAATATTTTCACCTAAAATTTTACATATATGATATAAAATTATATCACATTTTACATACCTGACATTTTGTCTTGTTTAAATCAGGCGTGCACTGTACAAATCCATATATGTCACTGTACTCCTTCGAAAAATTCGTAATTTGTCCTGTCGCGAAATATTTCGTCGAATTATTAAGAGCCCAAGCCTCCATTTTTAACATGAGTTGATGAACTAAAGTGTCCAATCGTGCCACATCACTGGCCGTAACATTACTACCATTCTCTAAAGAAACTTGTGGGTTATTATCTAATGAAGTTAAGAAGTGCTCGTTTGAGAAATGAGCGTAGCAACTGTCGTACCATAAAGTCGCGCTTTTGTAATATGGACATAAATTCACTATATCCTGCAAAAAATTGGAAAATAATTAGATTTTTTGGGTTTTAGTTTTAGGAAATTATGAGCTTTGGTGCTCTGTATGTTTTGATTGGTGTTCAATTTGGAGAAGTATGAGCTTTGGTGCTCTGTTTGATTTGATTGGTTTTCAATTTTGGAGAATTAGTAGCTTTGATTTTGCGATTAATTGACACCAATTCAATCGAAAAAAATAACAGAAGGAAATTCAAACATTTGTGTGGGATTTGAAAAGGAAAAGCTTTGATTTGAAATTACCATGAGAGTTTTATTGACGCAAGAGGCACAAGCAGAGCCATTAACATCGCCACGACAGAGGACGAGACCCGATACCTGGTTCGGTACCGAACCGACGATGGAAGCCGCGAATCCGGTAGCGGTGGCGTTGGATTCCAGGACGGAGAAGAGAAGGTTGAGGTTGGACTGGTACGTGCTGTTGGCCGTGTAGTTTCCATCGAAGGTGTTGTAGTACCCACTGTCGCATATTGGGTAGTAGTATTCTGAGCTGACTGGTACGCAGAAGAGAGGAAGAAGGAGAAGAATGAGAAGAGGGAACAGTGAGAACTCCATTGTTGATTTGTAATGAGTGAGAGAGAGAGAGAGAGAGGAGTTTTTTATTGTTTGTGACAACTGACAAGTGATATGGTGATGAAAGAAAGTAAAAATGGTTTGGCACGTAGAATTCAGAATCCAGGTTCCAGGCCAATTGGCCACGTGCGGTAGTTTTAAATGGGAAAAGTATAGAGAGCTCCTCGTTATTTTCAATATTAAAAAAAGTTTTTTGGATATTTTTTCTTTTCTTCAATAAATTGTGAAGAGCTTCCGTGGTGTAAATTTTATTAATCAATGTATAGTTACAAAGCCAACTAATTATTTTCAATATTAATAAACACATTTTTATAGATTTTCTTTTGAATAAACTCTGAAGAGCTTGAATCTCTTTTGATCGGGTAAATTCTATTCATTGAAATATAGTTACAAATACAACTATTACTAATAATAGTGAATACAAAAATTTCATTACACAAAGACACCAGCACATTGACAGTCAAACGGATTATAAAACAAAATAAAAATAACCAAATAGTAGATTTTTTTTTTGAAATATAAGAAATTTGCCTACTTAGTCTTGCATTAAAGAAAAAAAATTTACAAAAATACAAGTAATTTTCTAGGGCTTAAAAGTCTTTTTTGAAATTTTTATAAATAATGCCTACAAGCTATTTGCCTATTATGTTCTTGCACTTACTAGGTTGTCATTAGTAGATTTTTTTTCTTTGATTTTTATAGTGACAAGACGTTTTCTATCTTTTTACTATAATATACAATAAATAATATATATATCCATTTTATAAATAATTTTAGTATTTCATTTAATTAAGTTAGTTTTACGGAGTGTTAAGTTATTTTTTGGTAGAGTAAAATAAATTTTTCACTTGGTATGAAGAATAAAGGAGAAAAATTAAAATAGATGATGTTTTTTAAAATAACAAACAGATAAGGAGCTTTAAGAAATATTGCTTTATTTAAAAATGAAAAGTTTGATGAATTGGTTGGTGAAGTGGTAGGCTCCAACTACTCTGCAATTATCGTGCAACTATTTCATGTAATTCTTTAGTTTGTGACCATTTGTTTCAAGGATTAGCTATTGTAATTTCAAATACTTGGAAGAAGTCCAGAGCAGACTCAAACGTCGGCACTTCAATTTCTTATTTAAATAGTCATCCCATATCCAACATTCTTAATTTTCAAAAAGAAAAAGAAATCTAACGTTCTCAATTTTCTCTAAATCATGCTGATTCTCGACTCTCTTTTTTTTCTAACTAAATCAATTCAAAATTTCAAATCGTGTTTCAAACAGAAAATATAAATGATATATCAAACCTAAAGAATTTCAATCCTCTGGTTTATCGTTAAGATGTTAAAATATTAATGGAGTATATAAAAATATATAAACTGAAAACAAACAGTATATAAAAATTCATTCGGTAAACAGTATATATTTAAAAAAATGAAATCAGTATATAGCGTATATAAAAACGCAAGAAAACAGTATATAATTTCAATCTGTCGCTACAGGGTTACAGGGTCGCTACAGTACGCCCGTCGTGATTTCCTATTTCCCATTGAGAAATATATGAATAAAAAAGACCAACACAGTAGCAACGTGAAGAGATGCAAGATTCAAAAGGCGGTCCAAGTAGTTGATGGCTGACATAATTTTGTGTGTTAACAATGGATTGCTATGGGATTGGATTCAAATGTTTAATTGGAATTATTCATAATGAGCAAATCTTCCAATTTTGATGATAATCTCAATTGGATGAATTATGCGCATAATGAGCAATACCAATTTTGATAATAATCTCATTCTCATCAAATATGCCATACGGAATGTTGAATGCCATCATTTTAATAACGAGTGGATCAACCAAACACGGTACTTGAAATGAATAAAAATGAAAATGAACCAAGAATCCTCATTCAAAAGAAGTGTTATAGAAAATGAGTATATGGTCTAATTAAATTCAATTGGGGCAAGGATATTTCAGAAAAGATTCAGTGTAACATAAGTTCCAACTTGATAATACAAACCAAAATTGAAAGCAAAAACAAAAAATAACTTAGTACAACTAAAATAACCATCAAACAACCAAATACAAAAAGACTTTAGTCCTTAACTTGGTAGACAATACTCCATCAAAACCATCAAAACATAATAATCCAAACTCCAAAACATACCACAGTGATAAGGACTAAAGTCTTTTTTTATTTGGTGTTTTGTTGGTTATTTTTGTGGTACTGCGTTATTTTTTCAATTTCTTATCAGTATTTTGTTATATAATTGGTTGTGTTTTACAACAGTGATCTTCTCTTTATGGAGTATCTCTCGCCCCAATCGAACTTAGTTCAATCATACTGAAAAAAGGAACAATATTACTTCATCTCAAGTGTATAATTAACGGGACATATCCCGTACTACTTCTCAAGTATTATTTCAGACAATGAAGAAAACTACAGAGAAAAGAAACAATAGTACCTCATCTCACGTGTACAATTAACTGGACATATCCCGTACCTAAAAAGTTTAGTACATAGTTTTGATGACATGATGAGGAAAAAAAGAGTACAATAGTATAAAGAAGACAAAAAGCATGTAAGTTTTCAACTCATCATCAAAATTGCTTAGCATGTTGGGCTACGATATTTATATATAGTGTTTTTCAATTATAATTCAAATTTTAACCATGCTGATTAAATGCATATGTTTTAAATATATTGTAATTCAATTTTCAAATGAATCGAATAATTTTGTATGTTTGATAGAAAAATCGGAGAATTATATCTTCATTATCATGTATGATAAAAATAAGAAGCAAAATTTATAATAATATATATTACTACTATAAAATCACGTCTACAGGTGGTTTAAAAGCATCTTAGCACCGGTTAAACACGTGCTAAAGTAGTTTTTGAGCTGGGAGTTAAAGTAGGCATGGCAAGCGTTTGTACCACCGGATTCAAAACCGGTGGGTAATTTTAAGCCGGTTTGTAACAGTGGGGTTCCCCTTCTAATATGCGCAAATAAAATTTACATTTAGTGATCATATTTACATTAAAAATTTACATTTATATTTCTTGTTTTTTATAAGTAGATCCTAATTGAACAAAAATATTGTATTTAATCGAAATATCCAATACATTTGAAATAATTCTACCAAAAAACACCAAATATTAATCGCATATACATAATATAACAAACCCTAAGACTAGTCATAAATCTACCCATCACTCGAACCAGCAAGTAGTCGGACAAACAGGTACAGATCTCTCAACTGAAACCCTAGCTAATTGGTCCGACTGAGGTGGCAGCATTTCCAAATTTACTCAGTAAGCCCGCCATATCCAAAATTACCATAAGTTACCTAGCTAGCTGACAAGGTCTATTCAAAAAATTGGTCTCATTGAGCCTCGGTAACGGTCGCAAAATCTTATCTTCGGCGACATTGATAGAGTGGAGAGCTTGATCCTGCTCATAAGAAGACATTTCGCCTCCTCAAACTTAAAAAACAAAAAAAAAGTTACTTCGCCAAATCCGAAGGATTCAATGACTCCTCTCCGGCGCCAGCCTCTCCAGGTCACAACCATGTCTCTTATGGGAATGGGAATTAGACATTAAATATTGTCTTAATTTGTCTATATCGGCATTGCTCCAGGTCACAACCATGTCTCTTATGGGAATGGGGATTAGCCATTAAATATTGTCTTAATTTGTCTATATCGGCATTGCTCGTTAGATTTAGGATTGGAATTACACAAATCATTATTCCCCAAAACCCGACAAGGGTGAGGCAGCATTGGATAGAGGAGAAATAAAGAGAAGAAACAGAGAGAGCTCTAGAGAAACAAAGGTTATATTTCTCTATATTTTGCGAATATGTATATTTCTTATTGTAGAATTGTATATTTGTGTTTTCTTTTTAAAAAAGAAAGAAAAAAGCAAGTATAATTATTTGAAATAAGTTTACTAAATAGGTTGTGTATTATTGGGGGTAACTTGCCCCTGTTATTGGGTGGGGAATTCTCTCTTCCACAAGTGACCGCTGCTTTTGTACTGTTGAACTATTTTATCTAAACTAATTATCGGGTGAGGGGTTTTTGAACCCGCCTCAATTCATTAAAAAAAAAATTATTTGAAATAAAAAGAAATGGAGAAAGGAAAGCTGTACGCCATGTACTGATGTACATCACTATAAGCGGACGTATTAATATTGGCAATTCAAGTTGAAAGATTGTTGACACATTATATTTATGAATCCTAGTTTTTTTCCCCTCTATAAATGAAGCTTAGGCTTTAATCTTGCAACATTGGTTTGACCATATTATTGAGCCGATAGGTTTCAAATAAATATATTTTTGTAAAATATATAAACAAAATAAATAAATAATCTACATTTACATAATGTCAACTGATTTTGTTACACCCCGGAATCAAATAGTAGAAATGGGGCTAGTTGATTAGTTCCACTCCGAGTAGTGAATAAAAATTAGAATTATTTAAATAGTCTAGTGCATTAACTACTAGTCTTTTTCAGGACAATATGGTCTGAGTTTAATGATTAGGCTGTGCCAGTTAATGTATTAGACTCTAACAAATGTTATCATACCCAGAGAATCTGATGATCTTATATGGCTCAGTGGGGATATTTCTATGAGGTGAAGGTGCGTACGGATGTATACTAGTCCCGTGCCTATAAAAGAGCCTCTGTCTCCTCCATCCGATCAATCCACCCACTCACTCTCAAACCCTCCCTCCTCTCTTTCTCTCCTCTGAGCAGCAATGGCCGACCGCGCTTCTCTCACTCCGGCCACGGGCGACGGATCTCCGAATCAATTCGCTGGTGGCGGATCTCCATCTCAGGCCGCCGGCAGCTCAGATAGTAGCGTCGGATCACCACGTCGTCCATCCCCCAACGGATCTCCCACTCGCCGATTCCGTCCTCCTCGTGCAGAGATGGCACGATCTCCATCTCCTGTGATGGATTTGGATCTGGATCGGCAGACTCATTTGTACGCCGGGCCAGGCGAGAAGGAAGTAGAAGGAGGAAGGAGCTTGACGATCTGGATCATGAAAGGGAGGCAAAGAGGAGGAGGCTGGCTGCTGAAGAGCCGGAGATCCGTCCGTCTTCACCTCCATTTCATCCCGACGAGCTCCTCCAGATGCCTCCACCGCCGTTTGCATTCATTATTCCGGATCTGAAGAATCAAGTTCAAGATGAACGCTGGGCGGAAATTGTGACTGGGAGGTACCTACAACGTGGCGGCGCCAAGGAGTAGAGTGGTTCTTGATTGAGACTGAGATGCATTGAGTTTTCTAGAAAAAAAAAATATTATTTTAGGTTTAATTAGTTTATGAGAGGATAGCTAGGTTTTCATTTTGAGTTCACTGTTTGTGTTTTGAATATAAGCTTTTTTTTTTTTTTTTTTTTGAGAATGTTTGGAATATATAAGCTTGAGGGAGTTCACTGTTTGTTTGCTTTTGGTTCTTGATTGAGACTGAGATGTGTTTGAGTTTCTAGGAAAAAATATTTGAAGTTCTTTTTTAATGGAAACTTGAGAATATTTGAAGCTTTAGTTTTATGAGAGGATAGTTTTGATTTGAGTTCGCTGTTTTTATGATTTGGTTTGAGTTTCTTGAAATATAAAATATATTTTCCGTATCATGATGTGATTAACCAAAGAGTTTAAAATTATGCTTTATGGTATATAATAGTTACTCAATAATGTACTGTGAAGAAACCCAACATTGTACGTGTGTGATAGCTAGCACACATGATATTTTGAGATTTGATAGGTATATAGATACTCATAACTCATATGTGATACATACATCATATATATAAATGATGAAGACTATCGTTTGAATTTTCAAAGAAGGTTTATTATGCAGTTTTTAATATAATAGGGGCTTTTATAAAAGTTGGGTAAAATGTAAAGTTGAATAGTACAGCAATTATGAACCTGGGTTAAATCCGTAAATACACACAAATTCCATGTCATGCAATGTTGATTGGCTCTAAATTTTTCCTTTAATTAATTTCCATGCACATCTTAAAGTTTATCATATTTACAAAATATGTTATGTAGATTCTATTTTAGTATAATGATAAACTTGAATGATTTTCTAGAACAAATAACAAGTATTATATAAAATAATAAACCTATTTCTTATTTGGTTATACGGGTCAAAAAGTTAAATGTGTTGCTTCATTACAAAAATTCTGGACCTATTTGGGCTTTAAGTATTGGTATTTGTAATAATGAATAGTTGAGGGTGTTTATGTACAAAAATCACATGTGAATTAAAACCGCAAGGCAGCGGCTGTTTATGAAAATTATGTTTTTTTATTTGAATCGTACAAAAAAAATATCTTACCAAGACAAATTTAAAACTAAAAAATTCACAAGAAAAATCTCAATTGAACATATTGAGGGACAATGGACAGATCCATTTATATGAAAATGGAGGACTTGTCCCTCACGAAGGATATAATAATAATTTGACATTGCAACCGTCATCTCCTCTGACACGGTACGACAACAGTATGTTGTTTTGTTCAACATTGACAGGTGGAATCGGTACACATACACCTATACTATAACAATAAGCAATATATGCTTTGAACCGAGTTCATACTAAACTGATCAAGGTTACATGCGGAACGAATGGAAGAAGGAAATTAGGACGAAACTAAAGATGGGGGATATTTTTAACGGCCGGTCTACTACGAACCCTTCCTATATTTATAAGTAAGGTGGTGCCTCTTGTTTAGAGAAAGAGAGAGAGAAAGAGGAGATACGCAGAGGAGAACAGAACAGAACAGAGAGAGAGAGAAAGAGAGAGAGAGAGAGAGAGAGAAACCTAACAATCAATGTCGTCGTCTTTGCTTGGAGAAGCGATCATCCAGCCGTCCGATCTCTCAGCCGCACATCGCCCTCGTCACCAAGGTTTACTTCGCTCTGTTCCCCCCTTTTTTTCCCGCCCAATTCAATTCAATCGATCGCTCGTATCCTAATTTGCTCTGTTTTTAGATGTCGGGAAGAAAGAGCAGGAGGACGAATTAGAGAAGGCGCTGTTGGTGGAGGATCTGAAGAAAGAGCTCAAGGCGAAGCGTAGAGAGGTGTACGTTTGGACTATTAAGATGTGGAATAAGGTCTTTGAGTTGAACAAAATCGACTTCGCTCGAACCATGGATAAGGCCTGGCTCACCAACAAAATCATCGCAGAGAGATGCAGAAAAGACCCTGATCGTGATCTGTTGCCTGACGATCTACACAGCAAGGTGATTTAACAGACTTATTACATCTAACTGTCACATGAAATACAGTCAGCTAATCAATTCAATCCCATCACTTGAAATCAGACTCTGATTGTTGTAATTTGTTACTCAATTGTATCGTTAATCTTGTCTAACTATATTGTTTATTATTTACTGTGAATGAAGGCAGTAGCATTCAATAAGCAGATCGACGCTGCCGTCGCGCTGGGCCTGGTCGGATACATGTTCGGCCCCTCAATAAAGCGCAAGGCCTCCTCAATTGAAGAGGAAGAAAAAGAAGCTTCTGACGAGGTTCTATCTTCTTTCTTTTTTCTTCTAATTTTTAAAAATAAACTAGCATTTGCGCACTCTTAAGGGGATTAATTAATTACTCTAGGAGGTGGAGGAGTTGAAGGACCTAAAGATTTTTCAAGAAGAGGCGATACAACAGATGGTAGAAGCCGACAGAGAAGAATTCAGAAAAACATGCAAAACCATCTACAATTATGCAAAACCTTTCGCGAAACTGAAAGATCGCGAGGAGTATCTTTCCAGTGTCGTCAAATCTCTCTGTGAGAGAGAAGAGCGCGAACCGGTTCTGCCCACCGTAATCGAGATTTTGGGCTACATGCTTCTAGAAGAGCTCGCCACCTCTACTCGCTCAGCATTCCATCCTTTCACACCAAATACAGCAATGTTGCAAAATACGTGGACGCTGTCCTCTATCCGTAAGTCATTCCTACAATGATATATTTCATGTTATCGTATTGCACGTCATTCCTACAATGATATATTTCATTTTATCGTATTGCATTTTTTGGTGTGTTGATCTTTTGATTCTTGTGAAATGAAGGAAGAGTGCAGCCTCCCAAGATCGAGGTGACCGTCCAGCCTTCGTTTTATAGCCTCTTTGACCAGAGGAGTTTTGAGGAGAAGGTCAAAGCCGATTACGAGTCTGCGATGCTCAAGTGCAATTCTGTGAGTAGTATTAGTTGCTCATCGAAACTGACAATTTATTTGGCTTTATTTCTTTTTTTTTTAATGGATGCTTGAGTTATTTGGCTTTATTCTCCTTTCAAAAGAAACTGACGATTTGATTTGGATTTAATTTGGCAGGATGTGGAGGAGATGAAGCGGATGATCGCCAAGGCAGAGGAGTGGATAGAGACGGGCAAGAAGAGCGCCCTTGAAATATATCCGAACGAGTTGAATCAAATGGCCGTCAAGAGGCCGTTTGAGTCTCAGCTTGTTATCTATTGTGAAGATTTGATAGACATGAGGTATGGCAGGTGTCTTAATGCATTTTCAGACACTGAGAATGGAAAGCTGAAGGAGATCCGAGACCTGGCTCGTAAGGCGATAGACAAGTACAGAGAGGCAAAGGGATCTGAATCGGTTCCTGTCATCACAGAACCGGTTCTGCCCAGTTTCCAAACCGGCTTTATCTGATTCGGTGGTTATTAGTAGTAGTAGCATGTTGGATTTGGTTGTGGACTGGTAAATCAGAGTATTGACGGATTAAAGCTTTTTTTTCATCTTTGTATTGACTGATTAAAGTATTAGAACCTTGGTTATTTGTGGTTATTTTAGTTGTTCTAAGTTATTTTTTTGTTTTTGCTTTCACTTTTGGTTAGTGTTGTCCAATTGGAACTTATGTTACGCTGGACTTATCTTTTCTGTAATATCCTCGCACCAATCGAACTTGATTAGACCATATACTCATTTTCTATAGCACTTCAAGTATTATCATTTCAAGTACCGTGTTATATGATGGCATTCAACATTCCGTATGGCATATTTGATGAGTATGAGATTAGCATCAAAATTGTTAGATTTGCTCATTTTGCATAATTCATCCAATTAAATATTTGAATCCAATACAATAGCAAAACATTGTTAACACACAAAATTAAGTCAGCCATCAACTTTGACCACATTTTGCATCTTGCAACTCTTCACATTTGGTTTGGGGTTTGAAAATTGTATATGTATTTAGAAGCTAGTATGCATATAGATTATAGAGTTTAGGGTGGGATTGTGGGGAAATTAGATGACATTGAGTGTATGAAATTTCAGTATAAATTAAATATTCTTTTTTGAATCAAGTAAATTGTGTATTGAGTTAAAATTGGGATGAGTATGCATGTGAAAATCATTATCATTTTTTGTAATTAGTGGTACCAACTTTTTTTAACTGCATCAAACATGGCACCATTAAAATCAACTATAGAAATAGAAAAAACACAATACAAAGTTATTCCAACATGCTATAATTTCAACATGTTTATAACAGAATCCACACAAATACAAACACATGCTTTAAAATTTCACAAAAGTCATATTAACACTAAAATTGCAACAAGGTTCAAACAACTGCTTCTAAAAAAATCCTGAATCACACAATTGCTTAAAAAATCATAATTCACACAATTGCTTCAAAAAGGTCCTAAATTACCAAAAAACAACAATGAACCCCTGGAATTACAAGATAGTTCAAAAAACCCTAAAAATAAAAAATAACCCATAAAGTTGAGATAAATAATAATCAATGAAAATTGTCAATTAACCATTGGCCCTTATTTTATCCTTTTGGTTCATCTCTATGCCTAGCTCTCTGTGCTATACCACTTGAATGGCTTGAATTAACGTCCTGTTAAAAAATATATATATTAAATATAGTTCATATCACATGATATTACCTGGTCAGAACGAATGATGTAAAGAATTGTGTGGCCAACTGAGCATCCTGTGTGTCCATTTCTGTTCAATTTTTTAAAGCACGTATATTAAAAATATTAATATATTTTTTTGTAAGTTAAATTTATAAAATATTGATAACAAAATTTATAAAATATTGATAACACAAGTTAAGTTTTCTTTATACCAGATTTTTATATGCACACATTGACTCTTATATTTACAACTATAGATATTTAATCTGTAAGGACTATGTGCATGTTAATTTACCAATGTGTTTGAATTTTCTTTTTCTTTTCTGAGGGGTATATTTTTTTTTATTAAATTACATTAATAACAGAATGTAAAGTTGATTTCTGTCATCTGGTTAATCTTCAAGAGGTTTAGTTAGGGTTTTAACAATTACCTATTTCTGAGATATATAATTCCGCTTTTTTTTTCAATTTTTTTTCTTTTTTTCATTTTTTCTCGCTCTTAAAAAATATAATTTAAATAAATGGCTATAAAATATACATATAGTACAATCTAATTTGCATTAATTAATATATTAAAATAAAAATAAAACTAACCTCAATATGCATTTTCTCTATTGCCTCCTCTGGTGCAAAATTAACTTAAAATAAACATATAAAGTTAATAAAAAAGTATCACTTTTACAAAAGAAACTATTACAAAATCTGGAGTTTGGAAAACCCAAACAACCATATATACTGCAAGACAAATCACATTTCTCAAATATTAAGATTTTATTTTATTTTATTTAAATTTATTATTCATTATTAAATAATATTCAGTAATTAAAATATACCTATTTGCAGCAGGTCTTAGAGCTTGTTGTTCAATGTTGAGTTGATTCTATATGACACATGTCGCACTTTTTTGCCTCTGTTTCACTTCTCTTCTTCTCTTAACCAAACAATTTTTCAAAAATATGAGGTTATAATTATACTAGAGAATAATATTTTTTGCTTTGGTACTTAACATATTATTTTCTCTATTTTTGTTATTGTTTTTTAATTATTAATTCAAGGATCTTAAAAACAAATACAAACTCATAGAACATCCTAAATTGAATGAAATAAAATAATTTGCTATACCAATTTAGTGACTATTCTGCATAGAGAAAAGAGAGATCTAAAAGAATGATGGAATACACAGTGTATCAACTCAGTCTTGTTTACTTATTATATAAAATCCCCCTGTTATAAAATAATATACTAACAAATTGTGACAAAAATTAATTAATTATAAATTAATACTTATGATGTACTTACTATATTACCTTCGCAGAGACCAAAAACTTCTCTTTCACAAAGGCAAGAACACTGTGAGAAGTGATGTGAAAAGGTATTTGTGTGTAATTTCCACAACATCAGACCTAAAACACAAATAGTTAAAAATTATAATAAAATTATTAAAATATTGCAAAAAATATAGTTTACGGTTGGTATGATGAACCTCAGTAGCACTGATTGCAATCTCTGATATAAGGCATGGCATAATACAGGGGCCTTTTGGCAAATTTCCCAAAAGGGATGAGGCGTTTGCACTTCTTTCTTCTCCATTGCAGTCCTCTTATCTTGCTGTACATATTAAGAAATATATGAAATTAGAATAAATCAATTTAAGAAAATACAACTGAAGAGAAAATATAAGGGAAATAAACAAATGTTTTACGCGGAATCGAGATTAAGCTTTGGTAAATCCTCAATTTAACCAAAATTAGCTCAATCAACCATCAATTGTGCAATTATTCCTCAATTAAGTCTAAATATCCATATTTTGTTGCTGAAATACACAAAATATGAAATCATTTCAGTATTTTGGATTGATTCTGTGATTCAAAAAGCAATTGTTTGTATTTGAATTGGAGATTGGAAAATTAAAGTAATAGACCGATTGAAAGTAATGCAATGTTAACACATTATAAACTGAATGAAATTCAGAAAACTCAAAATATAGCGGACATTGTCCAAGCACTAAGCAATAAAATCAACCAAACTCAGAGTAGAGGGAGAAACAATCAAAGGAAAACAAAAACGATGACATAGGCAGGCAAAAACGACCTCACGTCAAGCATATCAGGCGCGCTTCTTAATCAAATCCGCCCCACCTATTAATCAGGAGATTAATCACTGGAATCAGGCCGCCGAACTGATCAGATCACGCCATAAGAAGGGCTGAAGGAAGAAGCATCATTACTAGGAGTAGAAGGGTTTAGACTTTAGAGATATCTCAGGAAGAACGCGAAGAAGAAGAACAAGGGCTGACTGATTTAGAGAAGAGAGCTCGAATGGAGGAGTAGATGGAAGTTAGTATTCCTTTTATTAATCATTCTTTGGGACCCTCATTGCAATTGTTCCTGTTAGTGTTCAGTTACTTAGTATTCCTTCTATCAGTCATTCTTTGGACCCTCGTATCAGTACAACCGTTAGTACTTAGTTTTCCTTTAATTAATCATTCTTTGGGACCCTGCCTGATCTGATTCCGTTAATTATCATCATTTATGATTCATGGAGTGAAGCTAAGGAGACCCCACTTTATGAAGTCATATTTTTTATATTTATATATTTTTTAAGTGGTGATTACAGAATTTTAACATACTGTAATTTGATTATATGGTAATTCTAATATATTAAAAATAAAAAAAATTCAAAAAATTCGGAAAAAGAAAAATAAGAAACCTCAATTATCACTCTTGGAGATGTAAGTGGGGACATAATTGGCGACAAACTATACTCACTCATAAATACTTCAGGGGAATGATCTTGATAGTCAATAGACCAATTAATTCCAACGATAAATATTTGAAATCCCAATTATACTCTAGCATATTAAAATTATTCTTATTGGTTCTGTTATACACCAACATGTGGCGGGTTACTTTCAGACCTAACAGTGCCCGCAACACAGTTTATTTGGATTGAGATTGAGAAAAGAATTCTGGAATTAGTTGATCATACAGTTTATTTGGATTCTTGAAAAATAAGATGCTGAAAATATATAAATTTTTATTTGATTGTTTGAAAATTTTAATATTTGTTGTTGTTTCTAGTGAAATAGCGATTTATTAAATTTAGTAAAAATGCGATGTGTTGTAATTTAATTACCCAAAAACAACAAAATATGGAAAATTAATATTTTATTAATTTATCACCATATTCATTTACAACCAAACAGCTCAATGAGTACATGGACTAAATTTCAATTCATAAACACAAAATATGAAGATTTAAATACAATACGGCGGCTGCAATTAATGCCATGTAAGCAGCATTAACTGGTCATAAGTCTCTTCCATCACTACACATTACATAACAACAAATATTTATCACATTTATTCACACAGAGTTATACTTTTATTTGATATATGTTGCATTTCATTTTCTTGTTTTGTTTTCTTATTTGAAATATGCACTTAAGACATGTTGTGAGCGAGAGAGACATGTCCTTTCAAGTAATAATAAAATTAACAACCCAATGCGCACACACATATTTTGTTCTTTTGCAGTAATAATAAATTTTATTGGATATTTTTTTCTTTAATGCAGGATTTCATTTCCAAGTTTTGTCTGACCAAAATCTTCTCAAAAAAATTAATGGGCCTTGTTATTTATTTATGAATCCTTTCGGCCCAATAGTTTTTTTAATTATTTTTATATTTTTTATTTAATCTTTGAAATTTAAGTGTCCTTTCAGGAAGAAAAAAATAACATTAGAATTTAGAAGTTACTCAAAAAAAGAGTATACTAATCTATGATAACTATTCAGAAGTTTTCATGACAATAATGTTGCTTAACTTCCCGAGCTTGAATCATCTTAACCTCCTTTTCTGAGCCCTCTGAAATGACACTATTGAATATTCTTAAGTAATAATATACTCATTAAGTTATATCTTATACCTTATTTTTCATCTCCATTTAAGCATTCTCAAGAGACCTATCATCAATTTTATCTAGGCCGTTAGATCAATATTTTTTCAAATCTTAGTTTTTCATTTAAATTATTGCCATAATATCACATGGTCAGATTAATATTTCGTATTATATTTCCAATTACATGAAAACTATCATACAAATTTTTTGGAATTTTCTCTTAATTTTGAGTTTCATATTATTATGGTTCCAATTTTTTTTTTCTGCTAAATATGTGAATATAGACTATATAAATGAAAATGTACAAAAATAATATGCTCATTAACATATACCTTATATCTTATTTTTCATCTCTCTTTGAGTATTCTCAAGAGACCTATTGTCTATTTTATCTCGGCCGTTGGATCAAAGTTTTTTGAAATCTTAGCTTTTCATTTAAATTATTACCACAATATCACATGTACTAATAGTTAATGAAGAGTTTACTCATTAAAATATAAATAATTTTTTTCTTCTTTAAAAAATTATAATTCTTAATGATATATTTTATTTCTCATGTTAAAATCATCAAATATAAATTTGTTGAAATTTTCTTTTTATTTTGAATTTCATATTGTTATGATTCCAATTTTTTTTCCGCTAAAATATGTGAATATAGACTCTATAAATGAAGATATACAAAAATGATATGCTCATTAACTTATACCTTATAACATATTTTTCATCTCTCTTTGAGCATTCTTAAGAGACCTATTTGAAATCTTAGTTTTTCATTTAAATTATTAACACAATATCACATAATGACATATTTTTATGATTCCAATTTTATTTTTTCTTGATAAAATATATGAATATAGACAATCTAAAATAACAAATCTAAAATAACATGTAATAAAATGATAAACTCTTCATATTATTTTACACCTCTGTGAAAATTTTCAAGAGGACTATTATCAATTTCTCTCCGCCGTCGAATCAAAAAATTGATCACATATTAGCTTTTAATTTAAATTATTATCATAATATCACATGATTAGTTAGATTAATATTCAGTGTTATATCTCCATTATGTGAGAACTATCATCTCAAACAAAATTTGGGAATATTGAAAACTATATTATATTACTTAATGTATTAAGGATTTCATAATAACATATGTTTAATTCATACAATTTAACACATAAAAAAATAAGAAAAATAGTCGTAACAATTGTTTTACGAAAATGAGTAATATTACATTTTTCTATGTAGCATACATATTTTTCCATATATATAATATTAAATATAATAATTATTTTATATTTTTTTAAAGTTAATAATCTATAATTTAATCTTATGCAGTTTCAACTAAAATCTTCGAAATAAATTATCTTGCATTTTTTTTTATCTCATTCAACTAAGCCTAATTAATACTTAATTTATTTTTCTAATATAATATGTCAAAACATAATGACATAAGAAAATCAAAGACAACAATTTTGAATTCTCATATATTATTATGTATTATGGATTCATAAACATTAATTTTGAATTTTCATAATTGCAAGCTATACATTATTAGATTGAAATAACTATTAAAATTGAAATACTCGCCGCGAACATTATCCTAGGAAGAATCAAATGACAATGGAGAAAAGCCGCACGTAATTTCCCTCATGTGCATGCAAAGCAGTGTACATAATATAACAAATAAAGAATGAACTAAGATTCTAACATACAGTTAGATTTTGAGAGAGGCCAAGTCAATCGATACCCTTAAAACTTCAACCATTCTCTCATCAATCTCTGGAACTGTTACTGTGACATATAGTATCCAAAGGTGGAGATCAACTGACGAAAGTCAGCCGCTCTCCATCCATTAGATGTACCGGTCGTGACAATTTTTGTACCGGAGATGATTTAGGTTTATGGGTCTCTTTGGGTCACCGTCATCATCTTTTTGGTTTAGGGTCTTTCTTTTAGGTCTCTCTTTCTCAATTCAGAATAATTAATAAGTTCGTACGGCAAAATTATTTTATTTCACTTTAGGATGTTCAATGAGTTTGTTTTTCTTTTTCAGATCCTTGAATTACGACTCGTATTGCTGGCCAATTGCTTTACCAAACTTATCTCTAAAGAGAGCTCGCCTGCTACTGTGCTTTGGACAGAACTTGAGGGGCTCGTTTGACTGAACTCTGTAAAATGACTCCCAATTTTAAAAAATTAAAATAAAACTCATGCAGGTTAAATTTGTATTTTACAGAATACAAGGGCTCGGCGAGTAGAATACTTCCACACAAATAAAATCATCGTTGCAGTCAAGTGGGGACCACGCATCAGAAAGTCAAACCCAATCCGTATGAGAAAAGTCAACGGTCAAACCTGATGTAATTAAATTATTTTTACAACGTTTATTTTACAATATTATTCTTTACTTTAAATATAATTATAACCTCATATTTTTGAAATATTGTTTAGCTGTTGAGAAATTTGGTTAACAGAGGCAAAAAAGCGCTACAGGTGTCATATGGAATCAACTCAACATTGAACAACCTCTAAGACTTGGTGCAAATAGGTAGATTTTAATTGCTGAATATTTTTTTTATAATAAAAGATAAATTTAAATAAATAAAAGAAAATCTGAATATTTGAGAAATGTGATTTGTATAAAAAAGAAAAACTGGTATAAAGAAAAATAAACTTAGTGATATATTTTATAAATTTAACTTTCTAAAAAATATTAATATTTTTATTATTGTTTTTTTTAAGATTGAACAGATATGGACACACAGGATGCTCAGTTGGTCGCACAATTATTTACATAGTTTGTTCTGACCAGGTAATATATATATATATATATATATATATATATATATATATATATATATATATATATATATATATATATATATATATATATATTAATTATATTTAGTTTTAATGGTTCCATGTTTGATGCAGTTATAAAAAGAATTTTGGTACCACTAATTACAAAAAATGTTAAAGGATTTTCATATGCATTTTCATTCCAATGTTAACTCAAATACACGATCCACTCCATTTAGAAAAGAATATTTAATTGTTACAGTTAAATTTCATAGACTCCACTTAAAAAAAAAAAAATCATACACTCAATGTCAGTTTTGGAGCGAGTGAGATATCTCATAAAAGAGAAGCTCGGAAGAACATAAGTTCCAATATGATAAAATATCGATCAAAATTGACAAAAGAACAAAAATAATAGAACTCAGTACTAACTAAAATAACCAACAAACTGCCAACTAACCAAAGCTTTAGTACTTCAGTTATTCGATACTACAATTTAACATTCCAAAAATGGCAACTAAAATAACAAAAGCAATATTAGCAAATCTAACAAGGTATAACCAAATCAATTCGCAAATGGCCTCTAGCATAGTTGATCAAGTTCAATGTTTGTGGAGCTAGAGATTGTGGATTCAAACTTTTATTGGCACACTTATATAATAATTGTTGTCCTAAAATAAAAAAATAACCAAATCAGTTCACCCATATAAATCCAACTAGTTACAGTCTAGTACGGAAACTCGGCAAAACTGGTTCGGTGATAATGGGAACGGACTTGGGTCCCTTTGCTAGTCTATACTTGTCTATCGCCTTACTAGCGAGGTGTCGAATTTCCTCGAGTCGTTTGGTCTCAGTCTCTGAGAACGGGCTAAGACATCTTCCATACCTCATATCTGATAAATCCTCACAGTACACAACAAGTCGAGATTCAAACGACCTTTCAATGGCCATTTTGTTCAGAAGGTATGGAAGTGTATCTTGAAAGACCTCCTTGCCCTTCATCTGCTCTTCAACCTTGGCGAACATCCACTTCATCTGCTCCGTCTCCTGCTCAAATCAAATCCGAAATGACATCATCACTATTTGAAAAAAAAAAAAGTAAAGCCAAAATGATTAAATAGAAAATTATATGGATTGATCTATTACTACTCACAGAATTATTGCTGGCAGATTTGGCCTCCATTAGCAAGGAATCATATTGTAAAGCCAACAACGTCTCAAAACTCAATTTGTCACTTACAATATATAATGTAGGGTGGATGCTCACCTGAATCTTGGGAGGTGCCTCATGCTGCTCTAATCCTTCAATTCAAAATAGAGAAAATATCAGCACATCAAAATAGTTCAAAAGATACATATACACACAAATATATGCATATGAAATTGTGTTGATATTGAAGTAGCATACCAATAGAGGCTAGTGTTATAGAATTCCGGAATTCATGTATCTTTGGTGTGAAATGAGGGAAGAATATGTAAGGGTGCTGCAGAGTAGAAGTGGCTTTCTCTTCTAGAAGCAGGTAACCCAATATCTCAAGTTCGGTGGGAAGAACTGGTTCGCGTGCTTCTCTTTTCAGGAGCGATTTGGCAATAGATGAAAGACACTTCTCACGAGCTTCGAGTTTTGCGAAAGGGCGTGCACGTCTATATCTGATTTTGCATTTCTCTCGCATTTTACCCCTTTCAGTTTCTACTATCTGTAATATAATCTCTTCATGAAGAATCTTTAGATCCCTCAGCTCCTCTAACTCCTAAAGTAATATTTACAAGTAAATACTAGTATATCTTTAAGAAACAGAAGAAAAAAAGATACGATTATAATTAAAAAAGACCTCCTTAGAATCTTCTTCTTCCTCCTCTTTCTTCGAAGGGCCAAACATGAGGCCATCCAGGCCCAGCGAGACAACGGATGTGATTGCCTTATTGAATGCTCTTGCCTTCATGATGAATAATGAAAAATATGTTAATACTAGATTAATAATACAATTGAGTCATTGGATGTAAAAAATTACAGTTAGAGGCTGATTTCAAGTAATTGATTTCTCAATTATTCTATCTTTCTTTCTTTTCTTTTTTTTTAAATCTCAATCACCTTCCTGATTATATCGCCTAACAGAACAGGGGTTTCTGTAACAGTAGTTAGGTCCGAGACCCGAAACCTCTCCTTGATTATTTCGTTGGTGAACCAAGCCTTATCCATGGTTCGAGTGAAGTCCATTTTGTTCCACTCATACATATTTCTGCACAGCTCAATTTGCCAACTGTATAACTCTCTATGTTTTGCCTTCAGCTCTTTCTTCAGATCCTCCAGCACCTTCTCTTCCTCCGTCCTTTCCATCATAACATCCAAAACTACAACAAACATTAAGTTGGAGGAGATGGAAAGGCACAGCCTTCCCATAAATATAGGAACAAAGGGTTCATGAATGGAAATACTCAGTATTTACCATATTTTGCTAAGGAAAATTTATGCAAACTAAGAAAGAAAATTAAAGAGGGAAAAGCAAACACGAAACTAGAATTGATACATTTAAGGTCCGTTTGGGAACATTTTATTTTTACCTTTTTCATTTTTTTCTGCTAAAAAATAAATGAAACGCGTTTGGCTAGAGGGTATCGTTTCCATTTATTTTGCTCAAATCTGAAAAAATAAACAGACTTACAGAAACGTGAATATCTCGTTTCCAATTTGTTGTTTTCATTTCCATATGTGTGCGCGTGTTACCTTTTACACAACTTAACAATTCTCATCACATTCACTCACATTCATATGGCCAATATATAATAAAATAATAACATGATACTTTTTCTCTCTTCAAAGTCCAGTAAGGACAATTATAAAAAATAATTATAAAGTCAGGACAAATCAAAATGTCGTTAACATATTCACATACATTTGATTTACTTATATCCACTTATATCATGTATGTATTATATATTAATTCATTTTAGATGAAGAAGTTATTTGTTAGTAAATTTATAGTTGGTTAGAAATGACTTGTAGTCTAGTTGGTTAAATCATTTACATCTATAGCAAGAGACTATTGGTTTAATTGTTAGAAAACACACTATAATACATATTTAGAAAAGTCTATTAATCTAATGGATTGAACATAAAAAAAATTAATTTGTTACTATTAAATTTCTATTATTATTTTACTATATATATTTTACTTTAACTATGTAAACTCTAATCATACATTATTATGTTATGTATACTATTTTTTAGTCAATATATTATATTTCATTACATCAATACAGTAAAACTTTATGTGAAAATTACCCAAAGCCACATTATTTAAATATTATTTTAGGAGTTGGAGGAGATGAGGGAATTAAAAACCCTAAATGAAGAGAACACTTCGTGAAGAATTTTTAGTTTCCACAACTCCTCCGACTCCAAAAGTAATATTTTGTTATGTTGCTTTGGGTAATTTTCACATCAAGTTTTGCCAAATCACATTTCTCAAATATTCAGATTTTCTTTTATTTATTTAAATTTATCTTTTATTATAAAAAAAAATATTCAGTAATTAAAATCTACCTATTTGCAGCAAGTCTTAGAGGTTGTTCAATGTTGAGTTGATTCCATATGATACCTGTCGCGCTTTTTTGCCTCTGTTAACCAAATTTCTCAACAACTAAACAATTTTTCAAAAATATGAGGTTATAACTATATTAGAGAATAATATTGTAAAATAAATGTTGTAAAAAATAATTTAATTACATCAGGTTTGACCGTTGGCTTTTCTCATAAGGATTGGGTTTGACTTTCTGACAAGTGGCCCCCACTTGTCTGGAACGATGATTTTATTTGTGTGGAAGTATTTTACAGAGTTGAGTCAAACGAGCCCCTTAAGTTCTGTTCAAAACACAGTAGCAGGCGAGCTCTCTTTAGAGAGAAGTTTGGTAAAGCAATTTTTTTTAGAGGCAAACTTAAGGTGGATCTAGCCACACTCAAGCATTTTCATTAAAAGAATTAACAAGTCGAAAACAATTTATGGAAAGTTACAAGTCTAGGCCTAAGATTCCTCATATCAGTTTTGAAGAGTTTGGTAAAGCAATTGGCCAGCAATACGAGTCGTAATTCAAGGATCTGAAAAAGAAAAACAAACTCATTGAACATCCTAAAATGAAATAAAATAATTTTGCTGTACCAATTTATTAATTATTCTGAATAGAGAAAGAGAGACCTAAAAAAAGACCCTAAACCAAAAAGATGACGACAGTGACCCAAAGAGACCCATAAACTTAAATCACCTCCCATACGAAATTTGTCTCGACCAGTACATCTAATGGCTGGGGACCTGCTGACTTTCGTCAGTTGATCTCCACCTTTGGATACTGTATGTCACATACAGATCATTTATGCTTGAGATCATTACAACTCTCTTGACAGTAACAATGGCCGTTAAACATCTTTTCTGTGCTCCATATTATCTAAAACAATACAGACAGACACCAAGGAGGAAAACGAAAAGGAGGATAGAGAAGCAGGGGAGAAAATACCCCAATGACCACTGTATGTTAGAATCTCAGTTCATTCTGTATTTGTTATATTATGCACACTGATTTGCATGCATATGAGGGAAATTACGTACGGCTTTTCTCCATTGTCATTTGATTCTTATTTTGCAAATGAACTTCATTTATGTTCAATTATCATGTAATAAGAGGTGATGCAATTAGGGGTGTCAATGCATCGGTTTCGGGTCAGATCCAGGTAGTATCCACATGCAGATCCAATTTAAATTCAAAAGATTCAAATGCGAATCCAAATCCATTAAAAAAGTAAATATCCATATGCGAATCCAAACCCATTAACGAAAAGGATTTTGGATCATGTCATCAAGTTTAAAAAAAAACTATAAATGAGTAAATCTCATAAAATACGTGATTTATTGCCCATTTTTTCTTGCCAAATATTCACTCCAATTAATTTCTTATATATATCATAAAAATACGTGATTTCTTGTCCATATTTTCGCATTTATTATTCTATTATTACATATATACATTTACTTTATATTAATTGTTGGATTCATATCGGGTTTCGGATTTGGATCTTGCAAGATCCAAATACAAATCCATTAAACTAGCGGATCTTTTTCAAAAATCCAAATGCGAATCTATTTTACTATCGGATAAATTTTTTCGATCCACATACGAATCTATTCACTCAGATTCGGATCGGGTTATCGGATTATGTGTATCCATTGACACCCCTAGATGCAATCTGAAAAACAAGAAATGAATGCTTAGTTAGGCTAATGGAGAGATGTATTTGTATTCTTTTGTTTTATCTTAGAAAATTCCTATATGTCCTGTAAAATTTAAGAATCACTTCTTAAAGAAACTACTGTTTGAACAGCTTTAAAAAAATTATATGTGATATTCTAAATTTTTAGTGATAGATATGAAATTATGCTTTCTTTTTTCTTTTGGCGAATGTGGTAGACTGTAAGTTGAAAGGCGAATGCTAGCTGTAAGTGCGAAATATATCAAAATTTAAATTTTCGTTTGAAATATATTGAGATGTTCTTAGCATTCTTATATAAAATATAATGAGATTTTACAGCATACTCCGCAAATTGACCTTAATAAATTAAACGAATTTCATTCAAGAAATTTTTTATTTAGAAAGATCCTAGTTATTATTTTTTTTTAAAACTCATAATTAACTGCTAGCTGTTATACCTAATTATTTATTAAGAACAAATTATACAAATTGTAACTAAATTTATTTGAAATTATCTGTCTATTTTACATAAGAGAACATTTTTTTTGTTGTTTCATTATAGTATTAAATGTTCAATGTTTTCAAATCCAAATTTCAGATACTTATAATACAAATATATATATATATATATATATATATATATATATATATATATATATATATATATATATATATATATATATATATATATATATATTTCTCTAGGCGTGATATTTTCTGCTATTTTTATATTAGAGAAGAAATAGGAAGTAGATTTGGACAAATTATTTCTGACTTCCAAATTCGATGAATGCATACAAGCAATATAGTAATACTGTCACAAACATCTTGCAATCTCCTTGTTAATAAGGAAGATATTATTTTTATCGGTGCAGTAATCACACTAATTGGTCTATACTAATTTATGCATTCGGCTCCTTCTACCTTGGGTATTAGTGTGATTGCTGCTTGATTTAGCCACCAAAGGTCTAGCGCATTCTTTTCAAAATCTTTTATCATCCACATAAAGTCTTGTTTAATTATTTCCCAAAAAGTTTGGAGAAATTCATTCGGAATGCCGTCAGGACTTGACGATTTTCCTTTGGGGAAGTTATCAATGATATCTTTTACTTCTCATTCCTCTATCGGGAGAGAGATAGTTGATAATTCATTTTGCATGTTGTGGACGAATGAGAGATTGTAGGAGATTGTTTCGTCCGGACGAGATTGTTGGTAACCAAGAATGACGAGATTGTAGGAGATTGTTTCGTCCGGACGAGATTGTTGGTAACCAAGAATGACGAGATTGTAGGAGACTGTTCTCGTTCCTCTCTCAGCATGTTGAACAAGAACTCACTCTTTCCCTCTCTCTCTAATTTCTCTCATCATGAATCTGAGAATCTCTCAACATAGACCTTTCTTCTTCCTCTCCTCTTAGAAACTAAATCTAAAAATTGAACTTTTTGCATTTTAAACCCCAAATATAACAAAATAGCAATTATTTCAAATTTATCATTTCAGTGCTTAGTTCATAAAAGGTAATTTTTATTTTGGTTCTACTTTAAATACCCTACTACAAATATTTTGTACTACCTTGTACTAATATGTAGATCTTCTCCTCTTAAAACCTGAAAAAATTACCATTTACGTCAATATAAGAAATGTTTCGTTAATACAAAAAGTTACTATTTTTATATAAATTAACACCATTCAGAAAATTGTCATTAATATAAAAAATATTACTTTCCAAAACACCATCATATTCAAAAAATTGCCATTTAATAAATTACCATTAACATCCAAAAATTAACTTTAATATGAAAAATTACCATTTAAGAATTCACAACATTTACTCCCAGTTTGGTAATTTCTCTCGGTAAATATTGCCCCATTTGTATTCATTTTTTTAAATGCTAATATGCAAGGAAAGGAAGCGACTCACCTGTTAAAAAGGGAAATAAGCATTAGCAATTTATATTACAAAAAATATTCACAAAATTACCACCAATTCTAATAGATGGCTGAAAAACTATTAAAATTACAATTAAAAAATTAGCTAGACAAATACATAATATAGGGAAATTTTACCTAAATTACCATCACCTCCACTCATCTAATTTCCTTTGAAGAAGTTTGCCTTCTTTGCATTTCTCATCTTAAATACAAACATCTAAGAAAAGAAACAAATTGAATTACCTGTTAAAAAGAGAAATAACCATTGAAAATTACTATTAAAAAATTATATTACAAATTTTGAAACACCCTAAATTCCTAAATATTTACAGAATTAATGCAAAATTCACAAAAAATTTGATTTTTTACCATAACCCCCAAAATCACCCAAAAAAAAAATCAAAATTACCACCAATTATAATCAATGGCTGAGTTATAAATTTTAGAAATCCTAACTCACACCAATCCCAATTTTGGGAAATTACCACCAATTCAGAAAAAAAAATAACTCAAAATTACCATCAGTTTCTAATCTAGAGCTGGAAAAAAAAATAATTCAAAATTACCACCAATTCATAAATTACCATCTGCCCCAAAATTTGGGTCCTTAAAACCCTAAAATATCCCTCAAATCCAAAATGAGAAATTTTTTTTTCCCTTTTAACAATAGAAAAGAACTTAAATAGAAAAAAATAATTAGAAAAAAGAAAACATAGAAATTGAAAAAAATACAAAATATAAAAAACACAAAACATACCTAATTTGCAACATGAAAAACTCAAATTTGCATGTCATAAATATACTAAATCTCAATGAATCCCTAATTTGCAAATATCAGAAATATACTAAATATCAGTAATAAATTTCACAGAGCCCCCATAGATGCCAAATAATCCCTAATTTGAAAATAAATCTCAATTAATCTCTGTGTTTAAAAGAAATGAAAGAAAAGCAGGAACAAAATCCCATCGAAAAAATCAAGAACAAAATCCAAAAAAATCCAGAAAAAAATATGAATAACGAAAATTACCTTGATGCTACCATTGAAGGAAGTCAGATCTAGGGTTTGTGGGAAGACCTGGGTGATAAGCACGTCGGCCGTCGCAGCTAGGTGGTAATCACAATTAGGTGATACAGAGCTGAGAGAGATGGGGTGGGGGGGAAATCTGGGGGGTGGTAAAGAGCCCGACGGAGGTCCAATCGCCCTAGACTTTTTTATTGTTTTTATTTTTCGGATATTTTAAGGTATATATATAGGCCAAAATTTATTTGAGTTAGTGATAAGTTAGGCCTGTTTACTGGTAAGTTAGGTTATTTTGTTGCAGCTGATAATTCAGCCCAAAACTGATTACTGATTTGCTAATAATACAACCCAAAAATATAAATGGTCCAAGATCTAAGTTGATCTATCACCAACATGCCTGACGTCATAGGGCAAATCCAGGGGCAATATATATTTTCTCAACATGCTGATTCATGACTTCTTCTTTTTTTATATATTCTTTCAACATGCTGGTTCATGACTTCTTTTTTTTTTTTTTTTTGAAAAAATGGAGAGGGCTTTGTTATCCCCCTTCCAAGTAATTATATTTTATATCAGCATACAAGGAACAAGATAAAAAGCAATACCCTATCTATTACAAGAGATCTTCTTTTCTAATTTTGCTAAAATAGAGAAAAAGAACAGGAAAATTTAGATCTTCTTTTTTATCTCTCACTAATGCAATTCAAATTTTTAAACCTTGTTTCAAACAGAAAAAAATAAATGATACCAAACGAAATCTAACTCCTAAAGAATTTCAATCCCGTGTTTATTGTTAAGATGTGAGATAGATAGAATTTGATATCTCTTCTTTGTTATTTGACACATAGAAATAGATTAAAAATTAAATTATTTTGGTTATTCAAAAAATTACAACAATAAGACATGGAAACTCCACCTGAAAAATTCAAATATTTAATTGAACTGAGGTATCAATTGAGAAAATATGAATTAAAAAAAACCAACACGTAGCAATGTGAAGAGATGAAAGATTCGAAAGGCGGTCAAAGTAGGTGATGGCTGACATAATTTTGTGTGTTAACAATGGATTGCTATGGGATTGGATTCAAATGTTTAATTGGATGAATGCATAATGAGCAAATCTACCAATTTTGGTGATAATCTCAATTGGATGAATTATGCATAATGAGCAAACATATCAATTTTGATGATAATCTACCAATTTTTATAATAATCTCATTCTCATCAAACATGCCATGCCGATAAATAGCGAGTGGATCAACCAAACACGGTGCTTGAAATGAATAAAAATGAAAATGAACGAAGAATCCTCATTCAAAAGAACTGTAAATTATTTTTTTTTTAGAATACGCAATAGACGATCATCTATTGTTACTTATATTATAAAATAAAGCATTCGTATTTACAACCAATCATTACATCTTCGAATATAATAAAACGAAGAAATAAGAAGAAGGAAGGCAAGTTACAATTTTTTTATTTATTTTTTCCGACAATTCTATCCGGCTCGATCAAGATTATGTCATTAATTGTTATTCCTTCGTTCGTGTATCATTTTGATGGTCTAATTAAGTTATAGAACTGTTATAGAAAATGAGTATATAGTCTAATTAAGTTCAATGATATTCCGGAAAAGATTCAGTGTAACATAAGTTCCAACTTGACAATACTAACCAAAATTGAAAGCAAGAACCAAAAATAACTTAGTACAACTAAAATAACCATCAAACAACCAAATACGAAAAGACTTTAGTCCTTAACTAGGTAGACAATACTCCATCAAAACATATTAATCCAAACTCCAAAACATACCACAGTGATAAGGACTATAGTCTTTTTGTATTTGGTGGTTTGTTGGTTATTTTAGTGGCACTGAGTTCTTTTTTTCTTAAAAGTATTTTGTTATATAATTGGTTGTGTTGTACAACAGTGATCTTCTCTTTATGGGGTATCTCTCGCCCCAATCGAACTAATTAGTTCAATCATACTGAAAAAAGAAACAATAGTACTTCATCTCAAGTGTTAATTAACTGGACATATCCCGTACTTCTTCTCAAGAATTATTTAATCAAATATTAGTTTATCACCATATTAGTTTACAACCAAATATTTCAAATCAGTACATGGACTAAATATTCATATAGGGCATGTTTGGTTTGAGGTATTTTAAGTTTCATGTATATCTAATATATATCATCATCCTTATAAATCATTTTGAGAATACATGTTAGTTGTTTGATTTGGTGTATTTTAATTATGAAATTTTTTTCAAAAACCCCCTATATTCTTAGATTTCTTGTTTTAGTCCCTATAAAGAGTAATTATCATACTAGGAACCTCTCTGTGTGACTATGTATGTCTACATTGTTGTAAACCAATTTGTTTGACAAATAATTTGCAGTGAGGCACGTGCTTAGTCACATAAAATATTTAAATATTTAAAAAATTCAACTCACTATTCTTTTAAAACATTCAATAAATGATTTTTGTAGTATTATTTGTGTATTTTTAAATGAGACATGATAAATGCAGTTCAAATATTTGAATTTTTTTAACATGGCGAGTTGAATTCATTGAATAGTATAAAAAAATTTGGAGAAAGTTTGGGCTGAGTAGGCTGATAATTCTCTCAAATATTGGGCTGGGTGTAGTTCTTTTTTCATTTCTTCTAGGCCTTTTGAGCAGCTTTTATTTTATCATTCTTCTAGTCTATTTTATAGTTCATTTTATGTCTTTGAAAGTTATTTTTCTGTCTTCTTTTTCAGCTTTTTCTAAAATAAATTTAGCTCTTTAAGTGAACCAGCATGTATAGTTGAATGTGAAAAACTAAAAAGTATAAGTGATTATTACAAACTAATAAATGAAGTAGATGATACAATAGAACTGTTAACTAAAAGATATATTTGATTAAAAGTTATGCAATGAACCAACTTCCAAGTGTTTTTACAATAATTTTTTTAAGGAATTTTTCCACTTCTAAACATATATAGTTTTGTAATACCACATATACACACACATTTTTAAAAATTCCCAAAATCACACTCTCGGTATTTCAAACACCGAAAATAATATTTTTTTATTGTTTTTCTTCTTTTGACTGTTTAAATGTGGAGGAAAATTTCATCAAAGCCCCTATGAAATAAATAATTAAAAAAAAATACTAGAAACATTTCTTTGCATGTAGAAAAATTATAAATTATGGGAAAAAAATAATTAGATGTATTACGAAAAATAAAATATATTCTTTTGACATATTTTTAATAAAAATAATTTAATATAATTATTTTGTTTTTTATTCTATATTATAGAATAATTTTTTAGGTAAAAGTTATTAAGTATTAAATGGGTGGATATATTCACTACTGGTTATTAAATTATTGTTACTAAAAATATATGAAAAAAATATTTTATCTTTTGGACTCTATTTGATTAGTAAAATAGAATATATTTCCCATAACTTATAATTTTTCTACATACAAAGAAATATTTATAGTATTTTTTGCAAATTATTTATTTCATAGGGCTTTGATGAAATTTTGTCCACATTTGAACAGTCAAAAGAAGAAAAACAATAAAAAGAAAACATCATTCTCGGTGTTTGAGTGTGATTTTGGGATTTTTTGAAAATGAGTGTGTATAAGTGGTATTACAAATCTATATATGTTTAGAAGTGGGAAAATTCCTTTTTTTAATTCAGTAGAACCACGAGAAAATGTTGTCCAGTACTTTTATCCATATGAAATGTGTAAAAGCAAAAGACACGAAAAATGTGAATTTATTGACATTTATATACTCCAGCATCAATGAAACCCGGTACACATCATTATCCACAATGCAACCTTCATAACCTGAGAAAGCAGCAAAAGAGTATAAATGATTCGAAAGACTTACACCTAGAATATGAAAAATAATAAAGAGATATGTCATACATTAAAAAGGTACAAGAACTATACAAAAATATACAAAAAGGTATATGAAAAGGTATGTCATATTACCACAAGAAAATTGTACATGAAAAAATATGTCATAATATAAAACGGCACAATCGCCATATGAAAGATGTATAGATTTTGAAAAGGCATAGAAAAAACAAAAATAATGTTGACGGAATTATCAAGGATTTAAGGAGAAGTATATATATCACTATATCAGAAATGCATATAATAATCACGCAACAAAAGTACATCTGATTTTAAAATGATTTACGCAACAAACAAAGGAATGGGGGTATACATTTAAGAAAACTATATTAACCATATATAAAGGTACAGAGAAATTTAGAAAGAACAGAAAGATAAGTTTTAATGGAAGAGTTTAGCAGCATAAAATAAATGGGGGACAAAGAGACAAAAGAGTATATCTACTAATATATCAGAATCTGGCTGATTGGAGGATCCTTCCGCTTCCTGATCATGCCACGTGTACCGTCAGGATGAGCGTCGCTTGAAGACATTAACCATAGTAGTAAATTTAACTTCCAATCAAACATGATCGCATATGGTGTAAGTTTATGTCAAGATTTTGAATAACAATTTATTCAGTATATGAATTCTAAACATGCAGGGTAAATTTCTAAATTAACTCGACCAATATTTGAGATCATCATTAGTGAGCACGGTTACCATACTGATAGAAAGATCCATTTTGCAATATCCAATTCATAATCCTTTTTAGTTTTATAAAACACATGACTTATTTCTAATAAGATATATATATATATATATATATATATATATATATATATATATATATATATATATATATATATATATATATTAAGGATGATTTATACATATCTTCTTATTTTTAATTCATTTTGGTAATTTTCCCGCTTAGGAGAGGTGGCGGGGAAGGCTTGGATGGGAGGTGATCGGACGGTTGGAGATAGTTTGGGCAGTTTCTGTGATCAAGCGAGTCAGTTTTCCTTGAGTAAATGAGTCATTTCTGGATTGGACACCAGAGAAAAGAATAAACCCCTTTGCCGTACAGGTACTACTATATCTATATGTTGAGATCTATTAGATTACTAAAAGTTTGAAGGAAAAGAGACAACTCAATTTGCCAACTGTATGCTTTGCCTTCAGATCCTCCACCTGTACCTTCTCTTCCTCCTATTCTCTCTTCGTAGCATCCCAAAACAGAGCACAAGTATTGATTCAATAAAAAAACAGAGCAAAGTGTTGATGGAATTGATTGAACTGAATTGGGCGGAAAAGAGAAGGGGGAAAGTCAATCACCAAGCAAAGACGCCATTGCTCTTGATAGATCTCTCTCTCTCTCTCTGTTTTGAATGGCAGAGCAAGAAAGGAACAGTGAAAGACATATCTCATGCAAAATTACTTAATTCAAACAGACAATATCAAAATATATAACAGAAAAACGAACAGCAATCAAGAAACAAATCCTAACCAACAACCAAATCCAACATGCTATACTACTCCCAAATCAGAGCCCTCTATCGCCTTAAGAACCACACCACACAACGAAAGAAACAAAGAAAAACAGATCAACAAAACAACAGAGTTCAGTTCTTCTCCTCTCCTCTTCCTTCTTCAGCAAGTAACAGCAGCTTCTCCTGGCTGATCCAATCTTCATTGTTCTTCACTTGTTCGAGGAGAAAGAGCCTCTTCTCAAGGAAGTCACCTTCCTTCATCTTGAGTTCTTCAAATAATCTCAACTTCTTATCGCTGAAGTGCTCCTCATTTTTTCTCATTTCTTCAAACAGTGCGATTCTTTTCTCACGGAAGTACTGTTCTGTCTTCCTCATTTCATCAAACCGTGAGAGATTGTTCGCACAGACCTGCCGTTCATTGCTCTTTATTTCTTCAAAGAGTGCAGCCTTCATCTCCCAGATCCGCTTTTCGTTCACCTTAATTTCTTCACGCTTTGACATCACCTTCTCCCGGATCTGCCTCTCCTTCTCCTTGACTTCTTCATGCAGTGCCATCTTCATGGCAGAGATCCGATCTTTGCTCTTCTTTTGTTCTTCTGCCCGTGCCTTCTTCATCTCACGGATATGCGTTTCTTTCTGCTTCATTTCTTCAGCCATTGCCTCCTTCTTCTGACGGATCAGATCGTCGTTCTTCTTCCTTTCTTCTTCAAGATGAAGGTAGAGATTTGGTAGATAGGAGGCAGATGGAGCTGAAGAAGAGGGAAGGATCTGACCGGAGAGGTTAGTAGGAGTCGGAAGGATCTGAGAGGGGAGGGGAGTAGGATGCGGAAGGGCCGGCGCCGGGGAAGAAGGCGGTGGAGAATCACTCACCCGGCGCCTTTTGTTTTCCGTGATGCCATCATCATCGGAGAGCTTTCTTGCACTACCGTCAGAAGCCATTGGTGGACAAAGAGACGGAGAATGAAGAGAGAAAGAGAAGAGAGAGGTGAGGTGAAGTGAAGTGAAGACTCGAGGCGCTATTTTATAGACTCGACAGAGATATATTGTTAAATGGACCTGGTTTTGTGTTTCATTTTCTGGACCATAGAAAGAAGTTTAGGGGTTGATATGTGGTATGTTCGCATTTAATAGGTGCACCGACTTCTCCCGCCTATAGAGAGGCGTGAGAGAAGAGTAATGAATGACGTGGAATTTCCAAATTACCGATTTGCCCTCATAACCGATTCATTAATGCTCTGAGACTTTGACTATTCAAATCTCCCCTGATAATCTCTACTACTTTTTACTTCTCTCACGGCAGGCACAATCTCTTTCCAGAATATTCCCAGCTAAAAAAGAGAAACCATATCAAATCTTAGCTGTAGCTGCCAAATTGACCCATTTAAGTTTTTTTTAGTCTATTAAAGCAATGAACTGAACCGAATTGTTACTCTACTAATTTGAAATATCAATTAACTTGAATAATTCACTGACTTGCGTTTGTTAGCTAGCTACTTGCTCTTCTACTCCTGCAAAGGACATGCATGCATGTCTCATTCGCTCAAAACATGTCTTAAGTTAAGTACACATTTCAATTAAGAAAACAAAGCAAGCAAATGAAATGCAGCATATATCAACTAAAAGCAGAAGTTTGTGTGAATAAATGTGACGAAATATTTGTTCTCGTGTGTGTAGTGATGGAAGAGACTTATGACTAGTAATGCTGCTTACATGGCATTAATTGCAGCCGCAACATAGTACTTAAAAGCTTTATATTTTGTGTATATGAATTGCAATTTAGTCCATGTACTGATTTGAACTATTTGGTTGTAAACTAATATGGTGATAAACTAATTAAATGAAATATTAATTTTCCAGATGGTGATGCATTGAACTGTGTTGTGGGCACTAAGTGACCTGCCACATGGTGCGTAACAGACTCATTACGGAAAATCCGAAAAAGACAATAAGAATAATTTTAATATGCTAGACTATAATTGGGATTCCAAAGATTCAGGTTGCTGGAATTAATTAGTCAATTGCCTATCAAGATCATCCCCCTCAAGTATTTATGAGTTGACATAATATAAAGTAAATTTAGTTTGTCCAATTAATAATGTCCTACTTAATTACATCTATCTCCCCAAGTATTTTTTTTGTTCACATTATTAGAGAATTTAATTAATACAGTACTAACCTTCCTTACATGACTGCTGCTAATCAAATTATAATATATATATATATATATATTAAATTCCCTAATGCCAGTTAAAAAATATAATTAATCTGACTTAAAATTCTTGGGGTCTCCTTAATCAAGGAATCATAAATGATGATGACTAACGCAAATCAGATAAGACAGATTCACTGAGGGTCCCAAAGAATGATTAATTGAATACTAAACTAACCGTCGCAATGAGGGTCCCAACTAATGATTCGTTGGAAACTAACTATTATTAACTATTGCAACGTGGTCCCAAAGAATGATGAATTGAATATGAATATTAACGATGGAGAATCACACGTGGATAGAAAGAATAAGATCATGACTGTAAAGTAAGAGACAGAATATATATACATACGCTCCCCTGTACAAAACAAAACAAAACAAAACAGAACATATCGAGTTTCTTCCTTAAACCCTTCCTCCTACTTCTCGTGGGCCCCACTGTCTCTCCTCTGATTTTCTTCCCCATGAACTGCTCCCAAGAAAAAAAATTAACTCTTTTCTTTATCAGCCATGGAAGAAACAGAGCAACCATTTAGAAATAGACCAAACTCTTCTTTCATTTTTCTTTTTAAGAGCTGCCATTGGAGAGAACAAGAGGAAGAGAAAGAAGAGAAAACAAAGAAAACTTTTATCTATATTGTCACTCTATTTATTTTGTTTTATTTATATAAAAATTTGGTTGTGGCGAGGAAAATGGAACTTTTCTTTTCAATCTTTTTTCTTCTTCTTTTGGCGGGGAGGAATAGTTTCCTTCCATCCACTCTCTGACATCACGGTGAGGTGGTTGGTGGAGTGGGCCTAATTCTTCTGCAATTACTGCAACTATTTCATGTAATTCTTCAATTTTATAAGCCTTTGTTTCAAGAATTAGCTATTGTAATTTCAAATACTGAAAAGAAGTGCAGAGCAGACTTAAACCTCGGCACTTCAATTTCTTATTTAAATACTAGTCCAATATCGACTTTTTTTTTTGGAATAGCCAAAAAAAAAAAAAAAATAATTAAGGGAATGGCCAAGTTTTTAAAAATATTTGCAAAAAGTAGCCATTTTTGCCCACCACCGGGCGAAACACGAGCAGTTTTCGCGTTCATCGGGCGAAACAGAGCAAATCACGTTACGAGCGAATTTACTTAATAAAACCCTGTTTCGCCCGGCGGTTGGGCGAAACAAAGCTTTTTAGTATCGGTTTTTATAAATAACCGTTACGGAATAAACAATTTAGTATCGGTTTTTTAAAATAACCGTTACGAGAATAAAACACTTTTAGTATCGGATTTTGGAAATAACCGTTACGGAATGAAGAATTTTAGTATCGGTTTTTATAAATAACCGTTACGGAATGAATACTTTAGTATCGGTTTTTATAAATAACCGTTACGGAATCAACACTTTTAGTATCGGTTTTTATAAATAACCGTTCTGGAATGAACACTTTTAGTATCGGTTTTTATAAATAACCGTTACGAGATCGGTCTTTCGCCTTCACCGGGCGAAACACTCTGTATAATAGCAAAAAAAATGTATGCTATGAAAATCCTTCAAATTTTTTTTTGTTAATATTGTTAGAAAAAGAAGAAGAAGAAGAAAATATAATTATTACAAGCAAATTTGTAATATTTTCTCTAGTTTAGGTACATATTTATTTTTGAAATTATTTATTTTTGAAATTAATTTTTGTAGTTTAGGTAATGTATATATTTATTTTATAAATTATTTTTCTTGTTTAGGATTATTTATTTATATTTTTTTTGTTATAGATATATTTTTTAGTATATTATTTATAGTTTTATTTTTTAAAAGTTTAAAAAATCAAATGTATGCTATGCATTTATTTATTAAGTGATTTGTTTTTAAAAGTTTACAAAGATGTTTCGCCAAGAAAGCGGCGAAAGACCATCAGTAACGGTTATTTATAAAAACCGATACTAAAAGTGTTCATTCTGTAACGGTTATTTATAAAAACCGATCCTAAAGGTGTTTATTCTCGTAACGGTTATTTATAAAAACCGATACTAAAAGTATTCATTCCGTAACGGTTATTTATAAAAACCGATACTAAAATTCTTCATTCCGTAACGGTTATTTCCAAAATCCGATACTAAAAGTGTTTTATTCTGGTAACGGTTATTTTAAAAAACCGATACTAAATTGTTTATTCGTAACGGTTATTTATAAAAACCGATACTAAAAAGCTTTGTTTCGCTCGTAACGTGATTCGCACTCGTGTTTCGCCCGGTGGCTGGGCGAAATGGCTACTTTTGCAAATATTTTTAAAACTTGGCCATTCCCTTAATTAATTTTTTTTTTTTGGCTATTTCAAAAAAAAAGTCTCCAATATCCAACATTCTTAATTTTCAGAAAGAAAAGAAATCTAACATTCTCAATTTTCAAAATACTAAAAACATGCTTCTTGACTTCTTTCTTCTCACTAATTCAGTTCAAAATTTCAAATCAGAAAAAATAGAATTGATGCCAAACCTAAAGAATTTCAATCCTGTTTTTATTATTAAGATGTTATTATATCGAAGAAGTTGAATAAAATCTGAGGCATAATTCGAAATCTTATTTTTGTTTTTTGATACAGAGAAATAAAATTAACAATTAAATTATTTTGGTAATTCTTCAATTAAAAAAATATTTCCAAAATTTCAGAAATAAATTAACAGTCTGAATGACCTAGAGTTCTAAGATTTTAAAGTCTAGTTAGTAGCTTAAGTAATCAGGATTTAGAAACGCGGACTTTTGCTTCCTGGATTTCAATTCCAGATTTGTAGATAGGAAGTATTTTGGGCCACATGCCGGCTGTTTTTGCTTTTCTTCGGCCCAGTTAATTTTAATTTTAATTTTCTTTTGTATAGAAAATAGAAAAAAAAATTATATTTGGACGAGGGATATTAAAGTCTCTCCAAATTTCCTAAAAAAAAGACACGGAAACTCTCCTTAAAAAATTCAAATATTTAATTGAACTGAGTAAGGTATGATCAATTGAGAAAATATGAATAAAAAAGACCAATACAGTAGCAATGTGAAGAGATGCAAGACGCAAAAGGTAGTCAAATTTGATGGCCGACTTAGTTTTGTGTGTTAATCGGATCAGATTTAAATATTTAATTCGAATGAATTATGCATAATGAACGAATCTATCAATTTTGATGATAATCTCATTCTCATCAAATATGCCATACGGAATGTTGAATGCTATCATTTTTGTACTACCAAACATGATAATTGAAATTAAAAATGAAAATGAGCGAGGAATCCTCTTTCAAAAGAATGAACAAAACGCCCGAAGTGTTATTGAAAATGAGTATATGGTCGAACTAAGTTCAATCGGGGCCAGGATATTCCAAGAAAAGAGAAGTTATGTGTAACATAAGTTCCAATTTGACAAAACTAATCAAAATTGAAAACAAAAAATAACGTACAACTAAAATAACCAGCAAATAACCAAGGTTTTAATACTTTAATCAGTTAATACTAAGATGACATAACTTTAATCAGTGAAGTTTTTTTTATATTAAGCGGGAGAGAGAAAAATTTATTAAAATATACCAATTTTAACCTTGTGATTGTCATAATTAAAATAATCATTAAACAGGAGATTTATGTTTTACTATAAATAAACATAATTTTTTAGAATAGCATTCAAGCTGTGTGCCTGTGTGAAGCAAAAAAACGAAAGATTAATGCCAATTTTTTTAATTAAATGCCCTTAGATATGCACATAATGATTCCTGTCATATATGATATACATGTTCATTTTTCATTTCTAAAACCCTCAACTTAAGAATATACATGACTATAGATAATTTTGTAGTTCATAGAATAAAATACATGTAGCAAAAATTGAATGCACCTGTCATTTGTATGGCACAAAAAAAGAAATTAATAATTAACACAAGAAAAATTAAATTAAATGTATTAATATATAGTTGGATATGTACATAAGATGGATATGAAATGTTATTTGCTTGTAATAAATATATACAGAAGCATTTTAATGTCAAATACTTAGCATGCAAATATAGGTCATATGCATCACAGTACATAAATTAATGTTTGACCTTTTTTTAATTAAATTAGTCCTTACGTACTTCATATACGCTTTTAACATGCATGTACATGAGCATTCGTGCCAAGTGATTATTGTTTTTAATTTTATCAAAGTTTGCAAAGAATGAAAGAAATATTAATAAGTAATAACATCGTATATCTTAAATCAATGAAATAAATTATAACGTTGTAATTGTAATTGGTTGTATTATTGTGTTATTTAATTTTTTTTACTCTTTTGATATGTAATAGTTTTACATGAATTGTTATGTTCATATCTAGGCATTAATTAGTTTCTTTTTTTATTTTTTTTACACACGACTTGAATGTTATTCTAAAAGATGATTATTTATAGCAAGAAATAAATTTTTTATTCAATGCTTATTTTAAGTATGACAATTACAAGGGCAAAATTGATATAATTTAATAAAATTTCTTTCTCCGTTCAATCTAGGAAAAATATTGCTCAGAATAGCCGCACCCTAATACTAAGCATAGCTACTAAAATTGTTGACTTAACTCATTCCTGTAAGGAAAAAAAATGTAAATATAAGAAAATAAATCTTTATCAAGGAAGTATTTTTCCTCTCATTAATTTGTTAACTTAAATAAATTTATAAATTTGTAATATCAATAAATTCAGATCAAATCCAACATGGAAATAACATATTTTTTTAAATTACATTCTATGTATATTCCTTGGGATCATACTTAAAAACTCGAACCAAACGGACTATTTATTCTTTCCCTTTCAATCGATCATCCCAAAATTATTTCACCCTCGTTTCTGATTCGAAATGGAAATGGCTTCTTCCTCTCTGATCGAGCGTAACCCTCACGCCGGCATCAGCGCTACCTCAACCGCTTCTTGCCCCGTTTCGTCACGAATCTCGAGGCAGTGGTCGGATCTGAATTACGAACTTCTCGTCTCGATCTTCTCCAGAATAAGCTCCGTCGATCTGGTCATTGGCGTGTCCGCCGTCTGCTCGTCCTGGCGCTCCGCCGCAAGGAACCCTCACTGCTGGAGAGTACTCGATCTCTCCGATTGTGATTCCGTTTCTGCTAGGATTCATATTCCTGTCACTTTTACTAAGGTGTTCAATCGTGTGTTAGAGTTTGTGCGCGAATCTGAGCGTATTGAGGAACTCTATTTCCCTCCAGTGGCTAACGAAGATCTCGTGAAAGATATTCTCCTTGTCTACCACAGGTGAAGAGTATTTGTACTCCTCAGGAGATTTGAATTTTGTTTCCTCTTTTTTTTTTTGTAGAGCAAGAAAAAGGAAAAATTAGAATTTATGGGACCAATGATTCCTAATAGAAACTGTTACTTTCAATTTAATTTCAAATAACCATTAAGATCAGCTTCTCTTCTTGCACAACATTTTGCAATATTCATTTATGTTCTTTCACAGATTATTTATGTCATGCAACATGTTTTTTGTCACATGAATTTCAGGCTTCCAAAATTGCTATACTTGAACTTCTCAAGATCCGAATTATCAGGATGTGTGGCTGTGGCTTACGATGTTCTCACAATTTTCAAATCTCTCAAGGGCGTTGTGCATGAAAATTTCGTCCTAAGTTTCATTCGGACAGTTTCATGACCTCTCATAAGTTTTATGACAGTTTCATAAACAAAAAATCCCGGCCCAACAACTCTAGCCAGGATTATTTTTAGGTGTTAGTTAATGGAATCTATTTTGATCTTAACCAAGTGCACTGATTGTATTTTGATTAAAAAATCTTTTTTATCTAGCTTGTACTTTTATTTTATTTTATTCAATTTTATGACTTGCATGCCAGATACTTCTATCTTTTTTCTTCCAACACAGGTAGGTTTTCATTTAATAGAGTCAAGTTTTGGCATAAAATGGTAAAATGAATCTTAGTGTCACGTTAATGTTAACTATGTCATCAGGACTCGTAGCAATTAGCATACCATAATGAATAATAAATATTAAATAGTAATCAAAGTACTAAAAATATAAACATGTCTGGCCCAAAATCAGACACGATCCAGCCTCACGTGAGTGCATCACGCGTGTGTGTGAAAATTGAAATTTTTTCGGCCTGGACTAACACTGAAGGGCCTAAATAACATTCATATATTTGTTGTGCCCCTTTCTTATTTTCTTTTAACGTAAATCATTTCTTGAAATAAGGCGGTGCCTCCTTGTGCCTTCACAACTTCTCCAGCCCCAGTCAGTTTCTCCTTGTTGAGACAAAGGAAAATAAAAAGAGAGAGAGAGAGAGAGAGAGAGAGAGAGAGAGCTAGCAAAATCGACTTCACTCGAGCCATGGAGAAGGCTTTGATCACCAACGAAATCATCAAGGAGAGGTTTGGCACCGATTACAAAGACCCTGATCTGTCATCCCTAAGAAGAAAGGTGGTGTTAATTAATTTCTATTGGTGTTATTAATCTAGTCCAACTAATTAACTATAGTTTTATGTGATTCATTATGGAGGCAAGAGAATCTAATAAGCAAATCGACGCTGCAGTATCACTCGGCCTGGATGGATACATGTTTGGCCCCTCGAAAACATATTACTTTTTTGGAAACAGAAATTTTCTACACTAAAATCTAATGTTGGTGTGCAAAATATATTACTTTTTGAACTAATTGAATGGCAAGTATCTTGCTGCCATTCAAAAAAAACAACTATGCTGAACAATTTCTACCTCATACCACATTGACCAGGTTAGTGGATTTTAATTGCTTGTAGGCTGGTTTACTGGATTTGACTTGCTATATCAAATTAGTATTAAACATTACTAATAATCATTAATAAATACGTTCTGATAGAAGATAATGTTCCGTACAAGGTCCAGTTTGTGATGTCAACGGGCCCGTAACCATCTCATCTCTTGTATAAAAAATGTAAAACATATATGAGTATATGACTTATTATATCTCTGTCCTATCCATAAATAGTACTCGAATCCCACCATTATTGTTACAAGTCTTCTATCTAAAGGACTAATTAAGCATGGCAATATCAATGATCCTAATAGCATTCTCTTCCTTTCTCTTCATTTCTTCCATCACATCCAAAGAAAGCCCGGCCATCCGAGCTGCCTTGGTTCGTCAGAACGAGACCGTCGACTATGTCCGTGATGCCGCTTTAAGCTTGCAACGCTTGTCAATGTTTCGGTCCATGATCTACAATACCTCCATGAAATCAGCTATGACCCCACTAAAGGTTGATATAAGAAAAAATAAAGTTGATATTTAAATTATATATCTCTCTTCTATATTTCTTTTTGACTTGAACAGTTTGACTTTATCATACTTAATCACATATTCCGTGTTATGAAGTGAATTTTGAAATATATAATTAATCAAAGATAGATTTTTTTTTATTGAATAGAAAAAACTCTTTGTTTCACTTTTATTTTTTATTCAAATAAAAATCGAACTCACAATTCATGATTTATGATATTTTGCACTTAACCATTAGAATATGAGTAAATTGACAAATATAGAATTATTTATTATAATATATTTTAAGCTGCTTGGCATTTAGATGACATAAGGATAAGGCGATGTTATATATCCACTATTATCCTTTCTGAAACATGTGAAAAAAATTAGGAGATATTTTAATTTATTCCCTCTAACTTACAAAACATCGTGAAAAGTTAAAGAAAGAAATAGAGGGGGACAAATAACTAAAAAAAAAGTGTGATAAAAGGTCAAGATTAAATATAGGAGTGTAATATCAACCGTTTCTGCTTCATATTTTCGTCAAATGAACAAATAATAAATTCTTACTAATTACATTTACTGTTTCCAATAAAGGTTGGTTCAAGTAGCTACCCCATGCAGCTATCTATCGGTACACCAGCCTTGACGTTTTGGGCGATGATACCAGTAGCGATCTCATCTGGACTCAGTGCCTGCCTTGTACCAAATGCTTCCCTCAACCGAGCCCATATCTTGATCCATCTAAGACTTCAACTTTCCAGAAGCTTGCATGTTCTAGCAACCTTTGTGGAGCTTTACGTGACGATCAATGTACCAACTGCACCACAACCGAGTGTGGATATTCTTATTCATACCTTGACAAATCGTTCACAGAGGGTTATCTTGCAACTGATACCATTAAAATTGTCACGGTCTCTATACTGAATATTGGGTTTGGATGTGGATCCAATAATGTAGGTAATTTTGACAATTCCGCTGGCCTTGTTGGGCTCGGTCGAGGGGAGCTCTCTCTCGTGACACAAATGGATGCAGGGAAGTTCTCTTATTGCCTAGTCTCAATCCAAACCGGAGCAAGCCCTCTTTTGTTTGGATCTATTGCTGTGTTAAATGGATCAGGAATTCCAAGCACACCATTCATCATAAACCCTTTTCTACCATCCTTTTATTATCTTAACCTTTTAGGAGTAGTTGTAGGTTCAACTCGTGTACCGTGAAGAAGAACGAATATTGGATCAGCGAGAAGAAATTGTTGTTACTTGCTGAAGAAGGAAGAAGAGGAGAAGAATTGAATAGTGGCAGAGCTGGTGATCCTATTTAATATTTTTTATTTTAAAGGTCTTATATAGTATAAGTAGTACTTCTACTGTTGTTTTGATGATCTGTTTGTTTTGCTTTGTTTCTTTCATTCTGTGGCTCGTAAGGCAATAGACGGATAGAGGGCTGATTTGGTGGTTATTAGTAGTGTCTCGCAAAGGATTTATTCTATTATATATTTTAATGATAGAATTTACTGTTCATACAAAAAGAAAAAATAAATTCCCAAAAAATATAAATGGCAAAAGAAATTCCAGCGTATAGCATTTTCGCATTTCGGAAGTGCGGAATGTTTCCAAATCGCACTTCTGAAATGCAGTTTTTGTTTTAAATTTTTTTTTTGTAACCACACTTGAGAAGTGCGGTTTTCAGTCAAAAAAAAAATTAAAATAGAAACCGCACTTCAGATGTGCGGTTTGGAAACATTCCACACTTCCGAAGTGCGGAAATGCTATACGCTGGAATTTATTTCGCCGTTTGTATTTTTCGGAATTTTTTTTTCTTGTATGAACAGTAAATTTTGTCTGTTTGAATTAAGTAATTTTGCATGAGATGTCTTTTATTGTCCCTTTCATGCTCTGCCATTCAAAAGAGAGAGAGAGAGGAGAGGGAGAGAGAGATTTGAGGAGTGTTGCATCAATAATTTCGAAATAATAATTTTAATATAAGCATATGAAAGAGAGGTAAATTTGTGTATTGCTGGTTCATACTAAAACAGAGTGAAGAGAGAACGGAAGAGAGAGGGAGAGGGAAGAGGTAGGGATGTTCATTCGGTCGGTTCGGTTCACCCCGAATCGAACAAGACCAAACCGAATAAGATTTTTGAACCGAACCGAACCGAATAAATTGAACCGAATTTTGAACCAAACAGAATAAACCGAATTAGAAATAATTCTAAACAATATTAAGTCAAAATTACTGTTTATTAGATTAACTAATTATTATATTAAATAATATTAATATTCATAATTTAAAAATAATTATCAAATTATTTTAAGTTAGCTGACTTTTTTTTTGAACTGGCAAAAAAAAATATATTAATTCGGAAAATAGCCTAATTTTAAAATTATTTCCAAAACTAACCGTTTTGCCCAGTGACGGGGCGAAACACACTGTTCACTGGCAAACAAACAATTTTTTTTTTTGCCAGTGAACAGTGTGTTTCGCCCAGCCACTGGGCGAAACACACTATTCACTAGCAAAAAAATTTTTTTGCCAGTTTCGACCCATCATGGGACGAAACAGTATTTTTTAATAGTGCTTGTTGATATGAGTATGCCTCTAATTACTTTTTTTAGTAGAATAAATGAAATATTTTGAATTATTTTTATTAGCATTTGATTTGAATCTTGCTAGGTCAAGACCACAATTCATTTTATTTTATTTTTTTGAAAGATAAGCGTTTGATTATGTTGTATTAATACGAATAAATAATCGTTATATGGGCTATTTACAATGATAGAACTACAACAACTAAAATATTACAAATCTTTAGAGCAACAGTTACTATCTAAGAAATATAAAAATAGCATAACCACAATCTTGCCTTCCTTATTTCTCAATAAATGGGGCGGGATAAAATATCAATTTTCTCATTTTTCTTCCACTGAATTAAACTAAAAAATGTTGTTTCCTCCATGGGCAGGGTGAAGCTGGAATTTTTTTTTTTGCCAGAGAACAGTAACTTTCACCAAGTAGCTGGGCGAAACACACTGTTCATTGGCAAAATTTTTTTTTTTCCGGTAAACAGTGTGTTCACCGAGCCACTTGGCGAAACTAGCTCAGTTTCGCCCAGTGGCTGGGCGGAACAGTTAGTTTCACAAATAATTTAAAAACTAACCTATTTTTCGAATTAATTTTTTTTTTTTTGGCCAGTTAAAATAAAAAAGTCAAGTTAGCTAGGATTATTTTTAGATGTTAGTTAATGGAATCTATTTTGATTTTAACCAAGTGCACTGATTGTACTTTGATTAAAAATCTTTTTTATCTAGCTTGTACTTTTTTTCCTTTTATTCAATTTTATGACTGTTGCATGCCAGATACTTCTATCTTTTTTCTTCTAACACAGGTAGGTTTTCATTTAAAGAATCAAGTTTTCGCATAAAATGGTAAAATGAATCTTAGTGTCACGTTAATGTTAACTACGTCATCAGACTCGGAGCAAGTCATCAGACTCGTAGCAATTAGCATACCATAATGAATAAATATGAAATAGTAATCGAAGTATTAAAATAAAATATGAACATGTCTGGCCCAACATCAGACTCGATCCAGCCTCACGTCAGTGTATCAAACGTGTGTGTGAGAATTGAAATTATTTCGGCCTGGACTAACACTGAACGGCCTAAATAACATTCATATATTTGCTGTGCTCCTTTATTATTTTCTTTAACGAAAATCATTTGAAATAAGGCGGTGCCTTGTGCCTTCACATCTCCTCCAAGTTCAAACCCCAGTCAGTTTATACTTTGTTTAGACAAAGAAAGAGAGAGAGAGAGAGAGAGCGATCTAGCAAAATCGACTTCACTGAACCATGATTCTTGGAGAAGCGATCATCCAGCCTTCCGATCTGTCAGCGGCACATCGTCTTCGCCAACAAGGTTTACTTCGCTCTTTCTTTTTTCCGCCCTATTCAGTCAATTTCATTACTAAATCGTATTTGTTCCGCACGGTTCAATCAATTCACTAATACTTGGTTCTGGTTTTAGATGCTGTTACCAAAGATGAGGTGGAGGATCTGAAGAAGTTGCTGAAGGAAAAGCACAGAGAGGCATACACGTGGTATGCTGAGATGTGCAGGATGATTTTCGAGTGGAACAAAACCGACTTCACTCGAACCATGGAGAAGGCACGGCTCACCAACCAAATCATCAGGGAGAGGTTTCGCACCGATTACAAAGACCCTGATCTCTCAGCCCTAAGGAGAAAGGTGTTATTAATTAATTTCTATTGGTGTTATTAATCTAGTCCAACTAACTATAGTTTTCTGTGGTTCATTATGAAGGCAAGAGAATTTAATAAGCAAATCGACGCTGCCGTATCACTCGGCCTGGATGGATACATGTTTGGCCCCTCAAAAAAGCGCAAGGCCTCCTCCTCTCTTCAAAAGGAAGAAGAAGCTTCTAATGATGAGGTTTTTCTTGATTATATCCATATATCTTCTTTTCCTATTTTTTCTAAAATAAGCTACACTAGTAGGTAAACTCACTGGTAAAGGAATTAGTTACTCAGTGGTAAAGGATTTAGTCACTCAGTGGTAAAGGATTTTTCAGGATTTGGAGGAGTTGAGGGATCTAAAGAGCCTGCATGAAGAGGCAGCACTGCAGATGGTAGAAACAGACAGAGACGAAATGAGAGAAATGTGCAAAATCATCTACACATGTGCGCGCCATTTCGCCAAACTCGAAGCTCGTGAGGAGCATCTTTCCTCTCTCGTCAAGTATCTCCTTGAGAGAGAAAGGGAAAGAGAAGAAGGGAAACTAGCTGTTCCCACCACAGAAATCGAGATATTGGGCTACATGCTTCTAGAAGAAACCGTGACCTCCACTCTCCAGCATCGTTACTTTAACTTCTCTCCTTACACGCCTCCTGTTCCTGTCATACCCAAGCTGGAGAAATTTCGAAATTCATTGACTCTAGCCTCTATCCGTACGTTATTTCAATATCAATTTATTCATTATTTTAAAAATTCATACATGAAAGTTTGAATTGTTTTTTTTTATGAATTGTTTTGAAATGAAGGAGGAGGAGGAGGAGGAGGAGGAGAGGAGCCGCCCAAGATTCAGGTGAGCGTCGACCACCCCACATTATATAATTTAAGTGGCAAATGGAGTTTCGACAAGTTGTTGGCTTCTGATTACGATTACTGGCTCACCAAGGCCAAATCTGCCCACAACCATTCTGTGAGTTGTATTAGCATTAGTATAATATAGTATAGTAGTCTCTTTTCTATTTGATCATTAATTGGCAATTTGATTTGATTTGACAGGAGATGGAGCAGACCAAGTGGATGTTGGCCAAGGCAGAAGAGCAGATAGAAAAGTACAAGAAGGGCTGTCGAGATGTGTTTCCAAAGGTTCTTAGTCAACAGGCTGCCGTAAGACCGTTTGAGTCTCGACTTGTGGTCTATTGCGAGGAGTTGTCAGACATGAGGTATGGTAGGTGTCTTAACGCCTTTTCAAGCATTGAGAATGAAAAACTGAAGGAGATCCGAGACCTGGCTCGTAGTGCAATAGACAAATACAGAAAGGAAAAGGGACCCGACTCGGTTCCGGTTGTGACCGAACCGGTTCTGCCGTGTTTCCATACTAGGATGTAATGGCGGAACTGATTTGGTGGTTATAGTAGAAGGGTGTTGGATATCTATCTTGGTTGGTTATCTAAGTCAGACTATTTTGCTTTTGTGTGATTTTTTAGTGACTTTTTATGGACTGTTAAATCTGAGTATTGTTTATCTGGTTAAGAACTATAGCCTTTTTGTATTTGGTGGTTTGTTGGTTATTTTAGTGGTACTGAGTTCTTTTTTCAATTTTTTATCAGCATTTTGTTATATAAATTGGTTGTGTTTTACAACAGTGATCTTCTCTTTATGGGGTATCTCTCGCCCAAATTAAACTTAGTTCAATCATATACTCTTATTTCTAAACCTTAACCCATAACTATGACGTAGGGATATTTCAATTTTAATTCAAACCCGTAGGCATTCATTCATTTTAATTTCAGCAAATTACAAAAAAAAATGTTTCTAGAACAACCCTAAAACTCAACAAATTGTCATAAACAGGGGCCAAGTGATTTTACAACGTAGCATAACAAGTCCTTTTGTATCATAGCAAAAATTGAAGTGCCAAGTAAAGCCCTCATAAAATAAGCCCAAAATTACCAAAAGCACCATAAAATTATAAAATAGTCCATAAAACCCTCGAATACAAAAAAAGCCCCACAAAACCCTAATTATCATCCTCATCACCACTTTCACTCGCTCCCCTCTTCATATAATATATATACCTTTTGCCCAACTCTCTCTCGTCTTCTTCTCTTTAGGAGTATTTGCTTGAGGTTGAATACTATTTCATGAGTTCTCTCTTTTTCTTTGTCACTCACTCAGTAGAAGAAAGAATCATCAATTTTTGATTTGAGAAACCGGCTTCTCGTTTCCTGGATTACCAAAAAACAACAATTAAAACCCTAAAATTATAAGATAGTTCATAAAACCCTAAAACTACAAGATAGTTCATAAAACCCTACAAATAAAAAAATAGACAGAAACAGTTGAATCAAATGCGCACCTCAAGTTCTGTCCAAAACACAACACAGCATCAGAACAAGCTCTCTTTAGAGATAAGAAAGCAATCCGCCAGCAATAGGAGTCATAATTCAAGGATCTGAAAAACAAAAACAAACTCACTCAACATCCTAAATCGAATGGAATAAAAACAAACTCAATAATTAAAATATACCTATTTGCAGCAAGTCTTAGAGCTTGTTGTTCAATATTGAGTTGATTCCATATGACACCTGTCGCCTTTTTTGGCCTCTCTTTCACTTCTCTTCTTCTCTTAACCAAATTTCTCACCAACTGCACAATTTTTCAAAAATATGAGGTTATAATTATACTAGAGAATAAATTGTAAAATAAATGTTGTAAAAAGAATATAATTACCTCCGGTTTGACGGCTGAATTTTCTCTCGCAGATTGGGTTTGACTTTCTGATGCGTGGTTCCCACCTGTCTGAAACAATGACTTTATTTCTGTGGAAGTACTCTACTCGATTAGTTAAACGCAACCTCAAATGATCTTTAAAAAAGAAATAGACAAAAACAGTTCAATGAAAGGCGCACCTGATCAAGTTCTGTCCAAAACTCATTAGCAGGGAGCTCTCTTTAGAGATAAGTTTGGTAAAGCAATACGAGTCATGATTCAAGGATCTGAAAAACTAAAACAAACTCATTGAACATCCTAAACTGAAATAAAATAATTTGCTGTACCAATTTTGTAAATAGTCTGAATAGAGAAAAGAGAAACCTAAAAGATGATGACGGTGACCCTAAGAGACCCATACACCTAAAAATGATGATGATAACTGTATGAATCCTATCATCCCCATAACCTTACCAATCAAACCATTACTTAAACAAGCCTTCATCCGCCTTCTACTTGAGATCATTACAACTCTTGAGAGTAACAATGGTCGTCAAAAGATCTTTGCTGAGTTCCATATTAACTAACATTTTCTATAGACAGACAGATCTTTTTTGTGTTGCACATTTGTTATAGACGGTGTGTCCAACCCCATTACAGTAACTGTAGTGAACTACATCGACACGACACCAGACCTGGACTATTTGTGGGGAATTCAATCTCCAAAATAAAATTAAAAAAATGGAATTCATTCAAGTTTTGGATTATTTGTTAATAGTTTTTTTTTCTTTTTTCTAGAGCTCTTTTCCTGATATTCAATCTGAAATACTGATATGATTTCTTATTTTTGTGTATTTCAGCAACAATTGGGGAGGATTCATGAAAAGCGGTGGAAGGAGAAGATGAAATAGGAGTTGCCCAGGTTATTATTTCTTTTCAAAAGGTGCATTATCAATTAATTAATTTATTTATTCAATTTTATTTTTCTGTGATATTGCATAATTGAGGGCAACGGGTTGAATCAGGATATTTAGTTTTAAACGAGGAATAATTGCACAATTTTTATGGTTAATTGAGGATTTATCAAAGCTTAATTGGACTTAATTCGGGTCTATTGCATTACTGACTTATCTTTTTGCCTTTTTTTTGAAGGTTTTTGAATTTAACACAAATTTATTCGATGCCTTGACAAATCCCACTACAAATTTATTGGATGACCTGACTGTTGTATTCTCCTGATTTATTGCATCTCCATGCGATTTCAGCAGGTCTGATATCCAATTTTCGCAAATTTGCAGCATTAAATGAAGTTCAATGTTGGCTTGCGTTGATAGAGGTTGTTTGAATTTGTCAAGGCAAGAGTTTGCTGTACAATAGCTGATGACAGTAGCCTTATAAGGTCTTAAGGCAAATGCATATAGATTTGGGAAGGTTAGTTGGTTCTATTTTCTTTCATATTCAAATAAATATAAGACATTTTATATTATTTAATCTTTTTCCTTTTCACTAGTAAATTTCTTTCTTTATATAATCTAATTAGGTACTTAATATGTTGTTGGATAGTGGATCCGCATAGCTAGATATCTCTCTCTCTCTGGATTGCTGAAGATGGCATGAAAATGCAGGCCCATTTTAATTCATATGATTCACTTTGTGATGTTCTGAAGATTAAATGTAGTTTGAAAAGCAGTAAATTGTATTTGAATTGGAGATTTCAAAATGAAAGTAATAAACCGAATGAAAATCAATGGTCTGAGCACTAAGCAATAAAATGAAACAAACTCACATTAGAGGGAGAAACAATCAGAGGAAGAACGATCAGATCAGGCATTGGGCGCTGCAGACAAACCAGAGCCAGAGCCGAACTGATCAGGTCACGCCATAGCCATATATCGCCGGACTAGGGTTTTTGCGGATCGCCGGACTAGGGTAGAAAGGTTTAGAGAGATAACTCAGGAAGAAGAAGGAATAAGGGAGGGCGACTTTAGAGAGCTCGGGAAGAAGAAGAAGAAGAAGAAGAAAGGGAAAATAGAAGGAAGGGTTTAAGGAAGAAGAATATTCAATTAATCACTCCGTGCGACCGTTAGTATTTTAGTATTCAATTAATTATTCTTTGGGACCCTCATTGCAATATTTAGTTAGTATTCTATTACGTTATTACGTTATGTATGACTCTAAATCTCTCAATAATCTATTTCCTATTTGGTAATATTATTTAGGGAAGAATTAGACTATGGAAATAAATATTTGGGAAATATTTAGGCAATGGAAGGAGGTAGATTGTTTTCATCCTTGTATTGTATATTAGGTAATTGTATCTTTAATTTAGACAACTTATTTTGGTAATTAGTCATGCCTCTCTACTATATAAAGAGGCCTAAAGCTATTGTAATAGTATCCCAATTCTTACAATGTAGTCTCTCAATTAAATAAACGATTTCTCTCTTCTTCTCTAGTTATTTCTCTCATGAGTTTTTTTTTACTATACATCAATATTTTCCCCATTACCCTAACAAATTGGTACCAGAGCTATGTTACGATAATCTTTGTACTTCCGTAAGTCAAGTATACCGTCTTGTTCTATCATGAATTCAAGTGCGGTTATGTCGACTAAATCTGATACTGAGAAATATGATAGCATGACGAATTTTGGGCGACCGAAGGAGATGAAGGGCGATGTTGGGGAGATGATGGATGATAGAGCCCTTTCGACAATTCAGTTTTATTTAAGCAACTCGACTCTTGAAGAAATTTTCATGGAGGCTACATCAGTTGGCGCACGGAAGAAGTTAGAAGACATCTACATGGAGAAATTAGTTATCAATCGGTTATGTTTGAAGCAGCGATTCCACTCTTTGAAGATGTCAAGAAGGTATGCCAGTTAAGGTCCATATTTTGGGAAATATCAGTTTCTTTAATAATGTGGAGCCAATCGATAATAAGAAGGAAGAAGAGGATAAAATCGTGGTGTTCTTGTGCATGCTGCATATGTTTCATACCAGAGGATCACTTGCCATTAATGATGTCAAGAGTAACTTATTAGTCAAGTCTGGCATCGACTATGACTTGCCCATGGTCGAAAGTAGTCATCAAGAGATCGGGTTGTTTGTGGAGAGGAGAAGACCTAAGGAGAGAGATGCAACATTAGAGAATACTCATTCGCAATTCAAGTACAAAAACCTGATGAGCAACTATTGCAAGAAGACGGGACACCTTAAGACCGACTGTTACAAGCTCAAAGAGAAGCAGGAGGCAGATAACGGTGTTCTATCGGAAGAAGCTTACGAGACTAAATTCGGTAAGGTTGAGGTACTTTTTGTGGCGAATGAGAAGGAGAGATTTGAGAAGAATTGGGTGGGTTCGGGTAATTCAAATCAGATGATCCCGAATTGAGAGTGGTTCACCACATATGAGGCATCTAGTGGAGATGTTCTTTTGGGAGACGATCATCTATGTTGCGTTGCCGATGTTGGCATGCTTGAGATCAAGATGTAGGACGGGGTTGTCCATTTGATCAAGATGCAGGGCCAGGCTGTCCATTTGATCTCATTAGACGTTCTCGGAGATATCGGTTGTAAGTTCCGATGTGAAGGTGGAGTCCTCAAGGTATCTAGATGAGCTCTTACATCGATGAAGGCTAGAATGACTGGTGTGTTATATATTCTGGAAGTCCAGAGTACCGGAAAGTTATTTCGGGAAGTTGGCGCAGTTTTAGGCTCGTTCGTCGTCACCTTTTCTGCCTCAGTTAGAAGGTCAGAATTTATGATTATATGTGGGGTGACAATTTTGAGTACGAGGGATCTACTGTGTAGCCAGAATATCGGTGTGTTATATTCTGGAAGTCCAGAGTACCGGAAAGTTATTTCGGGAAGTTGGCGCAGTTTTAGGCTCGCTCGTCGTCGCCTTCTCTGCCTCAGTTAGAAGGGCAGTGTTTACGATTAGATGCGGGGTGACAGTTTTGAGCACGAGGGATCTACTGTGTGGCCAGAATACCAAAAAGCATGAGTTGTGAATATTCCGTTTATGGTAAACGGAGGAGACTCAGCTCTAGTACAGCCGTTCATCGCACAAAGAAAATTTTGGAAGATATCTATTTGGATTTGTGGGGACAAATTTGTGATCCTTTTATAAGGATTGTTCAGCATTGCATGGTTGTTCGCTCTCGACAACATAATAGCGTGGCTGATTGGAAACTACTTGAGAAGGCTTGGTGCATATTTTTGGAGCGGACTCAGGCAAGGAGTTATGGGTTGAAGTCACTACGAAAGGGGACAGATTTCGTCTCCACTTTGGACGGATTTACGTGGATGTTTAGAGGATGATTTTGGTTCAGTTTCGAACTGAAGTATGTAGTTGGTACGGAACTGGTATGGGGCCATCTTTTGGTTTTTATGGTTGGTACGGGACTGGTATGGGGCCATCTTTTGGTTTTTATGGCTGGTATGTAGCTGGTCCGGGGTTTGTACGGGGCTGATTTGGTGCCGGTTTTGTGGCCGGTACGTGACTAGTACGGGATTGTAAGGAGCTGATTTGGTGTTGGTTTTGGAACCGGTACGCAACTGGTATGGGATGGTGAGCGGGAACTGGTACAATCGACTTTGATGTTTTGTTGGCTGATTTTCGGGACATAATTGGCTAGAAATTTGGGCATCAAGGAGGAAGTGGTCAACGGATCCCCCAAACCCTAGCAAGATTGTGACGAGTAATATCCGTGCGAGGATTTGGAAAGTCAATGCAAACTAAGATATCTTAACATTTTATATTTATTTTGTTGATTAGAAGTAACATTTAAAATTTTTTAAAGAATTTTATTTGTATTCTTCAAATTTATAACAACTTATTATTTTTAATGAAAGTCTTAATTAGCCGTTTTGGCTACAAATTCAAAAAAAATAAATAAATAAGTTCGGCACAGTTGTGTAGTCCGTCTCACTCTCACTGTCCGGACGAGTCGGTTCGAATCCGGTTCACAGCCACTTTTTCAAAAAACAACACTTGATTTCTTGATGGAATAGTGCAGCTTTGATTGATCTTCTGTGCCACAAACTTTTAGTAGAATATGTATCGAGTCATATCAATTATCTAAATTACTAAACTTTTGAACTCACTACATGAATCCAAACCATTCCATGTAAGAGTCTACATTGTTTTACTCCAAATCTTTTTGTCAAATAATTTGCAGAAATAAAATAGTTAATTATAAAAAAAATTCAACTCACTACTCTTTTAGAAAACAAATTCAATAAATGATTTTTGAGTATTATTTGTGTATTAACATATTTTGTAAATATGATAATCTTTATAATATGCATGGAAATTAATTATAGAAAAATTTAGCGCCACTTCATTCAACATTGCATGACATGGAATTTTTGTGAATTTACGGATTTACCACTGTAACCGCTTCATAATTGCTGTCTGACAGTTTGACTATTCGACCCTATATTTTACCCATAAATTTTTTATACAATCCCCTGTTATATTAAAACCTGCATAATAAACCTTCTTTGAAAATTCAAACAATACTCTTCATCATTTATGATATATCACATATGAGTATATACCTATCAATCTCAAAATATCATGTGTACTATTTCAAATTTTCAAATATTACGAACATAATATTAGTTGAGTTGAGCATTTTTTTTGTTTGAGGTCCTAAGGAATATATAACCTATCATACATACCCCAATAAAACTAAAAAAAATGTGCAGCTTATCTCGTTAGAGTACGAGAATTAGTCATGCATATATCATTCAAACCCTCTACAGACCACAAACGCAGTAGTACTCAATGAGTTGGGTTTTTTTTTACGTGCACAGAAAGACGGAGCTTAATAGAGACTGGAAGAGCTATGATCTTCTCAAAATTTTGATAGAGTAGTATATATCAGTAGTATTTTAGTGAAAAAAATTGAAATACATGTATTTTTATGCATTTGATGTTTCAAATTTTTTGTAAAGTATTAATCAGTAGGAAGAAATTTTTTTGGCCCTCCCAAAAAATATTTTAATGCCAAAATATCAAATGCATATTGACAGTGCATTTGTAATTGCAATTTTGTAGTTGGTAAAAAATGATAACATCAGATTATAGTATAATTCAAAATTTGAAAATAAGTAAAATATCCATGTATTAAAATCTTTTCGGCAGATTTACTACGATGGGAAAAAGCGGTGCATGTATTAAATATAAAGGCTTTATAAAGATTGGAAAATTAGTCTGCTGGTGCACGAGTTAAATTATTGAACCCGGTCCGTTTGAAATAACTCGTCCCAAGTCTATAAAAGAGCCTTGTTCCAACTTCCGATCGCCATTTCCCACTCTAAAACCCTCGCTTCTCTCTTTCTCTTCTCTGAGCAACAATGGCTTCTCTCACTCCGGCCACGGGTGGATCTCCGAATCAAGTCGCTGGTGGCGGATCTCCATCTCAGTCCGGCGGAGGCTCAGCTAGCAGCGTCGGATCTCCACGTCGCGTATCCCCCAACGCATCTCCGACTTGCCGGTTCTCTCCTCCTCGTTCAGAGATGGCACGATCTCCATCTCCTGTGCTGAATCCGGATCTCCAGATTCATTTGCTCGCCGGGCCAGGTGAGGAGGAAGTACAAGGATGGAGGGACGAAATGGAGGAACTAGATCAAAGGGCAAAGAGGAGGCGTGCGGCTGCAGAAGAGCCGGAGATCCGTCCGGATACACCTCCGTTTGATCCGGAGGAGCTCCTCCAGATGCCTCCAGCTCCCTTCGCGTTCATCACTCCAGATCCGGTGAATCAAGATGATCGTTGGGTGGAAATTGGGACTGGGAGGTACTTACAATGTGGAGGAGGCCCCAAGGAGTAGAGTGATCACTGAGATATTGTGTTTTGAGTTTCCAGAAAAAAATAGTATCTGAGGGTTAGCTACGTTTATGAGAGGATATCTAGCTAGGTTTTCTCGAGTTCACTGTTTGTTTTTTGAATATAAGTTTGAGGGAGTTCACTGTTTTGTTTGCTTTTGGGGTTGAAATTTGCAAGGATTTTCTTATCTTCTTTCTCGGTTGTTTAAGTTTCTATAAAAAAAATATTTGAAGAGGAGTTTTGATATTTTTGAGTTCACTGTTTTTATTATTTGGTTTGAGTTTCTTGAAATATAAAATCTATTTCCCGTACCATGATGTGATTAACCAAAGATTAGCCGGTTGCCAGTTTAAAATTATGTTATATGTTCTTGCTAGTTTGGTTACTGGTGCATAAGAAATATATGATATATAATAGTTAATATTTTTTTTATTTTTCTCTATCTGGCAGCAAAGGCCACATCACCCTATTCGTCCAATTTATTTGTTAATGAGTTGCTTGAATTATTTTAGTGAACTGCTTGAAGAAAAAAAGAAACAAAACTATCCGTTCATCTCAACTTAGAACTCAAATATACCTAAACTAACTGGGCATGTCATGTCAGAATTAGCACCATTGTCCATTATGCAACTTAAAAAATTCTGGGCCTATTTAGGCTTTAAATATTGTTATTTGTATTAATCAATAGTTGAGGGGTTTATGTACAAAATTCAAATGTAAATTAAAATTATATATATATTTTTTTTTATTTGAATCATACAAACAAAATATCTTACCAATACTCAAATTTAAGAGAGAAAAAAATTCATAAGAAAAATCTGAATTTAACGTATTGAAAGACAATGGATAGATCCATTTTCATGAAAATGGAGGACTTGACCCTCACGAAACCTCTGAAGGGTATAATAGTCATTTGACAGTGAAACCGTCCTCTGAAGTCCTTTCTTCTGTTTAACAGCGACAACTGGGAGGGGAGCTCAAATAAATGAAAACGGCACACATACACCAATTCACTTACAATACGCAGTATACATTGAACCGCGTTCATACGAAACTAATGAAGGTTAAATGCGGAAGGAATGGAAGAAGGAAATTAGGACGAAACCGGTCCATGGTGAGCTACTGGGATAACTATAGACGTGGCATATTTTTAATGGCTGGTCATTCCTATATTTGTAAGCAAGGGTTCCTCAACCCGAGCGAGAGAGAGAGAGAAAGAGGAGATACACAGAACAGAACAGAGCAAGAGAGAAAAACCAAACAATGAAATCAATGGCGTCGTCTTTGCTTGGAGAAGCGATCATCCAGCCGTCTGACCTGTCAGCCGCACATCGCCTTCGTCGTCAAGGTTTACTTCGCTCTGTTTCTTGTTTTCAGACGCCACGCCCAATTCAGTCCCCTTGCCCCTTTTCTTTTTCCGCCAATTCAAATCGATTGCTAAACATGTCGTAATTTGCTAGATGTCGGGAAGAAAGAGCAGGAGGACGAATTAGAGAAGGTTCTGTTGGTCGAGGATCTGAAGAAAGAGCTCAAGGCAAAGCGTAGAGAGTCATACGCTTGGCAAATTAGGATGTGGAGTAAGGTCTTTGAGTTGAACAAAATCGACTTTGCCCGAACCATGGATGAGGCCTGGCTCACCAACCAAATCATCATAGAGAGATGTAGAAAACAAGACCCTGATCTGCCTCACGATCTACGTAGCAAGGTGATTTAACAGATTAATTCAGTTCACATCACTTGAAATCAATTCAGTTTTGTTACTCAATTGTAGTATTGTTAATCTTGTCTAACTATATTGTTTATTATTTACTGTGAATGAAGGCAGTAGCATTCAATAAGCAGATCGACGCCGCCGTCGCACTGGGCCTGGTCGGATACATGTTCGGCCCCTCAAAAAAGCGCAAGGCCTCCTCAATTGAAGAGGAAGAAAAAGAAGCTTCTGACGAGGTTCTATCTTCTTTCTTTTTTCTCCTAATTTTTAAAAATAAACTAGCATTTGCGCACTCTTAAGGGGATTAATTAATTACTCTAGGAGGTGGAGGAGTTGAAGGACCTAAAGATCTTTCAAGAAGAGGCGATACAACAGATGGTAGAAGCCGACAGAGAAGAATTCAGAAGAACGTGCAAAACCATCTACAATTTTGCAAAACCTTTCGCGAAACTGAAAGATCGCGAGGAGTATCTTTCCAGTGTCGTCAAATCTCTCTGTGAGAGAGAAGAGCGCGAACCGGCTCTGCCCACCGTAATTGAGATTTTGGGCTACATGCTTCTAGAAGAGCTCGCCACCTCTACTCGCTCAGCATTCCATCCTTTCACACCAAATGCAGCGATCTTGCGAAATACGTGGACGCTGGCCTCTATACGTACGTCATTCCTACAATGATATATTTCATGTTATCGTATTGCACGTCATTCCTACAATGATATATTTCATTTTATCGTATTGCATTTTTTGTTGTGTTGATATTTTGATTCTTGTGAAATGAAGGAAGAGTGCAGCCTCCCAAGATCGAGGTGACCGTCCAGCCTTCGTTTTACAGCCTCTTTGACCAGAGGAGTTTTGAGGAGAAGGTCAAAGCCGATTACGAGTTTGCGATGCTCAAGTGCAATTCTGTGAGTAATATTAGTTGCTCGATCGAAACTGATGATTTATTTGGCTTTATTTCTTTTTTTTTAATGGATGCTTGAGTTATTTGGCTTTATTCTCCTTTCAAAAGAAACTGATGATTTGATTTGGGGTTTAATTTGGCAGGATGTGGAGGAGATGAAGCGGATGATCGCCAAGGCAGAGGAGTGGATAGAGACGGGCAAGAAGAGTGCCCTTGAAATATATCCGAACAAGTTGAATCAAATGGCTGTCAAGAGGCCGTTTGAGTCTCAGCTTGTTATCTATTGTGAGGATTTGATAGACATGAGGTATGGCAGGTGTCTTAATGCATTTTCAGACACTGAGAATGGAAAGCTGAAGGAGATCCGAGACCTGGCTCGTAAGGCGATAGACAAGTACAGAGAGGCAAAGGGATCTGAATCGGTTCCTGTCATCACAGAACCGGTTCTGCCCAGTTTCCAAACCGGCTTTATCTGATTCGGTGGTTATTAGTAGTAGTAGCATGTTGGCTTTGGTTGTTGGTTATCTAGGACTATTTTTCTTTTGTTATTTTACTAGGTGTGACCTTTTGTGGATGAACAGGTAAATCGGAGTATTAATTAACTAGTTAAGTACTTGAAGCTGTTGTTATTTGGTAGTTTGTTGGTTGTTTTGATAGTATTGAGTTCTTTTTTGTGTCACTTTTGATCGTTATTTTGTCGTAGTATTGAAACTTGCAATCTACTGTATTGGAAGGGATTTTGTCAACTTTCTGGACATTATAATCGTCTCAGCTTTCCATAATCTCATGTGCAGACCTAATTCCACTTGAATCCCTGATAAATAGAAATAAGTTGTATATCTTGAGTAAACATGAGAAGTTTTAACCTTTTTTCAGATGCCACATAGGGGCTAAGTGATTTAGATTCTTTGTTAGGAACCGAGACACAAAATTCAACTCACTTCTCTTTTAGAAAACAAATTCAATAAATGATTTTTTAGTATTATTTGTGTATATTTAAACGAGACATGATAAATGTACTTCAAATATTTTAAGTACATAAAGTAAATTAAAATTCTAAATAAAGAAGATAGACAATATAAATTGACTTTGATTTTGTTTGTTTATTAAATTATTGATCTATTACATGCAATAGTTAATTGTGAACCTCCATCAATCAATATTTGACAATAATTTTTGTAATGAAGCCACACATTTAGCATTTTGACCCGTATAACCAAATACTTTGTATAATACTTGTTATTTGTTCTAGAATACCATTCAAGTTTAGTCATTATACTAAAATAGAATCTACATAACATCAGTATATATATAATATAATTCAAAATCTGAAAATAAGTCAAATCCATGTATCAAAATCATTTTGGCAGCTTTATTAAGATGGGAAAACGCGGTGCATGTATTAAATATAAAGGTTTTACATGGGCCAACAGAGTTCGTGTCTTGGTTTGCAAATTAAATTGATGAACCCGGTCCGCTGATTCAACTCTATAGTCCCGTGCCTATAAAAGAGCCTCTGTCTCCTCCATCCGATCAATCCACCCACTCACTCTCAAACCCTCCCTCCTCTCTTTCTCTCCTCTGAGCAGCAATGGCCGACCGCGCTTCTCTCACTCCGGCCACGGGCGACGGATCTCCGAATCAAGTCGCTGGTGGCCGATCTCCATCTCAGGCCGCCGGCAGCTCAGATAGTAGCGTCGGATCACCACGTCGTCCATCCCCCAACGGATCTCCGACTCGCCGATTCCGTCCTCCTCGTGCAGAGATGGCACGATCTCCATCTCCTGTGCTGGATCTGGATCTCCAGACTCATTTGTACGCCGGTCCAGGCGAGAAGGAAGTAGAAGGATGGAGGAAGGTGCTTGACAATCTGGATGATGAAAGGGAGGCAAAGAGGAGGAGGCTGGCTGCTGAAGAGCCGGAGATCCGTCCGTATTCACCTCCTTTTCATCCTGACGAGCTCCTCCAGATGCCTCCACCGCCGTTTCCATTCATTACTCCGGATCCGAAGAATCAAGTTCAAGATGAACGCTGGGCGGAAATTGCGACTGGGAGGTACCTACAACGTGGCGGCGCCAAGGAGTGATTGAGACTGAGATCTATTGAGTTTTCTTGAAAAAGAAATATTATTTGAGGTTTAATTAGTTTATGAGAGGATAGCTAGGTTTTCATTTTGAGTTAACTGTTTGTGTTTTGAATATAAGCTCTGTTTGTTTGCTTTTGGTTCTTGATTGAGACTGAGATGTGTTTGAGTTTCTAGAAAAAAATATTTGAAGTTCTTTTTTAATGGAAACTTGAGAATATTTGAAGCTTTAGTTTTATGAGAGGATTGTTTTGATTTGAATTCACTGTTTTTATGATTTGATTGAGTTTCTTGAAATATAAAATATATTTCCCGTATCATGATGTGATTAACCAAAAGATTAGATGCCAGTTTAAATTATGCTTTATGTTCTTGCTAGTTTGGTAACATAAGAAATATATGGTATATAATAGTTACTCAATAAATGCACTGTGAAGAAACCCAACATTGTACGTGTACTTCTGCGTTGTAGTCTGTAGAGAGTTTGAATGATGTGTACATGACTTCTTATACTGCAACAAGATAAGAGGCACATTTTTCTACTTTTATTGGGGTATATATGATAGGTTATATTCATTAGGACCTCAAACAACAAAAATGCTCAACTCAACTAATAAAAAATGCTCAACTCAACTAATATTATGTTCATAATATTTGAAATTTTGAAATAGCACACATGATATTTTGAGATTTCATAGGTATATACTCATAACGCATATGTGCTACATCATATATATAAATGATAAAGACTATTGTTTGAATCTTCAAAGAAGGTTTATTGTGCAGTTTTTAATATAATAGGGGCTTTTATAAAAGTTGGGTAAAATGTAGGGTTGAATAGTACAGCGATTATCAACCCGTTACTGGGGTAAATCCGTAAATTCACATAAATTCCATGTCATGCAATGTTGATTGAAGTCGGCGGACTAGGCGGTAAAGCTAAATTGAGATGGCATTAAATTTTTCTTTAATTAATTTCCATGCACATCCTAAAGTTTATCATATTTACAAAATATGTTATGTAGATTCTATTTTAGTATAATGATAAACTTGAATGATTTTCTAGAACAAATAGCAAGTATTATATAAAATAATAAACCTATTTCTTATTTGGTTATACGGGTCAAAACGTTAAATGTGTGGCTTCATTACAAAAATTCTGGGCCTATTTGGGCTTTAAATATTGGTATTTGTAATAATGAATAGTTGAGGGGTGTTTATGTACAAAAATCACAATGGGAATTAAAACCGCAAGGCAGCGGCTGTTTATTAAAATTATGTTTTTTCATTTGAATCGTAGAAAAAAAAATATCTTACCAAGACAAATTTAAAACAAAAATTCACAAGAAAAATTTGAATTTAACATATTGAGGGACAACGGATAGATCTATTTTCATTAAAATGGAGGGCTTGTCCCTCGCGAAGGATATAATAGTAATTTGACACTGCAACCGTCCTCTCCTCTGACACGGTACGACAACAGTATTTTGTTTTGTTCAACATTGACAGGTGGAATCAGTACACATACACCAATACTATAACAATAAGCAATATGCTTTGAACCGAGTTCATACTAAACTAATCAAGGTTACATGCGGAAGGAATGGAAGGAGGAAATTAGGACGAAACCAGTCCATGGTGAGCTACTGGGATGCCTAAAGACGTGGGATATTTTTAACGGCCGGTCTACTATGAACCCTTCCTATATTTGTAAGTAAGGTGGTGCCTCTTGTTTAGAGAAAGAGAGAGAGAAAGAGGAGATACGCAGAGCAGAACAGAGCAAGAGAGAAAAACCTAACAATCAATGGCGTCGTCTTTTCTTGGAGAAGCGATCATCCAGCCGTCCGATCTCTCAGCCGCACATGGCCTTCGTCGTCAAGGTTTACTTCGCTCAGTTTCCCCCGCTTTTTTTTCTTTCCGCCAATTCAATTCAATCGATCGCTCGTATCCTAATTTGCTCGGTTTTTAGATGTCGGGAAGAAAGAGGAGGAGGACGAATTAGAGAAGGCGCTGTTGGTGGAGGATCTGAAGAAAGAGCTCAAGGCGAAGCGTAGAGAGTCATACGCTTGGCAAATTAGGATGTGGAATAGGGTCTTTGAGTTGAACAAAATCGACTTTGCTCGAACCATGGATAAGGCCTGGCTCACCAACCAAATCATCGCAGAGAGATGTAGAAAAGACCCTGATCGTGATTTGTCGCCCGATGATCTACACAGCAAGGTCATTGAGCAGACTTATTACATCTAATTGTATTGTATCACTTGAAATCCAGTCAGCTAATCAATTCAATCCGATCTTGAAATCAGCCTCTAATTGTTGTAATTTGTTACTCAATTGTAGTATTGTTAATCTTGTCTAACTATATTGTTTATTATTTACTGTGAATGAAGGCAGTAGCATTCAATAAGCAGATCGACGCCGCCGTCGCACTGGGCCTGGTCGGATACATGTTCGGCCCCTCAAAAAAGCGCAAGGCCTCCTCAATTGAAGAGGAAGAAAAAGAAGCTTCTGACGAGGTTCTATCTTCTTTCTTTTTTCTCCTAATTTTTAAAAATAAACTAGCATTTGCTCACTCTTAAGGGGATTAATTAATTACTCTAGGAGGTGGAGGAGTTGAAGGACCTAAAGATCTTTCAAGAAGAGGCGATACAACAGATGGTAGAAGCCGACAGAGAAGCATTCAGAAGAACGTGCAAAACCATCTACAATTTTGCAAAACCTTTCGCGAAACTGAAAGATCGCGAGGAGTATCTTTCCAGTGTCACCAAATCTCTCCGTGAGAGAGAAGAGCGCGAACCGGTTCTGCCCACCGTAATCGAGATTTTGGGCTACATGCTTCTAGAAGAGCTCGCCACCTCTACTCGCTCAGCATTCCATCCTTTCACACCAAATGCAGCGATCTTGCGAAATACGTGGACGCTGGCCTCTATACGTACGTCATTCCTACAATGATATATTTCATGTTATCGTATTGCACATCATTCCTACAATGATATATTTCATGTTATCGTATTGCATTTTTTGTTGTGTTGATCTTTTGATTCTTGTGAAATGAAGGAAGAGTGCAGCCTCCCAAGATCGAGGTGACCGTCCAGCCTTCGTTTTATTGCCTCTTTGACCAAAGGAGTTTTGAGGAGAAGGTCAAAGCCGATTACGAGTTTGCGATGCTCAAGTGCAATTCTGTGAGTAGTATCAGTTGCTCATCGAAACTGATGGTTTATTTGGCTTTATTTCTTTTTTTTTAATGGATGCTTGAGTTATTTGGCTTTATTCTCCTTTCAAAAGAAACTGATGATTTGATTTGGGGTTTAATTTGGCAGGATGTGGAGGAGATGAAGCGGATGATCGCCAAGGCAGAGGAGTGGATAGAGACGGGCAAGAAGAGTGCCCTTGAAATATATCCGAACAAGTTGAATCAAATGGCTGTCAAGAGGCCGTTTGAGTCTCAGCTTGTTATCTATTGTGAGGATTTGATAGACATGAGGTATGGCAGGTGTCTTAATGCATTTTCAGACACTGAGAATGGAAAGCTGAAGGAGATCCGAGACCTGGCTCGTAAGGCGATAGACAAGTACAGAGAGGCAAAGGGATCTGAATCGGTTCCTGTCATCACAGAACCGGTTCTGCCCAGTTTCCAAACCGGCTTTATCTGATTCGGTGGTTATTAGTAGTAGTAGCATGTTGGATTTGGTTGTGGACTGGTAAATCAGAGTATTGACGGATTAAAGTTTTTTTCTTCATCTTAGTTTTGACTGATTGAAGTATTAGAACCTTGGTTATTTGGTGGTTATTTTAGTTGTTCCAAGTTATTTTTTTGTTTTTGCTTTCCAATTTTGGTTAGTATTGTCAAATTGGAACTTATGTTGCACTGAACTTATCTTTTCTGTAATATCCTCGCACCAATCGAACTTGATTAGACCATATACTCATTTTCTATAGCACTTCAAGTATTATCATTTCAAGTACCGTGTTATATGATGGCATTCAACATTCCGTATGGCATATTTGATGAGAATGAGATTATCATCAAAACTGTTAGATTTGCTCATTTTGCATAATTCATCCAATTAAATATTTGAATCCAATACAACAGCAAAACATTGTTGACACACAAAATTAAGTCAGCCATCAACTTTGACCACATTTTGCATCTTGCATCTCTTCACATTGCTACTGTGTTGGTCCTTTTTATTCATATTTTCTCAATTGATACCTTACTTCAATTAAATATTTAAATTTTTAGGTGGAGTTTCCTTGTTTTATTCTTGTAATTTTTTGAATAATCAAAATAATCTAACTTTTAATTTATTTCTATGTCTCAAATAACAAAAGCGATTTCAATTTCTGCCTCACTCTTTTAATATATAAGCTTCTTAACATTAAAACGGGATTGAAATTTACCATCATTTGAATCTCGACTTGTGGTCTTTTGCGAGGATCTGTCATACATGAGGTATGGCAGGTGTCTTAACGCATTTTCAAACACTGAGAATGAAAAACTCAAGGAAATCCGAGGCCTCGCTCGTAATGCAATAGACAAGTACAAAGAGGCAAAGGGACCCGACTCGGTTCCTGTCATAACCGAACCGGTTTTGCCGAGTTTCTGTACCAGGATGTAATGGGTGAGCTGATTTATATGGTTATGTTAGCTTGATGGACTATATGGCTTTTGTTATTTTGCTAGGTGGGACCTTTTGTGGACTGTTAATTCGGAGTATTGACTGATGAAAGTATTAAAATCTTGGTTATTTGGTGGATGGTTGGTAATTTTAGTAGTACTGAGGTGATTTTATTTTTTTTTCAATTTTTGCTAAGCATTTTGTTATTATTGGTTGTGTTGTATGTGTTTTTATTTTTTTGGAAATTGTCGCTTAATTCAATCACTCACCTTGTAAGTGTGTAACACTTCTAAAGTGAACAATACATTATGTGTCCTATATCAAATCCTGATCAATGGACAAAATATTGCAAAAGATGGAAGCATCTTTCTATGTCAACTAAGACATAATATATAAATAAACTTACCAGTGAATCACAAAAGTAATAAACTGATTTTTTTTTGAGATTGTACTGAATTTAGTCAAAAAAAAAGAATAATAAACTGTATAGTAACATAACAGACAAAAACTAGACTTATTAACGAAAAAGAAAATATGTACATAGCATCTATCTCCAATAAAGTAATTTTTGAAATAAGACCTAATTTTTAAAACATCTATAAATTTTTTAATATTTTATAAATTATTGAAATACTGTTGAAATATGCAGTATTTCCAATGGATTCGGGCCCAAAAAATTAGAGACCCATCATAAATGTTTCATTATAATTTTTATGTATAGTTAGAAATGAGAAATAATAAAAAATCTATCAAAACTCACAATAAAACTTATCTAGGATATACTTCACTGCAAGAAACATAATTCGCCGAAAAATTAGCAGAAGAAATACTACTAGAAGCATGTGAATTCTCCTCCAAATTATAATCCCCAAAAATAAATGCAGGGCTCGAAGGTTGCGGGATTTGCATTCTTTGCCTAGTCAGCATTAAATTTACTAAATTTATATCGGGCCGCTTATTCGGATTTTCCTGCACGCACAATAATCCAATGTTAATGCATCTGACTGCTTCAAGATTCGTTCCAGATTCGTCTCCTAATGACTGATCAATAATATTAGTTACTGTACTATTTCTCCAGTTTCCCCATGCCTATTTGGAAAAGATAAAAGTTGAAGAATTTTATATTTAAATATATTATTTTACAAAATTGAAAAAAATGTATTATTAAGTAGGCACTTACGTAGTTGATTAGACTGCCTTCGTTGGAACCGGAAAAACTACTATTTCTTTTTCCAGCAATTATTTCCAAAATCAGAACTCCGAAGCTGAATATATCCACTTTTGTTGATACGGTTCCCTGTATAGCATATTCCGGCGCCATATATCCACTTAAAATAAATAAAAAATAGAAGATGTTGGACATTGAGTTTGTATACTTGAACAATTTGAATAAAAGACATATTTTATTATAGTATAAAACCAAAATAAAAATAAAATGGTGCATATAATATATTTAATATTTATTAATATCATACTATGTGCCGACGACTCTGGCAGTCTTGCTTTGAGTATGGTCTCCTCCTAAAAGTCTCGCCAGTCCGAAATCCGATATTTTAGGATTCATATTTCCGTCAATCAAAATATTGCTGGCTTTTAGATCACGATGAATTAATCTTATGGCAGAATCTTGATGCAGATATAATAATCCTTTTGATATACCTTGGATTATTTTGAGCCTTTCTTCCCAATTTAACCTTCTAATTCCACTTGTATCATCTACAAATTATAAATAATTATTAAATAAAAAAAATCTAAACATTGTTATTTAATTTTTTTTTGAATTTAAATTATCATTCTGTATATTATTTAATATTTACCGAATAATAAAGTGTCGAGGCTTTTATTGCGAATATATTCATAAACAAGAAGCATTTCATTTTTCTCCAAACAAACTCCAAATAATCTCACAAGATTTTTTATGTTGAAGTTCAGCTAAAAATTGAACTTCATTTGTCAGCTCACTTAATCCTTGCTCTGAGCCTCTTGCAAGTCTTTTCACTGCTATTTCTTTTCCATCCAACAATTTCCCCTAGTGATTTAAGAAAAATTCAATTAGCAAAAATTAGAAAAACTAAATTAAGTAAGTATACTTAAAGATGAAATTTATAAAGTAAAAGTTAAGTTTACTTTATAAACGGGACCGAAACCACCTGCTCCAAGTATATTTGAATTCGAGAAATTATTCGTTGCTTTTTCAAGTGCGGAAAATTCAAAAAGCAAAGATTTTTTACTTTTAACATTTTCCAAAATGTTTTTTCCATCTAAAAAGAGCACAACACAATTAAAGAGCTGAAATATTTTAAAAATTAATATTGTAAATGTACATATAAAGAATTATTACTCACCGAATTGATTTCTTGGTCTCTTTCTTCTCTTTATGAAAATGAAAATTGAAACTACAAGTACCGCTAAGAAGACTATCGAAAGGCTAGTACCGAGAGCAACTGGTAGTGTTTTATTTCCATTTCCTGATAATTTTTTTTTTCAACTTAGTAAATTTCAAATTATGAAAAAAGAAAATCACAATTAGTCCATTCACATATTGCCAACAAGGCCCAGGCCCAATACCCTGAAGTTTTCAGGGCCCATATTGGCTGCTTTCTTATCTACTTTTCATATGAAGAAAAAAAATTAAAGAGAAGACTAAGGGCATTTGAGATTTGAAACAAAAAAAAAAAATTATAATAATAAAAGAGCATGATCATTCATCACTCGGATCAGACAAGCATTTTTGTACCCTTCTTTTGTTTACTTTAAATACTAATCATCTCTTATTCAAGGCTTTAGACCTATAAACACTGGGCCGGCATTCACCTTGTTAAGACTCAAATTATACAATTCAGACGTTTTCCCAACTTTTATCCCACAATTGGTAACCAAACCATGTTGTAATGGTGAGCAAAATACTTCAATGTGGTAAAACGTTCAGATATTTCCGATTACCACCGTAACACAGTTCATTTACCACTTGCTAGTAATTACAAATCCATATAGTACTCAATATAAAGCACCTTTTCTGATTATTTTCACTTCTTTTCTTTCAGATGCAAAATACGAGAAATTATTGACGCTACGAAGAGCCAACATACCAAACCCAAATACGTGAAATTATTGACGCTACGAAGAGCCAACATACCAAACCCAAATAATATTTTATTTTTTACCTTTTTTAGATGCAGAATAGGAGGAATCTGAATGGTTAACTGGTTGTGGACTTAATGGAACCAAACCTGGATCCGAATTTGACCTGACATTCAAAATCCAATTTGGGTTTGAATCATAAAATTTCTGCGAGTCATATCTCAACACACAACTGCCTGTGAGAGCCGCTGCTGTCTCCGCCCAAACACAACAGTTCAAAATATCTCTAAGCGAATCATTCAGGCATTTAAAGCAATCATTTTGCGATAAATCTCTTGTGCACTGTACCATTCCGTACACTGGTCCAGTCACGTCAGCAATCTCTCCCGTCGTGAAATATTTATACGATAAATTATATGCTCCCATTTTAGATATTTTGTCGAACATCGTAGTAATTTCTTGCTTAAATGTTAACGGATCTGACATTTTGATCAGTTAATTGATTTGCAGACCATGAATTTGAGTCGGTTAAATTGGAGAAGAAATCTTCGTACGAATATCGCACCAAGCATTTTTCGTACCAAGCTATACCGCCTTTATTACTCGGGCAAAGTTGAGGAAGATAGCGAGATGCCAACTGAACGCAGCCTGAACAATAGTCATTGCTGATGTCACCACGACATAAGGCGAGGCCATAAACCTGGTCCGGCGACACACCTTTAGTGTCGTTTGAAAATCCAGTTTTTGGTGTGTTTTGAATTAGAGAGGAGAATAATTGACTGAGGTTTTCTTGAAAGGTGCTGTTTAGGGTGTAATTAAGTGAGGTGTCGCATAAATTGGATATTAGATTTTGAGATTTTGTATTGGGTGGAAGAGATGTGAAGATTAGTGAGAGAAGAATAAACAATGGGGTTGGAGTTGGGATTTTCATGGTTTTTGGGGATTTGTTTTGTGTTTTGTTGAATGATTGAGTCAAGTGATTTTTGTTTGGTTTCTTGAAAGAGATGGGAAAATTATTGGTGATTGTACTGATTGGTTTACTTTCTTGAGTCAAACAAAATTTGGAATTTGATTCTTTCAAAAAAGGATATGTAGTGTTAACGTGTCAAATGTATATCGATAGCGAGTTTTAACGGAAACTTTTGAATTATCTACTGTGTCGATGCAATCCACAGAGACTTTGGAGTTCATTCGTTGACTTGCTTTCTAATAAGTCGGTTTATATAGTCAACGAAATGGTATGCATCTCTTAAAAATATTTTCTATTTTATGCATCTCCCAAAAGTTGAAGTGTTTTTTTTTGAAGTTTCTCAAGTGAAAAATATTTTATAAAAATAAAAGAAAGTATAGTCTCTAATCTCTTGTATCTCAATTATTACACTAAGAGCTCATTAGCTAAGTTGAAATATTTCTTTTCTTGAATTTATAAAGTTGTGAAATTCATTCAAAAATATTTCTAATAAATTGTTTAAATATTTTCAAAATTTTATTATTTTTTTGGAGGTGAATTCTGATACCAAACATGGTACTGCCTAAAGAGGGCGAAATTTCAGTATGGAAATATATACCTTTAGTGATGGCAGTGGGAGATGGCGAGAGTTGAACGGGTCGTGGATTTTGACGCGTTGATGGCGCAATCCAAATTGGATCCGACAAGAAGAATTTTTCTTCGTCATACCACATTATACAACTAGCTTTAAGCGATATTTTTAACATATTTCCAAAACAACAATCCTTCAAAACTTTTGTAGATATATTAAGACACTCGACACATTGATCCCTATTCAAATCACGCGTGCACTGGACCAATCCATATATTGGATCTGAACCTGTCAAGTTAACCACACCCGTTGCAAAAAACCGATCTGATAGCACCGCAATTTGGGAAATTGATTCCATCATCTCGGAAACATCTTGCTCTAATTGAAACGGGTCAGACCCGTTTTCGAGCATGTGACGGATGTATCCATCTGTGTCAAGATTGGAGAAGAAGTACTTGTTCGAGTAGCGGACCAAACATTTGTCATACCAAGCAATTCCACCGCGATTGTATGGACAAAATTGCGGGAGATCCTGAATCGCGATGTCTAGGCAGGAAGTACAGTCGCTAGGGCTGATGTCACCACGACAAAGGGCTAAACCATAGACTCGGTCGGGGACTTTTCCGATTGTGGAGTTGAAGAACCCGGTCTTTTGGGTGTTGAGGCTTAGAGAGGTGAATAGGAGATTTAGGTTTGTTTGGAAGGTGCTATTTGTGGTATAGCTGGTTGAATTTTCACAAATATTGTTCAGGAATTGAGATTTTGAATTTAAGGGAAGAAAAATAATAAGGGTGAGACATGAAAGGAGGTTTGATTGAGAGATCATGATTTTTTTGTGATTTTGGGTTTCTGTGTGTTAAAAGTTGGGTTTCATGGTTTGTGATTGATTGAAGAAGAGAACTAGGAATTATTTTTTTTTTAGGCAAACTTAAGAGAACTAGGAATTATGAGAGTCCATTTTTTTTTCAACCAATCTCATTCATTGACTTGTTATTGTTATAGTGTGATTAGTCTTGCTTATGACTGACTTTACGTCTAAAATTGAGCTGTAGAAATTTCACATTAAAATAAATGATTATTAAAGAACACGAAATAATGCCAACAAGCCCGTAACTTAGTGATTGTGTGTAAAGTTAAATAAATTATAAATTATGAGTTTAAATTTTATTTTTAGGTATAGCCGAAACGGATATAAAAGACTTTCAATTAAGAAATAATTTGCTACAAATTTGATTACAAAATATAGGTGCCTTTGACCTACTTACCATTGAATTTCTGTCGGGTTTAAAATTTATTGGAACATAAAAATAGGGTAAAAAACTCCTTTCAACAAAAAAATTAGAACATGAAATAATGAAGTTGTGATATAACATATTTGCACCTTTTATGTTAATTAGAAAAAAAAAAAATTGTATATATTTCTTTCTTGAAATATATATTATATAACATGAACAACGGTCATTTATTAAAAGAAAAACATGAACATCGGTCTAATTTCACCATATTTGACACATATAGCCTCATTTCTTACTACTATTGAAAGAACGAAAAGATATATATATATATATTTTTTTTATCAAAAATGCATCTATGATGCAGTGGAGCGGTTGGTTTAGAACCACGATCCAGGTTCGAATCTCTGTAGGCTTCAGTATTTGCACTTCTTCGAAAATTGTAGCTCTATAGTTTTGCTTTTTTCTTTGGGCCGGACAGAAAATAAGGGCCTGGACTCTTACATGGGCCATCAATGTTGCAATTTTTTTGAACACATAAAAAATCAATTATTACTTTATAAACAGTAATTTCATGAATATCATTCAAAAAGAAAAACTCAAAATCATGTATACGGTATACTTACGAGATTAATTTGGATTATCCAATTAAAATGAACAAAAATTTCAACGATTTAAAATAGAAGTATTTACGAAAGTCATGTTTTTTAAATTAGAGGCATATGAGCTATATTTGGAAATTTTATGTTTAGATGCAAAAAATGAGGTATATTTTTTTATGTGATCGGATTTTTTTAAAAAGTATTATATATTTTTATTTAATTTAATGAATTCAGGATCCTACCGTACATAAAAATCTTCTTTTTTCTCAACCAAATGCAGTAGTAATTTCCATGTATTGTTGGAACCCACTACAATAAAAGCAGGAAAGGCCAACGTTAAGTTTACTATTTTTATCTATTTCAAAATGTTTTTATGTTTATTTGTTAGAAACTCTCTCTTATGGTAAGTTTTCTTGCGATGTACAAGTTTCAGCAGTCGAACTAAAATTTTAAGCTAGTTAGTTATAACATACTGCCTAATATGATCTGCAAAATCTACTTCCTATATAAAAGGTTGCATAACACAAAGCCATCCATCACAACAAGTGAAAAACAAAATATCAGAAAAAAGAAAAAGAAAAGAGAAATTAATCAATTGACTATGGCGACTACTCGTGTTTTGGCGATACTGCTTCTTATGTCCATCTTTCTGAGCGGAATGGCCATGATTTCAGAGGGACAAAATGCGATTGGACGAACTGCTCGGGTTCTGAGGAATAATCCACAAAAATGGCAACAGAATCAGTGCAAAAATTTGTGTTATGATTGCATGAGATCGTGTTATGCTAATCATTGGGATTGGATTTGTGATTTTTTCTCTTGCAACCAAGAATGCAGATGGTGCAGTAAGTGCTAGAATCTACTATTAACCATTTAAGTTAGATAATTATATGATTTTTTTTCAAAAAATCTCCAATATTTTCTCAAATTAATGCATATCTATCTAACTTTTGAAATATCAAAGTAAGTGCTACTTTTGAAGTTATAAAAGATACCTTAATGCGAACTTTATTTTTGAACCCCCTAACTTTAACATTTTATTAAAAAAACTCTTACTTTTCGTGAGTATTAATTATGTCAAGGGATTTTTAGAAATATAAAATTTAAAATTAGTGTATTTTGTATTATCCCAAAAGGTAGGGATTTTTTTCATAAATACAAAAAAATACCAGGTTTTTGAAGAACTTCCTGCAAATATATGTATGTTGGTACAAATTACACTTTAGTCGATATACTGTTTTTCTTTTGAATGAAATTTAATGTTTTTCTTCTTCTCTTGTAGCTAAATCATGATTTCATATCAACAACTTCATTGATGGAGATTGAAGAAATTTCAATTTATGAAATTATGGAAGAATTAACGAGGAAATTTTCTTCATTTTAATTTATGAGAATTGCATACAAGATCGCTTGAAATATTGGATTTGTATTTGTTGTCTTGATGTAATGAATATATGTCTGTTGAAAAAATAAAAGATCAAAAAATAGATATTTGTTCTCAATTGTTGGAAATACTTGCCTACTCAAATATATATATATTTTTTTAATCTCAATCTTGCATTAATTTTTTTTTTATCTATTATATACATGCAAGTGGCTACATATTTCGTCAAAATAAAATTATGGGGTTTGAATTTGGATATTCTTTGAATCTGACCCAAATCCAATCTTTTGACAACACTTCTCTTTATAAATGATCACAATTATTGTATAATGAAATATTCTTTGTTTTTTGTCCATACGATCATATACATCATCAATGTGTCACTATGATATTTGTTTGCATCATCATCATTATTTTTATTATTATTTACACCCCTTACGATATAATAGTTTTTGTATTTATATTCTCTATGATGTCATAATTTTTATATTTATATTCTCTATAATTTTATAATAACCTATATAATATTTTTATGGAAAAATAAGAGGACACCATATATCCTCTTAGCTCTCGTGCTATTAATGCTCGTGCTTTAGGAGATGTGAGTTCAAATTCTATTGTTATTTTTTTTTTCTAAAAATAATTATGCAACAAGTGACTTGACACTGCAGGTGACTCACTACTTTTCTGTTTGAACAATTTGGTCAGTATGGGGATGGAGAGAAATGGAGAACTAATAACTTGTATGGAAATTTTTTCAAAACCCTTCTAACTTTTCTAAATATTATCAAAGATCCTCTATCTTTTTAGATTCCTTCAAAAACACTCTATCTTTTTAGTCTTCTTCAAAAAATCCCTAACATTTTTGAAAATTATCAATAACCCCCTCTCATTTAGTTATATTTTTTAAAATGACAATTTTACCCCTCTTATTTTAGTATAGTTTTCTTTTTTTCTTTTTTAAGGGATATTATTCTCAATATTCCAACTTATATTAAAAAAATTATATATTTTACAAAAATGTACAAAAAATAAAAAATAATTGGAATATTTTTTTTAAATATAATTTGGAGTAAAATGACAATACAATCATAATCCTACAAAAAGTATAGGAAATTTGCACAAAAGCCATGTATTATGTCTAAAATGCAAAAATATTTTTAAAAATAATTGGAAAAAATATTATGAAAAATAATTTTTGAAAACAAAAATTGTTTCGGAAAAACATTTTTGTTTCAGAAAAATATTTATTTAACAATTTTTTCAACGAAAAATATTTTTTTATTTTTTTATGAAAATATCCTTTTATTAAAAAATATTTTAAAAAAATTAAAGATTTTAATTTTTTTAAATATTTTTTAAACGTATTTTTGTAAGAAAAGAATATTTTTATAAAAAAATAAAAAATATTTTTAATAAAAAATTGTTAAAATATTTTCCTGAAACAATTTTTTTCAAAATTTTTTTTTTGTAACGATTATTTTTTCCAATTATATTATATATATATTTTTGCAGTTTAAACATAATACATGGTTTTTTTTTTCCAAATTTCCTATATCTTTTGTAGGATTATGTTTGTATTGTTATTTTACTCCAAATTATATTTAAAAAAATATTCCAAATAATTTGTTTTTCTTTTGTTATACATTTTTGTAAAAATTATATATTTTTTTAATATAAGTTGGAATATTGAGAATAATAATAATCCTTAAAATAGAAAAATAAAACTATACTAAAATGAGAGGGGTAAAATTATCATTTAAAAAGATGCAACTAAATAAGAGGGGGGTATTGATAATTTTCAAAAAAGTTAGGGGGGTTTTGAAGAAGGCTAAAAAGATAGGGGATTTTTGAAGTAATCTAAAAAGATATAAGGTTTTTGATAATATTCAAAAAAGTTAGGGTGTTTTTGAAAAAATTCCCAATTTGTATTAATTAATGGAGTGAGGATATTATTTATTTATTGCTACTAGTCCTTTTATATAATAGATGATTCAGTACAATACAATGATCAAGAAAACCACATTTATTTTTACTAAGAAAAAGAAACCACCTATATTTTACAACACCCATTTTATTTTCCAAAGTTTTGCTAAATTATTGTTAGTGGAGAGTAAGAAATTGTGGTGAGATATAGATTCACACATAACATTTTCATTTTTAATCATCCTTTCGCATTCATTTTTTTTATTTTTATTTTTATTTTGGAAAAATATTTCGCATCACCAATTTAAATATTATCTAAATATCACAAATAGATGAAGAAGAAGTGAGAAAAGTAATAAATTCTTTAAAGAAAGGAAAATCTTGCGGACCTGATGGACTGCCATTTGAATTCTTCCAGGAATTTTGGGAGGTGATTAAAGATGACATTATGAGCTTAGTTAATGACTTCTTCGCCAACTCTCTCGATCTATGGCGCATTAACCAAGCATGCATAACACTCATCCCTAAGAAATTGGGGGCAAATGCTATGAGCGATTTTGGACCGATTAGTGTGATAAATGACCCGATTAAGATTCTCTCAAAAATTCTAGCTTCTAGATTGCAACCTTTCTTAGAGAAACTAATCTCTCCTAGGCAAACGGCCTTCATACAAAAGAGACAAATCACAGAAACTTTTGTCAACACAAGAGAAATTCTTTGCTTTCTTAAAAAGAAAAATATCCCATCCATTCTCTTTAAAATAGACTTCAAGAAAGCATTTGACTCGGTTTCTTGGGACTTCATCCTTAAGGTCCTTCAAGCAAGAAACTTTCCACCGAGATGGATAGCATGGATCAAAAACCTCCTAAACTCTTCATCTTCTTTTCTCAAAATTAATGGATGGGAAGGCACTCCATTCTTCCATAGAAGGGGAGTGCGTCAAGACGACCCGTTGTCACCCATGTTGTTTAATATTGCGGTAGACGTACTTCAATCTCACTTTATGCAAGTGGAACCTCTCCTAAACCCACACTATCTTATTCAACCGATGTTGTTCCAATTCGCGGATGATACTACCATCATCTCGGAAGCGGACCCTAGAAACATCCGGCTAATCAAAATAAATCTCCAAAATTTCGCATCTATCTCGGGTCTAAATATAAATTGACAAAAAAGCTCATGCACAACTATCGCAATACCGCCGGAATTACTTCCAACCATCACTCAAATAGTGGAGTGCCAAATGAAAAACTTTCCTCTCAAATTGCTAGGGCTGTCATTGACGGCTTCGAAACCGTCAAGGTCAATATACATATCTATACTCGAAAAAGTGCAGAAAAGATTAGCCGGTTGGAAGGGTAAGATACTCTCATTTGGGGGTCGTTTCACACTAATCAAATCAGTCATCTTACCTTTGGTAACTTATGAAATGCAAGTGTACCTATTTCCTATGTGGCTCGTAAATGATATCAACCGTCTTGTGAGGGCATTCCTTTGGAGATGGGACAAAAAATGTATGGGGGGGCATTGCTTGGTCACTTGGGACCGAGTTTGTATGCCGACAGCAAATGGAGGGGTTGGGATTATCTCAATTAAAAACCAAAATATCTCACTCCTCCTAAAATGACTTTGGAATCTAATTAAAGACCCGACGGGTCAGTGGCCACAAACGCTAAACATGCTCTATGGATCATCCGATCCAAGGGTTCTAAATGCCAACTTACAACACATTTCCTTCTTCTTAAAGCAACTAATGACTATGTTACCTAGATTTCAAACTTCAATTTCCTATTCTTTGGGTAATGGTGAGACTATTAATTTCTGGAACGATATTTAGGCTCTACAAATCCCGCTTAAAAAGGCATTTCCAACCATCTTTGGAATAGTAAGAGATGATGGCAAAACGGTTGCTCAGAAACTCAGTGGGTCGATTAACTTCCAGCAATTTATTGCTTCTCCTCACCCGCTAATAAGTTCGGAAGCTCAGGATATATTTCTTCTCCTAGCCCTTCTAAATACATCAGAGGAGAGAGACACACCCGTCTGGCGTTGGACAAACTCAGGAGAATTCTCCTGTAAGTCCGGGTATAAATTCCTTCACCTTTCTTTTTCTCAATCAAAGGAAAATAAAATCTTATGGAAAATTAAAGGACCTGAAAAAGCTAGTTTTTTTGGATGGTTACCGCTCCTTAACCGACTTCTAACGCAAGAAAATCTACTCAAGAGAGGGTGGCCAAATCAAGGCGAGTGTGTAATGTGTTCACATCAAGAGGAGGAAACAACGACATATTTGTTTCTTCATTGTGATACGGCAACACAAATATGGAGACAATTGGGATATAACCCGCTATTATTCATCTCCAATGAGCTCTTTTGGTGTCAAACTCGTGCTGCACTTGGAAAAACAGAACGCAAAAAATGGGATTCCCTCTGACTTAGTGCGTGCTGGACCATATGGAAGGCGAGAAACAACTCCATCTTTAGGAGCAAGAGGACAACGCCGGGAGCAATTTTGATGGAGGCCAAAAGACAAGCAGAAGACTGCTGGAAGCATGTCTAACTTCGATTTACGCCAGATCGACATTTCTATTTTCTAGGTCTCCTTTGTAATTCGATAAGAGACCTCTTATAATTTCTTATAATTGGGTCTATTGTAATAGAATTTGTACCCCTCATATGTATGGTCTATTATGACAAAAACTTTTTTATTTTATTTTATATATAAAAGAATCTCAGTGAGACAATCGCCTCCTGACGCTTCAAAAAAAAAAAAAAAAAAATATCACAACTTTTTGTTTGCTAATATACATTTCTGTATCTTGTTGTACCTTTTTTTAATTTTGGCGATAATAATGCAAATAAGCCGGTTGTGTATATCATATCTACTATTTTAATTCATTGGTATTAATTGTATTATTGTAATGGTAACATAACACCCTTTTTGAGTTTTTGCACGCATGACAATGGCCGCTTGTCTTTAAGGGTGTGAATGGGGCGGATAATATCCGAACCGAACCGCAACATATTCACAAAATATTTGTATCCGTGTAAACTGTCTGTATTCGTCAATTGCTTATTTTCTCTTTTTATATTTCTAAAAACTCATAATGTATTCTTTAAAAAAATGTTATTCAATCTAACCAATCAACTAAAATGTATTTCTTAAACTTTCTATAAACCTGACAGCTTCCCCAACTATTGTATGAGAACAAATCTCAAGAAACGGTTACAGCAAATGCAATGCATCAAACAAAGATGTAATTTTCTATTTATGGTTTTATTGTTCTAACCCATAAAGAATTTTGACTCTCCCTCAATATTCAATAAACTTACAATAACTCTAATTAATAATCTTCTAGTATATTTGAACATCAAAATATTCTTTACAATAACAAAGTTCAGTAATTGTGTTACAACATACTGACCAATAATAGTCATCCTTTGTCTAAATGTTGGAAACCAATTCCTATAAGAGGTGACATAACACAAACACAAGCGTCACAATTCGCTAAACACTTCCGTAAAGAGAGAACAAATCAAAGAAAGAAGAATTACTTTTGATCTTATTGATTAATTACTCAACTATGGCAAATATTCGTGTTTTGGCCATGTTTCTCTTGGTGTCGATCTTTCTATGCACAATGACGCCAGTTTCGATGGGACAAGTGACGACAATTAATCCGTGTGCACTTCCAAAGACGTGTTTTGAAGTACCAAAATACAGATCTTGCATGGATGATTGTTATAAGAAACATTGGAAGTGGATTTGCGACACTTTCTACTGCTGGTTTAAGAATTGCCCCTGTACTATAAAAAATCCTGGATTTCCTGGAAGTAAGTTCAATTTAATTTGAGATTGTTTTTTCAAAATTTCCTATTTTTCTTAAAATATTGAATAATCCATTATATTTGTAGAAAACCAAGTTTTAGTCCTTAAATGGTGGGTTAACTAATTTTTGTACCTCTTATATTGTTGATTTTTCAATGGAAAGAGCTAATATTTTTTAACAAAAATATTCTATTTGTATAATTTTTCGATTATTTCTGTAATATAAAAATTGTCCAAAATACTTTGGCTGATTTTATTAAAAATTATTTATTGGATGTTGTAGCACAGTTTAAAAACCGTATTCTATTTTATGTTGTATAATAAAATATGAAAAATGAAAAAAATCTATTGGAGTTTTTTATTATGTGTAAAATGACTAAATACAGGGTATGTCTTAAATACTCAAAACATATAAAGACTTTTTGAATTAATTTTTGGATTTATCAGGAACTTCATTTTCATAATTCAAGGTATATTTATTTATTTAATATTTTCTCATTCTTTCTCTTATAGGAATGTAAGAGGATATGTACTGCAAACAGGAGTACTATATAGCACTGATCGATAATAAAAGAATGCTTACACTTTAATCTTTTGTAAAATGAATTGTTCCATTATTATATATATATATATCTTTTGTTTGGGAAATGGGATAAATATGTTCTTATGATTTATTTGCTTTGTGTTGCAGTTATAATGTTGAATAAATAAACTGAATTTACAAATGAACTTATTCATACATAAATGCTCATTCCGTTCGTCATGGGTGAAGAAGTGGGATACTGCAATAATTTTTTTTATTCCGTTTGAAAGTTATTCCACTAGGTTATATTGTGCCGAGCCTACTTATAATAGTTGCAATTATTATCTTGAAAATTATTCCACCAAGTTATTCCGTGCCCCTTTTTGCAACTATTATCTTGTCTCTATTAATAATTTTCGTGACAGAACAAATAATTTTTGCGACAAAATTGTTGTCGCTACCGTTGCGCTCAACAATTTCGAAACCGAACGAATCATCACAAACACACGAATATTTGACATAGTAAATTAAATTAATTTGACCTTGGTCTTTCTTTTTTTTCTGTTTTTTTTTTTTTTTTTTTTGCTTTGGAACTTTGCTTTTTTTAAATATATATTTAGCTTTTGATCTTTTGCTCTTTGTGTTATCTATCACCTATTGTTTCTTTTTTTTTTTGAGAAATTTGGAGAGGGTCTATTATCCCTCAACCTCATCCAAATATATTTTTTTATATATTTATAAATATTTACATACAAGCCTAAAAATCCTATCTTAAACATAAAGCAAAAAGAAAAGAAAAAAATTGGGCCTGAATAAAATCTAACAGGCTTATACTAAACCCTAAACCCAAAGTCTAAACTGAGAAATGAAATCCTGTATAAAGCCTTAGAAACTAAATCCCAATTTTCCAAATTCTAAGTAGTCAAATTAAATCCTGGATTGTTGGGATGAAGATGGAGTCCATTTTGAGCGTCGTCATTGTGAGAGCTTCAGCTCTCTACAGTATACACTTTTTGTTCGAGTTTGATTGTCTAGATTTACACAAAAACAACCACTTTTGGATTTTTGTAGAAATGTTGAATTCAAGTTAGTATGATCAAGAGAATTTATGAGTATTTTTTGAAAGACGGAGAATTTATGAGTTATTAATTATAATATTGAGAGTCAGAATTCCTGCGATTATAGAACTTTCTAACAAAATAACTAGAAATAGTAAATAATAAACTAAATTGTAGGTTTATTCCGCCAAAATTCTGCGATTCTAGCAACCCTTGTTAGAGAAGAAACTACTACGAAAAAAGCAATGGATAAAAAAAAAACAGAACTATATTTTGTGATTTCTAGTTTTGTTTTGTTAACAAAAGTTCAGCTTTTCAGTTAAAAAAAATGCGTCTTTCTGCATTACAATGACTCATAAATTATATCTAGAGATACTGACTCTCAATTCTCATCAATTGAACTAAAAAACAGTAGGCGAGTTACACCATATCTAAATTTAGCCAATAAATTTCCTATAAAAAAAATTATGAAATTCTAAAGAGAGAACAAACCAAAAGAAATAAAAAGGGGGAAAAGGAGGAAGAATTAAGAGAAAATGCCCTCAGTTCGTTTTGTGGCCATCTTTCTTTTAATCTCCATTTTTTTCAGCTCAATGACAAGTGTTTCTTTGGCACGCGTTTCATTGACAGTGTCGACTTGTGAGGATCCAAATTGTAAAGAATCATCCGATTATAAAAATTGCATGAAAGATTGTTACGATAAACATTACAGTTTTACTTGCAACTATATTCTTCCTGTTTGTGACTACATTTGCGTTTGCCCTCAATTAAAGCTTCTCACGTGAATGTAAGTTGATTTCAATTTATTTTCATAGTGAAAAATGTATGTGTTTTTGGCTATGTTACTACAATGGCAGTTTATAATAACTAACTTATGGATACATTCTCATTTTTTCGAGATAAATTTTTTTTTAATAAATACTTTTGTTGTCCTTTTTTCTAGATAAATGAATAAAAGTTACTATAAAGAGAGAATGTTGTCTCTACTGTCTTCACCTCATCATCCATTTGCGAAAATATTTGAAGTAAATGATGGAGCTTCTAAATTTTAATGTGTCCATTGAAAACTTTATTCATTCTATTGAAATTCAATGTCATGCTAATGTAGATGTATTATTTATCTTTTTGAAAGAACATGTCATGTTCTCTGATGTATATAATTTATCATGCAAGCTGGCGAGTCTTAATTAGTATCGAAAATATAAATTCTGTACAAATAAAAAAAAATATTCCATTTTTTTAGATTAATTGCAAGCCAAAATATATGAACTCTAGCTGTTTGTTCATATAATATTTACATTTAGTTTTTAATTATAAACAATTAAGTGAAATGAGTCCAAAAATGTGAACGGTAAAAAGTCGTGTCATTTAGCATAATATGATTTGATATTCTTAAATAATGAAAATATTGTTATAAAATAACGACACATAAAAGTATACAAAAAATAACCAACATAAAAATAAATGGTCAATGTCCAGACAACATCAACTGATGCAAACAATTAGGTTAATGTGGCATAGAAAAGATGCCCAAAAATAGGGGTGCAAAATAAAAAGAATGCCCAAAAAGATGGGTGAGGCAGGGTTAATTTCCCTCAGGCTTCTGAGTAACTATGGGAAATATCGTTTAAAATAAAATAAAAAAACTATGAGAAATATCGCGCTGTGCTATGATTTCTTGAAATTTATTGCCAGTTAGAATTGAAGGCTAGAGGATATCAGTTGCTTTAAGATTTTTTTTTATGGATAATGTGGGAATATCGGCTAGCACCTTTATTGCTAAAAATAGGGAGAGGATGTGCTACATTATTGCCATGTCAATTATAAGAAGTACTCTTATCATTTTTTTTTGTTGTCAGAAACTCTTTTTCTTGTTGATAAAAAGATTTAAAATAAATCTAACTACAGTAACCTATATATAAGTATTTATTATAATAGAAGTGTTCTGATTCTTCAATTTTCAGATGCCGTCCCAAAACTCCCAAATATCATATTTAATTATCCATCTCAAGGACAAATGTCAAATTTACCCTTACAAAATTCAAGACATATATCATATATTTTACCCCTCTATATTTACAAATATCAAATTTTATCCTCACAAAATCAACAATATATCATATATTTACCCTTGGATGGATAAAAATGTTATTTATGCATCATGTTTCCCCCTCTTTCTTAAGCGATGTGAATGGGATTTGAACAGTAGGCAATATTTATGCTTCTGGAAATATATATATATATATATATATATATATATATATATATATATATATATATTTGAATGGGTGCTTGAGGTGAGTGATATACACAAGTATTTAAGCTTCTGGAAGCATTTGGTAATGTTTAATGTCCTCATTGAAAGTCCCTTCAGATGAAGTGATAATTATTGTATCTGCTCTGGGTTCATGGGAGTGGGTCGGTTCTTCTCCCAAAAACAAATAATTTGTTCCACATAAAGGAAAAAAAAGATCTAATTCAAATCTATCATTAGAATTGACTTTCTTCATTAGATGTGATGAAGGAATTATCGGCCTTCTCACCCCTCTGGATGATTTATGCTTTATCTTTGTCGCAGTAGCATTTTGAGCATATAAAAACTCATACAAATAAGGGTTTATATACGCATCTCCCACCATCCCCCCAGTCCACCGTTTACCACTGATAAACGAGACCCACTTATTTTAAATATAAGTGAGCCCCATTTACTAGTGGTAAAAGATAGATTGAAGAATGGTGAACCGAGAATATATATACTTTTCCTACAAATAATCATCGAATACAATTCTCCCAACTCCAACCAATATTTACAAGCACTCTTTTATAATGGTGTCCTTGTGAAAATCAAAGAAAATTATACCAAGCCTACCTCTGCTTAGAGATGAAATTAAAGGTATATCTATGTTGCTAATCATGTTGTAATTCTGCAGAATGCACTGAATCACTTCCTTAGCCTCAACTATATCAGGGAAAATAAGACCGAGGAGTTACTAATCAGCATGAGTTGTGTGATCATCTCAAAACCTATAAACTTCTCAGACTGCATGGTCTAACGCATGAAAGGCCATGATGTCTTTCACCTTGATTCGCCATGCATAAAGAAGAAGAATGGTAAAGATGACAAAAAAAAAAATCAAAATGAATGAGTTGTTATTACCTGGTTGAATGGTGGTCTAATATTTAAAGGTTCGATGAACGATGTGGTCGGTAACCGCAATAGTTAAGTAACAACTATTAATAATAAAAACTGATTTAGCACACGGTTATAAACCCATGTTTGATAGGCTGAGAGATTTTTCTAAATATGTGCTGAATAAGATTATATTTTCCGAAATTTGAATTAGTAACATCTTATTATATATATAATATACTCTATTAATTAGGCTATGGGCTATCGTTATATTGTTAGATACAAAAAAAAATTAATAATGATCAACACTTTTTCATATTAATAATTTGCATTTATTGGACTGGAATATTTTTCTTTTTTTTATTGCTTCATCATATATTATCAAAGAAAACTATAACCCCCCTTCTCCAAAAACCATCATATACATCATCATTGAACCCTATGATATTATAGTTTCGTATTTTCAATTAGCATCTCTTCTACTTTCCTATTAGCTGAAGTAAAAATATTTATGTTTCAAACTAAGCTAAAATTTGAGATTTAGGCAAATGTTAAGAGAAAGGGCCAGAAGATAATGGAGGAATTATATTTTTGTCCATAAAAAAGTGTTGGAAAGATAAATATGATATTTTTGAATTATGTAAGGACAAATCTAATATTTGGGAAATTATAAAAAAACCCAAATTTTCTTAATATTACAAAAAAAAAAATCCTAGATTTTCCTATTTAAAAAAAACCCCTTATGATGAACTTTCTATAAGTGATTTTTTGAAAATCTAATAATATAGATTTTTTTTTAATATTTCCATTATACTAAGAGAGTAATATGGTACAATTTTTTTTAAAGGGTGTATTTTTATTATATTTTAGAGAGTTGATATGATAATTTAAAGTTCTTACAAATCTAAATATTAAAGTACTTCCGGAGTACGAAAACTTACAACTGTACTTAGAATGATAATTACGAATATTTTCATATTTTACTTTGAGGTTTTCTACTATATCCTCATTTATCATTGATGTGATAAGTTATTTTGTCCGCTAGTAATAAGTAGATCCTAAATACTGTTTTTTATTTATTTGTGAGGTCTATTTTTCACTAGTGGAGGAAATTGCTTACCATATCAGTGGGAAGTGAGGGCATTTAAGAGAGGTCATAGTAAAGTTTGTCTTTTACTTTATGTCAAAAGTATAACTTCAGAATATCTAAAATATGAAGTATAATTGATCTTATTGATGATTTCTAATTAATATATTCAACATATGACTTGGTCAACCAACTAAAATTTCTCCTACGAGAGTGACATCTTTCCCACGAGACACGTTCATTGACTTTGGATTGATCTTATCTAAGTCTAACTGATCTCATTATTTCTAATTCTATCAAAAACGCGCAAAACACAAATAGCTCGGACCCATTCAAGCAATCATGCATGAAGCATAACAAAACCATTTACCATGGATTTGAAATTTTTGTATAATTTGTCTCCATTTGAAGACTTTTTTTGAACTGGCCAAAAAAAAAAAATTAATTATAAAAATGATCAATTTTCAAATTATTTGTGAAAATGATTATTTCGCTCAATCACTGGGCGAAACATCAATTTTCTCATTTTTCCCACTGAATTAAGCTAAAAACACTGTTTCGCCCCGTAGTTAGGCGAAACAGACATTTTTTTACCACTGAATTAGGCTGAAAATACTATTTCGCCTCATGGTGGAACAAAACTGACAATTTTTTTTTTTGCTCTAATTCAGTGCAAAAACTAAAAAAATATCTGTTTCGCCTATCCATGAGGCAAAACAATGTGTTTCGCCCAGCCATGGTGTGAAATAGTGTTTTTTAGTTTAATCCAGTGGAAAACATGAAAAATTAGCTCTTTTACCCAGTGATTGAGCGAAATGACCATTTTCATAAATAATTTAAAAATTTAGCCATTTTCTTAATTAATCTCTTGTTTTTTGACCGGTTCAAAAAAAATTCTAATGGAGAAATTCAGCAGTACTTCGGTCCTGCATTACTATTGGTGAGAGATGTCCATTCTCTCCAGCAATGGAGAGAACAAATCTTTACAAAATACTAGATCTAACATCTTAATCTTGTATAAATACGTTAGTTCTCATATCAATTTCAACCATATTCTTTCCTTCAAAACTAAAGATCAGACGAAAATGCCACCGTTTCTACCACTTCTCTGCTTCTCTTTGCAAATCCTAAACATAGCCTTCTCTTCACCAAATGGCATGCGTATAGAAATGTCTCATGTCGACTCAAAAGGCAACTTCACACAAGACGAGCTGATTGCTAGGTCAGCTTTCCTCGCAAAACATCGTCGCCTACTTATTGACACATTGGACAGTGTCAATCTTCCTCTTGAGTACACAGGCCAGTACCTTATCGAACTATCTATCGGAACACCACCTCAACCTATTACAGGCATAGCTGATACAGGCAGTGACTTGATTTGGACTCAGTGTTACAATTGTAAACCTTGCTTCTCTCAACCAAGCCCTTTATACGACCCTCGCAAATCAAAATCAGCTTCAAATCTCCCTTGTGATTGTAACGCTTGCGTAAACGTTGATGGTGCAAACCCTGATATATGTTGTTCTTACAGTATTCTCTATGGATCCGGCGAAACCGCTGGAATTCTCATTAGCGACACGTTTACTTTAGGAAACCCTAACGAAGTATCTATACTTGACATGGTTTTTGGTTGCACCTCTACTAGTGGCGGTAGTTTCGCCAACTCAACCGGCATTATCGGCCTTTCGCGATCCAACTTTTCTCTAATATCTCAAATTGGCATGGAAAAATTCTCATATTGCATCCACCCTAATGTGAATAGTGTTAGCCCAATGTTCTTAGGCTCATCAGCCATCCTGAAAGGTACATCGGTTAAGTCAACACCATTTGTGAGTTCCCCCGCAAGCTTTTACTATGTCTCCTTGACCGGGATTTCATTAGGTTCAAAATTATTACCGATACCTGAAACCGCATTTCCATTAATGGAAGATGGGTCTGGTGGGGTGATTATTGATTCTGGCACGCCACTCACCCGACTGGTACCAGATGCATTTCAAGTTTTGACACAAGAGGTAATTTCACAGTGTATATTCTATCATTTTACTTACTAAAGCAGTTCAAATATCTTCTCAAAATTCAAGATGAAACTAATTTGATTAATTTTTGGAGTGTAACAGATAAAATCCATTGTGAATCTTCCTGAAGCCGATGGATCGGCTTATCACCTCAGTCTATGTTTCTCACTGGGAAAATCTTCAGTTCCGAACATGCCAAATATAACGTTTCATTTTGATGGTGCGGATATGAAATTAACTATGGATAAGTATATGGTAACCTTAAGTAATGGGTTATTTTGTTTGTATATTCTTGAACCGTCGGGCGGAATTACTAACTCGATCATCGGCACGTATCAGATGCAGAATATGCATGTACTTTATGATTTGAAAAATGATATGCTCTCGTTCGTGGAAGCTGACTGCTCCAAACTTTGAGAGGGATTTGAACATTGATTATATATTTTTTTATATATTTACTTTTGTTGAAACTTTTTTTGTTGGACTGAGTCATGTTTGAAATAAAACACAGCCCAATTATACACCGGGCGCCTCCAGTTTTATTATTTGGATACCTTTAACAGAAATATGAACCAACAATTAAAGCTTGATATTTTGCTGAAGATAGATGAGACAGAAGGGAAGAGAAGCCAATGGAGGAATGACACTTGTCGATTATTGTTTGGTAGGAAAAGAAGAGGACTTGGTCCTTCTTTGGCTGACGCACAAGTAAGCAAAGCAAACAAGAGAGAGAGTCTGCCGTGAAAATGAGAAAAAGAAGGGAATGAGGTGTATTTAAATAGTTGGGATAATTTCATATATGCCATTACGAAAACTCAAAATATCATATTTGTCATAATAAAAACTTAAATATCATATTTGCCATTGTAAAAACTTAAAAATATCATATATGCCATTACAAAATCTTAAATATCATATTTTCCATTACAAAAACTAAATATATCATATTTGCTATCAAATTTACTCAAAACTTAAAATCATCAATTTTTCCATTAAAATTAACGGTCCAATCTTATAATTACCATTATACCGCTAAATTTAGTTAATGAATTAGATTTCATATTAAAAATTCATTTGATGATTTCTCTCTCTATCTCTCTTTTTATGATTGAAATTCATATCATATATAAATAAAAATAATCTTCACTTTAATTTATTAGTCAAAATAATTTAACAAGAGAGAAAAATTATTCAAAAAAATAATCAATTTATTTCTCTCATATCAAATTCTTTTGACTTCAACTTACAAGAAAGAATTTTTTTGCTTATATATGAATCTAAATCATGAAGAGAGAGAGAGAGAGAGAGAGAAATGTTTAATATGAATTTAATTCATGAAATGAATTTTGCGATATAATGGTAATTATAAAATTGGACCGTTAATTTTAACGAAAAAAATATGGTGTTAAGTTTTGAGTAAACTTAATGGCAAATTTGATATATTAAGTTTTTTGTAATGACAAATATGATATTTTAGATTTTGTAATGGCATATATGATATTTTTTAAGTTTTTATTATGGCAAATATGATATTTAAGTTTTTATAATGACAAATATGATATTTCGAGTTTTTGTAGTGGCATATATGAAATTATCCCTAAATAGTTAGGCTATGCCTTGGGTTTGTAGGGATTTCTCTTGACTTGGTCACTGCAGCATTTTGTGCAGTATCCGAAAAGAAGGCAATTATTTGGAATTTTAGAAAGAAATATAAGGAGGAATAAATACGAATTAATTCCAGAATATTCTAGAACATTGGGGTTGATTTTAACTGGATTACAAGATGATATGGAAATAATCAGAGGAGTTACTGATGCATAATTTAATTAAATAGTCCATATTAAAATTTCTTAAATACATATTTTTATAAGAAACTCTATTTTAAATGAAATCAGTTTCTAAACTTTATATTTTAAAGTAAATAATTTAATGAAATAAAAATAAAATTTATTGATACATTCAAAATTATGAAATGACCAAAATGCCTCTAGTGCATTAAATGAAAATGTAAATACAATCACCTTCATCAATGCAATCAATTGTAATCCTTTCATCAATTGAATCAAATAGTATTTCACTGTTTCTAAGTGAAGAACCACAAACAATTTAAAATCGAACACACAAAACTGCTTAAATATTTTCCTTTGACCAAATCAAATGAGGAAAATGCATTAGTATAATTAAGATACAATTAAGCCAATGTGAACATGTCAAATGGCTTCAATAATTGTGTAAATAATTAAATGTCAGAGGAAAAAGAAAGCCACCTGTAATGAGTTTTCAATTTAATTTTGAAACGGAAATTTTAATTTAAATATCAATTTTTTTTATTCTTTTGAATTTACTGATTCACCTATATTACTTATATTATAATAATTTATTTTATCATGGCATGCTGTTTATTCATTTCATGGATCATTATTTACACCTGTTAATTAATGACTAAGGATTATTTATTAACACATAAATATATAAATTTATTTTAACATGAGCATGTATCATGCGTAATCTTATTTCCTTATATTTCATTTAAGTCATTGAACCATAACTAGTGATATATCCTTGCGGCATTATGTTATTTTTTTAATAGAAATAAATTGCTTATACCAGAATTTTTGTTGTGCATATTAAATAATTTTAATATGTTCTATTATGGTATATTATGAGATGATATTATACATATGGGTTTGGGTACAATTTGGGCACTTCTATCAGGTTCTGGATATTAAAAACTGTAAAATTGGGAAATCAAATCTGGGAAACTGGGAACTGAATTTCGTGTCAGAAAAGTTGGGATTTCAATTGTTGGTTCGGATCTGTCCAGATCCGGATTTCATAAAACTGGGAAATAAAATCTTGAATATTGTTTTCTTGGTATCTCTTAAACCGTAAACCTGTTTTTAGCAAATAAATAATCGATTTTCATTGTTTTGACGTGAGAAATCTGATGGTACTATCGGTTCCAGCTTTTGACCTTTAAGTTTTGCATGTGCATTCATGACATATAGGATTGTGTGTGTCTTTGTTGTTTGTGTATGTTGAAGTAGTGATTAAGTTGAGTATTTCGATTTAGTTATTGGCACCTTAGAGGACGATCTTGAAGAAGACGCTTCAGTTGACGAGGAGGCAGAAGTGCTAGCAGCACAAAAGTGAAGCGACAGATTGGTTAGTTAATAGCTTTATCAGGTAAAAAAATTTATTTTGCTCTTCTATAATTCCGCTTTGACCTTTGAAATAGGATTCACAAATTTAGTCCAATTTGATATTCCTTTTGGATAATTGAACATGAAAATCTCATAGTGGGAATGCGACTATCTTTTTATATATTAGGGACTATGTAGCCCGAATTAAATATTATATTTATTTTCGAAATGTTTACGACGGGATTTGGAAAAAGAATATTTTAGCTAATTAAAATGAAAGAAAAGAGAAGAGAAGAGTAAGAAGAGAAGACCAGATATGGGCCGTAACCTGAGTGGTATCTTAGGAGCGGTAATTAGTGCGAAATGACCTACCCCAAGACAGTAATTATGGGACTCCGTTCAGGTCTAAATGATCCCGGCGCATAACTGTTGGACCTACCCCAGACAGTAATTCTTGGGACTCCGACTGGATAATAAATGAAAAGAGGAAAGAGAAATTAATTTAATGAAAGGTATAGTTTGTTGGGTTTCAGACGTGCATAACGCAGCGGAAAACAAAAATTTCGTCCAAAACCAATCCGAGGATCCGTACCTATCGGTTAAATCAAAGAAGTAAATCTTAAAGATACCTTTCGGATTACGCTTAATCCGTGACGCTCAAACCATGTGTGTTGTCCATGCGTCTCTAAACCGGTTAACATCCTAACCGATTTTATGTCCGTCTAGGCCGTCTAGGTCGGATCATGCGGAAGTCATCTACCGCACACACAATCGGTCTCCACCAAAACTCTCAACTGGCCGTTCTCATCTTCTTAGGCCGAATAGATCACAAGCGCCGAAAGTACGAACGCCTCTACCGGTGTCCACACGAACAAACTTCTTAAAACGGGAAGAAGAACAATATATATGCTAGTAGCTTGTTCTCCTTTTGCATAAGAAAACTTTTCTTATTTTATCTCATAAAAGATGTATATAATTCCTCTCATATAATCGCACTCTTTCATTTTGTCATACAAAAGGAAAGCACCCTTTCATAATTTTGTCATACAAATTAGAAAGTATATTTTCTCTCTTTTGTCTCGCAAAAGAGAATGAGAAATAATGAGAGAGAGAATGATGTGTTGTATGTTGAATTTGGAGTCCTCTATGTCCTTATATAGAGGTGAAGAGTCATGTCTCTTCACACTAAAAGATGTGTATGACATCACTCATCATTATCCATATGCCATCATCTAGACTCTTCTAGATTACATGATCTTTTATACTCATAGTCTTTATATACATATATATCACATCTTATCACATAAGATGACAATATATTTTGTGACATTCTTATGTAACTCATCATATAAGTCGCTAGGATTTTCTGCGCCCGTTCAGTTTGTTCTTTGTGTGTGACCCTGTAGGTTCACTTAATATTGGCAATAGACTTAATAGTCTATAAATCATGAGCGGATTCTAGCAAGCCATCATGACTACCCAATTTAAGTGAATATCGGTGATCCGATTTACCTAATCAACAATCATGTATTTAGTCCCTTTGTCACGCGATATCTATATCGATCATAAGGCATGTAATACGCCATCCTTATATTAATCGAATAATATTTCTTGATCCCAAATTAAATTGAACAAGAACAAATGACATTAATAACTCTTATTAATTCATTTGAGTATGACCATACATTTCTTCAGTTCAATTCATCAAGAGGCCTAAAGATATCTCTCTCATTTATGAGAGGAACAAATCCTGTCTTGATTACACTCATCCCTCTATATGATTCATTAGATACCTAATCATAACCGTTATGACCACCCGGTTAAAGGCAGTGTTAGATTATATTAAAGTATAAAATTACTCATGTTGGGAACCGAGACAATCTCAGGTCAAAGGACTATAAATACTTTATGTTACAAGAATCGCTAATGACGTAAAAACATGTAGCATTCTTATGGCGGGTCAGTCCTGTATATGGTCTCTAACATATACATATGTTAATGACTTGATAACTATTTATCCATGATCAGTAAAACATAATCATCAGTCAACTAATATACTGGTGTACATTTATAGCTTGTATATAAATATATATTTATATGTATCTGCAAGTATATTTTTCTCCACAAATATCCTATAAATGACCAGGGACGATTTAGAATAGCATTCATAACACTTTATAGTTTTACTATCAAAGTCACGCAATTTGATGACATAAAGCTGACTTGCATATTCATGGTCTATTTTAATTATATTAAAATAACCTATACGCACATATTATATGAAATATCTTAGAATAAATATTATGTTTGTTATTACAATCCATCATTTAGGTCACAAACACTTTGACCTAGAGCATAACACCATCATAGGTTGACAAGATATTTTATTAGAAATTACTATATATACAATATTATATATATTACAAAAAGATTTTGGGATTTATGGAAGTTCTTATTACAAGATTCAGGAAATTAGTATTGTAAAGTAATTAGATTTACCTATAGGAGACTGAGCTTCTTTTTGTTCTTTTATCTCTTACTGAGCACCTCTGTACTCATTCCTTTTGTTATTCATTTGTTTTGCTCAGGTGGATGTTAGCTTTGGAGTTCGGGGTTTTGAGAGACGACTATCTTCATCCTTATTTTTTTTTATTCTAGTTATTTTATTTAGTTGGAGACTTTTAATTATCTAAGTAGTAGAAATATATTTTGGTTTAGACATTATTTAATAATTGATTTCAGAATAAATGTTGAAGTTTATTGAAATAATTATGTTTTTTCTGTTCTGTGTGAATGATTGTAATGAATGTCTTGTGTGTTTAAGGATCACGGGGATTGTCGCTTTCCAAACCCATAAATGGTTTTGGGGCGTAACAGTGATTACAACTAAATTAACTCAACTAATCTGAACCATACATAACAGAGCAGATGTACATCTTCTTCTGTTTTTATTGAAAGCAGATGTACATCTTTTTTTTTTAATTTGGCGGGGACGCAGAATTCTTCTACAAAACAGCTCTTTTGAAAGGGGGACAAGAGTAGATGTCCCTTGTATGTAAGGAGGGTTTCAACTTACCAAAACAAGCGTAAACATAAAATAGCAATTGAGGATGTCATTTATTTCTCTGAATAAATAATCAACAAGCATATATCATTTAGGCTAGTCAAATACTAAAAAAAAAAATACATTTGTATAGAATAACATTCTATTGTATTGATTACTACATCTTACTAGATTTTCAGCAAACTATCTCAAAGAAAGTAAAATAAAAGAACGAACGTATTATACTTATCTTATTACAGATGGGAATTAAGGTTGGGTAAGCCTATTATGAAAAATTTAAAGCAAATTCTAGGGGAACCATTTGAAAACTTATCGCAATGAACCCTGAAAGTTCGTTAACCAAATTGTAAGTTCCTTCCGTCTTAAACTTATCTTGCAACTTGGTATGTTTCAGTCTTAAGCATGGTGAATGCGATGCCAGAGTCGATTATTAGTCCGAGCTCGTGCGGATTCAGTACATACTTCTTGAGCTATGCATTCTTCTATCTCACACCTCCTACTCCTATGAGGCCAAATATATACCTTGTCATAATTCCGGGGTTTCATGTTAGAGGAAAGCACATTTTAAGTAGAAAATCATTTTAGACGGGAGCTAGTGGAAGCAAAAAGAATTCATATCAAGTAAATTAACAAGAATGATCAAATTGCAGATATTTTCACAAACGGACTTACTACGGAACGATTCAAAGTACTTCAAGACAAGCTAACGGTTCAAGATAATACCATTATGCTCGAGAAGAGGTGTAATACAGCTAATACGGATTCAACTATTATGGAAATTAGCATGTACATAGTAAAAATCATTTCTTCTAGAATTAGAACTAAGGGTCAGGAATAACTTAGATCATCCCGATGGATTGATCATCTCCTATAGATAGGAGCCATTACATTCCTTTCAGAAGCAATTAAATAAATCAAATTTCTTTCTTTTCTCTCTCAATCTTAATACAAATATATATATTTTTTTGAATCTCAATCTTAATGCAAATATTTGAAAGGAAGCTTTATTCAACTACCAAAAGAATGGCAAAAACAAATCATATAGCAATTGAGAATGAACAATCCAATCACTATCATTTTTTCCATGAAATAACAATAGAACACTATTATTGAGCTATTAAATCTCTAAAAAACAAATGCACTTGCACATCACAACCTTATATATATTTACAGATGAAGAAGGCAGCTGAATCTACCTATTATTGACAAATTTAAAGCCAATCTATAGGAACTTCATTTCAAAGCTTATCGCACTGAGCCGGCGAGAAAGAAAGCACTTCCTTCTCCAAATTATAAAGTATGTGAATGTTTTGTTGCTGATAGTTACCAAATATGGATATATCATCGGTACTCGTCATAACTAGACACCACCCATCCTGATCCAATAACATATAATTCTCGACAGGTAGCTCCATATCGGCGCCTTCAAAATGAAATATCATATTTGGCATCGCAGGTGGAGAAGTACCATCTGACAATGAGTAACAAAGATCGAAAATTGCACTTGATTCATTAGCAGGTTGTAATTTCACCAATGACATGATGCCGTCTCGCACAGCCTGGTACGCTTCAGTCTTAATCATTGTAAACGTTGTGCCAGAGTCGATTATTAAGCCACCGGTACCATTCGAGTTTAGGGCAAATGTTGTATTTTCTATTGACAATTTCTTGGTCCCCAGTGATATACCTTTTAATGAGAGGTAGTAATATGTAGGAAATGAAGAAGGATTTTTAACAAATGGCGTTGATTTAACCGTGCTTCCACTAAATGTCGCTAAAGGCCCGAGTAAGAGTGGGCTAGTGATATTGGGGTTAAAGAAAGATGTTAAACAATAGGAAAACTTGCTTGAACTCAATTGGTAGACTAATGATAATTCACCTCTACCAAGCCCGACTAAACCAGCCGAGCCATTAAAATCATTACTTGAGGAAGAACTACACCCAAAGACGACGTTACTTATTTGTACCGGTTTCACAGAACCAAAAGTGAAGGTTTCTTTCTCTCGAACTCCGCTAGTCCAGCCAGTACCATACGTATAGTTATACGAACAAGATGAGTCTGTAGTATTGCATATGGACCCGAAGGTAGAAGAATTTGAAGGGGTGTATATAGGTGTTGGTTGATATACACACTGTTCGCAGGGGTTGCACTGAGTCCAGATGAGATCGCTGCCTGTATCAGCTATAGCAGAATAATGTAGAGCGGGGGTCCCGATTGCTAAATCCATGAAATATTCACTATAAGCGGACTCGCTATGCATAGAACTATTAAGATTTGTTGAAGACAACAATTGCATGCCTTTGAGTCGAGAAGCACGTTTAGTGGTTCGGACCATGGCACGACGAATAAGTTCATTTTTTGAGAAGTTTTGTTTTGAGTCAACATGACTGAGCTCGGCTCGAAACCCGTCATCTAATGATAGAGAGGCAAGAGGAGAAGAGAAAAAGAGAGAAACCAGGACTAATCCCATCTTGATATCCATTGGTTATATGTCGATAACACTGAGATTTTTTTTCTTTTCTTTTTCTTTTTCTTTTGAAGGAGCTTAGTGAGATATATGAGATATAATGAAGTTTATATATAGAGAGGTAGGGTGTTGAAACTTGATAAAGTCAATGCAAATCATTTTGATATAATATTCCAATTCATGGTTTGTTGAGTTAAGGAATATTTCTTTCAAAATTATTAGATGGACCCGGCCAAATGAGATCAAGCTATTCCTTCATGATGGACCCAGCTAAATGTGGCACATGCGTATTGGGTGGGTCCATGGTAGACTCAGGAATTTAACTAACATATCTCCTAATTAAATAGGTACAGGATGCTTTCTTTGTTTGAATAAAAAAAGGTTCAAAGCAACATAGCGCGTTAGTATACGTATACTTGCAACAAATCGTGTTGAATTTTTTTTTTAAGTCCCGGTTGGCCATTGTCTACTAGGTATTTTCATTTAAATAAAATAAAGTGTTACAGGTCCATTTTTAACAGGTGATTGGGATTGGGTCAAATTGAATCGGTAGAGATAAATTAAGGAGAAGCTGGTTGAATTGGTATTGGCTAAATGTTTTCCTATCAACTTCATTTAAGGCGGCAAAATATAACCGGAGAATAAATGTTTTCATGTTCTCATTTTTTCTGACAGTCAAATAAATTATGTTCAATTAAATGAACATAAGTTCTAAACTTCTAATATAATATGTCAAAAATAGTTCTAATATAATTTTCCTGAACTATCACGTTTATTTTATATTTTTGAACGAATACACAATACCTATATATTTTAGTACCTACTAGCTAATAATAGTATTATTAGTGTAAAAAATATACAGGTCAAATATTTACATCAAATTGTACATATATTCTAAATATAACTTGCATAATTATGTTTGTTCCTACTAAATAATATAAGGATACTACTCATATATAACATTAGACCTTGGCGAGCAAAATTCAAAATGTGAGTTTATTGAACTAGAAGGGTTCTTCTTATGATAAATGAAGACTAATACAATATTTTTTTTTTATAAAAACCCTGTTTTTTCAGCACTTATGTAGTGGAAGCAAAGAAATCAGAGAGCCTTCACCGGTCGGAGAGCACCGACATCTATCACCTACCAAATGGCAAGTCAAGAAGCGCATCTGTGGGAGCTACACCACTGACACAACGGCATTAGAGTAGCAATCCTCTCTGTTTTCCTTCTTTTCTTTAATCTCACCGGCATTGTATTATTTCTTATTTCACTTCTCAAGTAGAAGTTGTCACAAAATTTTTATTTTATTAAATGAAAACGTAGTAAGCAATTTGCTTACTACCTTCAAAAAAAAAAAAAAAAAAAAAAAAAAACCTAACCAATTTCTTTATATTTTCTTTTAGTTAATTAAATAAATAAATAATATTTGCGATATAGTATTTCGCAATTTTCTTAAAAGAAATATTTTTTAGTTTTACCAAGAAAATAATTCAACAAAAAATAATAATAATAATAATAATAATAATAATAAAAAATGCAAATATGCCTTTCATTATGAATTGGAATAAATTATTGTATTTTTATATCATTTAAGAGGGTAAAATGATCATAACATATAAAAGTTAATGATGATAACTATTTTCATTAAATGAAGGACTAAATGTTCATAATTTATAAATTACAGGGACCAAAAGTCTAAATCAATAGTACAAAAACTAAATGTGTAATTAATAAAAGTTCATGGACTAACAATATATTTATCCCAAAATTAAATACTACTAGGATGATTGGCTAGTCTCAAACATTAAGCGAAAAAATACCAGTCTTGAATAATTCTTTAGTCCTAAGTTTCCATGGTATCCAACTTGTGCCGACATGCAACTTTTACAATACTTATACGGGTAGACCGGCTAGTCCGTGCATCGTGTCCCTTTGAGTAGCAAATCCAACAATACAGATCAAACAATCTCTGAAAGCTAATCTCATGCTCGATCGATTAATCGATCAAAATTGGATGTATCTTTACATTTCTTCTTGAACCTTTAGAAGGCAGCCTACTGAAATATCATTAAATAATAAACAGTTTTATATACATCAAAATAAAGGATGTATCTTTACATTGTTTCATATGTCTATTGATTGTCGATTGAGGGGAAGCATGGTATGGGGATTAAGTTGGTGTGTGATACACCATTAAGTCCTGATGCAGAATGTGCGATGAGAATGCAAATTCCTGAGATTTATGATAGCCAGGGAAAAAATGTTCATACATAATACGGAAACATATTCATAAACATTGAAAAGGATTCAGAAATTAAAATAAATTATGTAGTCTGATTGTATGGACAGGTTTTATTAACGGATTAAATCCCTGCATCAGCCAAAACAAAAGAAATTGAATAGACTGGTGAACGCTATGCATGACATATGGATGATTCAATCATCACCCATGGAGGAATGAGGGGGCCGAGCGAGATATATTTTTCCTTTTTATAATAATCGTATATTTTGTTAATAAGATTGTTTGTTTTATTAGAACATAATAATCATATATGCGTACTTATATCATAATCTATAGTTATTTGAAATATTTTTTTGAGGAATTAGTTATTTGATTTTTTTTTTTGTTTTTGAAAAGGATGCTTGAGTAGGGGTGTTCATTCGGTTCAGTTTATTTGGTTACCGAACCGAACTGGCCGATTTCGGTTAATTCGATTCGGTTCTTCGGTTAAATCGGCCTAGCTCGGTTAGAAATTTTGAGTTATTTGGTTTATTCGGTTTGGTTTGGTTTTGGCTTTGGTTTAAAAAAAACCGAATAAACCGAACCGATCGAATTATATATCAACTTATTAATTTCAATGATATAATCTTAAATTATAGATTACACATATTAATATTAATAAATATAGTCATTATTTAGGCTAAGAAAATAATAACTTGACTTAATATTGTATAGATTTCTTTTATAAACCGAAATAAAATTCGGTTTATTCGATTCGGTTCAAATTTCAGTTCCATTTTTATTCGGTTCGGTTCGGTTCAATCTTATTCGGTAAGATTTAGACCGAACCGACCGAATGAACACTCCTGTGTTTGAGGTTGATTAATCCTACACTCTAAGCTATAATTATATTAAATAATAAAATACAATAAAGAGTTTTACAAGCATCCAACCTGAACTCGAGTGGCCCCTTCACAGGGGAGGTGTCAGTGAAGGAAAACACATTTCGATCCAACATTAACCAAAACAATCCTTTTTTTAATATAATTAAATTTGCATCTCTTTTTTCCCACAACCTAAATTTCGTTTTGGCTGACGCCACCACCCCTAAAAAAGTAAATAAGAATCGTTAAATATTCTATTACAAAGCTCTTTCCGCAAATGAAAAAGAAAGAAAAAGTCAAACTTTGAATCGACTTTAGACTGAATCCTCAACGAAGAGCACTTGCATCATTACCAAATTCGAAGCTGATCCAGACCTTTTTGGTTGTGGATAAATGCAACAATAGTCCATGTATTTTTAATGTAACTGTAATTTAGTTCTTATTGCTATTGATTTAAATCTTTTGGTCCCTATAATAGAATTGTGCATTGTTAGTCTCTCACCTAATAGAAATATTTAATACCGTTAATATTTTTATTTGTATTATTATTTTGCCCTTGTAATTTTCTTTAAATTTTTTGCAAATTAAAAAAAATGAGCACGAACTACAGGTAATTACCTGCTTTATTCTTTTTAAGATGAGCTTATATGTAATCTCTAAATTTTAAATTAATTCTGCTAAATGCAAGATTGGAATTCCTCACTTATGTAAAAATGTAAAAGTAAGATTAATATTATATCACTAGACTATTCTAATGGTGGTTGCAAATTATCATTCTGTCTCGTAATGTTGTTAATCATGTTGTTAAGTAAGAGGCTAATCATGCACAATTATATAAAAAAAGTATATAAAGTATATGGGCCAAAAAACTTAAATTATTAATACAGGGACAATCTCAATCCGTTTAAAGTACGTGGATTAAGAATGCATATCCCATATTTGAGAGGAGGCTTTCTTCAACTACCGAAAGAAGGCAAAAACAAATCAAATAGTGGGGATGAAGAGTCCAAGCACTATCAAGTTACTTTCGTTGAAATAATCGATCCAAGCCTATCATTAACCTATTAAACCTCTAAAAATTTAATTCACTTGTACATACAGATCTTTTATTTTATTAATACATCTCAGTAGGCTCTTCTAAATTTCTAACCGCCTCAAAGAAAAAAAAAAGAAAAAATAAATAAATGTATTTTATGTTACTAGAAGAGTTGACCCATCAATTTAAAGAAAATTCTAGAGAGAAGCACCATCTCAAAGCTTATCGCACTGTGCCGAGGAGAAAGAAAGCATTTCCTTCTCCAAGTCATAAAGTATGTGCATGTTCTGCTGCTGATAGTTACCAAATATCGACAAACCATCGGAACTCGACATGGCTAGACACCAAGTGTCCTGATCTAAGAACATATAATTCTCAACAGGTAGCTCCATATCGGCACCCTCAAAATGAAACGTCATGTTAGGCATCACAGGTGGAGACATATTGTTTGACAATGAGTAACATAGGTCGAAACCTATACTCGATCCATCAACAGTCTGCAATTTAACCAATGACTTGATACCATCTAGCACGGCTAGGTATGCCTCGGTTTTAATGTTGGTGAATGTGGTGCCAGAGTCGATTATTAATCCACCAGTACCGTTTGAGTTTAGCGCGAATGTTGTATTTTTAATTGACAATTTTGTTGTCCCGAGTGATATACCATTTAATGACAGGTAGTAATATGAGCGTTGAGGAGAGGTAGAAGGGTTTTTAACGAAAGGTGTGGATTTAACTGTGCTTTCGTTAATTGTCGCTAAAGACCCAAGTAAGAGCGGGCTAATGTTATTGGTGCTAAGGAAAGAAGTTAAACAATATGAGAACTTGCTTGTGTTTAATTGGGAGACTAATGATAATTCACCTCTACCGAGCCCAACTAAACCGGAGGAGCCATTGAAATCATTGCTTGTTGAAGTACTACACCCAAAGATGATGTTATTTGCTTGTACCGGTTTTACTGTACCGAAAGTGAAGGTTTCTTCATCTACAACTCCACTCGTCCAACCAGTACCGTATGTATAATTATAGTTACAAGATAAGTTCGTGCTATTACATATGGAAACAAAGGAAGATGAATTTGAAGGGGTGAATATAGGGGTCGGCTGAGATACGCATTGTTTACAAGGGTTACACTGAGTCCAGATGAGATCACTGCCTGTATCAGCTATTGCAGAATAATATTGGGCGGGGGACCCAATTGCTAAATCCATGTAATATTCGCCATAGCTGGTTCCCCCACTCTGCAATGAAGTAGAAATATTTGTCGAAGAAAATAGTTGTCTGCCATTGAGTCTAGAAGAACGGTGGGTGGTTCGGATCATGGCACGACGAATAAGCTCAGTCTTTGAGAAGTTTTGTTTCGAGTCGACGTGACTCAACTCAACTCGAAACCCTTTATCTAATGATAGAGAAGCAAGAGAAGATGAAAATAAGAGAAACATCAGTATTAGTGTTGCCTTGATTTCCATTGTTGATGTAGAGATGAGTGAGGTAGTTGTTTTTCTTCTTCTTTTCTTTGGAGCAGATGTGAGATATAGATGAGAAATAATGTGATTATATTAGGAGTATTTATATAAAGTGAGGTGTTGAAAGTCAATTGAGACGGTTTTTGATAGAATGAGCCAATTGGTTGTTGAGTTTGGTATCCATATTACAAAATTATAAGATGGGGTATGATCATAATGGACCCATACAATGAGAACAATCCATATTCATAAAGTTATTAACGTGTTGTATTCTTGTTGGTTGGGTCCTTGGTAGACCGGTGTAGATAGCACATAATTATTTCTTTCCTTTGGTAGAAAGGTTCTTTCTTGTTTGAATGAAAAAGTGATGAGAGCAACATAGCGCGTTTTACTTGCAAGAAACGAGTTGAAAGAAAACGGAAAAAAGTGGTCGAGTCAAGCTGAATAGACTAGAGAGAAAAATAAGGCTGCTAATATATTGCTACCACTTGATGTTTTCTTTTTTTTTTTAAATCTCATTTTTTCGCTATTATTGATGGATTGTAGTATTATTATGGTCAATGATATTTATTTATGTAAAAATGTTTCACTGATAGTTTTTCCCCTCAAAAACCTTTGTTTTTTCTCCCAAATTTCCTAAAAAAAAAAAACTCATTTTATTTTTACTGATAGGTTGTATATGGTCAATGGTATTTATGTATGTAAAAATTGTTATTTTTATTAATCTGATTTACAAAAAAAAAATAAATAAATAAATAAAGAGAGCATAGTGTACAAGTTTTATTATAATTTTGTTGGTTCATTATGTGGTTTTCCAAATTATTCCTGTTACCTAATATTATTAATTTATTAAGAAAAAAATTCAAGAGGTCAAATACGTCATCAAATTTACGTAATAGTATAAATATGTATTGTTTAATCTTATATCCCATAAGATAAGAAGAATAAATGTCCTCATAATCATTTTTATAATGGAAGGGATTCAAGGAAGTTTCCTCGTATGATTTAACGAGGACTTCTTACGATGTTAGTTGGCTTGGCCCTTTCAACTAGAAGAAAATTTCTTATATTTTTCATAATGAAGATCAGAAAATAAAATAATAAAGTTTTATGTCTTGATCATTCTTCTAATTAATGTGGACCTTCTAAGGTGCTCTTGTATAAATACTTTTATTACTCTGCTTTATGTTGGGTCAATATGTTTTACCAATCTCAAGAGGTTTTATTTATAAAAAAAGAATTTCGTAAAGATTCTTTGCCGTGGTCATATATACAACTTAATATATATGGACAGTGTTTTTTATGTTTCCTTGACCAAGAAATAAATTAAGATTGAGCCTACATATATGAAAGGAAAATTATGTTCAGCCCCACATATGTCACATTTTTGTTGCCATGACGTCATCACATGTCACTGTTGATAAATGGGGGTCAAAATATGGTTTTGTCTATTGACATGTACTGGTAATCAGGAAAAAAAGTAGTATTGTTAATATTTAGGTGGTTTTTAAGTTTTTCTAGAATTTTTTTAATAATAAAATATGTCATCATTATCTGACATTTTTTTCATCAAAAGTCACATTCTCAATTAATACAAAGGATTAATTTAGATTTTTTTTAGATAAATATATTATATGCATGAATTTAATTTCATATATTCCAAATTATTGGTGGTAATTACTACACTTGCTAGAAAATAAATAGTAATAATTATTATAAATTACAATTACATTCAAAATAAAAGTTATACAATTTATTTTCCACAAATACATTCTTCATGAAATAAAATTCCCACACATCAATTTTTCATGGGTTAATTTATGCACACATCCAAATATTCTCCTTGTATTAATACTTGAAAATCAAATAATTAATATAAAGATTAAATAATTATTGAAAAAAATTATTTTTATAAACAAATTTTAAATAATATTCATAAAAAGTACATAGAAAATAAAAGAAAGCAACAAACAATAAAAAATTAAAAAAATTAAAAAATTAAAAAATTAAAAAAAATAATAAAATAATAAAATGGAAAAAAATATATAAAACTGAAAAATATAAACATAATAAGAACACTACAAATAGAAGAAAAAAACTGCTGGATCTTCTTCAATTACTACCGGTAATTGGTGATAGCGAGATATAAAAAAGATCTTGAATCTGCTTCACTTACTACCGGTAATTGGTGACAACAGATATAAAAAAGAAAATAAATAAAACAAAAAAAATGTAAAAAAGAATATAAAACAACAACTAGAAATATATACGAAAAAAATGAAAAATACCAATTAAACAAAGAATAAAATGAAGAATAAAAAAAATTAAAACATACAAATTAATAAAACCGAAAAAATACTAATTAGAATAAAGTATTAAAATACGTACATTTTGGAAACTTTTATTTCAAGAAATAAATGAAGAAATTCTTTCCATCCATGCCCAACTTCAAATCAACATAAAAAAAGAAGAAAAAGTCAATTTAGATTTTGCTTAAAAAAGTATTAATGTCACAAAATAGACAATCGAGCAAAAGATTTGGCAAAAGAGAGAATACAAGATCTTGAGAATGATATTGAGCTAATGAACGAGCTTTAACATCAATATGAGTGGCGGTTTTATTGATTTAAGTAACTATTCTTAATGGTGATACTTAATCACCGTCTAATTACCACTAGAAAGTATGTGTTTTCATCGGAGAACTTGCCGCTTAGATCGCCGGAGAGGTCGCCATTGAGTGGTCAACAATTGAGATTTTTATTTTCACAAAATGGTTTTAGAAGAGAAAGAAAGAGAGATAAATGTCATATATATGGGGGTTCAATTTAAAATTTTTTGAAATAAATGAGTGAGATTTCCTTTGATTACTGGTGGTAATCGGGCCTGATGATTTGAAAAATTTTGAAATTTTTTTTGCGAAATTTCAACTAATAATAAGATACATTTTTCGAGACCTGACAAAGCCATCCAAAAATTTCAAATCAATTTTGGTCTGATTATTGATGATAATCGATTGCATGCTGACATCATATGACATCATGGTCACATAAATGTGACATTCTAAGAGCTAAATAGAATGACTCTGTATGAAAATATGAAAATCTGAATAATTCCTAGTCATCAACGAATCTTGGAAAACAGGGGATGACTATCATCTCTTTTTCTATATACAAAAAAAGAATGGCCATATAGCGTTTCTAGCAGCACTTGATGTTCATATTTATGTAAAATAAAATATGCTTTAATGATAATTGAAGTTTTGATTTACCATCAATACTCACGTACATCATATGTACAAGGATAAAAAAAAATTATAATTAAGAAAATAAAACAACTTAGAGAATGTGCTAGTTTCTTTTCATAGTTCAAAATTTAACACATTATAAAAGTCGTCAACCTATATGTCTATAAGCAACATTGTCAAAATAATATAAAAAAAATGTTTTTATTATAAGGATAGGTCATTACTTGCATACATGTTTTCTATTGATTTATTGTAACCAACTAGGCAACTACCAATTATTTCATTTTAAACCATTATTATTTTTCACAAGTTCATTTAATATAAAATATTCCAATAAACAAGAAAATTGTAATGTCAACCAACAAAACTCTAATAAATCTTCTCCTTAGATAATGCTAAATTCATATTCCCAAATCTCACAAAATCATGGCTAACTTAGTATCTCTATTTTTCTTACACCTTCTCGTTCTCTTTATCTCCCTCCACTTCTCTCATATAAGTCCTACACATGTTAGCCTAAGACATGTCGACTCGTACGGATCATTCTCTAGACACGAGTGCATTCTTCGCGCTGTGAATCGAACTGCATCAAGATACACATCCATCAAATCAACTCTCGCGGCCACATCGCCTACTTTGAATGGTCAGAGTCAAGTAATATGGGCCGGCGCCTCGTACATAATGGATCTATCGGTTGGCACGCCTCCCGTTCAACTCGAGTCCATCATGGACACGGGTAGTGACCTGATATGGACACAATGTAAGCCATGCACCCATTGTTTCACTCAGGCAACTCCGATATTTGATCCGGCCAACTCATCCTCTTATTCCGTGTTATCATGCTCACATCCTTCATGCATCTATCTTGAATTTTTTTCTAACACTCGTTGTGCATCTTCTAAATGTCAATACACATATCAGTATGCTGATGGGTCCCATACAACCGGCATTTTAGCCAGGGAGACCTTTACATTTGGATCAAGTGATCCATCAGTGCTTGTTTCCGTGCCCGATATGGTTTTTGGTTGCTCGAGAGACAGCACGACTGATTTTTCAAACTCATCAGGCATAGTCGGGCTCGCCATGGGGAATCTCTCTCTTGTTCACTATCTTGACTCACCAAGGTTTTCTTATTGTTTAATGCCATTTTTTGACTCGAGCCCAAGCACCCTTCTCTTGGGTTCGGGTGCTTGTATAAACCCGACTAATGAAAAAGTCATGTCAACTCCAATTGTGACTAATCCCATTGCACCGATGTTATATTATATGAAATTAAACAGTATATCTATAGGCGGTGACCTTTTATCAATTCCAAACGATACCTTCGATATAAAAAAGAACGGATCAGGTGGAATAATCATTGACTCGGGTTCAACATTAACTGGTCTGATTTCTAGCGCTTATATAGAAGTACGAGAAAAGGTTCGTTCTATAGTGAACTTACCTGTTTCTTCAGACACCATCGATGAATCCATCGATTTGTGCTTCAAATCAAACAATATACCAAATTATCTGCCCGATATGATATTTCACTTTGAGGGGGGAGATTTATCTATACCTAAGGAGAATTATATGTTGGCCGAGCCTAGTAGCGGATTGCTTTGTCTCGCCATGATGGAATTTTCATCACTATCTATTTTGGGTGCGTATCAACAACAGAACATGCACATCCTTTATGATATTGACAAAATGATGTTATCATTCGAGCCAGCTGAATGCTCGAAGGTAACTAAATATAGATACATATATATTTTTTCTTCTTTTGGGAGGCCATTTTTATGGTTTAATATACCATTTTTGTTGATTTTTTTTATTTGCCCTTATTTCAGGGAGGTGATATGAATTGTAAGGGAACCAAACGCCTGAACAAAGGTTCCGGAAGCTTCCGCTTTTCTCCGGCCAACTTGATTTTCTCCATTTTTATAGCCTTCCTAACCATGCTTTGCATTTAGGTAATGCAACTTCATTGATGTGTCAAGGGAAATATTCGCATTACCCATTTAAACACCAACCCGCCATATATTTATACATTTTTAATTGTTCGTTATACCTTTGTATATAATTATTATGTCTTTTTATATATCAATTATATATTATTTTAATATTATAAACTTCCTTATGAATGACAACATATTTTTTATTTTTACGAATCATATTTTTTTATGTGTTCTATCTTTTTGTATATCAATACATATTTTTGTAATTTTGTTATAATTTTCTGAACTCCGGCGATGACGAATAAGCCGGATGCATATCATGTCCCTATACAAATATAGCTTACTGAAAAAGTTTTCATGGAGCATGACTCAATTCCAAAGAAATTAAGATGAGATTGAATTTAAAGATTTATTTATTTATTTTGAGAAAGACAATTAATTTTTTTTACTTTTCGTTTGTTTTAGCTTGATATATGTAGGTCATTTTTTAAAAGTCATATATATATATATATATATAGTTTCTTTACAGTTTTGTTTATTTTCAAACTTGTAAACACGTTTCATTACGTAATGATATTTGTTGATTTATTTATAAATTTGCTGTTGGCATGTTGTTTACATAGCAAGACATTACCTGGATAATAATATATTTAATCCAATCAATCATTATGAAATTCTTCAACTCCTCGGGTCATCTTTCCAAAAAGAATTTCTTCAACTCCTTCCATTCTACAATTTCTTTCTTTTTTCCTTCTAGTGACTACAACATTTAAATTAATAATACAACAACCAGATTGCAATTTAAATAATAAAACAATAAAATTCTTCAACTCCTTCCATTCGACAATTCTTTCTTTTTTCCTTCTAATGATTACAATATTTAAATTAATAGCACCATGACCAAATTGCAATTTAACTAACTAAATAATTTGATCCCACCTTTAATTGGATAGTTTTAGACCCATTTTCCAGTTCTCTTTATTTGCAAGTCTGTTCAATTTACTTAACAGGCTTTACAATATTACCCATACTATCTTAGCCCATATTTCACTTTTAACAATTAACGGGTCCGATCATATCCTAAGAAACAAAACTCTTTACTTATATCATGTGCATGCAGAAATAATATAGCCGACCTTTCGCCATCAACGGGTTAGATTAAATTATAAAATTAATTTCCGTTACTGATATGAGAACTAATTTATACTATCTTTCACGCTTAACGGGTCGGATTGTATTACAAATACCCGTTACTGATATCAGCATCTTAGCTTAGCTTAGCTCTTTCCATAAGTTCGTTTTCTTCTTCTCCACTGAACTCACAAAGCTAAGCTCAGAAATCAAACCGAATATAATTACTGTAGAAATGAGTATTGCACTCACGCACTTCTCAGTTCAGGCAAGACAGATGGAGAATCATACCGACTTTCCCCGCCTCTTCTCGACCCTTCTTACTTCCCTCTCCTTCCTCCTCATCAAGGCGAGTTAGTTACGAACTTTTTCGAGTTCTATGTTCCTTTTGTGCAATTTAGGAGAGAAATTAAGTGTGTTTGACAATTAGCTGCATGGAAGTGAGCTCGTACCAATTTGTTACTATTGTAATTTGGCATTTTGATAATTATTTGTTTTGGTAATTTAGTAAGATGTGGGAGATTAAAACAGAGCATAAAATCGCGAAATTATGGAATTAGAGTAAAACTTTCAAATGGGAATATCGGGGCTGGAAATTATGAAGAAGGAAATTCCCTCTTCTTCCGTGTTATCATGCTCACATACTTCATGCATCTATCTTGAAATTTTTTTGAACCCTCGTTGTGCATCTTCTAAATATCAATACACATATCAATACGCGAATGGGTCCCATACAATCGGCATTTTATCCAGGAGACCTTTACATTTGGATCAAGCGATCCATCAGTGCCTGTTTCCGTGCTGGATATGGTTTTTGGTTGCTTGAGAGACAGCATGTCTGATTTTTCAAACTCATCAGGCATAGTCAGGCTCGCCACGGGGAATCTCTCTCTTGTTCAGTATCTTAACTCATCAAGGTTTTCTTGTTGCTTAACGCCATTTTTTGACTCGAGCACAAGCACCCTTCTCTTGGGTTTGGGTGCTTGTACAAACCCGACTAATGAAAACGTCACATTGACTCGAATTGTGACTAATCCTGTTGCACCGATGTTATATTATATGAAATTAAATGGTATATCTATAGGCGGTGACCTTTTATCAATTCTGAACGACACCTTCGATATAAAAGAGAACGGATCAGGTGGAATGATCATTGACTCGGGTTCAACATTAACTGGTCTGATTTCTAGCGCTTATATAGAAGTACAAGAAAAGGTTCGTTCTATAGTGAACTTACCGGTTTCATCAGATACCATTGATGACTCCATCGATCTATGTTTCAAGTCTAACTCAATACCAGATTATTTGCCCGATATGATATTTCACTTTGAGGGGGGTGACTTGGCTATACCTAAGGAGAATTATTTGTTAGTCGCTTCAGGAAGCGATTGCTTTGTCTCGCCATGATGGAATTTTCAACGCAATCTATTTTGGGGAGCGTATCAGCAACAGAACATGCATGTCCTTTATGATATTGACAAAATGATGTTATCGTTCGAGCCGGCTAAATGCTCGAAGATACTAAATATAGATATATTTTTCTTTTGAGAGGCCATTTCTAGGGTTTAATCATTAATGTATCATTTTTGTTATTTTTTTTATTTGGTCTTAATTCAGGGAGGTGGTATGAATTGTAAAGAAACCAAAGGCCTGCTCGGAAGCTTCCTAACCTTGCTTTGCATTTAGGTAATGCAACTTCATTGATCTGTCAGTAATAAAAATAAAATAATAAAATATTCACATCATTCGCTTCAACACTACCTAAACACCGCCTGTCATATATTTATATCTTTTTATTTGTCTTCTATACTTTTGTACATTATTATTATGTTTTTTTATATATATGTTTATTATACATTTTTTTTAATTATAAATTTCGTTATGAATGACAACATACTTTTTTTTATTTGTATTCTATCTTTTTTATATCAATATATATTTTGTAATCATGTTATAACTTTTTGAACTCCGACTATACTAATGATAAATAAGTCAGTGATGGATATTAGGTCCCGTTTTAAATATAGCTCATTGAAAAGGTGTTCAAGGAGTATGAATCTATTCCAAAGAAATTAAGATGAGATTAAATTTGAAGATATATTTATTTATTTTGAGAAAAGAAAATTGATTTTTTTTTTATCTTTTTGTTTGTTTTAGCTTGGATATATGTAGGGTATTTTTTTCTATAAGTCTATATATAGTTTTTTTTTTGCTGAATTTATTTTAAAATTTGTAAACAATTTTTTACATTGATAATATTGTTGATATATGTGCTGTTGGCCTGCTGTTAGATAGCAAGACACCACCTGGATAATATATTTAAATTTTCCAATCAATCATTAAGAAAAAATTTCAATTCCTCCCGTTCTACAATTTCTTTCTTTTTCCCTTCTAATGATTACAATATTTAAATTAATAATACAACAACCAAATTGCAATTCAAATCATAAAAACAATGAAATTCCTCAACTCCTTCCAATCTATAATTTCTTTCTTTTCCCTTCTTCTAATGATTACAATACTTAAATTTCTAATACAACAACCAAATTGCAATTCAAATCATAAAACAATGAAATTCTTCCAACTCTTTCCATTCTGCAATTTCTTTCTTTTCCCTTTCTAATGATTACAATATTTAAATTAAAAATACAACAATCAAATTGCAATTTAAGTAATAAAATAATTTGGATCCCACCTTCAATTATATAGTTTTGGGCTTGCTTTTCTAAGCCATCCCATTTTCGAGTGTTCTTTAATTACAACTCTGTCCAATTTATTCATTAGGCTTTACAATATTCACATAGGAAAAATATATACAGCTCCATTTACCAGCCCCCCAATCCGTCCTTTACCACTGGTAAACGGGCCCTACATATATTCAAAATAAGTGTTGTTTACCAGTAGTAAAGGGCGGATTGAGGAGATGTGTATATAAACTCATTCACATAACTACCCTGCCATTGATTGTTCCTCTTTCACTCTTAAAGAGTCGGATCATATTCTCAGAAATAAAAACCGTAACAAAATTAAGAAAAATAATTTTTTTAGTAAAATATTTCTCGCAAGTTGGCCTTCAACTTCAAGAAAAACATTTATTAAAAAAAACCTTTTTTGAAAGAAAATAAAAATATTTTGTAGTAATTTTTTAATAAAAAATTATGCTTCAGAAACAAAAACAATTTTGTGAAACAAAAATAATTTTCTAAAAAAATACTAATTAATATTTAAAAAATATACTTTTAAGTGACTAAAATCTATACATTAATGGTAAGAATATTTTTATAACTTTAGCAATAATGCAGGGGCTTGTTTGCAATTTCAAATAATGCAGGAACTTTTGTGCAATTTAGGCATTATATAAAAACTAAAACCCGTTACTGATCATATGACATATGACATATGACAATCGAATCTTAGCTTTTTCCAGAACTGAATGTATTATTAATTTGGTTGTCCGCCATTTATAATCTCGAAATCGTCCCGTGTCAATGACAGGTGGGAAACAAAGTATTAAAGGGCGAGGTTAAAAAAAGCTCTCTAATATCTCCTGTGTCTATCAAGTGAGAAACAAAAAAAAATCTGTGTTGTTAAACCAAGTAAAAATTTGTACACACATAAATTTTAAGAGGGATAAGTGGGGGATAAGATAAGGTAATTGGATCCGTTAGATAATTAACAGGTCGGTTCTTATTTGGACAAAAAGAAGCCATCAAAAATTTCATTTCTGATTGTTCAATAATCTGTTTTTTCCATGTTTGATGCACATTCCAAAAATGATGTTGAATAATACGTTTTTTTTCTTCCTTCGATGGATATTCAGTAAATCATCAAACAAAACAACGTCCGACGAGCACATTCAGGAAAGTCGTCAAATAAAATAAAAAACTTGTATCGCACATTTTTTTTGTTACATAAATCGCATTGAGCATCACTTTTGGACCTTATGGTACATTTTGAGTTTGACGTAAAATGTGTAATGGGACTTTGTGGCATTAAGCTTTTCATATCACTAATGTCATCTTTGTCCATGATCTTAAAAAGAAAAAAGAATGGTGCTCTAATTTCTCATTTTCTCGGATATTTGATAAAAGAGATAATCTTAGGTCTTAGCTAACCAACCAATGATATCTTATTCTTGTAGCTCATTTGACAAATGGCAAATTTTAAGTTGCTCTAGTTTTTAAAGGCTTAGATTTTAAGATTTTTGAGGTTAAAGTCACATACCATCATGATACCAAAACCGACCGAATGCAATGTTTATGCAGTCCCTCCCATTTGTCTTTCCACTTATGCAGTCATCTATCAAGTGCAGTCATCTATCAAGGCCAATAGACCATTTATCCTTATTTTGTTTAACATAAACATTGTACCAAAAATAGCCCTCAGTCAATAAAAATAGAAATTGTATTTTTAAATTGAGAAATTATGGGTGATGCTATATTGAGAGCTGCACTTGCTACATTGCTACATTGAGAGGGTTTCTAATTTTTACCTATAAAATATCCTTTTTGCCCTTATTAATGATTTTGCATAGTTTTAAATAAAGTGCTATAGAGTAACTGTAGCATGAAATGCTACACGTCGGCGGTAAAATGTTAGACGTTATGATTTTAGTTTCGCTATATTATTTTAGCTCTAAATATTCTAGTTTTGACTATAGAAAATAAGATGTTTGCATTTAAGAACTTATTTAATGAAGAAATAATATAATTAAGATATTTTTTAATTAAAAATAAGACAAATAATCAATCTTCTTTTAAAAAAAATATTTTTTTTTCTCTGATGATATTTAATATCATCTGCTATAAATTATTACATGTACTATATCGTCCGCTATAGCATTCACTAAATATTATTCGCTACAAAAAAAAATCTGAATGCTACAAACCGCTAAACGTTGCAGCCTTGTGATTTTGTCATGTTAATTTTCCTTTTTGAATAATACCAACAAAGATTTAATTACATGACAAGATTAAAAACAAAATAAAAAGCTAGAATCAAACATTAATTTGTTAATTGTTGGTTCCATTTTTGTTGTTACATTTTTTTTCATTTTATCGTTTCCTATTAATTTTCAAATTATTATGTTATGTTTGAATGAATGGTGTAGAATTTGTTATTTTTATTTCCTTTCCTATTAATTTTCAAATTATTATGTTATGTTTGAATGTGGTGTAGATTTTGTATTTTTATTTCCTTTTTTCTATTTGTGTACGTACTTCTGTTTAACTAATATTTAATTTCTTATTTACTTTTTTATTGTTTGTTTTGTTTTGCTTTTGTTATTATGTATGAGATAATTAAAAGAGCATTTGATATAATATTTAAACCTAGAAATTTCTCCCCAATCTCTGACTTAGAAACTTTGTTGTGTCCGTTATCAGATAACCGATATTGTGTCTCATAAACTAAAAAAATGTAAATTTGGGATTGAAAGATTTTTTTTTCAAATCTTGCTTGTACAATTCAGCAGAGAACAAAATAAAAAGTAGAAAGTGTAACATATAAACAATAGAATATTTCTCCGAAATTTTGTTTCTAATGTTGTCATGTAATTAAATCTTTGTACATATTATGGAGAAAGAAAAAAATAATATGATAAAATCATTAATAAGGGCAAATTGGATATTTGATAGATAAAAATTTGAAACGCTCTTAACATGGCAAGTGCAGCTCTCAATATAGCACCACCAGAAATTATATGCTACCCGAACTATTAAATGGACGGTTGTAATTAAAGGTAATTTTTTAATCAAATGGCTATAATTAGTGGAAATAATCTTCCAACCGGTTAAATTACCACCTCCGCCGGTTACACTCCATTCCAAAATCTTGAAGCCTCTATAAAAGAGGGAGTTTCCTCCCAATTCTGTTATCAGCCACTTAGCAACTTAGGGGTTGACACATAGCATCCAAATATAAAGTAGTATTCTCTCTAAATATAGACACATGAGCCATGACAACCACTTATCTATCTGTACCTATATTGGGTTCACGTACATTCACGCTTTAGCACTTTCAAAAACAAAACAAATATACTATTTAATAAAAGAAATTCTCGAAACGGATACTTTAGCAAATATTTTCAAAACTAAACTATTGTCGTAATTATTATTTTTTTTTTACCACTTAAAAAAAAGTCAAATATTCATTGATATTTATATAATATCAAGCATTATCATAATATTTTCATTGAGCATAATACATGCAAATTTGGTTCAAGTATGCTATATAATCTAATTTGTATATGTCAAAGTTGTATAAATTTTGGTTGTAAGATGTTATATTATAAATGACACAGTAATAAAAAAATGAACACCTTGCATTCACTTATACAAAAAATTACCCTTTAAGGTATTTATTTTACAATGGAGCCATTCTCAAGTCGAAAATTACTTCATTAAACCATATTTGTTCTGAAAATCCACTAACAATCTCCCATGATTTCCAAAATAAATAAATATTTACAGGATTCTGATACTTCCGGAACTTCTTTGTATAAATATTAAATAAAGGTGTTTCTCGACTTGAACATTTACTCAACAATAATACAACAAAATCGATCGGTAATTTTGGTAGATAAATCTCTAACCAGATATCCTATTTGATCAATCGGATATGTTTTACATAATAATTCATATCTCTATAGCTGCTATAACCGCTAACGCGTCAAAGGCTCTGTGTCAAATTCTATTTTATGAATGCTTCAAGAGCCAAGTCTTTATTTTATTTATATTGTCATATTCTATTTTATGGATGCTTGGGACTAGTCATATAAAAAAGGATAAATTCATAATATTTAGCCAAAGATAGCCGGTCATTCGTTATTTCCTATTCTTACGCTCATGAGTAATGATCCTCTCCAGTCCAGTAGCTTCTCTCCTTCCCATCACTTCTCGATTCAGCTCTAGAAACTATCATGCTACTGAGCCATCTCTCTCTCTCTCTCTCTCTCTCTCTCTCTCTCAGATACCCAAATTTGCGAGCTGTTTTCTTGTTTCTTTTTTTTCTATGTTTTTTCTATGGAATTTATCCCTCTATTTGATTTTCTTTGTCCTGTATTTATCTTAATTTCTTTTTCACTTTTTTATGGTATATCGATCTTTAATTTTGGATTTCATTGAACTATGATTTAAAAAATTTCTACTATATTTTAAAGATGACATAAGCTATGGATAATAAATCAATTTTGGATTAGAATACTGTATGTAATTTTAAAGTTTGATACACAATTAGAAATCGAATTAGAAAAAATCAGAAAATTCTTGAAAAAGAATAAAAAAGAGTGTGTTAGATGCAAGTATCAATAATCAATTATGAATATTTATTGAAAGAGAACAGAGAGAAATGGCGTTGGGAGGGAGTGAATTGAGATTTGTTTTCGTAGTGAAATAAATGGTTGTCCTGCCCTGTACAAAAGAGGGAAAAAAATGGAGATCTTGGTTTTATAGATAGAAAATGGAAGAAGATAAAAAGGCATGTATTGTGGGAAGAATAATAGAACGGATATGTGTAATTAAAGATGATAAATGACCAAAATATCCCTGTTATTTGCCTCTGGGCTTGTTGCACAAAAAAAAAAAAAAAAAAATTCTAGCTTGAAAATTAAAATAAAGATTGGGTATGATAGAAGAGCTCATAATTACCATGTTGTGCTCAAGACCAAAATAAAATGGGAGGCGCTATTCAAGAGCTAAGTTCACTCAATCAAGAGCAAATTCAATTTTCTTTTTTACAAATACCTGAATTACCCTTACTTAATGATGATTTTTAAATTAATACTTTTATTTATTTATTTATTATGATCATTCCTAATAATGACTAATTAAAATCATGCAAAAATAGAAACATCATGATTCAATATTCCAGTATTTTGTGATGACAGATTTGGAATATATTTTTTTATGGGAAATTTACAAAAAACCCCCTATCTTTTCTGAATATTACAAATAACCCCCTGTATTTTCGTTTATTACAAAAAACCCCCTGTCGGAAGAAGTTTTCTTTCAAATATCCCCCTACATCACTATTCCATCCATTCCAAAATTATTTTTTTAAAAATGACTAAAACGCCCTTATGTATATTGAATATATTTAATTAACAAATTAATTAAATAAACAAACAAAATAAATTAAATAAAAATAAGTAAAAAAATAAATTAAATAAAAATTGTTAAACACATAAAAAACGATTCATTACAAAATAAAATTCATTAAAAAGAAATAAAACTAATTAAAATAAATTAATTAAAAAAATAAAAAGAATTAAAAAGAAAAGGTTAATAAAATAATTAAATAGTTAAAAATAAAAAAGTAAAAAATAACTCAATAACAATTAATTAAAATAAAAAATATATACATATTTAAAAATCTAGAAATAATTAAACAAAATATAATAATTAAATAAATAAATAAAAATTAATAAAGATAGAAATAAAATAATAAAATTATTATTAATGTTATAAAATAAGGAAATTTACAAAATAACACACTAACTTACTTGAATATTATAAAATACAAAAAAAAAATTTTAAATTTAAAATTTTAAAAAATTAAAAAATTAAAATTAAAAATAATAGAAGAAAAATCAATTTTTAAAAATAGTAATAATAATCGACACACACAACTCTATTTATTATAATATAGTATAAGTGTCTAGTGCATTAACTTAGGTATAGTCCAACATTCAGGTCCATACATATTGTCCCTGAAAAGCCCAACCAAGTTTAAGTCTTTTCGGGACAATATGGTGTTGACTTGAATGTCTGACCGTGCCGCTTAATGCACTAGGCACTTATACTATGTTATAATAAATAGAGTTGTGTGTGTCGATAATTATTACTATTTCTTCTATTATTTTATTTTATTTTTTTAATTTTTTTGTATTTTATAATATTCAAATAAGTTAGGGGGTTATTTTGTAAATTTCCCTATTTTATAACATTAATTATAATTTTATAATTTTATTTTTTATCTTTACTTCATTTTTATTTATTTATTTAATTATTATATTTTGTTTCATTATTTCTAGATTTTTAATTATGTATATTTTATTTATTTTACTTAATTGTTATTGAGTTATTTTTTTACTTTTAACTATTTTATTATCTTATTTTTTAACCTTTTATTTTTAATTATTTTTATTTTTTAATTAGTTTTATTTCTTTTTAATGAATTGTTTTTTATGTGTTTAACAATTTTTATTTAATTTATTTTGTTTGTTTATTTAATTAATTTGTTAATTAAATAATACATGAGGGTATTTTAGTCATTTTAAAAATAATTAACTTTGGAATGGATGGAATAGTGATGTAGGGGGGTATTTGAAAGAAATCTTCTTCTCGACGGGGGGTTATTTGTAATAAACGAAAATATAGGGGGTTATTTGTAATATTCAGAAAAGATAGGGTTTTTTTTTTTTATCTTTGACTGCGGCTTTTATTTTGTTAATATTAATATTATTAGTATACAAGAATCGTTATAAAATAAAGAACATGAACAATACAAAGAGAGAATTGGAGGAGACAAAATATTTATTATAATGTGTATTTTAATACACATTTTTAAGGTTTTTTTTATCATCTCAAATTTAATTATAATTCATAAAAATGTATAAAAAATACTCATAATTCATAAAACATAATTTAAAACTTCTTAATACTTTTTTGTATGACTTTACATGCGAAAATATCATAAAATAAAAGATTGGACAAAAACGTAAATGATGAGTAGATGGCCAAACAAAACACTCAAAAACTCTACAAAAATTCCCCCAAATCTTTATGTTAATTCAACAACCTTTTACAACCAAGTCAAACGTCGAAAATCGCTGAGTTAACCAAAAGTCAACTTTTTTGAAATAGGTCAAACAATATACCAAAATAAAGAGCTCGACGAGACGAATCCAATGGTACAAGTCTCGCAATCATAAACCTTTTAGAACTCTCAGAATCCCAAATTCAAAATCTGGTCAAAACTAGAAAAGTCAACCTTACAGTCAAAGTCAACTCATCTTTTCCAAATTGTTGTTTTTTCAAAGTGCTCAAAATCGATCAAAACTCACCAGCCATGGATTCATCTCGATGAGAAAAACCTTCCTGTATGGGTACCATGACCTGTAACCGCCGGAGTTGGCCGGAAAACGCGAAAAACCTCCTGTCAGCCATGAAAATGGATCGTTTTGAGCTGATAAATTCTTGAGCTCACCATTCCCTCTACATACCTCTGTTTGCTATAATTACAATCCATTCTCTCCTAATTTCTCCCCTCTTTCCATGGATATAAAGAACTCAGAAAATGATGAAGAATTAAGTGAGAAATGCAAGTTTGAAAAAGATGTTCGATGAAATGGAATTTTGTTTTTGCTGAAATAACTCAATTCGAGCAAGTCTATATATCACTCCATGTACCTCTTTTTCATACAAACCTAACTCCATTCTCTTCTTTTCTCTTCCCTCTTTCCATGGATATCAAGAACACATGAAATAATGAAGAAATGAGTAAGATATTTGAATTTGAAATTATGTTAGTAAACTGTTCAACGAAATTCCAGATTTAATGGTTAAATTTTGCTCAAATTGAATTGGCTCGAATTTCTCAAATAAGATGATGTTTTCTTGATTCAGAGAGTTTGTAGAAGGTGGTATAAAGATGTTTCAGGTCTCAATTTGATCGGAAAACGTGTTGAATTTAGATTTCGACTAATGAGTTGTTGGTTTCTAACCAAAGTTGAAGTTGATGTGGAAAATGGATTTGATCGAGGGTTACGATTAAAATCATAAGCTGAAACCCAACAAGAGTGTACTTAAGAGAGTTGATAAGATGTTGCAAGTGTTGTTTTGGATAGTCATTGATTAAATTACAGTTCTTGAGCTCAAAATTGTGGCAATGGCAGAACTGTAATTTGCAGAATTTCAGCTAGACAGCAGCTCGGTTTTTTGAACAAAATTTGAGTTTTACTTAATGTTATTCATCCATTCAAGTTTCTGTAGCATCGTGAGGAAGTGGGGAAGAATCTCCAACTGGCCGCTTTGAGAATCCTTGATCATAAATTGAGTTTGAGTTAGAAATGTAACTGCTGGTCGGTGCTGGAAGAAACGGGAGTTGTAGCTCTTATATTTTTCTAAAATTACCCCTTAAGTTTGATTCAATATGATTTTTTTCATTAATTAATTTTTTTTTGAAAAATATAAGATAGAAAAAATACGAGTGAAAGAAAGGAGGGATTAAATTTTTTTTATTTTTTTCAAATAATTATCATTCACAATTGTCACGTTATAAATATATGTTAAATCATCGCTTACATGTTAAGTTAACGGACACGTAAGCATTTAACGGATGGAAGAGCCAAAAGAAGACTAATTCAATAGTTGAGGGGTCAAAAAAGAATCAATAAAAAGTTAAGGGACAAAAAAGATACTAATTGAATAGTTGAAGGGTCAAAAATGGACTTTTCTCATTTCTTATTCATGTATTAATCTTAATATTATATTACTAATACTCATATATGAAAAAAAACATACTCAAATAACACTTCATTTAAATATAGACAAAGATATTACTAATAGACAAAGATACTACTAGCAGTAACACATAACTACATGTATTTATAAATGTGGTCAAATATATAAAATAAAATAACATATTTTATTAAGTCATTTATGCATAGATGGCAAAAAACAACAGAGAAAATCCACCTAAAATAGCAAACATAGGGAAAATACAACGTACATATTTTATGATTCATCAATTGCATTATTGTGTATTGTTATCAGTTTATGTATATGCAATTGTGTATTGTTTATCAGTTTATGTATATGATAAAAATAGTTGCATTAGAAATGAGAATAAAAATATAAAAATAATTATAGTTTACTTGTATACTCATTGTTTCATATTATCACAATTACACAAACCTTAGGGTGTCAAAGTGAAGGGAAGATTCAAGTATGAGATGATGTTGTTTCATATTTTCTTTTGTGTATATGATATTTTTGTTTTGTCTAACTTATCATGAGCCAGCAAACAAAGAAAAAAGGTGATAAATGTATTTAATTTCTTTCTATAGTTATATGATTTAATTGCTAAATTTTAGAAGAAGAATATTATCAATATTCAATAGATAAAAACATTAATTTAAGAATCGTAATTAATGAAGGACAATTATGTTATTTGTCAAAATAAAATTGAATTTGCTCTTAAGCGAACTTAGCTCTTTAAATAACACCTTACCAAATGGAAATGGTATTTTAATTGTAAATCTAGACGATGTATGGTAAGTTCTGATTAATCAAATTCAAAGGGTATCTATTTTGGTACCCTTGCTTCCTTAAAAAAAACAAATTAATTAATACGGGATATTTTAGGGGCAAAACCAATGGACTCATAATTTAGCTGATTGAGTGCACTGCGCACCCCACCTCTCTCCATCAATCGAAAACTAGGACCTAATGCTAGATTGCTCAGTTGATAAGACACTCTAACCCCCTGTCGGTTATGTTGTGTTTGTAGCTTTGAATCTCAGGTGTTTTTTGGTTTTTTTTTTTTTCCATTTTGAAAACCAAAAGAAGGCACAAAGTTGTGTATGGCACTGGATTCCTTGGTTGGATTGTTTTTTTTTTTAAGGAAACAAGAGCTCACATGTAGCCCTTGAATCAAATTCATTAATCAAAACCGAAATTACACAGCATGTCTAAATTGGAAACAGGCTCAACTCAAACCCCACAACTAAATATTTACAACCATCAACTACCACCTTGTACAGGAAACAAACTACGAGTTACTCGAAATACATCGGAGCCAAGAATTGACGTCATTCTTGAGCTTCCAGAAACACTCATCTACTTGACCTCTTCGACCTTGAAATAGGCATGCGTTCCTTGTGAACCATATTCCTTGGTTGGATTGTATAAGAATGCCATCACCAGTCGTCACAAACCAACAAGTCAAAACTCATCTTGTGTAATTATTTGCCCCTCATAGTTAGTTATTAGTTGGTTATACATGATACATGAATAATGATGTGTAATACATTAGTGTATAATTCGGATTGAACGCTTTTCAAATCGGTCAAATAAAATGAGATTTGTTAACACGGCTATTCGTACATAATTAGATTTATTTTATGTAAGAGTCTAGTACATTAACTGACCCAACCCAATCTTTAGACTCACACTATATTGTCCTGAAAAAGATTTAACCTTGATTGATACTAGTAGTTAATGCACTAAGTCTATTTAAGTAACGCAATTTCGCATTCACAAGTGAAAGTGAGACTAATCACTAGCCCTCCTTACGTTCCGGTCCGGGATGTTACATCTTAACTTTTTATTCAAAGATATTTGAGAAATATTATTATTTTTATTAAATAATGTTTATTTTAGTTCAAAACTCCAAATATATAGATTGTTATTAATCTTTCTTATCTTAATCTTTGTTTGAAAGTTAATTTTTTATTCTTTAACTTAATAAAATATATATTAAAAAAAATCGTATTAAGCGGCATACGTGAAATATTGATTTGGTTGGGTATGGATATATAAATATGAAAATTATTTGTAATATAGGGATTATTCATGAGCTATATAAGTATTCAATAATACTACGCAACATTACGGAAAATCTCAATGTCTACCTAACAGGATTTATTGTGCAAATAATACATCTACTTAAAGAAAAACTGAGTAATGATTAATATATTAACTAGCTGTAATATTTGCGTAACAAACCCGACTGATTGTTGTTATTATTTTCTGTCATGGTCCGTAACATTATGATAAGCATTATTCGTGAACTAAACAACTCCTCCCTTCCACGCACACACACCAATAAAAGCTTTCATATTTTGCCTTGTCCCTATGATTTTATTTTTAGTTAGTAACAATAGTCGGAAAGTAGAAATTTAATTTTTATTAGAGGAGTTTTGGCAAGGTGGGGGGCAATATTCAAATTTTCTTTTTAAATTATTAACAAACTAACTAATGATTTTAATTACCTTTGCAAGCCTCTCGTGTACCTTTCAATGCATAATTATGGTAAGCACTATGCTTTTCTTTATATACCGGCCTTATACCATACAATCATTCATCAGAACTTGAACTATATACTCTAATCTCCACTATTGTCCATCATGTTCAAAATTGCCATTGTCATTCTCTTGTTCCTCCCTTCCCTTACAATCTCCACTTTTGAAGGGGCTCGTATCGAACTCCGTCATATCGACGCAAAGGGCAACTTCACCAAAAAGGAACTCATTCACCGAGGAATTGAACGCACAAAAAGTAGACTGACACGTTACCATCCCAAAACTTCTCCACTCGTTGTACCATTATACTTCTACGATAGCGAATATGTCATGGATTTAAAAATTGGCACACCACCACTTGAAATCTCAGGCATTGCCGATACTGGAAGCGATCTCATTTGGACGCAGTGTGCTAACTGCAAGAAATGTTTCACTCAACCAACAAAGAAGTACAACCCATCGAAATCGCGGAGTTTCTCTCAGCTCCCTTGCAATAGCGCCTTTTGCACCAAACTCAATGGTCCACCAAACACATGTTGTTTTTATAATTTTACATATGGTAGCGCTATTATAGAAGGTACCATCGGTACCGAAACCTTCACATTAGGATCACCAAACGTTGTAAAGAAGCAAAATATAGTTTTTGGATGTACCACTAAAACTACTTTCTTAGATACAACAGTCGATTTCAGCAACTCGACTGGCCTTATTGGGCTCGGAAGGGGACCTTACTCTCTCATAACTCAATTACGAGAAAAAAAATTCTCTTATTGCGTAAACGCAGACGTAAGCACTACCAGTCCCCTATTCTTAGGTTCATCAGCCAAACTCAAAGGAAATGGTATTAAATCCACACCATTTAATACCATACTTAAAGATGATATTCATTATCAGCTCGACTTAGAGGGTATATCTCTAGGAGATACATTGCTTCCCATCCCTTCCGGAGTTTTCCCCCTTAATACAGATGGATCGAGCGGTTTCGTCATTGACTCGGGCTCATCCTACTCAGCTATAATCTCTTATGCTTATGATGTGATAAAAGATGCAGTTAAATCCGTTGTTAACCTCTCTATGGTTTCCAATTCTGATTTCGATCTCTGCTTCTTGATAACCGCATCTTCTCCTCCTCCTCATTTGCCTGACATGACGTTCCATTTGAGTGGTGCGGATTTGGTGCTACCTCAAGACAACTATATGACTTTGGTCGATAAGGTCACATATTGTCTTGCGATGAGTAACTCGAGTGACGTGTCCATACTGGGTAACTATCAGCAAAAGAACATGCATTTCCTCTATGATCTTGAAAAGGAAGTACTGTCGTTTGAACCAGCTGAATGCGACAAGCTCTGATTTCGTATTTTATTGTTATCACTGCTGTTATTATTAAATGTTGCCGTCGTCGTCTTTTTTTTTCTTTTTGAATAATTGGAGTAGTCTGACAAGTCCTACTTCCAATCTTGTATGGCCGTTGTTGTCATTGTTGCTATTGTGTTAATAATGTTCTGAAGTTGTTATGCTTTGTAAGTGCTTTTGATCTCTGTCTTGTGAAAACCTTTGTGCTTTCATACAGCACAGCCAAATCCATACTAAGATACTAATATTCATTAATAAAAAATGGAAATTAGCAGTTTTGAGATATGCAAGTAAAGTAAGGCCGGGCCTTTCAATCTATTATGGTCCAACAAAGAGAATTTGGGCGTAAATAAGCGAGTACAATTATATTTTTGCAACTGACACTTAATAGGTCGGATTATACAATAAAATAATCTGTTAATAACATGAGAACAACCATAACTATCCGGCCCATTCTTCTCTTTCACTCTTAAAGGGTCGGATCATATTCTAACGAACACACACCCGTTACTTATATCAGCATGCTCAGAAATAGAAATCAAATCAAATCAAATCGAGTCAGAGTGGAATTATTGCAGAAATGAATATTCCACTCACGCACTTCTTCTCAGTTCAGGCCCACAAATGCAGCTCGATTCTCTAATCCCCATCGACACGGCAAGTTCTGATAACTGAAATTTTCCTTTCCCTTTTTTTTTGTTGCAATTTATCACGGGAAATTTGGCATTTTGATAATTGTTTTTCATTTTTGGGAATTTAGCAAGATGTGGAAGATTAAAACAGAGTTTGAACTCAAGAAATTGTGGAATCAGAGTGGAAGCTTCAAATTTGAATATTGGAGCTGGAAATTATGACGAAGGTAATTCCCTCAATCCTTCTCCTTCATTCAACCAGCAGTAGTGAGATTGTGACAAACTTTTGAGAAATAAATAATACGTAATATTTTTTTTTAAGAAAAAGTTGAGGCAGGAATGGGAAAATAATAATACGTATTATTATTTTCCCATTCCTGCCTCAACTTTTTCTTAAAAAAAAATATTCGATAGCTGCTGTAAATAGGAAGTTGATATCGACTTTTTTTTTACGGCTCAATTAAAAAATAAATAAACAAATATCACTAATTTCAAACTAATTTCAAAATAATGAGATACTATCATTTCCGTGTTGTTACTCCACTAATAGTCGCGGAACATATGAATTTTATAATTTTTCAAAATTAAGATTAATTAGTGAAAAAATATGTTCCGTCACTATCTATGACAGAACGGTATTTTTTTTATGCTAATTAATTCTGTTTATTTAGCCAAATAGAATTTTTTTGAAAAAATTAAAAATTCACATCGAAACAATATCTGTTCTGCCACTAATGATGGCAGAAATGATAAATATTAAAATAAGTAGTATTTACTTAATTATTTTTGAATAAAATGATATAAAAAAAAAGTGGTTGATATGAGTACTAGGCAAAGCCTTCCAATTCATTCAGTTGGAAGCCCAGCCCATATACACAGAATAGAATGTTTTCACAAAATTTTAGATGGAGTTGGGCCGTACAACCATTCAGTCGGATCCTCTTATCGGGTCGGATCGTATTCCTCTCAGACAAATAAAACCCGTTACTGATAAGAGAAGCATGTCATCTTCTTAGCTTAGCTCTTTCCAGAACGAACTTAACCTTTAATTTACATCACTCTCTTTCTCGTTTCTCGCCTCAAAACAACCAACAAGAAGAAGCTCAGAAATCAAATCGAATCGAATCGAATAGAATAGAATTTGAGTGTGGAAATGAATAATATCTCACTCGCGCACTTCTTCTCAGTTCAGGCGGACAGATGGAGGAGAATCAGGCCGACTTTCCCCGCGCCATCATCTGCTTCCCGGTTTTCTCTCCTACCTTCTCAACAAGGTGAGTTAGTTACCCAGTTTTTCGAGTTTTATGTTCCTTCTTTCAAATTTAACCCAGGTAGAAGTTGGATTTAAGAGAGTTAGCTAATTGGAAGTAGTGAGATTGCGAGAATTTATGTCTGTTCCTGCTAAATTTTACTGTCGGAATTTGGCATTTTGATAATTGTTTTGTTTTTGGAATTTTAGTAAGATGGCGAAGGTTACAACAGAGCTTAAAATCTCGAAATTCTGGAATTAGAGTAAAAGCTTCAAATTTGAACATCGGAGCTGGAAATTATGACGAAGGGAATTCCCTCAATCCTTCTCCTTCATCGAACCAGTTAAATCTCTCTTCTTTCTCTCATTTTGCTCTCATTTAATCTATAAATCGCTCAATTTTATGACATTTTTGAATAATTTTACACAGAATTGGCCCAATTAAAGCCGTCAATTACGCACTTTCCATTTAATCTCTATATTTCGCTCAATTATACAACATTTTTGAATAATTTTACACAGAATTGGGCCAATTAAAGCCGTCAATTACGCACTTTCCATTCAATCTCTATATTTCGCTCAATTATACAACATTTTTGAACAGTTTTACACATATTCGGGCCAATTAAAGGCGTGAATTACCCGCTCTGCATAGCTGGAATTCTCACAATAAGTGGGATTATATTTTCAGTTATAGTTTCTCTAAAGGCGGGCCTTCAACTGTGATTTCTGCTCTGTCCAAATCAGGATTTACAGCTGCTTTTACTCTCATTTTTTCTCTGAAATTGGGGATCAAGTAATAATCTTGATCTGTCAAATTTACATTTTCACCCCTAGAAATTTGATAATTATGTAATTGTAATAATAATGATATTTTTACTCACGTTTTTTATTGCTGCGTTGTTGGCCATGCAGTAAAAGAGCACTGGTATAATTACTTATTTAGTTAAATATTTGTTTAATCATTTTTGTATGAATATATAATATTTTTTAAATAAGTAATGAAATATGTTTTGTTTAAGTTTTAATTGGATCGATGGGCACACTTTCTGTCATGACTATTTTATCTGTTGTAATTGGAAGAATTTTTCACTCTGTTCCTTCCCAATTTCAAACAAGTAACTCTCTCTCCTCTACAAATTTTGCAATTAAGACCAAAAACCCTCAATTGTACAATTGACTCCCAATTTAACCTTAATTGTACCTCAATTGAACCCAACTTGTCTCATTTTACGCAAATTAGGGTTCCACTCTCACATCCCAAATCTTGCAATTACCACCAAATCGAACCCTCAATTGTTCAATCAACTCCCAATTCACCCCAATTTCACCCCATTTTAGCCCAGTGTCATCAAATTAGGGTTTCATATTTCTCTCTCTCTGTATTTTTGCACCACTACCAATAGGGGAGTAATAATAATGAACAGCAAATGGGAGAGTTTGTTGAGGCTGAAGAACTCGTCAAAGAAAAGGTTGGTTTAATGATCATTTGTTTTCTTTGTCTATTTCTTTGTTTGTTTATTTAAATGAGTTTATTTAGTTTTATTTTATGTGTTTATTTATTTATTAATTAATTTACTTTTAATTTAGCTTTTTCTTTCATTCTTTCATTCTTTATTTACTAGTTCCTAGCATGTGCTATGCACATGTATATTATTTTGTCCTCTAATATTTGAAGTTCTATATCCGAATCCGCATCCGTAGAAATGGACCATGCCCGGATATGGTTCTGAGACGGATCCGGATTTTTTTATTCTAACTAATATTTGAAGTTCTATATCTGAATCCGCATCCATAGCAACGGACCATGTCCTAATCTTAGCGCACAAAATTATTATAAAAAAACATGGTATTATAAACGATTTATAGCATTATTACGTTATACATTATTATTTGTAATATCCGGATCCGGTCCGGATACGGGTCTAATATTTGAAGTCGCATATCTGTATCCGTAAAAATAGACCCAGACCCGGTTCGTGACCATTGAGTTTAAATGTACATGGTTCTAAAATATTATGTTACTCCTAGAGTGACCAATGAGTCCAAAAGAGTATGAGAATTGCATGGACATCTATGTTGGTACAGATAGGGTATCGTATTTTGGGGTGGCAACGGTTCGGATCCGCTTCGGATAGTGCTCGAATCATAGCCATATCCATTTTTTTTTCCGGATCTGGTTCTATCCGGTTTCGTATACAGTTTGGATATTATACGGATCCGGATATGGTTTCGGTTTTGTCGGATATGGATACGAATCCAGATCTTATTCGGTTCTTAAAATGGTGCAAATATAGAATATAATTGTTTCATGATTTTATCGCCGTATTATTATATTTTTTTTATATATCATAAAAGTATGTTGACTTTTGTATTATATCAAAAAAATATGTTTAGTTTTGTATATTGTATCGTTTTATTACAAGACAAAATATAAGTAGGATGTCATAATTACAACACAATCTTAAAGTCCGAGCTCGAAAACGGATGCTCATATTTGATAATTATTCGGATCCGGTCCAAATATGGGTCAAATATTTTTGAAGTTCCATCTCCAGATTAGTATCCGTAAAAAGGGATCCGGTTTGTATACGGTTTTGAGCGGATCTAGATATTTTTTATTCGGATCCTTCGGATATGGAACCTGTTCGGTTCGGATATTACCAGCCGTTGCTACCCTTAATTATATCCGATGTGATACAGATATGACGATACGAATACACTTCTTCAAAACAAGAGCTGGACTCTAGTGCCATCAAACTCCTCTCAAAATCTTGTCAGATGTAAATGGATATTTAAGATCAATAAAAAGACTGATGGCTCCATCGAACGTTATAAAGCTTGACTTGTTGCCAAATAGTACCATCAAGACGAAGGTATCGACTATACTGAAACATTCAGCCTCGTTGTTAAACCACCACCATTTGTGTTCTTCTTACCATTGCTCTCTCTCATTCCTGGCCTATCCGGCAACTTGATGTCAATAATGTATTTCTCAATGGTGATCTCGAAGAATCGGTTTTCATGCAACAACTACCAGGTTTCTCTGACTCAACCAGGCCATATTATGCGTGCCAACTTCGTAAAGCGCTTTGCGGTCATCGCGTGTGGTTTCACAAACTTAAAATCACTCTCGCCAGCCTTGACTTCACGAGCTCGATTTCTGACCCTTCTCTTTTCATTAACAAGAATGCTGATGAACTCATCTTCATTTTTGTATATGTTGATGATATCCTCATCACCGGGAACGACGACTCCATCGCCCAAACTCTAATTGATGACCTTCATTCTTAGTTCTCCCTCAAAGATTTTGGCCCACTTCACTACTTTCTTGTCATCAAAGCCCACTCCTCTCCCGCTGACATTCATCTTTCTCAACCTCAATACATTCTCAACCTCCTATAAAAAACAAAGATGGATCGTGCAAAATCCTGCTCCTCGCCTATTCTTGCAGGGGAACAATTCTCTAAACTTGATGGTGAACCTATGGACAATCATACTATTTATCGAAGTATTGTTGGGGCTTTTCAATATGCCATCATTACTCGTCCTGAAATCTCGTTCGCCGTCAATAAGGTCTCTCAATTCATGTATTCCCCAACCACCACACATTGGACCGCAGTCAAGTGAATTCTTCACTATCTCAATGGAACGATCATTCTCGGACTCCAACTACGCACGCGACATCTCTCTTCTTACAGGTCTTATCTGATGCTGATTGGGCAGGTTGTCCGGATGACCGGCGATCTACCACAGGCTACTACGTCTTTCTTGGCCCAAATATAATCTCCAAGAACAAGTTTCGCTTGAGGGGTGATAAAGTATTAGGAAGCTAATAGGATTTGATTACTTAAACTAAATGAATGGCTAGAATTACTTAATCAAATGAATGACTAGATTGATTCCAACAGCTAGTTCATCTAGGGACTAGATTAATCGGCTTGTATTATAAATAGAACTCAAGTGTAATCTCTAAATCAATGAAATATAATTAATCATTTTACTCTGCTCTCTGCTCTCTACTCTCTACATTCCAACATGGATTGATATCAAATCGACAGGCTGTATCTGCCAAGCCAAAAACCCAACCCATTATTTATTTAGTTGAATCTCAAAAAATATTTAGGACCAACTTGGCTTTATTTTTATTAAAATACAACATTGTAGGAAAAGTACACAGTATCTATGCACCTCAATAATTTTTTTTTTTTTTTGGAGAAAATTTGGAGGGCCCCTTCCAAATGTAGACTATATTACAAACTAGTTAAACATCTTTAAAAAAAATAAGAAAGAAACTGCTCCCACAAAGCCCAGAGTAAAAGCCCAACCTCTATCAAAAACTAAAGAGACCATCTGCCATCTAACTAGAAAAATAATAAGAGAAAAAGCTCAAGAAGAATGAGGTCTTTTGACCCTTCATCCATGCCACGTGCCAGCATCCTTTCTCTTCCAGCAAACACCTCTCTTTCCCCATTCAGTATCTAGCTTCTGCCTCACCATTAACGCATCTAGCTCGTTCCTCCTCTTGAGAAGCTCTTCTTTCTTTTTTGTTTAAGAGCTTTACAAGCTCCACCTCATCCTCAATCTCCTCTATTAACGTTGCTCCCCTTTTACGGTCTCTGAAAATACCCGGCGGCACCTTTCCCTCCAAACGACAAACACAAACACCGCTACGAGTTGTTTAACCTTGAGATCCCCTCCATCTTGATTATGGTGTCAATCGAATTGGGGAGGTGATTTTCTATTTATCCCTCTTCGCCACAGATCCCAATGGTGTCGAACAAAACCACACTCATCAGATGTAACTCAATAATTGAGGAGCTCAGGGAATAAGATGCAGAATCAATGATAATTTTTTTATCTTCTGCTTATCCCTTCCCTACCACACGTCTCTTCCCTAGGACTTCATCAAAACAGAAAAATAACTCCATTAAATCATAACTATGCACCAGAGTATCATCGATAGGATGAATGTTTCCATCAACACAAACACCACCTCAGATATATCCAATGTATCTTCCTCCGCCCCTTATATCGAATTAATGGTGGTGATAACCGCCTCATTGTGGGTTCTAAGATTTGTGTTTGATGTGTTTCGAATGAGAACTGACAATCCAAAACTTCGATTTTTATTATTTACCCTGGACGTTCTTCCCCATGGCATGATTCATCATACCCTAGGGATGATGCAAATACCAGCCAAAACGAACGAGTACTATCAGGTGTGGGGTGTTTTGCTGGTCACAATAAAATACAGTGTCAAAAGTAGCCGTTTTTCCATTGTCTCCCCAACAAAGAATCCATTAGAAGACCTCCTGATCTCACTGTGGACTGCTAACATCCTAGCCGTGCGTAGAACCAAGCTTATGATTCCTTTATGGTCTATGTGGCTACTTCATTCACGAAGGATTATCCAGGGCTTTGTTGCCACCGAGAAAGGAATACAAGAGCACGAAAAAAATGTGAGGTTCATCTCTGAGTACATGGGTTATGAGCACGAGAAGAGCAATCCTAACGAGGCCAGTCCTACTAACTTGAGTGGGTATAAGTACCTAGTGGGAGGGGAGCACAAACAGAAGATAGGTATCATGTCTCCTGAATGCTCATTTCAAATGATAGAGACCAACCCAACAAAGCTCATTACTGTTGAGAAGATTTGGCAGCATAATGGTAATTTGCTAACACAATCTGACCCCGATAATAAGCTGAAGGACATATGTCTTTCGTTTGCTTTGTTTAAGCTACTGCGGCGAAGGTTTTATGACCTGCCCCTTTATGAGGCAGGCATTAAGAAGAGCACGGAATTGGTATTTGAGGGGATCCTCAAAGGAGGAGAAAAAGAAGCTTGCATGCGGGCGTTTCGCATCGCCGAGCTAGAACTGTCCTTCTTAAATGATTACTTCAACACAAGACTTGCTATTTCATTTGCTACTGGATTTCCATTTCTGAGATTGCTTTTTTCAGTGGTTCTGATTGGACTGAGCATTTATTTGGGTGTTGCTCTCCATGGTTATGCCAGACCGGTTATTAGTAATACTCAATACATTGCTCATGAGTATATAGTGACCTGGGGCCTACTAGTAATGCTCATGATAAAAGAGGTTGTGGAGATTGTTCTTTATGTGTTTTCTGATTGGGCCAAGGTACTCTTATTGTGCAAGTATGTTGAGGGCATATGGTTTTTCAATTGTTCTACCATTATTGAGAAGGCAATAAAGTGGTTTTGCACGTTTGTACTCATCATTCGATTCGACCGCCAAATTCGTCAATACAATCTTCTTCAAGATTGCTTTAGAAATCTGAATTACAACAATTCAGTGAATCAGCCCCCAGAAGTGCAGCAAGCTGTCTTTAGGTCTCTTCTCTCCCTGAAAGATAGTCATGGACAAGGGTATCTTTGGAGAGCGTTGGAGTTGCTGCCCGAGGGTCAAGACAAGGAAATATTTAATCTGGAATGCAAGCTCAAAAGAGATGTTAACATCATTTTGGTTTGGCATATAGCCACGTGCTATTGTGAAATTAAGCTGTGCCGTAAGTACACACCTTCTAAAAGAAGATTTTCAAATGGATTCCTCGGATTTTTTTCAATTGGATTCCTTGTCAGACCGAAGATCTTTCCAGCAGAGCTGCAATCAAATTATATAGTAGCTTCAATCTTGTCCAAGTACTCAGCATCCTTGCTGAATCGTAATTTTAAGCTAGCCCCCGATAATAGTATGATTTGTGGACAAGTCGTATATGCTGTATGAAATGAGGCTAAAGTGGCCCTCAAACGGCGCCATTCACCAAAGAAAGCGTTAGAGGCCCTGGAGGAAATTGCAGTTGATGAAGAAGGTGAAGGGACAATTTTGAAGATGGGTGCACAGCTCGGGAAACAGCTAATAGAAGCGACATCTGCTATGGAAGATTCTGAGAACGGGTTGGCGTGCGACGCTCTGCTATGGAAGATTCTAGCCCAATTCTGGGCCGGATATGTGGTATACCTTGCAGCAGCCACAAGAGCATCTGCGCATAGGAAACAACTAAGATCCGGTGGAGAGCTTCTGACGCAATTGTGGGCATTCCTATCCCATGCATGTATCTTAGGGAAGAATGCACATGGACAACAATCCTTAGAAGAGCAATATGATATGGATAATTGGTCGGAATAATAAATAATTGCTGTTATGTTTTTCTTTTGTTTTTTTTTCTGGTGAATTTATGCTGCTTTTCGTTCAAATAAATTGATGTAATTGGAGTTATTGTTATTTCTTACTGTTTTTATTTATATTGTTGTATTACTATTGTTACTATTATTGTTGATACTTGATATTGAATAAATACGTTTCATATAAAGTAATGCGTGCTCATAATCTAAATAGATAAGTTTTATATTACAAAAACAGTGAAGTTCATTTAGGATTCAAAATAGCAAGTGTGCCAGCTATATTGATGCGTTTTGGCAGCCTATAACGAAAGAAAAAAAAATCATTAATTGATATTTAACTTTAAAAATAAATAATAAAAGAATCAACTGTTGGCAAAAATACCAAAATTAAGTTTATTTTTTTGCTAACAAAATCGCTTGATGTTCTTCTGAAAAAGATGAGGTTGATATTTTTTTAAAAATGTTTTGATATTTTTTTTTCTGCATTGTAAATTACGTCTTTTAGTTTGAAATTAATTTTGTAATGCTTTAGGGTTTCTATGTTGTAAATTTTCTTTCTTGTTTTTACATTTTCTTTCCAGAATCATGGTAATTAGGATAATTTTTTAGGGTTTTTTTATTTCCAAATTGAGGGTATTCATGTTTGAATCAAATGTTTGTTATATATCATCACTATTTTGTTTGTAAATAGGGATTGAGTTTATGTTTATGCGAATTTTGAGCATTTGAATTATAGATTTCAAAACTTATGGAGTAATTTTCAATTTAAGTGAATTTTTTTGAGATTTCTAGTCGTAATTTAGACCAAATCCCACCTATTTTTTTTTTTCTCACAAATTCAAAATTTATACTAAATAGACCTTTTTCTCTCCCTTTCCCCATTTCAAAATAAAAAGAGAAAAGTCTTCTTTTAGTCTTTTTCCTCTTGTAAATTGTTCAATCAAGTTCTTTTCTTTTCAATTTGTTCAATTAAATCTCTAACTTCTTGTATTTTGTTCAATTAAATCCCATCATCCGTTAGGTGCTGACTGGACTGTTAAATGATGACATGGCAATTTTTTTTTTGATGATATGGCAATAGCTAAGTTATTTTTTAATCCCCAAAAATATTATTTATTAAATAATCTCAAAATAAAACAAAATATCTTTTATAAAATAACAAAGACATTTCTTCTCTCCCAAACTTTGTCCTGCAGAGAGTTAAAAGAGAAAAAGAAAAAAGAAAAGAAGAGCACGAAGAAGACGCACCGCCCCACCACTCGTCCGTCTTTCACCGCCGACCAGTCGCTAGTCAGCCGCCGGTCCGACGCCGGTCAACGCCGGTCATCTAGCCCCCCAATCTCTCTCTCTCTCTCTCTCTCTCTCTCTCTCTCTCTCTCCCTCCGTCCCTCCGTCCTTTGCTTTCTTTCCTTTCCTTTCCTTTTCTTTGTTTTTCTTTTCTTTGCTTTCATTTGTATCTCTGTTCATCTTTCGATATCAAAATTGGAGAATTATTTTAGCATCATGTACTCAAAATGTAGAAGGTTGGAGAGTGCAATCAATGTGTTTGAAAAAATGCCCAAAAGAAATGTGGCCTCTTGGACTTCAATTATTTTTGTTTGATGCATAGTTGGTTGGATTTGTATGATATTGAAGTGTAATTTGGATGAAACAATCAAGAAACACAAAATATTTTAAATATCAAGTTCCTGAGTAAACAATCAACAAACAATCAAGAAACAATCAAGTTCTTCAAATAACATAAACAATCAAGAAACACAAAATATTTTAAATATCACAATTAACACTACAAAATATTTTCCTGAGTAACTGTTGGTTGATTTGAAGATTGACCTTCCGATATTTGCCTAAACTCCTAAAATTAGAAATATACAATCTAATTGTTAAGAACTAAATAAAATTAGAAAATATGTAATGATACAAAAAAAAATATTAAATTAAGTACCTGATTCTTCTTAAGACAAGTTAGTTTGTTGTGTCCCTCCTTGTGACAAATGGAACACTTTCCGATTTGACCATTTTTTGTTAGTTTAGCGGGTGGAGGCTTTGGCACTACGCCTTGCTCTCGTCGTTTGTGTTTCTAAGGTCTACCGGGCATTTTTCTTTTGAATGGAGGAAGTGGAGGATCCCGGCCGGTTTTGGGCCAATCTTGACTTCCAACAAGTGGTTTCATGTAATTAGAGTATACTTTTTGGTGTAGCTATTTTTTAAACCATAAAGAGACATAACTCATTGATTCATCTCTTTTATGATGTATCGCGCGTACGGCATGAGAACAAGGAATACCGGTAATATCCCAAACCCTACAAGAGCACTTGAGATTTCTCACATCAACTACATACCTATGTTCTTCGAGTTCTCCTTTCCAATTTAACACCTTCTGATTTATCTCGTAACCATCCATACCGGCCCATTCCAAACAACAACCATTGCTTGCTTCAATGTTCTCCTTTAATTTATCAAAAATCTTAGGGCAAATATCGTGGCGGTATTTTTCACCCTTACTTTTAAGTTGAACTATTCTTCTCATTACCTTGTAACGAATTTCTTCAAGCATGCTTATAATTGGCTTATGCCTTGCATCTAATATACAATAATTAAACGATTCCGATAAATTATTTACCACATTCTCACACTTACTACTCTCTTTAAAAAATGCTCGGCAACAATGTTTCGGATTAGTTTTTAAAAGATCAGTTGTTGCTATTTCCGATATTTCCCGAATAAAACCTAAATTTTGTTCGTATTGAGAAACGGTATATGACTCGGCACACAACCAAAAGAGAATTTTTAAATTATTACCCTTATGATTATTTTTCCAATTGTCAAATATGTGCCTCGCACACTGTAAGGTGTATTTTTAGACACATTTTTAGGGTTTTTATCATATAAAATTCACCTGTAAATCACATAAAATGTATGAAAAATGTTTAAAATTAATAAAAAAATATTGTTCAAACTCTTAATACACTTTTTGTGTGATTTTTCAGGTAAATAGACCAAGAAAGGCAAATTTGGAGAACTTGAGTGAAAAGTCAACTCAAATGAACGGCCGATCTGCAAATTCTGGGCCAAAGATGGCCGAATTCTTCACAAATTTCCGCGAAAACCCTACACACGCCTCTCCAATTCTCTGACAACCCTTACCCATCAACCTACCAAGCGAAAACCGAATAAATTCACAAAAGGACAAAAGTCAACCCCGGGAAATCACCGTTGACCAAAAGTCAACTATTCCAAAAGGGGTCAAACTGGGTATCAAATCGAAGAGCACGACAATAGGAATCCAACGGTATAAACCTCGTGAAAAAAGACCCTTTAGAACTCCCAAAAAATGCGATACAAGATTTGGTCAATCTTGGTCAAAGTCAACATTTGACCAGGGTCAGACTTTCTCTCAACCAATAACAATGCAACACGTGTCTCCATTGTTCAACTCAAATCAGCGCAGAAAAGAATTAGGGGTACGAGGATTAAATTTGGGCCAATAAGCTCATGACACGTGGCTTCTCAGTTAGAAATCAACGAACCAAAGAAGGACACGTGGCTCGAGTCGTTAGAGCTGGATATAGAGAAGCCACGTGGAAACCTTTGATTGGAGGATATCCTGGCACGTCATTACGATAATATTATTGAACCAATCACTGAGTGACATGTGGCACCCATTTTCAGCAGTGTGAGATAAGAAGGACACGTGGCGGATTATGATTGGGGAGCATCGTACCGTACTGAGCATCTGTCAGAATTCCGTGCAACAGAATGGGCCAATCAACTCATGACGTCACGCGTTTTCACCAATCAGTTAACCGAGTCGCCTCTGGTGAATAGATTCCCGCACGCCTCCAGTGAATCATTAACACATTAAATGGGGATCATTGGACGGTCCAGTGGCAAGGAATGGAGGCGATTCATCACGCGTTTTTCTGTCAGACCTGTAGCATTCAGTCTGAGGTTCTTCATTCCAGCAATCAGAAGATGACACGTGTCTAGTCTGTTTATGTCTGCCCCAATTCTTGTGCGCCACGTGTACAGTCCGTTGAATTCGGATAGAGTTGAGGGAAATTGATAAATGCACCCAGAAAATTACACTCAAGCAGAATTTGAATAGAAATAAAGGCAAAAGAGTGCTAAATACCCCCCAAATTACTACCCCAAACCAGAATCCGGATCAAGCCAAATTTTTAGTCCCACAAGCTTAATTCCAAATATTTTCTAGGTCATTATTCTTTATAAAAATACACCCTTTTCTCTCTCTAAGGGGCATCATTCATACATCCATTCTCACATCAAAATTCTCACACCCATTTTTTTTCTTCCATTCTTCCACCATTTTCATTTCTTTTCTTTTCCACCATTAATGTCCACAAGCTTCAAATCTTCATTTCTTGAGAGTAAAAGGAGAGAGTAGAATTTTAGAAAAAAGTGCTTAATCTAGAAGGAGTAATTGCTAAATCGACCAAGAAGGGGAGAAATCGAGAACGATTGGCATCTTTAGGGTTAGATTTATTTTTCTTTTTATTTTTGGATTAATAAAATGAATCAAGAATATGTAAACATGATTTTTGTGGGCATGAGTGAGTAGTTTTTTTAGTAGGGAATGACTTTTTGTGTGAAATATGTTGATGAAATCTTAAGTTGAATTTTGGTTTTTATTACGGGATTTTGAGATTAAGTTTCAACATTTTTTTATGAGATCTAAAATCGCATTATTTGGAAAAATAATTTGATTTGAAGTGTTCGTGAGATTTGTTGAGATTTGTTTGAGTAATAATAACTTGGAAAAGTTTTTCTTTATTCGAATAAGGCTAGAATCAAGTATAAGAACAACTTAAAAGTGGAAGTTTTTAAGTGAATCTAATGTTTTCTTGATTTGTTGATTATTTTTGGAAGAATCTAATCAAGTCTTACTTCAAAAACCTTATTAATAAATAACTAATTATTGTGATCGATGATTCACATGACACACAAATCGTCTATATTTCTCTACTCTTTCTTTTATTAAACTCTCAAAAACAAACTTTATTTCTTTTATTTTCTCTTGAATCTATTTCTTATTAAAACATCAACAATTCTTCTTAAACTACAATGCTAAATGAAAAATGAGATTAAAAAGTTAATGATTTAAGGCCTTGATTCCTTGTGTTCGACACCCTAAACTCAAATTCCATATATACACTTGTTAATGAATTAGGGGACTTATAAATATTTTTGCTAAGATTGAGAATCGAATGACGACACGATATATGCATTCTTACAAATGGCGCCGTTGCCGGGGAAGCGGCTTGCATTAAATTTTTGACTAACCGATCTCACGTTTTTTTCTAGTGTTTTTGTCTTTGTTTGTTTTGAAAGTATATGAGAAGGACAAGGTCGCAAGGCGAACCTCAAATACCTTTAGATCCAGAGATTAATAAGACGCTTCGGGATATCAAGAAGAACAAGGGAAGAGGCGTGACGAGTTCTTCATCCTCTTCAAAACGACATCCGAGCGTGGAGGCTTCTCCTACCTTAGGGCCTCAAGATCCAAAGACGGAGCTACCACTAGTGGAAGATCCACAAAAACAAGCTCAAGATCTTTCGATCAACCTCAACATCCGATCTTCACCATCAGGACTTTTCTATCCATTCAAAAACTTAGATTCACTATCATCTTCATCATCTCAAGTTATAAAAGTTGAAAAAAACTTTAAAAAATCAAGATAAAGTAAAAATGGCTGAAGAGAAAACATTAGGAGAGCTATTAGCACACAATCTTCAACAAAATCCAGGAAATATTGTGATACCAACTGTGCCAAACTTTAAATTGAATCCTTCCATATTAGGTGTTTTACCTATTTTTGAAGGCCATAGAAATGAAAATCCATACACACATTTGGGTGAATTAGATCATAAATGTATAGCTCTTTTTGGTAAAACTAATGATTTGGATAATATTAAACTCACTCTTTTTTCTCACACTTTAGGAAACGCTCCTCGAGACTGGCTGAATCACACACATCCGATGTTCTGCCTGAGGCAAACGAAGTTCAATGGCCTTCTCTAATCCCTACATTCAAATAAAAAAATAAATATGAAATAATTTATAATTTCTATAGTTGTATTTCATAATTTTATAAATTGAATAGTAGTAATTTACCTTTTGCTTATCACTAATTAAAACCCATTGATGACCCAAGCCCATATCCAAATCATCCGCTAACAACTTTAAAAACCAATCCCAATTTTCTTTATTCTCCACATCAACCATAGCCCAAGCAATAGGATACATCTGGTTGTTACCGTCTCTTCCAACCGCAGAAAGTATTTGGAATTTCACGGGCCCCTTGGAAAAGCAACCATCTAATTCAACTACCTTTCTACAACCATTTAAAAACCCTTTTTTGCAAGCACCAAAACAAATATACATTCTCCAAAAATATGGTACATCCTCCACATTCATTCGTTTCACATTTATTTTAATAGTGCTCTCTTTATCTCCTTGATACAATGCTTCGGCATAGTCCCAAATCCATGCATATTCCTCGGTAAAACTTCGTAGAATTTTTTCCGTTACCATTAATTTTGCCCTTCGGCATTTGCTCAATGTAATATTAACAAGCATGTCTTTTTTGAATGTTTCTTGCATTTCTCTTATTTTCCAACCCGGTTGTGATTTAATTCTATCTTCATATACCCCGGCAAGATGTGATGCCGTAATTCGGCTACACTTAAAAGAAGGTACACACTTGCGCTTAGAAATGAATGTTTTAACAATAAAACACTCGCTTTGATTATCTATAGAGGCAAATAAGCTCCAAGGGCATTCTGCCCAATTACATACCGCTCTAACTCTAGTACTATCATTTTTCTTAAATTTAATATCTTTCACGTTAGCAATAATGTATTTTTTAGTGCATCCTTAAACTCGTCGGCTCCGGTAAATTTCATCCCAACGAAAAATTCATGCGATTTATTGCGTGGATCATAATTAACGTACTGATTGTTTTGTCTAATTTCATTATTGGAATCTTTTTGACTATTATACTCCTCTCCGCTACTCTCATCAAGACTACCACACTCACTCGAATGAAAATATTCATTATCCACATATTCAACATCCAATGGTAGAACTTCTTCATAAATATCCCCCCCCTCCTCATCAACATACACGTGAACTTGACTTGAATTTATACTCTCCTCACTTGTACATACATGCTCTACATAAACATCAACACTCTTAATACGTTCAAACCATCCATACATTTCATTTATGGACTCATCATTCCACAAAAGTTTTAGGCCATCCTTTAAACGCCTACCCGGTAATCGGTAATACACCTTTATTATATCATACACATCTATTTTTTCCTTTAATATATGTATAAAATCACAATAATTATTTCTCTCTACTAAATTATCCAATATTTCTTTTTTACCATTAATGTACTCACAATTGGAATTCTTGTGCACAAATTTACCACCATAAAATACATGGATCCTAGCATTTTCCATGTGTATAATCCTATAGCACAATAATCAAACATCTTATTAATATTAATTTCAAAATAAATTAGGTTTTATTTCAAAATAAAATTATATCTAACCTTAGTATAGAAATCTTGTTTTTTTATTATTCTTTAGATCAAATCTTTCAAGTAACTTCACCCAAGAGTGATGAAAACTGATGCGAGGAATAAAGAAAAGAAAGCAAGAAGAAAAAGGGGCCTTGAAAAGAGAGAGAGGAGAGAGTGGCGACAACCAGCGGTGGCCGACGGTGGCTGGCGGCGGACCGGCGAGTGGCCGCCGGCGAACCAACGAGTGGAGATGCTAGGTGAGGTTTCTCTTCTTTTTTTTTCCTCTCTTCTTCTTTTGTTCTCTGTTCGGAGTTTGGGAGGGAAGGGGAAAATATTTTAATAATTGTTTATGTTGGGATTAGTTAACAAGTATATTTATTTGGGATTAAAAAATAGTTTAGATAATTAATTAGATTTATTAATAAAATATGTATTTTTTGACACGTCATCAAAATAAATTTTGCCACGTCATCATTTAACGGTCCAGTCAGCACTTAACTAATGGAGGGATTTAATTGAACAAAATATAAGAGGTTAGAGACTTGATTGAACAAATTGAGAGAAAAAGGACTTGATTGAACAATTTACAAGAGGAAAGGGACCAAAAGAACACTTTTCTCAAATAAAAATAACCAATATTTTGGTTCTCTCTCTCCCTTTCTTGGCTACATTGCATTAACCTTCTTCTTAGACAAACAGACATTTTCTTCCAACATCTATAATAGGTTAATTTTACGGATTTAAAAATAAAATTATAAAAATCACAAAATTCACAATAACAAATTCAATAACAATCAGTTCATATCTGAAAATATGTCGATAAACATAATAACAATCCATATTCGATATAACATGCACAAATATTCATTTAAAATGCTACAACACACATAAATATCTTAAAATCCTCGATTTTACAAGCCTAATCATCCCACCGTGTGATGGATCCTAACCTTTGTGTCGTATTTTCGGCAAACATCTCATCTCCAAATTAGTGCGGGCATTCTTGACGGATCCGGTTCCTGAACCGGACATTTTTGTATTACGAGCATTAATACCCTAAACAAAAGTACAAATATCAATTATAATTCATATTAAACACTATTTTGGCGCATATTTATCTTCTTTATAACTGTACTTTTGATGTACCTGCATGTTTATTTCATATTTTTAATAAAAATAATTATCTTGGCAACATTAAATACACTCACTATTATTTTATGCTATTTTATGGTTTATATGGATCAAAATATAGAAATGGAGCAAAGAGATAAAGATAGGCCGAATTAGCCCGGAACATGCTGACACATCTTCAGTATTTGGGCCATAACTTGTGCACCATATGTCGTATGAAGGCAGGAAGTCTTGATCTTCTTTCAAATACCATCATTGTAAGGTTGTATTGTTTCTTTGTTGTGTTGTTTGGGTTGTGATATGGATTTAGAAAGATAATAGATCCGTCTACAACTTTCCTTCTTTACTCAATTACAAATTCGGCTTCTAAGTCAGTCAGAAATAGAGATCTTTACTGCAGAAAGAATTTGGACAGATTTGGCAGAATTTAGTGCTGAATATTTCAAAATTATTGTGAGATTTGGTCAAGATTTCAAAATATTTCCACCCTTACTGCTATATAACCCCCCTAGAAGGAGAGACCCATTCATCCATCATTAATACACATCTTTTACACACCTCCATACCGTTATTCACCACCCATACATCTCTTACACATCTTTCCACCCTCATATTCTGACGAGCACGAGGCAGATTCACGGGAGAAACATAGAAAGAAGAAGGCACACCTAGATGCTAGTGGGGTGATCCGACCTCTTCACACGTGTTAATGGTTATTTTATGCTATTATTTTTATTATTTGCTATGTTTGAGATCATGTATGGTGAGTAGTTTTCTTTGTGATGTGATTGACATGTATTGAGTTGTATAAGAATGTTGAGATTATTATATGTTAATGAACTATTGGTTATTTCGATAGAAAGTCCACTCCCAAGGGCTGGAATGTAAGGTAATCTTCTTTACTTTCATTTTTAACTTGATTTTATTTATACAAACTTACGTGAATTCATTAAATCGATTTTGTGTATTTGCTTTTATTTATTTGTTGAAGGAGAAACAAACTTGTTGGATAGAGACTCTAGTTTTTTTTTATTCCGACAAATATTTAAAAATGAATTTTTAATCAAAAGATTTTCAACACGAATTAGGATCTCTTGATTAAGTGGGGGATCTTATTTTAACCTTTTTGAAAATAGAATTTGAATCAATTTTTATTTTGTTTTCAAAAGTGGATCTGTTGTCGGAAGGTGAGTTCTTACTCAAGTTGGATCTCGATTTTTTGTACAACCGATAATTAAAACAACTTCTTTTACTCGAGTAATTGGTTTAATTGTTTATCAGAGAACAACCCAGCACATGATTAATCAAATAATCTGACTAAATCGATGATACAAAATTATACAACTCAATTAAGTCAATCACATCACGCTTCTTAATCATCAAAAGACCCCAATCAACCCTTTTATTTTGTTTTGGTACGGTAACCTAATCTTAACTTCTTTGTCCCCAAGTCAATCAAATAACCCCCCCCAAATCAATTCCCGTTTTAAATACAAAATTTAGTTAAATAATAAACAATCCAATCTCACATAACCCCGTTTCCGTTCGACGAGTCAGCGTCCGACTCAAACAGCCTAAGGACTTCTAGGTTTTTGGTCTGTCAAGTCTCGGATTCGAAAAGTCGAATTCTAACTTCTTTCCTTTCTCGTGGATCGACCCTTGCTTCCACTTCTACATTCTTTTCACTCCTCATCATTTCTTTCATTATTAACCAACGCAAGGACCTATAAATTTCTAAACTTCTGACGCGGCGAGCGACGGTCGTGTCAATTCAATTACTATATTCCTCAAAATAATAGAACTTTTAATTTTAAAACCTAACAACAAAATTTTAAGACTTAAATCCTAATTTAAATCTTAAACCCTCCTAAAAAAATTACGAGGTAATGGTTGTCAAAATTACCACAAATTAACAACAAGTTTGATAAACGTAAGATTTAATACTTCTCACTAAATCAGAGATGAAAAATGAAATACCGATGTATCCAATTATATAATAATTTGTTGATAACCATACATAAATTGCTATAAAATATCAATGAATTTGAGAAAGTAAACACTAATATTTAAGAAAAATATCATCACCTGACTGAAAGAAATAATACCGTAGACCAAACCGTTTTACTATGTGGGAAATGAATTATGTATCGGACATTACATAATTATATTATTAATTGACGATAAATATGTATGTTCGTCTACGTCATCAGAATACGTGATAATGATAGTAATATACCATACAACAAAGTGAATACAATTCTAAAAGTATTTATAGTCATAAATGAGATGTTTGTGTAGACAAACATACTTGAAGGTCAAGTCTTATATGTACACTAGTATGTTTGTTAACTGATGAATACATTTTACTAATCATAGATTTCGAATATCAAGTCATTAACATAAATATATGTTAGAGAACATATATTGAAATGACCTACTATAAAAATATATATGATCTATGTCATTAGTGTTTTCTCATCATCTAATGTATAAGTATTCCGTTGACTTGAGATTATCATGGATTTCTTTATGGATATCTTCACACTTTGACATAATCAAACATTATTTTAACCAGATAATTATAAAAGATATGAGCGGATACTTAGTAAACCATGAGAAGGAATATGAATGATCAAGATAGAATTTATTATTCTTGAATATGAATGAGATACCTATGGGCCCCTGATGAATTGAGACTGAAGTAAAGCACACGACCGTGTCCCAAAAAATTTAATAAACGTTGTTAATGTCTTTTAATTTATTCAGTCTAATTATAGATCAAAAAAAAATATTAATCATATTAAAGATGACATAAACAATCATGCCTTAATCAATAAGAATATCGTATAACAAAGGGACTGAATATATAATTACTAATTAGGTACGTATCATTCATTTAATTTGAATAATAATAATGTCTTATCAGAGGTCATATATAATTTATAAATTTGAAGTTTATTGTCAACATTAAATGAACCTGCATGGTCGCACATAAAAAAATAACTTGGTTGGACACATAAAATCAAAAGGAAGGTGAAGAAGTACAAGAATGAGATGTTATAACTTACATGTACGGACATATAGGTTCCACGCTCTAATATAAGGCTGCCTATATATAAATAGATGACGGGATCATCAGATTTACATAAGATCATCAAAGAAAACCCTAGCCAACTTTTGATAAGGAAGGGAAAAGAATCTATATTGAGAGAGGGAAACCAGACACTGTATACTCCGATTTCTCCACCAAGGAAAGAGGGCATTGGTGTGTGGATATGTGTAGAGGGCGGGCAATGCCAAAGTTCTAGTGGCTTTCATGATCAGAATCTCGTAAGGGCTGCGATCGAGACATTTGGAGTCAGATTGAGAAAAGAGAATCGTTCGGAGATGAGTCACCATCATTCTACACAAGGAGATCATTCAGAGAGAAATCAGGAAACCCTACTAACTAGATTTGCCGAATCCGAGTTATGAAATTAGATTTCTTAATTATACGATTTGATCAGCATATATGATTCCTCGGTTTGGAAACAAGTGAAATTTTTATTTCACTGTGCATATTCGATTACGCATTTCCTTACACTTACGGCCAAGAGAAAATATCTTAGATGAATTCAAAAAAGAGGTTGAATAATAATTTAGGCTATGTTAGGGAGCAAGATAAGCTGGTAGAGATAACTTTATAGAAGGATAAGAGATTATCTCCTTTTAACTCCAATTTTTGCACTGGTGTTTTGGTGGGATAATATTGAATTAAAAAAAAAAGGTTGAATTAAAAAAGTTGGGATAATATTGAATTTAAAAAAAAAAAAGGTTTTTGAACAGAAAAAATGTCCTTTCTTTATTAATCAATTATACCGTTCAGAACTACGCAAAATCAATCTAAACTTGGTTAAAATGCTATTATTGTCTATATGAGACAAAATAATTAGTGTTGGCTTATTGAAAAAAAATGCAAATACACTCTGTTTTTCTAGTTTAGTTTTTCTAACTTTTATTCTTCATTTCTCATGCCTGATTCATCATTCTCATTCCTTCATTCCTCAATTATAATCTGACTAAATCCAATGAATATAAATTAATCAATTAGTTACAAAAAATGGAGGACTTTTCTGTTTTCTAATGCAAACATCAATATTTTGTTATACCTTTCTTTTTTGTAAATAAACAATCTAAAAATACTGGATATTACGAAATTAGAAAAATAAGTATGGTTATTAATGGAAGTTAAAATTAGAGGGAATAATAGAGTTAGTGGGCATTGATGAGAATTAATACAATTTAATGACTAGAGGAGTAGTTTTAGGTCTAGATTCAATGTATTAAGAAAAATAAAATGTCACCATGTATGCTATATAAACATGGCTATGTTGTAGTGTCAAAAAACATAGAAAAGAAATTATGAAAGAGATATTCCAATATAATAAAGTTAAAGAGTTGGTATTTTTAAATGATATCATTTTTTTTTTATCAAAATGGTACCAGAGCCATGGTGAATACGATGACCGGACAATTGAGCTTTTCTCGTCTTACGAGGACGAACTACGAGAATTGTAATGTCCTATTGAAGGCGCTTCTTGGATCAGAGGATCAATGGGAGATAGTGAAAACCGGTATGACGAACGGGATCCAACTCCAACGAAAGGCATCACATTGAAATCGTTGAAGGAAAGTCGCAAGAAGGACAAGAAGGCACTTTACTACCTCTACCAAGTGGTCGATGAATCCGCTTTCGAAAAAATTGACGGTGCACAAAATTCAAATGAGACATGAGAGATTCTCCAAACGGCTTATAAAGGAGCCGAGCGAGTGAAGTAAGTTCGCCTACAAACGCTTCGAGGAGAATTCGAGACGATGAAGATGAACAAGTCGGAGGGAGTTTTCGACTATGGTACGAGTGTTATTATTGTTGCCAATCAAATCAAGAGCAATGATGAGACTCTAAGTGACGGGCGAATTGTGAAAAAAATTCTTCGGTCTTTGACCGATGAATTCGAAAATGTTGTGTGGGCAATTGAGAAGTCCAAAGATTTGGACAAAGTAACGGTAGATGAGTTGACGGGCTCGTTGGAAGCTCCCGAGACGAGAAAAAAAGAAAAAGAATCAAGAGAATTTGGAAAAATCACTCCAAGCGAAGGTGTCGATATCCGGTAATAAAAAAAATAGATGTCAACAAGGGTGTGATCAAGGGCGTGGTCGTGATTATAGTCGCGACCGTGAAGGAGGAAATGAAGAGAAAAAAGGGAAGAACGAGATTCGAATTTTTAAACTCGTGCTTGATATGAACAGTGATTGTCGCAGATACGTATCAGGCACAGACTGTATCTGATGCTGGGCATATGCAATTGTACTTTCAGGCACGACCTATCAGGCAAGGTAACTGTGCCTGAAATCTTCAAGCACGGGTTTTTGGGATTTCAAGTACATTCTTTTAGGTTTACAGGCATGATTTCTCAGCATGTATGACTCCCAGTTTTCTGTTGTGAATCTTGAGCAAACCGACGTTTTTATTATTTGCATGACAAATCGTAACTCAATGTTACGCCCCATTTAAATATCATTAATCTCCATTATCATAGTATTTATCATATCATTAAATGAGAGTAATGATCACAATAACTTGCACGATCCACCTGAAAACTAATTCATAGAGATTTGGATCTCGTGATCAGATTATTGAGATCCATGGAAAGCTCTAAACTCAAAAATACTATTTAGGGATATGATACATCACTACGGTAGTGCAATCATAGTGCACTCCATGTTTTTTTTATTTTTTCAGCGAAACAATATATATAAATAAAAAAGTATATAAAATTACACAAGTATATATCAAAATAGTATACATAATACAATAACGTTATATAAGATACAAAAACAATATATATATATATAACTCAACAAGCGTAGGTTAAAGATTGACCATTGACCCGGAATGATACAAGAGTAATTTAAGGAAGTGATACACATTTTTCTACTATTTAAATCCAAGGAAGAATTTTCCGAATTTTTTTGAATAGTAGCACTATTTTGAAGAATAATTAATCATATAGCATGATTTTCAAAATATTCGGGTAGGTAGCACTTCAGCCAGACCCTCTTGCTGGCGGAACTAGGGAATTTTTTTTTTTTGCTAATCTCGGCTATTTGGCACCCTTAAACAGCCTTAATTAATGAAAAATGCTAGTTCCGCCACTGGGTCTGGCAGAACTAGGTAAAATTTATTTTTGGCCCAATTTAGACGGTGAACTTGGCCAAAAAATGACGAAAATATAGGTTCCGCCAGACCCTCTGGCGGAACTACCTAGTTCCGCCAGTGGGTCTGGCGGAACTAGACCATTTTCCCAACTTACAATCTGACCCAAAAAGTCCAAAAAATGGTCTAGTTCCGCCAGACCCTTTGGCGGAACTAGCTATTTTCTAGCTAGTTCCGCCAGTGGGTCTGGCGGAACTAGACCATTTTCCCAACTTACAATCTGACCCAAAAAGTCCAAAAAAATGGTCTAGTTCCGCCAGACCCTTTGGCGGAACTAGCTATTTTCTAGCTAGTTCCGCCAGTGGGTCTGGCGGAACTAGACCATTTTCCCAACTTACAATCTGACCCAAAAAGTCCAAAAAAATGGTCTAGAACTAGCTATTTTCTAGCTAGTTCCGCCAGTGGGTCTGGCGGAACTAGACCATTTTCGCAACTTACAATCTGACCCAAAAAGTCCAAAAAAATGGTCTAGTTCCGCCAGATCCTTTGGCGGAACTAGCTATTTTCTAGCTAGTTCCGCCAGACCCTCTGGCGGAACTAGCTAGTTCCGCCATTTTCCCAACTTAGTAACGGTTTTTATGGAAGAACCGTTACTAAGTGTCAAATTTAGTAACGGTTGTTTCATAAAAACCGTTACTAAATGAAAAAAAAAAATTCCCGATTTAGTATCGGTTCTTTGGTAAAAACCGATACAGTATTACTATTTAGTATCGGTTTTTCGTTAAAAACCGTTACTAAATCCTAAATTTTGAAATTTTTTTTGGAACTAGACCATTTTTTTGGACTTTTTGGGTCAGATTGTAAGTTGGGAAAATGGTCTAGTTCCGCCAGATCCTCTGGCGGAACTAGCTATTTTCTAGCTAGTTCCGCCAGAGCGTCTGGCAGAACTAGCTAGAAATAAGTAGTTCCGCCAGGCTATCTGGCGGAACCTGTATAGCGTCTCTTCCGGACAGGCTGACCCCAAAAAATTGAAAAATAAGCTAGTTTCGCCAGACCCTTTGGCGGAACTTGTTCAATCATTGGAGCCTGTTATAAAAGGAAAATCTTTCTCTCTCTCCCCCAATCTAACCTAAAATCCGCCCCCAAAAAATAAGACTACTATTCAGGCGATTTTGAAGTGTATTTGAGGTGATTTTGACCCAAATAAATAGAGAAAATAGAAGAAAAGAAAGACGGAAATTAGGTATTGTATTATAGATTGTTTTTTCATTAAATAATTAATTGATTTTATTATATATTTGTTGTTAATTTGTTGAAATATTATTGCAATTAGTAAGAAGAAAATGGCACAAAACTCTCAAATTCTTGTATATTATGATGGTCTTATTGCAAATCTACCAAACGGATGCAATTACGACCCGGAGGAACCGGCTTATATTCCAGAAAGTACAACCACAAATAGAGATTATGACCAACTGTGTAACGAAATTTATGAGAATCTCGGTTGGTCGTATAATGATATTCTTTTAATCCGAGGTCGGCTTCCTTCCCTTAAGAAAGGCATTTGGCATTATAGGTTAGTGAAAATTATGAATAATACACAATTGATTAATTTTGCGGTGCACGTCATAAGGGTTGGGATGGAGGAATTAGAAATATATGTTGATCGCGTCCAAAATAAAGAATATCAGATAGGAACTAGTAGTAGATCAAATGTAATTCCAAATGCAGATGAAAATGAGATATTAGAACCCGTTGAAAATGAAATAAATATTGAAAATGCGAATGAGGACCCGTTTGCGACCTTTGATATGGCACGTGTGAGCAATAATGTACTTCCCGAAATAGATGATGATGAAAATGAATTAGATGAGGAACCGAAATGGAGTCAGAGGACGAGGAAGAAATTTATGGAGATGGCGATGAAGAAATGGAGAGAGTGAACCATCAGACGGGATTTATATATACGGAAGAGGGTGAGATGGTTAGTGTAGGTACTTTCGGTGATGGGCCGGCTGCTGAATTCGAAGATAGTTCAATGTAGGAATATGCGAGAAATGATGTCTTATCTGGCATGAATGTGAATGAAAATGATGATGAAATATTGTATAAGGGACGTACATTTGAAACGAAATCAGAACTACAATCGGTTGTAAGAGCATACAGTGTGAAGCATCACCGAGAAATAGAAGTAGACCACTCGAATAAAACGAGATATATTGTGATATGCAAGCTTAAAGATGAAGGTACTAGAGGATGTAGTTGGAGGATACACGCTTCGATTAATAAAAAAAATAATTTATGGGAGATTAAAACATTTAGACAACCACACGTATGTATTAACCAAACACCTAGAAGAGACCACAAATAGTTAACGAGTGCGCTTGTTGGGGGGCTAATTCTAGATATCGTAAGAGCGGATTTAGATGTTAAAACTGTAACCATAATAGAAGCCGTTAAATTGAAGGTTGAATATACCATATCGTATTGGAAGGTTTGGCACGCAAAACAACACGCGTTTCGATTCTTATTTGGGGGTTGGAGGGAGGCTTATAATTTGCTCCCTAAGTTGATGGCGGCAATAACATCAACAAATCCTGGTACTTTGTATATATTTAAAACTGGTGCCCCAAATAGAGATGGTGAGTTGAAGTTCTAAGGTCTATTTTGGGCATTTGGCCCATCACTACATGGTTTTCAATTTTGCAAGCCCGTCATAACAGTAGATGGAACATTTCTAACCGGAAAATACCAAGGAACTTTACTGACGGCGATTGGTACCGACGCAAATGGTCAATTATTTCCTTTAGCTTTTGCTTTAGTTGATAGGGAGAAGAATGCCGGATCAGAAAACGGTGGTTGAAAAGCTGCCTACAGGTGACACATGGGGGTGGTTTTTTAATTGTTTGCGTGATGTTCTCGGAGAAGAAAATATGTATTGCATTATTTCGGATAGGCATGCTGGCATAATTAGTGCAATGAGAGTGAGAAGGTGGCTGCCACCTTATGGTTATCATCGTTATTGTATGCGGCATCTTCAAGCAAATTTCAGTAATGCTGTAACAGACAAAACAATGGTTCCAATGATTCAAGGATTAGTACGTGCGCACAACAAATATAAATTTAATAAGATATGGGAAAAAATGGAATAAAAAGATAGTTCAGCGACCGATTGGTTACAAAAGATAAATAAATCAAATTGGGCGATTTCGTACGATACTGAAGGTCGTCGGTGGGGCATACCAACTAGCAATAACGCCGAAGTGATGAATTTTGTTTTCAAAGGTATAAGAAAACTACCCGTTACGGCAATTGTGGAGGCGACATTTTATAAGCTAAATTGTTATCACGTGAGATATCGGGCGGTTGCTGATATGAGGGAAAAGAATTAGTCGGATATAGTGATGTTAAAAATGGAACGTAGACGCATTAAGGCTGCTAGGCATGAAGTCACTTGCTACAACTTAGAGCAAGCTATTTATCAGGTGCTTACGCAAGCCCGGCGTTCGACGAGTGGTATCGGAATTCCGAGAAAGAAATGGCGAGTAGATATCAACGAAGGAAAATGCGAGTGTCAGAAACCTATGATATACCACTACCCGTGTTTGCACGTCATAGCAGTTTGTATACGCAAAGTTATATCTAGCGAAGTTTTCATTCATCCGTGTTATTCCTTGGATAATTTGAAACGTACGTATGAAAAAGTTTCTATCCTGTAAAGGAAAAATCACAATGGACGCCACGCATAGAAATTTGTAATTACAATTTATTTCCTGGTGATAAACTTATTGTTGGGTTTCTACCGTTCATAACGCAGCGGAAAATACAAAACGAAACAAAAATTGAATTTGAAACCCAAAAGAAGGATCCGTGAATTACAATTAAATCAAAGAAAAGTTCATAACTTTGTACCTTCGGATTACGCTTAATCCATGATGATCAAAATCGAATTTGGTTGACGCTTTTCTTTACCCGATTCCAAACCGGTTTCCAAACCGATCCTTTGTATGTTTCGCCTAACCGGTCTAACAAACCGATCTCCAAACGAACGGATTCTCCAAGCAAACCGATTCTCCAAACAAATCACGGTTTCTACCCGAATCACAAAGACGCCGCACTTCGCTTCGTCCTCTACCGGTATCCACACGAACAACCCCTTTGAACGGATAAAGAACGATATATGCTAGTATCCGTTCTTCGTTTCTCTCACAGAAATAACAAGAGAATAATTTTCGGATTTTTCTCTCCTCTTTGTCTCACAAAAGATGGACGAAAATATTATGATCCTTAATCTGATTTTGGGGTGTCTCTTGTGCCTACATAGTCCATTCGTTTCATATCCTATGTGCATGGTAACTATGTAACCATATATGCAACACACCTTATCATATAAGATGTAGGATTGGATGTGTCACTTGACTATGTAGCTCTCTATACAACTTATCACATAAGTTATGATTTTTCTGTGTACGTCTCAATAGTTGTTCTTTGTGTGTGACCCTGTAGGTTTACTTAATGTTGGCAACAATCACAATGGATTATAAATCATGAGCGGCCTCTAGCAAGACATCATGATTACCCAAATTAAGCAAATATAGATGATTCAATTAAACCTAATTTATGTCATGCATTGTATCCTTTTGTTACACGATATCTATATCGTCCATAAGGCATGGTATGTGTCAACCTTATGTTGGTCGATAAATATTTCTTGACACCGAATTTGATTGAACATGAAATGACATTAATAACTCTTTATTAATTCACTTGAGCACGACCGTGCATTTCTTCAATCAAATCATCAAGATGCCTAAAGATATCTCTCTCAATTTATGAGAGGAACAAATCCTATCTTAATTAAACTCTTTCCTCCGCATAATTCATTATATACCTAATTATAATCTTTATGACCGCCCGGTTAAAGACGATGTTAGATTATATTAAAGTATAAAATTTATCATGTAGGAAACTGAGATAATCTCAAGTCTAAGGATTACAGATACATTCTTTACTAAGAATAACTAATGACACGAACCATGTAGTACTCTCACGGTGGGTCAGTCCAGTATATGGTCTCTAACATATACTTATGTTAATGACTTAATAACTCTTATTCATGATCAGTAAAATGTGACCATCAGTCAACTAACATACTGATGTACATTTATAGCTTATCATAAAGTATGTTTGTCTCACAAACATCCTATGAATGATCAGGGACAGTTTAGAATATCATTCATAATACTTTATAGTTTTACTATCAAAGTCACATACTTTGATGATATAAAGCTGAATATCATATTCAAGGTTCATTTTAGTAATAAGAATAAAATAACCAATACGCATTTATTATATAAAATATCTCTAAATAAAAAAAAAATAATGTTTGTTTAACACAATCCATACATCTAGGTCTCAAATACATTGGCCTAGGACATACTACTAACACTTATAAGGACAAATGCTAACGGAAGGATGAAACGTGAAAGAAGGCAGGAGTTGCGAATCCAAAATAGTATGGACACCATGAACAAAGAAAAGCGTGTAATGAATTGCAGTGTCTGCAAATTACCAGGACACACTAAACGAAAGTGCACACAAATGGGTGGAGACCGTTACAATGGACCGTAGTTTGGTTTATTTAGTTTGTTTTCATTTTGTTTATTTTATTTAGTTTGTTTTATTTAATGGTGAGTAGTTGTAATGCTTAAGTTAAAACAATCTCAATAAACCATAAACCCTAAAAAATCAAACAAACAATCCGCAACATAATGCAAAGACCCAAACATAAACCCTAAAACACTAACATAAGTCCAAATCTCAAAACATAAACCCTAAAACACTAACATAAACCCTAAACATCTCCGCCGCGTGCACCACGGCCGCGTCCTCTTCCTCTCCCTCTCGCCTGGTTCCGAGTCTGCATCTGAGTGAGCTGACTGACGTCTTCTCCTCCTTCCTTTCCTCCCGCATCTGCTCTCGGTTCATTGAGCACCTCCCACTCAGTATCGCCGGGATACTCATTAAGCTGAGTACAAATTAGTTTTTGGCATCCCAACCATTTTCTGACGCCGTCCCTTACTTCCGCCCTCATATTTGCACCAAATTCTCGGAGCATTCTGAAACCTATGCGAGCTCCCTCCATGGCAGTTTGTGCCTTAAAATATTAAAAAAACTAAAAACTTTATAATTCTAAATTTAACTTTAAAAATATTACAAAAATTTACCGCTAATCTTTTTTCGGGGACCATGGGGCGGTATGTGCTCGAACCGTGCGAAATGGTGCTCTGCACCAATGGATCAGAATTCTGCCAATACCAGCTCATGTAACCATCATAATCCAGAGGGGTATACGGCTCCAGGGGATCCATTTGCGAATACCAATACCATTTATCGTTCCAACGTGTAATCCAATTCTTGTGAATCTTACGCCAATCGTTTCCCTTAAAATTCGTCAGGTCGTGTAATTCTTTGTCGGCAATTTTGTCGGCTTCAGGTATTTCCGGGGGTATTTTTTGTCGATACCCGAACTGTCGCATCACCCTCTCAGGACGATAACGCTCGACGATCCAGAAATAAATCAACGGCACATTGAGTAGTGTCGTAGTTCTTTCTTCATGACAAATGGGCGGTAGCCGATCGCGGTATGGTGCCCAAAATATATCACTTTGAGGGATGCTGTCTAACATGTCGTGGTTCGCCCACAAATGAGTAGTCGACGGATCCTCTTTAACTCTTGCATCTCTCCAGAGCATGCCAACCGTATTATTGTAATCCGGATCGTCGTAGATATTCAATCTTGCCGGGTTCAATGAAACTCTCGGTCTTCCGGTCGCAAAATGTTGCCAAGCCCATCATTGTAATAATAAGATGCAACCTCCCATATTTTTCCGATCGGGACCTGTACTTTTGCACAGCTCTCTGTACAGGTATACAAGTACCCCACTCCCAAATGCCCACTCATGCAAATTATTCATTTCTTGTAAAACTACCAGGGGCATGAGCGAATAACAGTCCCCATTCGGATCTGTAAATAAAATGTCGGAAAAAAATCCGATCATGTAAGCTCTACAATATTGCTCGACTCGTAATATGGGGGCATCACACTCCAAATCGGCAAAATTCTCCATGAACCATTTTTTTTACCAACACGTTGCTTTTCTTATTTCCTGATCCTCTGAACATCTCTTGGGGGGGTGTTTTTCCGAGTAGTTCCCCGGCTTTATTTGCCCAATTAATACCGCTGTTCTTCACACAAAGGGGCTTGCCATCCACCCGCAACCCCAACAAGCATGAAACATCCTCTAACGTTATGGTCATTTCTCCGTGCGGCATGTGGAACGTATGTGTCTCTTTTCTCCACCGTTCCTGCAGAGCGGTTATCAGTATGCCATCGATTGGTACATAACCGATTCTCTGCGTTTGTAACAAACACGCACTCGCAAAATATGGCTCGAACTAAACATTCCATGGCACCTACGGAAACGAAACATATAAGTAAATTATTTTTACATAATTAAATAAATAGATATATAGAAATAATTTTATATACAATACATTAATATGATGTTGCCTGTATCGGAACCCCCTTTCGCTTTAGCCTTGGTGTTGTCCGGTTGGCTGAAACATACGGTTCTGTGATCATCCTGGAATTCGTTTAGTGGACGATATACCGGACCTTCTGGCTCAACTATAGGAGCCTTCCCCCGATCTGCACGACTAGATCCGCCCCGACTAGATCCGCCCCTAGATGACATCCCTATATAAATAATACTATATAGTCAAAAATAAAAACCTAACAAATCACTATAAATAAATATATTACTAAACAAATATATTACTAAACAAATATATATTATATTTTTTTCTTAAAATAACTACATATTGAAAATTAATTATTAAATATTTTCATACCAAATAAAATTGATAAAAATATCCCTATATAAATAATAACTAAACAATATATTTTTACATAAGTAAATAAACATACTATTTAACACAAAAATAAACAAATTGCTTCATTCTTTTTTTTTTAATACAAAAAATTGTATATATTAAAAAAAACCATACACAATTACTATAAATAAATATATTACTAAATAAATTTATATTATATTTTTCTTTAAAATAACTAAGTAATAAAAAATAATTATAAATTTTTTTCATACCGAATAAATTTGACGAAATATTTACTCCTCCTTCTTCTTCTCCTTCTTCTTCTTCTTGTTCTTATTTTTCTCTAAAGAAATCAACAAAAATTCAAACAAATTTCAATACTATCAACCTATTTAAACCAATTTCAAACTAATCTCACTAAATCCATACCTATTTCGCACTAATTTCACTCAATCAAAACTTATTTCAATTCAACCAAATCAACAAAAATAACTAATCAAAACTCAAAATCAAACAAAATAACTTACATATTTCTTCTTCTTTCAAACTTCTCCTTCTCTTCCTTTAATTTCTCCCCTCTTTCTCCTTTAATTTCCTCTCAAATCGCATGAAATTTCGCCCCCAAAATTTTCTCTTTTTTTTTCGAACGGACGGGTAGGGTTAAAATGAGGGTCGGATGGGTTTAAATTGGGGTTTAAAAAAATGCAGTGGGTAGTTCTGCCAGACCCACTGGCGGAACTAGCTATTTCTAGCTAGTTTCGCCAGAGGGTCTGGCGGAACTGACTTTTTTATTGAAATGGCCAAAAAAAATAATTAAGGGATTTAGTAACGGTTTTTAACGAAAAACCGATACTAAATAGTAATACTGTATCGGTTTTTACCAAAGAACTGATACTAAATCGGGAAATTTTTTTTTTCATTTAGTAACGGTTTTTATGAAACAACCGTTACTAAATCTGACACTTAATAACGGTTTTTAACGAAAAACCGATACTAAATAGTAATACTGTATCGGTTTTTACCAAAGAACCGATACTAAATTGGGAAATTTTTTTTTTCATTTAGTAACGGTTTTTATGAAACAACCGTTACTAAATCTGACACTTAGTAACGGTTCTTCCATAAAAACCGTTACTAAGTTGGGAAAATGGTGGAACTAGCTAGTTCCGCCAGAGGGTCTAGCGGAACTAGCTAGAAAATAGCTAGTTCCGCCAAAGGGTCTGGCGGAACTAGACCATTTTTTTGGACTTTTTGGGTTAGATTGTAAGTTCGGAAAATGGTCTAGTTCCGCCAGACCCACTGGCGGAATTAGCTAGAAAATAGCTAGTTCCGCCAGAGGGTCTGGCGGAACTAGACCATTTTTTTGGACTTTTTGGGTCAGATTGTAAGTTGGGAAAATGGTCTAGTTCCGCCAGACCCACTGGCGGAACTAGCTAGAAAATAGCTAGTTCCGCTAGAGGGTCTGGCGGAACTAGACCATTTTTTTGGACTTTTTGTTTCTGATTGTAAGTTGGGAAAATGGTCTAGTTCCGCCAGACCCACTGGCGGAACCTATATTTTCGTCATTTTTGGGCCAATTGCACCGTCTAAATTGGGCTAAAAATAAATTTTACCTAGTTCCGCCAGACCCAGTGGCGGAACTAGCATTTTTCATTAATTAAGGCTGTTTAAGGGTGCCAAATGGCCGAGATTAGCAAAAAAAAAAAATTTCCTAGTTTCGCCAGACCCTCTGGCGGAACTACTTCAGTTCCGCCAGAGGGTCTGGCGGAAGTGCTACCTACCCAAATATTTTGAAAATCATGCTATCTGATTAATTATTCTTCAAAATAGTGCTACTATTCAAAAAAATTCGAATTTTCCTACATCCATTTGTCTCAGTCTCGCGTCAAACTCCACGACTATTATAAATTATAATATTTACCTCTTAAGAATTTTACTTTTAGTCCTTATATGATAATATTTGGCACCTTATACTTGAAATGGTGGGTCCACTAAAAGAATAAGGGATAATATTAGGTATACCTTTCCAAAAATTCAAAATATCAAATTTGCCCCTCTAAAGTTCATAATATCAAATTTATCCTTCTAAAGTTTAACTATTATCAAATTTACCCGTATCAAACTTCTAAAATATCAAATTTACCCACTTCAAATTTCTAAAATATCAAATTTACCCAAATTACCAAATTAACTATATTTTTAATCTTCTAAAAGCTAATTACTTTAATAGATAATATATTTAGTTGACTAATATGTCCCTCAACTCTTATTTTAGTTTAAATATACATTAGGGACCCTGATAGAGAACGATGTACTGTAATACGACTGTTCACGACAGATTCAATAACAGTATATATAATTTATTTTCTAATAACAATTTGTACATAACATTATATATATAATTAATTTTCTAATAACAAGTATATACATAAAAATGAAAACAAGTATATAAAAATGAAAAAACTATATATAAAATGGTAAAATAGTATAGAAAAGTAAAAAAATAAAAAATACATAAAGAATAAACAACAAGTATATAAAATGGCAAAATAGTATATAAAATGAGAAAACCGTATATAAAATGGAAAAAACAGTATATCTACAGTATTTTTTTATTAATTTGGATGGTAAAATAGAATTTTGGGTAAATTTGATATAAAATAAAATTTAAGAGGATAAATTTTGGTATTTTTAGTTTTGGAGGGGTAAATTTGATATTTTGGATTTTTAGAAGGGAATACGTGATATCACCCCAAAGAATAGAATTTTTTTGAATAGTAGCACTATTTTGAAGAATAATTAATCAGATAGCATGATTTTCAAAATATTTGGGTAGGTAGCACTTCCGCCAGACCCTCTGGCGGAACTGAAGTAGTTCCGCCAGAGGGTCTGGCGGAACTAGGGAATTTTTTTTTTGCTAATCTCGGCCATTTGGCACCCTTAAACAGCCTTAATTAATGAAAAAAGCTAGTTACGCCACCGGGTCTGGCGGAACTAGGTAAAATTTATTTTTGGCCCAATTTAGACGGTGAAATTGGTCCAAAAATGACGAAAATATAGTAGCTAGTTCCGCCAGTGGGTCTGGCGGAACTAAACCATTTTCCGTCTAGTTCCACCAGACCCTTTGGCGGAACTAGCTATTTTCTAGCTAGTTCCGCCAGACCCTCTGGCGGAACTGACTTTTTTTTTGAAATGGCCAAAAAAAACCATTAAGGGATTTAGTAACGGTTTTTAACGAAAAACCGATACTAAATAGTAATACTATATCGGTTTTTACCAAAGAACCGATACTAAGTCGGGAAATTTTTTTTTCCCACTTAGTAACGGTTTTTATGGAAGAACCGTTACTAAGTGTTAGATCTACTTATTTAGTAACGGTTTTTATGGAAGAACCGTTACTAAGTGTCAGATTTAGTAACGGTTGTTTTATAAAAACCGTTACTAAATGAAAAAAAATTTCCGATTTAGTATCGGTTCTTGATAAAAACCGATACAGTTTAATATTTAGTATCGGTTTTTTATTAAAAACCGTTACTAAACCCTAAATTTTGAAATTTTTTTTTCATTTATTTTTGTAAACGGGTTGCAAACCTCATTTATTTTTGTAAATCGGGAAATTTTTTTTCATTTAGTAACGGTTTTTTTAAAACAACCGTTACTAAATCTGACACTTAGTAACGGTTCTTCCATAAAAATCGTTACTAAATAAGTAGATCGAATACTTAGTAACGGTTCTTCCATAAAAACCGTTACTAAGTGGGAAAAAAAAAATTCCCGACTTAGTATCGGTTCTTTGGTAAAAACCGATACAGTATTACTATTTAGTATCGGTTTTTCGTTAAAAACCGTTACTAAATCCCTTAATGGTTTTTTTTGGCCATTTCAAAAAAAAAGTCAGTTCCGTCAGACCCTCTGGCGGAACTAGCTAGAAAATAGCTAGTTCCGCCAAAGGGTCTGGCGGAACTAGACCATTTTTTTGGACTTTTTGGGTCAGATTGTTAGTTGGGAAAATGGTCTAGTTCCGCCAGACCCACTGGCGGAACTAGCTAGTTCCGCCAGAGGCTTTGGCGGAACCTATATTTTCGTCATTTTTTGGCCAATTTCACCGTCTAAATTGGGCCAAAAATAAATTTTACCTAGTTCCGCCAGACCCGGTGACGGAACTAGCCTTTTTCATTAATTAAGGCTGTTTAAGGGTGCCAAATGGCCGAGATTAGCAAAAAAAAAAAATTCCCTAGTTCCGCCAGACCCTCTGGCGGAACTACTTCAGTTCCGCCAGAGGGTCTGGTGAAAGTGCTACCTACCCAAATATTTTGAAAATAATGCTATCTAATTAATTATTCTTCAAAATAGTGCTACTATTCAAAAAAATTCCAAAGAATAACAGAAAAAAAGTAAGAGCTTTATACCTAAAAAGCTAAAGAAAAAGCTGACGTCCCTCTTTAATCTTTAATGTAAGTTTGATTCTAATCAAATAAGAAAATCTATCGTACTAGTATTATTGCATATAGACTATCCAATCTACTTTAGAAATTCATTAATATGACGTAGGATGAGTAGTAAATCATATGGTTTTCGACTTGCAGGTATAATTCCATGTGTCGAGGTCAAAATTTTGTGCATGTTATATAGGTTTTTACATATATCAAATATTTTTTTCATTCAACTTAAATATGAATAATTTTTCCATTTTTGGTTGGTAAAATACTGTAATATTAATAAAAAAAAACTTTCTATAGTTTGAAAGAATTATACATCACCGTGTCCGTATCGTATAAGATATGATACACATATCCATATCAGTACAACATAGATTATAATTGATTATATAATAATTATTAAATTAAAAAATAAATATTACATTATTTTAAAATATCAATACTAAGTTTTATTAACAAAATATATTTTGGCACATCACATTTTGTTTTATATTTATAACAGATAGTAGTTATTATTTGATAATATTTATTAAGTTAAGCAAAATAAGAACCTGTATTTATGAAGAAAAAAAATCTTTTTTTAACTATTAGATTATATACAATTTTTTTATATAGAAATTAGTATAAATGATATCGACTCCCCTAACCCTAACATTCAGTGCCACGGCCCCTCACTATTACGAAAAAGCTATTAAAAACACGCCTCCATGGATTTGGCAGGTTTTTAACCCGAAACCAGGACTCCCATAGCAAAGTCCAAACAGCAAATTTTTCATACCTGCTGGAAAATGAAGACATTGAAATTGAGCTAGAAATTGAACAGGAAAACTGAGATTACAATTTCGGAGAAGGTATGGCTTTCTTTCTTTCTTCTCCCTGATGTCGCTTTGAATTTGGGTTTCTTACATTTACTTGCGTAATAATGTAACAACGGACTACTAGTCGAAATAGTAGTTATCGAAACTTGGATTCATGCTTTCAAAAAGAGGTGAATAGTAGAAGGGAGAAAATAATCTGAAAATGAGGTGACACTTCCATTTACTCATTTAGTCTCACAAGGAAAGTGGGTAGGACAAAAATGTCACAAGGCAATGAAGATTTTTGAATGAAAAAAAAAAATCATTAAAAGTTCTGTTTCATTGCATTTCAAAAAAATGAATTACGTTTCATTGAAACAAAAATGCTTTACACATTTTATTTATTAATACAAAATTAAGCTACGAATAAATATTATTAACCATTCATTTAAACTCACCAAATTTATATAAAAATAAAGAACCAAGTTTTCAAAGCGATAAGCAAACGGCACTAATATGGTACGTCCAAAAAATGGTCCAACAAAAAATTTACCAAAAATAAAAGAGCAGTCACAAATAAATTAAAAAAAATATATAATTTTTCCCATATGATAGTATCCTATGAAGTTGAAAATAACAATACCATATTAGGATGAAATTCGGATGCATTTGCTAACTATTTTTAATATAAATTAGTCATCAAATCATTTGCATTTTTGTTTTTAATTAAATTTGCATAATACATGTATCAGATCCATATCTAATCCGTTGATGACCCTACATAATATACCTAAAAATTGCAAAGAGAAAATAGTCATTTAACTGTGAGAACTGAGAAAAGCTCAAACTCCTATACACCTAAACATCGAAAATAATGTTCGTATCTTCTTAGTTGCTTTCTTTAATTTTACACAAGTTACAATGTTCACTTTTTCAGGTAATTTGAATGGGACGTACTGAACTATGAGATAGTTCAGCATTGGAGCTACCGCCGCTCACGCCAAGCTGAAATTGCTTTCTAGTTTCTATATTGTACATACTACTTGCATACAGGAATAAAACTGAGAGCAGAAAATGAGGTTCTCTACTTTCCTTGTATCCATATTAGAGACCCTGAAAACGGACAATGCCGTCCTATCCCGAATTGAGGTCCTTGTAGTTACCACCGCACTGCTTTACCTCTTAATGTTCTTCCTAGATATATATCGATACCGGTCTCGTAATAAATTTATCAAGTATGTATTAACACCCCTCAATGGCGGGGCTGATGCATCACTGCTCTACATTCTTGGCTCAATGCTGACCACGAAGTTCAATGATCTCTTTCTCGTTTGGGCTGTAATATTGGTGAATTTACGTTATAGTGCTAACCACATCTCTGCCTATGGTCTCCCAGACTACCAAAATGTGCGACTTGCTGAAATTTCACATATTTATGGATTGGTTTTGTCCGCCCACTTGAATGCAACCATGGGAACCAAATTCAGATATCCTTTATGGCTTCTGGGTATTACAAGTGTTAAGGATAACAAATCGGATGTTTGCTTATAATTGGGCCATGGCATCATGGTGGCACGGATGGAGCTCAATGTTGTTGACATCAACCATTCAATTACAGACTCCAGAGCTGAACAAAAAAAAAGAGATGGAAAAGTCTCAAGAGGTAAGCGACGGCGAAAAACAATCATCTCAGTCAGACACTAGACCGGAAGAGAGCACCAAACTAGCCCCACAAAGCAATTCAGTCAAAAGAACATACTCCAGCCCATCCAAGAATGATATGCCCCAAGAAACCTCCAATGTAGAACATGAACATGGCAACCTCCTCCATACACAAGAGGCCAAAAGGCCCCTAGAACAAACCAATCCTCATCGAATAGAACTTTCTTCTATTAGAGGATATCACTATTTTGTCCGGGGAGAAACAAAACAAAAGACGAAAGTCAGGGTACCTGACTATCTCATTTATTTAGATGTTCTTGCCGGAAATAAGTTTATAACTCTTGACAAGATATGGGAATGCAATAACTGGCTAATAGGCAAATCGATTGATCCTGACCGAAAGCTTAAATATTTGTCCCTCTCATTTGTGTTGTACAGGCTGCTCCGCTGTAGATTGGATGATCTACCCATCCCTGAGGGAAGAGTTTCACAGACGAGGAAGCTAATTTTCAGAGAAATCCTTGGTAATACCGAGAATGATGAGCGGGGATTTCAAATAATAGAGGCGGAGCTTGCTTTTATTAATGACTACTGCTATACCAGAAACCCTTTCATCTTTTGGGGAGGATTCCCAGTTATTGATGCGGGCTTCTTTGTTTTGACAGTAGCAGCTCTCATTTGGCTTGTTTTGGATATACGCAGATTATATGAACCTTCGAAGGCTCAATATATCCATTACTTGCATCAAGTTAATGTGGATCTTATCATAACTTGGGTTTTTATGTTCTTCGTTTTAGTTAAAGAGTTTTGGGAGATGGGCACATATGTTTTTTCTGACTGGAGTAAGGTGTTGTGGGTTTGTAAATCTGTAGAGAACCCTTGTTGTATAAAAAATAAATTAATGGAGAAATTGATCCGGTTCATTTGCAGACATAGAATGCTTAAACAATGGCATGGTACGATTAATATATATAATTTTATTGAATCATTCAATTACGATCCTTCGAATTGGAATATGCTTTACTGGGCAACTCTTGGGATGGCTCCCAAACGGTCTGAAGGAGAGAAACCGAGCCCTTCAATAAAAGTTCCAAAAGAAGTGCGAAAAGCAGTCATTCAGTCACTCCGGTTGCTGAAGTTTGAGAACAAGCATGAATCAGCTTGCACCTCGAAAATTATTACTAATCGATTATTGGATACCATGTCAATGTTGCTTCCTGACAAGGTGTTAGGGGAAAACTTCAGATTCTTATGGAGTGATCAGCTAGTAACAGCTTCCCATTTTATTCTGGTCTGGCATATTGCGACCTGCCTTTGTGAGATCAAATACTCCCAAGACCACAACATCAAGGAACCAAACAACAGTATGCTACACACTTTTCTCTCTCTTTTCAACTGCTGTTCATCCGAACCATTTGTTATGAGACTAGAAAAACTTCCTGAAAACATAAAACCGCACTATTCCGTAGCAAGCAGCATATCACAGTACTGTACCTATCTTCTAATTATAGAGCCAGAGCTATTACCAGATCACTTTTTTGTACCCAAGTTGGTTTTTGAGAAAACTGTATCTGACACCCGTGAAGCTTTACGCAATTGCAAATCTTTGAAAGAAATGTATGAATGTCTGATGAATAAAGCAAGAAAAGGCAAAGCCGCTCCGGCAGAAAGCCTGACGATTTTGCAAATGGGTACAGATTTGGGTTACCACCTAGTACAAATGGAGGAATTAGATCGTTGGAAGGCATTGGCAGAGTTATGGGCCAATTTGTTGGTCTACATGGCTCCTACCTGGAATGTTGCTGCTCATAAAAAATGCCTTGCCACCGGAGGGGAGTTCATAACGCAGATATGGGCAATTCTTTCTCATCTAGGAATCTTGGAAAGAACCTTGCTTCCGCAAAAGAAAGTCACTGGTGAAAATGTTGTCTAGAACAAAATTCCTATTTGTGCTCTTATTTTTATATTTTGATGTAGTGTATTTGTGATTTTAATGTTTTTAGTTTGGTTATTTTTTTTTTCAAAAAGGGTGTAGAAATAGATGATTTGTGAATTTAATAGATAATATGTTTTTGATGAAGTTTAGATGAGAGGGATAAAGAGAGAATAAGAAGATTTGTTTTCATTAATCTTAAAGAGAGATTAATGAAAGTTAATTATTTTGATTAACTTGATTGAATGGTACAATAATACTCTAGCCTATTTATTGGCTAGAATAATTATATCAAAATTAAAACAAATTAATTTATATCATAACTAACTTATACAAATTCAACTATTAATCTAAACATGATTGAATCACAATCATTCATCTATTAATCACCACTTAAGTAGTGGAGAGACATGTGATAACTAAATATCTCAACTATAATCTTAGCATAATACATGAAATGTCCATATTCAATTATTTACTCTAATAAAGGATGTTAAGTGTTATAAAATAAAACAAGAACAATATAAAGAGAGAATTGGAGGAGACAAAATGTTTATTCAATTGTGGGATTCCAGAAAACAATAGTCACTGCCATCTTTATATAGTAGAGGGGAGTGCTGGCCAAGAAATCTCTTGCCTGATTTAAAATAAAAATAAAGGAAATGATCTAACATAAATACAATATAATATACAGTAGTAAATATCCTGTCCCATAACTCCTTCCATTCTTACAAGCATTTCCTAATTTATCTTTACTTAGGGGTCAAGTATTGGACATCCACATTAATTATATTCATAATATTCCCCCTTTGATGTCCATAATTCATACGCATTAGATGTTGTCTCATTAAAAACCTTGCCAGGAAAACATAGTATGGCAAAACCTTGGCTAAGTAAAAAAGAGTACATCGCGTATTATCGTTATTGCTCATTATTTCATATATTAAACATGTCTTGTTAAAACCTTACTAGGTAAAAGCCTATGGGCAAAAATTCTGGTGAAGGAAAAATAGTGTATTATCATTCTATATATTATGCACAAAAACTATCTCGTTAAAAATCTTGTTAAGAAAATCCATTGGGACAAAAACCATAGATAAGGGAAAAAAAGTTCAGTGTGTATTATTTCTCCCCCTCATATATGCATCTATATGTGAGATGACAAAGTTCAATCTCTATAATATATGCTTAAGAAGAGATCTGTTGGAGGATAGTCAAAATGGGTATTATTGATATACTCCTTGTTTTTCCTTTTGGTTTAATTACTTGAGTCGGTTGGTGGTTTACATTTATTAAACCGTGAGAGATGGTGAAACTTCGATTAAGATCCGCAAGCCTCTTCCTAAATTAGTTTTTCAACATCGATTAAGATCCGCAGGCATACTAAACCTAATCAGCTTTAAGTCTCCAATCCTAGTTCATGATCCGATTAAGATCCGCAACCAATTCCTAAATTCTCAAGTTCCCTTACTAATACGAGCAATTAAGATCTGCCCCATACCGTACCGGCTAGTTACTTTTAACTTTTTGGTTTAAAATCTTACAACGGGACCTATTATTAAATCCAAACCAAATGACAAATATAATAGAACTTGAAAAGTAACTCAAAATAATTAATCAAAAAATATTTAATATAAATTCAAAAACTCACATAACTATAATATACCCAATTACACCATCCTGCCGATGCACTACTCTGTAGCAACGTGAAAACGTGTCGTTATTGTAATCACGTGTTAACAAAGAAATTTATAAGTTTCCTAATTCATCAATAAGTGTATAGTGAAATTTGAGTTTTAGGATGTCGAACACAAGGAAGCAATGCCTTAAATATTTCAACGTTCAATTCTCACTTTAAATTTAGTGTTGTGTTTTAAAAGATTGTTGTTTTTGCTCTAAATAGAAAGAATTTCACGCGAGATAAAATTAAAAAAAACAAATTTTCTTTTTAAAAGATAAAAGAGAAATAATAGGGAATTAGGACAATTTGTGTAACTTGAGAATCACTGATCACAAATGATAGCAAATTAATTATATAGTATTTATAAGTAAGGTTTAATTAATTTCTTTCCAAAAATTAATTAATAAACTCATCAACCTTCAGATCCATTAAAAACTTCTATTTTTAAGTGTTCTTATAATTGAATCAACCCTTATTTGAATAAGTATAACTTTTCCAAGTCACATATATTCAAACAAATCTCTAAGAATCTTTATAAATATTTAACATCAAATCATCATTCTAAATAATTTAACTTTAATTCTCATAAAAATATTTCAAGATTTAATCTTAAAAATACTATAATAAATGCAAAGTTTTCTCAAGATTTCATCATCAATGCTACACAAAAAGTCTTTTCCTATCCTTAAAATTACTCACTCATGTCCATGAAATAAATCATATTTGCAACAAAATTAAAATCCAAATAAGATAATAGAAAAAGAAAAGAAAGGAAAACTAAATCAAACCCTAAAGAAGTGAATCGTTCTCGATTTCTCCCCTTCTTGATCGATTTACCACTTTCCCTTCTAGTTCAAGCACTTCTTTCTTCTCTAAAATTCTACCCTCTCTCTCAAGTCTCAAAAATTGGAGTTTTGAAGTTTATGGACATTAATGGTGGAAAAGAAAATAATAGAGTTGAAAATGGTGAAAGAGATGAAAAATGATGTATGGTGATGTAAGAATGGAGGATTGAATGGTTGTGTGGATGTATGTGTGGATGAATGGCCCCTTCTAGAGAGAAGATGGGGTCTTTTTTATAGTGAAATTTACCCTAGAAAATATTTAGAATTAGGATGGTGGGACTAAACAATTTAGTTTGATCCGGATTCTTTTTTGGGTAGCAATTTGGGGGGTAAATAGCACTATTTCTTTCTTTTCTATACAAATTCAGCTTGGGTGCAAATTTTGGGTACATATAGCATTTCATTCTCATTCTCATCCGTTCCAACGGATTGCATACGTGTCGCTCAGGGGTTGGTCTGATCAAAATCAGATATATGATCCAATGGCCAAGATTTTGCCACGTGTTTCACCTTTCAATCTGTTAAAACGAACTTGCCACGTGTCGACGATTGATTGGCCGAGAAGAGAATCCTCGTACTGCGCTTCTGATTTCTGCAGAAAACGCGTTTTGTTCCTTCTCCATTTTTCTTCACCGGATGGTCCAGTGCACCCGGTTTTGCACGTTAATAAAGAAACGGAGGTGTCCAGTCTGAAAGGAAACGGAGAGGAAATGCTTGGCATCTGAAGATAACGCGTAATCTTTTCACGTGTATGCCACGTGGCGTGATCTGATTGGCTGGTAAGAGAATCTCGTACTGACGCGTCAGTAATGCTCCCCAATAAGAAATCGCCCCGTGTCCTTCCTGTTGTTGATAGTAACAGACTCTTCCACGTGTCGCTCCTTAATTCGCTGATTTCCAACGGAAGTTGCCACTTGTCAGTTCACGATTCGCTGATTTCAAACCGAATTTGCCACGTGTCACACTCCGGTTGGTTGGAAGAGTTTTGACCCGGTCATAGGTTGACTTTGACCAAGGTTGACCAAATCTTGTATCGCATTTTTTGGGAGTTCTAGAAGGTCTTTTTTCGCAAGGTTTGTACCGTTGGATTCGTATCGTCGCGCTCTACGATTTGACACCCAGTTTGACCCCTTTTGGAAAAGTTGACTTTTGGTCAACTCGGCGATTTCTTGGGTTTGACTTTCCGTCTTATTGTGGATTTTGTAGGTCTTGGCTTGGATGGTAGACAGATAAGGGTTATAAGAATTTTGGAGAATCGTGTGTAGGGTTTTCGCAAAGATTTGTCGAAAATTCGGCCATCTTTGGCCCATGTTTTGCAAATTGGTCCGTCATTTGGAGTTGACTTTTTGCTTAGGTCTCCAAGTATCGTTTTCTCGGTCTTTTTACCTGAAAAGTCACACAAAAGTGTATTAAGAGTTTCACAGATAATTTTTATTAATTTTAAGTAATTTTCATACAATTTATGTAATTTATTGATGAATTTTTCATGATAAAAATCCTAAAAATGTGTATAAAAATACATATTACATACTCGCGATCCATAATCAAAATACAAATATTACAAAGTAGTACTCCACTTCCCCAACGGGGAGAAGAGGGATGAGAATTGTTTTATGAATGGATGATGATCTGATTGTTGTGGTTCTGTTCATTTATAGGCATGTCTACTATTTGCTTCAGCTTCTTTCTTTGAATGATGTACTGACAAGTTTGAATAAGTGGTCCCAACCCTTCCATGCTTATACCTGTTAAATTCACATTTTGATACAATATTATAATGTTCAAAGAGCCAAGGACTTAAAAAAATGATCATGAGGCTTACATGTTTCTTTGACTATTCAAATGAAGAAGTATTATGACCATTTAAAGGAGGAAGTGTCAGATTGCCATGCTATGAATATTAAACTACCCAATTCTTTATTGTTAATTCATTGCTCTTGTTTTATCTCGATATGCAAATTTCAGCTCAGTTCATTCATATGCCATACAACTCACATTATTTTATTTTGCTAAAGAAGCATGTACCATTTTACTCTATACGTGCATATTTAAAATGAGAAGTTGTTTGTCTTTTATTAGTGTTATTGCATGACTTGACAACAAATGGGTACATGTTTCATACTCTACACGTACCATGCTCCATACCTTGTTTAGCAGCAAAATTTCACATTCAAATTTGATAAAATATTCTAAAAGCCAATAGTATTCAAACATTCATAAGTTCACATCAAAATTTGACATTCAAATTTGATAAAATATTCTAAGAGCCAATAGTATTCAAACATTCATAAGTTCACATGCATTATTTTACCATCCAAATGTGAAGATATCAGCTACAATAAATACTCCAATTTCCTATTATTTTGTCTTTATTTGTTTTGATACATAAACTTACATTCATATGCGTTTGTTTGCAATTTTTATTCATATTGATACAGATTCAATACTTTCCACGTTTCGAGTTTAATATTTACTATATTCAGAATTTGAATGAACTGAGCTGATAATATGTATTCTCATTATTGTTTACAATATACGTGTGATATATGATTCTGTGTATGATCTAGAAGAACAACCGAGTTTTCATACAAGATTCGATAGTGTTTGTTTGTGAGTGTTTATTTTTATATGATAACTTTATTATATGTTTATTATGCCAAAATAAATATATTGATATAATTAAGTTTGGTGTTTTAACTTTAATAAAAGTGTTATAAATAACAGTTCTCAAGTACTCTTTGCCGGGCACTATCTTCCGATGAACTCACGACATGCACAAAAAACGAGTGTGGATACTATTATTCATATGTTAGTAAAGAGTATAGTGAGGGGTATCTCACAACGGAGACCTTCAAACTTGGTAATGTCTCAACACCGAAAATTGGATTTGGATGCGGTATGTCAAATGAATTCCACTCCGACTCCTCAGGCCTTGTCGGACTTGGAAGAGGAAACTTATTGTTGGTTAAACAACTTGGTGTTGGACGGTTTTTTTACTACCTCACTTCTGATAGAACAAAAAGCAGTCCAATACTTTTCGGGTCTCACGCCATCCTTAACGGGTCTAAAGTTCAATCCACACCCCTAATTCAAAACCCTTTCTATTCATCTTTTTATTATGTCAATCTTGTTGGAATCACAGTAGGCTCCACTTGCCTTCCTACTTTTACTGGCACATTTTCTCTCAATCCAGTTACCGGCGTTGGTGGATTGGTTGTCAACGCAGGCACCACTTTGACCATCCTTGGACAATCCGGTTATAATCTCTTGGTGCAAGAGTTTGTTTCACAAATGAGCCACTTTAAGGCTATAGATGGTACAAATTATGGATATGATCTTTGTTTCATAGCTCCAAAGAATGTGACCATTCAAATTCCACAATTATTATTGGAGTTCGACGGTGGGGCCACCATGGCTCCACCTCCAAACAATTACTTTGCCATGATAGATAAAAAGGAGGGAGTATTTTGCTTGCTTATCGTGCCTTCAAGAGGATTTTCTATGTTGGGAAATTACATGTAGATGAACATGCACATACTCTATGATTTGAAGGAATCAACATTCTTGTTCCGGCAAACCGATTGCATTAAAGTTTAAGCAACTTTCATTTCAAATATAAGGCTCATACACTTCTCGCAAATTTTTTGGTGTTTTTCTTCAATGTAATACTGAGAGTAATTAAACGGCAACCAATCATTATTTTAAGGACATATATAATGTTTTTGTATAATAATTCATTAATTTCTTTTTTCGTTTTTTCTTGAAAAAAAGACCATTAAAATATTGAAACAAAATATCCTTTACCATATTTATCAACACAAAGTTAAATCAAAATAGAATACTTAATAATTATTCTGTGTAAGATTTGGTTGTTTGTAATATATTTTTTCTCTTGATACCGTCCATGTGGGACGGTCCCTCCTTTTCTTTTTGCTGTTTTCTCCCTCCTTTTTTTTTTTTTTTAAATCTTTAAATCACCTAAAACTATTATCAATGAAGTTGTATAACTGAATTTTGATTAATAGAATTACGCGAGAGATATTTAAGCTCTCCGTTTTTATCAAAAAAAAAAAAAATTATTCTGTGTAAGAAAATAACCCAATACAAATATCAAAATACAAAAATACCCAAAAAAATATTCATTAATTAAGTTCATGAATTTTGGAGTCAAATACTGAGCAATAACTAAGGGATGATAGATATATGTTTGATCCTACATAAACATCTATACAATTTCTGAAAGGGGACAAATATATAGGGCCTCCTAACAAATTATAAGCCACTACTAAAAAACAAAAAAGGATCTATATCTGACCCCCACCTAAAAAACCTCCCAAATGTACTCTTTACAAACGGTAAATGAGTCCCATCTTTTTTTTTGAATTTATTTAAGAAAAAAAGTGATAAATGGGACCCCGTTTGTCAGTGATAAAAGAGTGCATTGGAGTTGGTTTGGGGGCCACACATACTTTTCCAAAACAAATTATAAGCCAAACCATAACAGAACTACAATACCAAACAACAATAGTTAACCAGTTTGGACTCTTTGACTCCACCACGAGCAAAATAGCTCTTATGAGACGAGCAATCATCATCATTCATCGAACAGGACAGAAGGTGTCTCTTTGTCTTTACAGAAATGAAACCTCCGCTAAATCTCTCTGTTAGATTGTAGGGGGTGCCACACAAAATTTTCACTCGTATCAGGTGGTTAAAAACAAATGTTTTAGAACTGATGGAAAATGGATAAACTTGAATAAAGTATAGGATGATGGTATAAATGATTTTTGTTATATTCTTTTCTGGATACAACGTGGAATTGCATATGCTCGACTACACATTATCTGATGGATCTGACTCTATTCGGCCCCAGAGTATTGGAACTTTTTGGGCGTCACATATACACTTCATAGTTTCTTTCCTATAGCTTCCATCAAAAGTCATACAGATATACTATCCTTGTTAAAATAATAAAGAGAACAAATACTCCTCAAGACCCTTGCAAGTAATGAATCATGACCTTTAAATAGGATGCTGCTCTATTTAAAGGGAGTGTTTTTAATCCCATCTTGGGAGAAGGGCTTTAATCCCATCTTGGGAGAAGGGCTACTCTTACATTTAAAAATAAATAAATAAGCGCATGCTGGTTAAAAGTGGAGTGCACACGGTTCTTTAGTAAAAGGCAACCGAATAGTTCGCTCTGTGCACACAACGCAGCTGGGTTACTCTTACATTTTAAGGTGAGCATGTACCCAATTTTCTCATAGTTAATAAGCTATATTAGATTCAAACAGTTAATTATACTATTTATTAATATTTTTATGAATTGATAGCGTTGGTAATTAAACAAGTGAAAAAAAAGGAGTATCTATGGATCCGGCATTACACAAAGCAGCAACACAAGGGAACATTCTGCTTCTAAAACTCCTTTTAACAGCGAATCCAGAAACGCTCCTCTCCCTTACGCCTCAACGAAACACGGCCCTACACATTGCATGCCGCCTCGGAAATATTGACATAGCATCGGAAATATTAAGAGAATGCAAGGCAATTTTGGTAGAAAAGAATTTAGATGGTGACACCCCGTTGCACCTCGCTTCCAAATGTGGAAAGATGGCCATTATAGATTTACTGATTAATTATTCTAAAGAATGGCCTCTTGATATAGAGTCTCAAGAAGTGGCCCCACTTAAGATGGTAAACTATCTAGGTAATATCATTAATTTTGTGGGTTAAAATGATTAAATCAAGCTGTCATGATAATAGCATCAATTTTATCTTAACTACTGTCATGTTCAATTTAAAGGTAATACTGCATTGCATGAGGCTATAACTCACGGTAAATCTGAGGTGGCATTGAGGCTACTTGAAGCAGATCTTGCTGTGGGTAATATGCTCAACAAAAAGAAAGAGTCTCCTTTGCATCTTGCAGCTAGAGAAGGAATGAGTGAGGTAGTGCATGAGATTTTAAGACATCCTTGGGTGGAGGTACACGAGGAGACAGAACCAACAGTTTGCGATACCGGTACCCCTCTTCACCAAGCAGTTCTTGGTGATCATATTCGTAAGTTATTGGTGATTATATTAGTTATAATTACTTGTTTGCAATAAAATATCTAAAATGATTTCAGTTATCATATAAAATTGTTATGAAAAATTAATATTGAATTTATAATCCATGATAGGAATTGTGGCGATGCTATTATATTATCGGGGCGATTTCGTGAAGAAAGTTGATAGTGCGGCAAACAATGCTCTCCATTATGCTGCACAAACCAATAACGCGAAAATAGTGGAGATGTTGTTAAACAAGGATTCGTCCCTCGCATATCTCACCAATAACCAAAGCCAACCTCCCCTCCACATGGCAGTTCATTATGGGTCCACGTCATCCATCAAGGCCATCCTAAAGCACTGCCCTGACACAGCAGAACAGGTACAATATTTGCTAGTTTAAAATTTGCAAAATCGTAATTATGTCTAGTTTTTTTTTATAAAAATTGTTGGTTTAAAATTGAACTCGATTCGGTAAAAAAAAATATTAATTGAGATTTGATATTAATTTATCTGATTCAGCTGATTCCAGATCCCAACTCTCGAAGAATAGGTCCGAATCTGATTTCGATTTTTTAAATATAATTGACCCAAAGAATTATATGTTGTTTTGTAAATTTAATTTTTAACGTGATCATTCTAACACTTTGTAACAGTTTGAGCCTAATGGAGGAAATGCCTTCCACGTGGCAGTCTCAAGAGGGAAGCTGAGTTCGCTCAAATGCTTGCTGAAAAACATACAATTTGATGAGATAATAAATCATCAAGATAACGATGGAAATACGCCATTACATCTTGCAGCGATGCTCTCAAGAACACAATCGTCATTATTGCTCATTAGGGATAAACGGGTTGACCCGTGTAAATTGAACAACAAAGGACAAACAGCTCGCAGTGTCATTGAGACTCTAGAAGCCAGCACTTACGATGTAAGATATGAAGTTTCAACCAAATTAAAAGATTTTTTTTGCATTAAATTAAGGAATTTGATAGAGCACAGCGGCATGGTAGTAAGACGGATCCAATAATAGTATACATAATTTTTTTTTTCTAATAACAATATATATTCTAATAATAATATATAAAATAGGGAAACAATATATAAAAGTAAAAAAAAATAAAAAATACACAAAGAATAAACATATATAAAATGGTAAAATAATATATAAAAATAGTAAAACAGTATGTAAATGTGCAAAAACAGTATATCTATAGTGGCGTCATGATTCGTCGTGCTACAGTGCCATCGTGATATTATATTTTCCTTAAATTAAATTTTGATTTGGTTATATAGCCAGTTTGTTTAATATTGCTACTTTACTTTCTATATATAGATGTTTGTTTGGAAAGAGCTCAAAAAACATGAAGCAAAAAGATGCAAGAAACAGCAACTACCTCCTGTCTTATCCTCGAGATCCTTTGCAAGAAAAAAACCTGACACAAAATACGATTATTTCGAACTAACTACAGAAACCTACACTGTAATCGCCACACTTATCGCAACAGTCACATTTGCTGCCAACTTTTCCCTGCCGGGTGGTTACAACAATCAATCAGGCGCAGCCATTCTGGCAAAGAACACCGCATTTAAAACCTTTATGATTGCAAACACAATAGCCCTGTGTAGTGCTCTTGTTGTCGTGTTTTGTTTCATCTGGGCGGGGAGACATCCGGGCAAGTTTACACGGAATCCGTTTAAATGGGGCCATAAACTCACGCTTGTGGCATTTTTGTCGATGATTGTTTCTATCATGACGGTTATTTTTCTCGCGGTGGAATCGCAGTCGAGATGGTTGGCTTTTGTGGTGATCTCTATTGGATGTTGTACTTGTATTGTTGTTTGGCTTATGCTTCTGTGGTAATCTTTATTGAATGTTGTAATACTATTGTTGTTTGGCTTATGCTTTTGTGATGATCTTTATTGGATGTTGTACTTCTATTATTGTTTGGTTCATGCAGGGACGGCGCTATCATTTTTGTTGCCCAAGCCCAAAAGCCGAATGATATCCTTAATAAACTATAGTAAAACAAAAAATGTTGCCCCAATATTGTAATACGACAAATAAATGTAGGAGTAATTGAGAAGGCAAAAAATTGAATGTGTTATCATGTAATAAGAATATACTTAAAGGGAAATGTGCACATATTGTGAGAGAAATGTTAACTTTAGAAACTCTGCGAGCCATATTGAAAGCACAAGAAAGAATAATCAAAGTACCCACAATTACGTTTCAAATAATACAAGGTGCTTATGGGAATAAAAAAATGAACTAGAATTGTTTCAGGGCAATCTGCAATCATGGAAAATTTAAGAACAATAAATGAAGGTCATCAAAAGAAGATATGAGAGAGAAGATTGTATGCAATTAGTAGAACTAGTATCATGGAAGAAAATGAAATGCCAGTGACATTATCATTTCTACAAAGGAAAATATGGCATTATAGCACGACGCACTATAAATAGACTATTTTTCTATTTTATATACTATTTTTCTCATTTTGTATACTGTTGTTTATTCAATAAATTATATACTATTATGAATATATTATTATTAGAAAATAAATTATATATACGTTATTAGATCCATCGTAAACAATAATGCTGCAGTGTCATCATATTCTATCATGTCCCTTCTATAAATACGCTTACAGGCAAGTAAACAAGTGATGAGACAAATTAATTCAGGAGATATAATTAAGATTGTAATATATGCAACTAGCAGAACTATGATCATGGCAGCAAAATAAATGTCAGTGGCATTATCATTTCTACGAACACCTTGCAGGCAAGTAAATAAATTATGAAAAATTCGATTTTTGTTTTTTGTTTGGTTTGAGTAATACTCAATAGAGGATCACCTATTGTTGCTTAGGATAATTAAATTAATTAAGTGTTGTATTTACAAAACCTGCCGCCACAAATAAAAATACAAAAAATCCTTTTTATTTACAAAAGGTAACCAGAGACCTAAAAGACTGAAGCCTCTTTTTTCTGCCATTATCTCGCCACAAGGTGATCTCCTGGGTTGCTCTTGCAGCAGTCATCTCCAGCGTCATGGCCCTTCTGTTGAAAATCCGTCGATTCCTCTCCCGCATTATCTGCCATACCCCGCCCAGCCATTGATTGTCCCACGATCTATATTCTTCCACTGACAAATACGAGTTGTCCTGCCGCCAGAATTGAATGACCGTTGATGATTCCGGTTTGTCCTGAAGGCCAAATGGAGCATATTTAATTATTACTTTTTCTGAAAGAAATTAAACCCATTGTGGCCATAATTTCAATTGTATTAATGACAAATTATACAGAGGAAAACTAACAGTACATTTTTTAGATGGAATGCACAATTTTGTAGTAAAGATATGTTACACAAGATTGTGTTTCTCGGATTTTAACTTGGGACCTCTCTCGAAGCTCTAAGTTGTAAATTAACAGTACTTACCCAATAAAGAAACACTAACAATACTTGAAAGCTATGTTGTGCGGACACTTCAAAAACCCGGCCGTGTCCGTGTTGGACACCGTGTCGGCACGACGTTTCTCGGACACGTATCGGACACATCACGTGGTGTGCCAAATAATTTATTATTAAAAATTGTCAGGACACTTCTCAAATACATGCATTGAGCTTGTTAGCGCAATTATTGCACTATTTCATCATCCTCGTATTTTAGAGACTAGTTCATCTCACTTTTTTATTCCAGTAATTATAGGAGTACACATTTAAAGTAAATTTTGATTATTTAGTGTCAAATTTTCATACACAAATATGTAAAACGTCAAATATCTTGTATGTACGTATAAAAATGTAACTTCAAATATTATATATATTGTATCAATTATAAAATATTTATGTATAACTTTCTAATTATAAGATAAAAATATTATGTATAATCCTTTAAAATAAATAAAATTGACATAAATAATATATACAATAATTAAATTATATATTCAAAAAATAATATAATAATATATATATAAAACGTGTCGTGTCCTGATGAATTTTGAGATTCACCGTGTCGCTGTGTTCGTGTCGTGTCGGACACGACACCTATATCCGTGTCCGTGTCGTGCAACATAGCTTAAAAGCAATTTACAATGTTTATTGTGCATACAATGGCTTTGCGATGGATTTTTTTTCTGTTGAATATGTGCACATTACTCCCAAGCCAGACCAAAGTAGTAAATCCACAACTTGCATCACATGTTTTGTGTTGTTTCTTTGGATGAGTATTTTTGTCGGAACCAATTTGCTATGATGTTTTGTTACACGCCGGAACGAAATAAGAGAAAAATAGCTAGTTAATTAGTTTCACATTGAAAATATGAATTATTTTAAATAGTGCATTAACTACTAGTATCAACTAAGATTAAGTTTTTCCATGACGTTTAAACCTGATTGGTTAGGCTGTGTCAATTAATATATTAAACTTTAACATACTTTACTATAGAAGGGTTCTTTGCCATTGAGATTTATAGCGGGGCAGAAGGCCATACACTTAAGTGTTATTCTTCATTGTAATATTGAAAGTAATTAAAGGGAAAGCTTTTAATGTTTTGGGGACATATTTTATGTTGTACTCGTGGAATAATAGTCATTAATTCATGTTTAGTTTTAATATTGAAATCAAATATTGAGTACTATCATATTGAAAATAATAATAATATTAACTAAAGTATGATACTTGATAAGCTTTGATCATACATTAATAAGCATTTTGGCATTTTTTTTTACAAGGGAACAAATAGGACCTCATGCCCCAGTATAAGCCAAACCACAATAGGAGTACAAATATTTAGTGGATATGACTGGAGGGAGTTGTTGTTTCTTACATCTTTTTGCTTCGTGTTTTTTCAGCTCTTTCCAAATAAACATCTATATATAGAAAGTATAGTAATATTAATATAGCTATATAACCATTTCAAAAATTAATTTAATGCAAAAAATCTTCTAATTTTGTTGAAACTTCAGATCTTACATCGCAAGTGCTGGCTTCTAGAGTCTCAATGACACTGCGAGCTGCTTGTCCTTTGTTGTTTAATTTACACGGGTCGACCCGTTTATCCCTAATGAGCAATAATGACGACTGTGTCCTTGAGAGCATTGATGCAAGATGTAATGGCGTATTTCCATCGTTATCTTGATGATTTATTATCTCTTCAAATTGTATGCTTTTCAACAAGCATTTGAGAGAACTCAATTTCCCTCTTGAGACTGCAACGTGGATGACATTTCCACCACTAGGTGCAAACTGTTAAAAAAAGTTTTAATATGATTACGCTAAAAATCAAACTTAGAAAAAAAGAAGATATTATTCTTTGGTTCAATCATGTTTGAAAAATCAAAATCAGATTCGGACCAAGTGTTCGAGAATTGGGGTCGGGAATCGGCTCCGCTAAATCAGATAAATTGAAATCAAACCTCAATTAGTATAAAAAACTAAAATTTACCGAGTTGGGTCCAATTTCAAAATAAAAATTTGCATAAATAATTAGATTTTACATAATTACAATTTTGCAAACCATGGGCCAAATTTTAAACTAGCAAATATTGTACCTGTTCTACTGTGCCGGGGAAGTGCTTTAGGATGGCCTTGATAGATGACATGGACCCATAATGAACTGCCACGTGAAGAGGAGGTTGGCCTTGGTTATTGTCGAGATATGCGAGGGATGTGTCCTTGCTTAACAACATCTCCACCATTTTTGCATTATCGGTTTGTGAAGCATAATGCAGAGCATTATTTGCCGCACTGTCGACTTTTTTCACGAAGTCACCCTGATGGTATAATAGCATCACCACAATTTGGTTTATGAATTCTATCATTAATTTACCATAATAATTTTATTATAATATACTATTTTACTTCTTAATTGAGAAGTAAAATAGTAAAGGAAATGTCATTGGTGGTATTTGAACTATTCATATTGTTATATATCAGTACTACAAAAATTAGATTTTGGGAAAATAGGCCTTGTTTAGTCGCAGTTACTGACCAAAATTGATCCCAGACGCTCTTTCGTGTCTTCCCCGTAGCTGAATGTAATTGGCGACCAAATTTTACATTATTTTGTTCCTGAATTGGAATTTTCAGGGACCAAAAAATGTGATCTCAAATTAATTTTTTTTTTAATCTTGATCTCAAATTAATTTATCCTCTGTAGAACTATTTTGGCAACCAAATATGGACCCCGATTAACATGTGTAGGGACTAATTTTTTTCCCGAGTAAGAAAATCAGTAAATAAGTAAAATATATAACTAACTAACAAACTATAGGTCTTTTTCAATATCTCTGAAGTTCATTCTTCCCAAATAAGTATGAAGTATAATCAACCAAGTAATCTACAATCTGGAGAGTACAAAATTTCACAATTAGCTAGACTAAAAAATAATTAAGCAAAAAAATATGAAAAAGACAGAATTACAATCTTGTTATAAAATAAAGAACAATAAAAGAGAGAATTGGAAGAAGAGAATTTCATTGAATTATGGATTTAGAATACAATATCCATTGCCCTCTTTATATAGTAGAGGATGAGTGATGGTTAAGAAATTTCTTACCTAATTTAGAATTATAATAAAAAAAAAATAATCTAACATAAATACAATATAATATACAGTACTAAATACTCTGCCACAACTCCTTTCATTCTTACAAGCATTTCCTAATTTTATTTTTTCTTAGAGGCCAACTATTGGACATCCATATTAATTATATTCATAACACTCCCCTTGGATGTCTATATTTTATATGCATTAGAAGTTGCCTCATTAAAAATCTTACAAGAAAAACCTAGTAAGACAAAATCTTGGCTAAGGGAAAAAGAGTGCACCGCGTATTATCATTATTTCATATATTAAATATGCCTCGTTAAAATCTTACTAGATAAAATCCTATGGGCAAAAATCCTAATGAAGGAAAAAGAGTGCATCATCATTCTATATATTACGCACAAAAGCTGCTTCGTTAAAAACCTTGCTAGAAAAACCCATCGGGACAAAAAAACAAAGACAAGGGAAAAAGAGTATATTGCGTATTTTTTCTTCCCCTCATATATGCAACTATATGTGAGATGGCAAAATTCAATTTCTGTAATATATGTTTAAGAAGATATCTGTTAGAGGATAGTCAAAATGGGTATCCCAATGAGCACTAAATGCTGGAATATCTTTTTTTTGCATCAATATAAATAATATAATTGTATGTTGTTTCACATTAATAAATTTATGAACTTCTAGTTCATATTAACTTGTCAGAGGATCTAACTGAAAGATATTAATGATACATTCCATATAAGTTATAACTTATATTTTCCAGCTCTTGTTTCTTTCCCCCTAATGTTATCATTAATTATTAATCAAGTTCTGCAGGACTTTCATTGTCTATTATATCTTGAACATATTCATTAATATTTGATTTCTTTCACAACAATCACTTTGGTATTCATTTAATTCTTTCCTCTGGAATTTTGTCTACAAACATCTAACACACTTCAGCTGTGTTTTTGGATGATCCCCCAGAGGCATCCATCTGAATTAAGATGTTATTAAATTACTTTTATGAAAGAACAAATATATCTGATAATAGATTTCCTATATTTTACAAATGAGTTACATCTTAATAGTTCATATATATAAGATCAAGTATCAAAATTAGATAATGATCAAAAATTTGTCGCATCAAATTTATATCAATAAACCATGTAGTGAATAGGTTTAATGCTATGAAATTCAAGATATCAAATTATGAAGGGCAATTAACTTAACATTTATGCCCGACTTTCATTTGTGACCCATCTTTGTGCATTATGGTAGAGCTACCGGAACAAATAATGCACATCCAAAAGTTCTCAAATAATATTTACTTGGATGCAGGCCAGTCATAAATTATAATAGGGAGTGCTTATGCTAAAATGTTGGCTTTACTCAAATTAGTGCTACAACATGTATCATTTCATGACCTTAATCAGGAGACGAGCTTTGATTTCATTATTGGAGGCCAACGATTAATTATAATCATTTAACAACATATCATGTTAGATCATTCTAAGCACGTGTGTGGGCCAATGCTCAATTATAATCTCGATCAACGTACAACAATCATTGAATATTTGGGATGTGACCTACTTGGTCATCATCAAGACAAGTTGTCTTAATTATACTATCCAAAAATTATTATTTTAAATTGAAATAGTTGAGCAATCAATCTCGCAAATACAATATTTCGAGATGATAGTAAACATGCATGTGACAATCTAATAGATGGATCTATTAATACCACAAAATATCTAGATGGTCCACATGAAAGAGACCCACACATATTTCGACGATACGCTCAAGGAAATTGGGTGATTCATTCCCAACCCCGATTTGTGATGTCTAACAATTAATTTTTCCTTGAAAACATGCAGCACGTGAAATTCATTTGATAAAATAATCTTCTATTTCTTTAATTGATGCACATTTAAATTTTTCTATAATTATTTGCATCATTAGTGCTCTGATATTATAAATCATGAAATTTCTATTCAAATTAGTGAACTCCTGGTTCATAAAATACTTTTCTAATGAACTTCTAGTTCATGTTTAATGATAAAGTTGCTTTTTAAATTAATGAACTTCTAGTTCAATGTCAAAATCATAAAATTGCTCTTCTAATTAGTAAACTTCTAGTTCATTGTAGTATATGCATTTACTTATGTAGATCATATTTCTTTTATAAGGATACATAATATATCTATTCATTATTGTTTGGTGTATCTGTGAATTAGCAAATATATATTTTGATAAGTAATGAAAAACAATATCTATTACAAATTTTATTTCTTAAAATAAAATAATGGCTCTTCTAGAGTTCTCAATCATGTTTAGTTGCTCTATCTACTGAGCATACATATATTATGTAAAGTAATAAATATAGTATGTGGTAAAAAAAATCTATCACATCCAAGTGAGTCATGTTTAAGGCTTTATTGAAGTGATCTTCATTATAAACATAATTAGGCTTCCTTTATTCTTTTGTTTCCTTAAAGAAACATGATTAAATTCAACGAGATATTTTGATGTACAACAGGTACATACAATCAATATCGAGCGTTTTAATTTTACTCTTGGTTTACTCATTTGCGCGGTTCTGTTATTATGACTTCTACCATCCCCTCGTCTAATTTTACAACAACTATTGCTACAATGAATTCCATATGTGGCATCATTCACTTCAGGGAATTGGGAGGAATTAGTTGAACGAGATTCAAAAAAATTCACTATTTTGCTTAGATTAAAAAAAAAGATAGAATGCTAATTCAAAATATTTCTTAAGTCTTGCCTCTTTATATCTCTGCTACTACAAGAGCAAATGATTAAAAGCAAATAACACTACGGATTATCCTTCACTTTTTTTTTTCATAAAATTTAAATTTTCAAATTCCCAAATTTACTAACTTATAATTGCGCAACTCCAGGTGAATTTATTAAAAATAGCATTGCGACTTTATCTCTCTTATTAATATTATTGAAACTTCTGGTTATCAATAAAAATAATGCTGCAACTCCAGGTGCATAAAAAAAAATCAGGTTGCAACTACAGGTGCATTAATAAATAAAGGTGAATGTGCATAAAATAAATGTACAGAAAAATAAATGCGCATAAAAATAAATGTACATCAAAATAAATGTGCTTAAAATAAATGTGATAAATTTTGCAGCTTCTGGTGCATAAATATAATTGCAACTTCTGGTTCATAAATAAAAATAAACATGTTCTAAACTTAAATATAATAAGGGAAAAAAATAAAGAAAGAAATTGGAAGAGTAAAGGTTCTCATTCATTTATTATTATTCTCATATAATACAAATTAGTAGAAAAACTCCAGGTTTTTCAAATATATATATCTTTCCTGATATATGTTCAGGCATATATCTTGCTAATTTAAATTTTTTAGAGACCTAGGAAAAAATTACATAATATTTATAATTATATTTTGTCCCCTTTTGTGCATTGATATTTTAAGGCATGAAATATTATCTTAAATTATAAATTGAGTATTTTCCTTTTTTTTTCTTTATATCAAATTCCGCTTATCTTTGTCCGTGTTAGTGCACCTTTAGATTTTCATAATGATATCGTAATCGGAAGTAAACATATATCTGTAGATGTATCGAGAGCGATTCGTACTGATAACATGTCATAAAATAAAACAAGAACAATATAAAGAGAGAATTGGAGGAGACAAAATGTTTATTCAATTGTGGAATTTCGGAATACAATAGCCACTGCCCTCTTTATATAATAGAGGGTAAGTGATGTCCAAAAAATTTCTTACCTGATTTAGAATAGCAATAAAGGAAATAATCTAATCTGAATACAATAGAATATACAGTGGTAAATATCATGTCCCATAACTCCTTCCATTCTTACAAATATTTTCTAATTTATCTTTGTTTATGAGTTAAATATTGAATATTCACATTAATTATATTCATAATACTAAGAACTCATTCATTATGTTCATTTGATACTTTGAACTTTTATCATTAATTTGGTTTTGGTTTTAGCTATTTGTTCTCAAATTAATCCCGCATTTTCTCTTGTCTTCGTTCAACTAGCAGCATTGAGATTGTGACAAACTTTTGAGAAAGAAATACATATTATTTTCCCATTCATGGTTCATTTGTTTTTCTTCAAATCGTTGGTTGCTGTAAATACGAAGTTCATGCAGTCGGAGGCCCATATATATATATAATCTTTTCAGAAAAAGTGATGGGTCGGGCCGTCCAATCAATCTTGGACCAATAAAAGAACGTAAATAAGCTGGCCCATTTCTAATTCTAATACCCTCTTATCGGGTCGGATCCTCCCAGACAAATAAAACCCGTTACTGATAAGAGAAGCATGGCATCTTAGCTTAGCTCTTTCCAGAACGAACTAAACCATTATTACTCTTCTCCTCAAAACAAAGCTCATAAATCAAATAGAAATGAATACTCCACTCACGCACTTCTTCTCAGTTCAGGCCGACAAATGGAGAATCAGACCGACTTTCCCCGCCTCTTCCCAATTCTCTCTTCTCCCTTCTCAACAAGGCGAGTAACACAATTAAACCTTTTTATGTTCCTTTATTCGTATGTTGGATGTGTAATTTAGGGAAATTAGCTGAATTGGAAGTGAAGTTAGGAGAATTTCTTTTGCCCAGTACCGATAATATCGTAATTTAGCATTTTGATCATTTCTTTTTTCATTTTTCTCAAAGGCGGGTTAAGGAATTTTTTGAGTTTTGTTTTCCTTTTTTGTAATTAACGCGGTAAATTTGGTATTTTTGATGTGTGATTTAAGGAAATTAGCTGAATTGGAAATGATATTAATTTTACTATCGTAATTTGGCACTTTGATAATTCTTTTTCATTTTTCGAAATTTAGTAAGATATGAAAGATTAAAACAGAGCTTAAAATCACGAAATTATGGAATTAGAGTGAAAGCTTCAAATATGGACATTGGAGCTGGAAATTATGGAGAAGGAAACTCAATTGATTCTTCTCCTTCATCTAACCAGTTAAATCTCTCATCTTTGTCTAATTTTTCATTCATTTAATCTATAAATTGCTCAATTTTACGACATTTTTGAATAATTTTACACAGAATCGGGCCAATTAAGGGCATGAATTATCCGCTTTGCATTTAATCTCTATATTTCGCTCAATTATGCAACATTTTTTATACTTTTTACACAGAATCGGGCCGATTAAAGGCGTGAATTACCCGCTTTGCATAGCTGGAATTCTCGCTTTAAGTGGGATTATATTTTCAATTATAGTTTCTTTAAAAGGTGGGTCTTCAACTGTAATTTCTGCTCTGTCCAAATCAGGATTCACAGCTGCTTTTTCTCTCATTTTCGTCTCTGAAATTGGTGATAAAGTAATAATCTTGATTTGTTAAATTTATGTATTACCCCTGGAAATTTGATATTTATGTAATTGTAATAATAATGTTTTTTTTAAATTTGTTTTACAGACGTTTTTTATTGCTGCGTTGTTGGCCATGCAGTATAAAAGAGCACTGGTATAATTTCTGATGTAGTTAAATATTTATTTTACGATTTTTGCAATATAATATTTTTTTAAATAAATTTGTAAAATATGTTTTTAGGTTTTAGTTGGATCAATGGGTGCACTTTCTCTCATGACAATTTTATCCGTTGTAATTGGGCGGATTTTTCACTCTGTTCCTTCCCAATTTCAAACCAGTAATTCTCTCTCACTCTCTCTCTACAAATTTTGCAATTAAGACCCAATTAAACCCTCAATTGTTCAATTAACTCCCGATTTTACCTCAATTGACCCACAATTCAACCCAAATTAGTCTCAATTTAACCCAATTTTACTCAAATTAGGGTTCCACTGTCTCTCAGCCCCAATTTTACCTTTAACTCCAAATCAAAAAACCCTCAATTGCAAATCAATTCACCCCAATTTCCCCAATTCCCCAAAATTAGGGTTTCATAATTTTCTTTTTTGCAGCATTACCGATTGGGGAATACGCAGCGGTCGCTCTGCTCACGTTCTTCGGCCTGAAATCGATCAAAGACTCTTTAGAAATCAAAGATTCCAAAAATAATAGTGAAAATAAAGAGAGTAATAATAATAATAATGAGCAGCAATTGGGGGAGTTTGTTGAGGCTGAAGAACTCGTCAAAGAAAAGGTATGTTTGTTTAATTAATTAATTAACTTATTTATTTATGTATGTGTTTGTTTATCTTCTTATATATTTGTTTGTTGAGACCTGATTCTCGAAAAAAGAGTATATGGAGACAATAGACGGTGTATGAAATTAAATAAATAGTATATAGATTCATTTTTTGTAAAGGCAATAAGCAGTATATAAGAAAAAATATTTGTTTTTTTTTTCTTTTCTTTTCTGTTTGTTATTATTTATTTATTTGTTTTTGTTTGTTTGTTTATTTATTTATTTGTATGTTTATTTATTTTATATGTTTATTTATTTGTTTGTTTGTATATATATTTATTTATTCGTTTATTAGTAAAATTTAATTAATTAGTTTATTATGTGTTTATTATTTATGTAATCATTTATTTTTATTTATTGTATATGTTTTTTTAAATTATTTTTTAATATTTATTTAATAATTTTTGTTGATTAATTTATATATACATTTATTTGTTTTATGTGCTTATTTATTTATTTGTTTAGGCAGCAAAGAAGCTGACGAATCCTCTGGAAATACTTTGGGAGTCATTCAGTCTCATCTTTTTTGCGGTTCGTTTTATCAATTAATAAAATTTATTTTTCGAACCATTTATTAATACAATAATATTTAACATGTTTAAGTTATTGAGTTTTATTATTTTTTTTCAATTTTTAATAGGAATGGGGAGACCGGTCTATGCTAGCAACCATTGCTTTGGGCGCTGCTCAGGTTTGAAAATTAAAATTAAATCTACTCATATAAATATAATTAATTATTTAATGTTTCCATTAATCCAACAAAAATAAAATTGATATTTATTTATTTATATATTTATGTATTTAATTAATTATTATTTTTTATTAATTTAAGCAAGATTCCAAGCACAACTCAATTCTTTTTGGAATTTCCCATGCTAGACATATTTTATTTATTTTTTACATATTTAATATATATATATATTTCTTAATTAATTAATTAATTAATTAATTTTCTTTTTATATATAGTCTCCAATTGGTGTTGCAAGTGGGGCAATAGCAGGCCACCTCATCGCCACATCAATAGCAATCCTAGGTGGCGCTTTTCTAGCCAATTACATCTCAGAAAAATTGGTACGCAAAACCTAATTAATTTCATGCATTTTACAAACTTCCTTTCATTGTTTTATGCGAAAATGCAAAAAAGATTAAAAAGACCCTACATTATTGCTGATATTGCAAAAAAGACAAACTCATATCGTCAATTAACATTTTTCTATATTGAGATTAATTACTGTCTCTTTTGAATGAGTTAGTGAAGAGAGAGATGCTGGATTCTAATTAAGTTTAAAAATCATATTTCAAATGATATAATGGAGAGAGAAAATGTTAATTAGACTTACTAAAATTGTTCTTTAGTAATTAAAGTATGAAAACTAATGGTGCTAATTTCTAACGGTAAGGAGTTTCTTATAATTTTGACAATAATACAGGGGTTTTTATTTTTTTATTTTAATTGTTTTAATGAAATTTTAATTAATAGGTTGGGTTCATCGGAGGAGTCTTGTTTTTGGTCTTTGCTGCTGCTACTCTTTTTGGTGTTTTTTAGATGCTTGTTTATTACTGTGTATTTGATTTATTGTTTTTTATTTGGTAATAATTTTGTAATTAGGGTTTTGGTTGTTGTAATGTATCTTTTTGTAATTAGGGATTGTATTTTTGTATACCAAAATACATTTTTAACTTGGGCTTAAGTCTTAATAATTTATTGATTTTGTTTGTATTTTATGTTCTTATTAATCAAATAAATTTCACACTACCCTGTTATTATATGTAAGAATCTTTTACCAATTCTTGGAGAATAAATGAAATTTTACTGAAGATATTGATAGTCTTCTATAAATAATCTTTCCCAATTGTTGTGAGGAAGTTGTAATAATTAGGTCCGTATGAAAGATAGACTTCTATTGTTATTAGTAGATGAATGAACCTCTCCAGTTCTCAAAATGGAGAAAGGCAAATTTTCTCAGCTAAAGAGATCATTTCAACATTCAATTATCAAAATTGACAAAATCATCCTATTGATATTCAAAGCAAGCAAAACCACTTAAGCCTACGTGCAAGGCTCACTTCTCCACCAGCTTGCAATTCAAATCCATTGCATTCCTTTTATACAGCTTGCTTAGACAAATAAAAAAGAAGAAAGAAATTGTTATTAACATGTTTTATGCCAGATAATCGCTATGTATAAAACAATCATACCATGATCATTTCTCTCTCTCTCAACTCAAATCATGTCTTATATCCAAATTCTCATCTTCGTCTTTTCCCTTCTTCCATTTCTAACCTCATCTTACCGTCATGGAGCTCGAGTCGAGCTCAAATACGTAGATTCGCTCAATGATTATTCAAAATCCGAACTAATTCGCCGAGCCATGCATAGGAGTCTCAAACGAGTCTCAAATCTCGCAAATATCTCTCCACGTTCAAATTTCAGCTCGATAGTTCATGCAAGCACGGCCTCATATCTAATGGAGGTCTCCATTGGCACACCACCGACTCGTGTATCAGCCATTTTGGACACAGGCAGTGATCTAATATGGACTCAGTGTAATCCATGCACCGAATGCTTTTCGCAACCGACTCCTATTTTCACCCCTTCAAATTCCACGACATTTTCTAAGCTTCCTTGTAAATGTGCATTGTGCAATTCATTGACAAAATCATCATGTAGCCCTGATTGTAATTATGAATATTCGTATGGCGATGGTAGTTCAACAAAAGGCTTTATGGGCTTTGAAACCCTATCATTCGGGTCAGATAACTCGGTTAAGTTTCCACATATCGGGTTCGGATGTGGAACCACTAATATTGGTGCAACTGATAACTCAAGCGGTATAATAGGCATGGGGAGAGGTCCATTATCGCTAGTCGCTCAGCTAAACGTGACGAAATTTTCGTACTGCTTCAACACGATTCACAACAAGAGCATGAGTGTGCTTCTCCTTGGATCATGGGCCAATACAACTGGAAAGTATTGTAAGTCGACTCCTTTCATAAAAAATCCGATAAGTTCTCCAATGAGCTCGTTTTATTACCTCTCGTTGCAAGGAATAACCGTCGGTGAAACCCTACTTTCAATCCCTCCATCTGTTTTCCAAGTTACTACAGATGGAGGGGGCGGAATGATAATTGACTCAGGTACAACTGTAACAGCGTTAGAGGAAAGAGCGTTTATAATCGTTGCGCGTAAATTCATGTCATTGATTAAGCTGCCACAGGCTAGCGGGGCCAAACTGGGGCTCAGTCTCTGCTTTACACTGCCAGAAAAAGGGATTAAATTAGTCGATATTCCGAAAATGATATTCCATTTTGAAGGTGCCGATATGGATTTACCAACTGAGAATTATATGGTGGAAGATACGGTGAATAAGTTGCTTTGTTTGGGGATCGTTAGCACGAGAGGTATATCGATTTTCGGTAATATGCAACAGCAGAACATGCACATAGTTTATGACTTACAGAATGGGTTTCTCTCGTTTGAGCCTGCTGTGTGCAATAATCTGTAGATAGATAAAAATGAAACATTTTTTCTTTTTCTTTTTCTTTTTCTTTTTTCTTAATATTTTTTGTTGAGAATACAGTTGCAAGCATGATTGAGTTTGTGGCTTGCCACTCACACCATACAAATTATTTTTTTAAGGGTTGACACGGAATATGTATGTAATTTTTTTCTTTATTAATTTTTCTGTTTGAGAAGGAATAAGTGGAAAAATTACACATTCTTCTACTCAAAAGAATATAAAAAAAATTGAAAACAATTTAGCTCAATTACAAATATCAATTGCTTCACTCAAATCATAGCCAATAAAACTCAAATTTTGTCGCAATTTGCCAGCTCGAAGGAAAACTTCATATTTTGAATATCATACACTATTTGCATATCCATTTGCATTATATTTCCGATTATATTAACATCATTATCCCTTACTATCATCATGCAAAGCCTTTTCATCTCAGGGTCAAATCTAAAATAATTATACTTTGGCAAAACCATTTTGGCCCCTCCTTCAAAATGTAATATCATAGTTGGTAGCAATGAAAAACTTGGTTTATTTGTTATGAAACAAAGATCCAAACCTAGTTTCACACTTTCTTGTTGGCCAAAAACTGGAAGCTTTACTTGATCAATAAATGCCCTCTTAACTTGCGCAAGAATTGGAGTAATGAGGTATGTATATGTGGTTCCTGAGTCAATTAATATCTTCTTATTTTTCAATCCAATTGGGCTCTTTTGAATGGGTATGTACTGTGTACCAACTGTGATTCCTCTTAGATTAACATAATAAAGAGAATAATCAGTGTTTCTAGCAAGCGGAGTGGATTGTTCCTTGCGACCTTTTAGGGTTGCGAGTGAGCCGAACAAAATAGGGTTTATTTTTCTAGTATCGGATTGGAGACAATACGAGAATTTTCCTACACCAAGTTGGCTGATAAGCGATAATTTTCCTCCTCCTAGCCCAACTATGCCGGAAGATTTTCCGTAATCACCGCTATTTTTAGTCCCACAACCAAAAGTTATACCTGGCACAGCTGCATTACCAATCTTAAATATCTCGGTCGCTAAGTAGCCATTTGTGTAGTCATCATCAGCATACTGATAAAAATAAGTGCAAGTGTTTTTCTCGCATGTTGCACTATCATCAGAATAACTGGGAGTGCAAAAAGGACTCTTGCAACTTAGTTTGGAAAAAGTGGTGGATTTCAACGGGTCAAACAACGGGTTGGGTTGTCTGAAGCACTGTTTGCATGATTTACACTGTGTCCAAAGGAGATTGCTTCCTGTGTCGATTTCGGCCCAAAATGGACGTGGAGGGTTCCCTATGGAAAGTTGCATCGCGTAATCACCATCACCTACTTTGAACGGGGCTTTCACTCCACGTCTCTTATTGGAACGGGAATTTGCCATTAAATATGAGCTTAGTTTGTTTATACCAGCATTGCTAGTGAGGTTTAGGATTGGATTTACACGAACCATTGATGCCCTAATACCCGACAAGGGCGAGGAGGCATTGGATAGAGGTGAAACAAAGAGAACAAAAAGAGAGAGCCCTAAAGAAACAAGGCCATATTTTGCCATATTTTGCGAGAATGTACTAAAAACCCTAATTCATGTAAGTTTAAATGTTCAAATGCCTACTGGTATCTACACGCTCTTACTGCCTAACGGTTAGGACTAATTTTTTTTAGCCTCAAATTGAAGAATTTAGAGTAGTCTAAAGCAGAATATGGCTATTTATAGCTAGTAGAGAACAAGAATAAATATGAATACAAGTACATCTAACAAATATGTGTTATCCCTTTTGAAACAAAATTTTCTTAGACAAGTTAAGCCCACACTAATAGCATCTGAAAATATAAAAGATCAGAACACGAGCATTTTTATAACAACAAAACATGAGAGCAAAAATACATATACACGTAACAACATAAAATCACACTCTGAGGCAAATCATATTGTCTTATTTCGTCAAGCCGAAATAAATAATATGATATTATCTTAAACTTTGGTGCAGTCGGCTTGTTTGAACAAGAGACTTGACGCCTCCAAATCATATAATATATGCATGTTCATCTGCATGAAATTTCCCAAAATTGAAAAACCCGATGAAGGCATCAAAAGCACGCAAAACACGTTGTTACTTGTGTCCATCACGGCGATATAATTGTCCACAGATGGAACCATGTTTGCCCCTTCAAATTGCAATACCAATCGTGGAACTAGTATTTTTGTTGTACCTGTTGGGTATTGGAAACAAAGATCAAATCCATATCTCGAACCGCTTACTGCACGATAATTCATCTGAGAAACAATTTCTTCTGCAACAAAGGAGTAAGCGACCTGCTCAAGGAAGGTCAAAGTTGTTCCAGAGTCAATGATCAACCCTCCAGTACCGGTATTTGGGTCCAATGTAAATGTACCAGATGGGATAGGTACACGAGTTGAACCTACAACTACTCCTAAAAGGTTAAGATAATAAAAGGATGGTAGAAAGGGGTTTATGATCAATGGTGTGCTTTGAATTCCTGATCCATTTAACACAGCAATAGATCCAAACAAAAGAGGGCTTGCTCCGGTTTGGGTTGAGACTAGGCAATAAGAGAACTTCCCTGCACCCATTTGTGTCACGAGAGAGAGCTCCCCTCGACCGAGCCCAACAAGGCCTGAGGAATTGTCAAAATTACCTGCATTATTTGTTCCACATCCAAACCCTATATCCGGTAAAGAGACCGTGCCAATTTTAATTGTATCAGTAGCAAGATAACCCATGGTGAGCGATTTGTCGAGGTATGAATAAGAATATCCACACTCAGTTGTGGTGCAATTGGTACGTTGGTCCTCATGTAGAGCTTTGCAAAGGTTGCTAGAACATGCAAGCTTCTGAAAAGTTGAAGTCTTGGATGGATCAAAATATGGGCTCGGCTGAGGGAAGCATTTGGTACAAGGCAGGCACTGAGTCCAGATGAGATCGCTACCGGTGTCAGCTATGAGCCAATACGTCAAGGCTGGTGTACCAATAGATAGCTGCATGAGGTAGCTACTTGACCCAACCTTTATTGGAAGCAATATCTTAATTAGTAAGTTATTAGTATATCTTTATTTGACTAAGATATGAAGCGAAAAGGTTGACATCACTCTTACATATTTTTTTTAATTTTTATAAGGTGAGGTCATATGTCTCTTATCACTATCTAGTACCTCATAAAAAAGAGACTCTGTTCCTAAGCCTAATCACTGCTACTAGAGAAGTTTTGGCATCTCAATTCTTAGTCATTGTCGATGTGCTAGCACCCTAATTGTATCATATGAAGAAGTTTTTGTCATCTTGTTTTATTTAAATTTTTTATGTAATTGTATTTTTTTTTTTTTGGAATGTATTGAGGAGGGTTCATAAGTCCCTCACCCAATTATTATATTAATTAAAATAAATATTTATGTAATTGTAAGCAAAAAAAATGATTATAAATGTAGAATTGCCTGCGGACTACAAAGAAAAAAAAATCATATGAAGAAGTTTCTGCAAATCCTAACCGATGATTTTGTATATGGCTATTATTTGTATGTAGAGTCTTGTGTCTTTATTTCTCAAGAAGTTTTTTAGCACTCTCTTCTTGAGAAGCAACAGTTTTGTTAGGTTTTTATGTGAGCCCATGAGATAGGGATAAAGACGATGATCTACATATATACATGCATGGCGAGTTTTGATTGGTTTCATTAGTGTGGTAACAATGAAGACTAAATGAACTGTTTCTTTGTCCCTTTATGTACCCTCTTATTTTTTATCCTTTTCTGCAAATTAGTTATCTTAGTCAAATTGTATTTTTCTTGCTAAAATAGCTACAAATAAATTTATCTGAATTTTTTTATTCATAGAAAGATGTCCCATTTTTTTTTTTTTTTTTGGTGAAAAGCCTGTTATGTCCCATTTATATTCCGTATTAACAGGAATTGAACCCTATAATTTATGGCTTATATCTTATGTTTTGCACTCAATCAACTAGGCTAGAATCAATTAGTCTCTTTGTTTTGACGTTCATGATTTTATAGATCTAAATTAAGCTTTTTTCTCGCTTGTGTACGTGAAGATGGTAGACTATGTAAAAGAGAGTATATTTTGGTAAAACATTGATTAGGGATAACCTTATCATCTCTAGGCCTCTCGTCTTATCCTTTATTCTCCGTTTGGAAGTAAGAGTATATTTTGGTATAACATTGATTAAAGATAATCTTTTTTCAAGTATTAATTAATATATAATTTCTTACTTAGTATCTTTGTAATATATATTAGTATAATATCTTAGTTCAAAAATATCTTACTTAAAAAATTAATTATATATTATACATTATTTGTACATTAATATTTTAATTAATAATAGTGCAGGATATGTTAATAACTTAATATTTATTACATATTAATATTATGTGCTAGCTAAATTTATATATTATTTAATATGTTAACATATAATTATATTAATTAATATGTATAAAGATATATGTTAAAATATTATCATATAATATTTATATATAAAATATTATTTAATAATCGTCAATGGTAGTATATTAATTATGAATTATACATTAATTAAAATTTTATTAGCTATTATATTTAATGAAGTACTAATTATCAAACTAATATATTATCTAGTTATATTATTAAATAATTAGTATACGTTAATTGAAAAGAATAAGATAAGGGTAGTTTGTTCCAAAATATGGGGGATAACACTATATCACCACCAAAATTGATCATCGGTTTATCACACGTTTTTTTAGTTATTTGTCCCCCTCTATTTCTTATAATTTTGATGATGTTAGACAGTGCCGGAGCTTAACTTTGTATACTGAGGGCCACATTTTTTTTTATCAATATTGGTTAACATTGTTCAAATGTTCGTTTGTGGAGGAGGTGCCGATGCATATAAATACATATATTTAAAAAAATTATTCACTAAAGTATTATTAATATATATTATTCTGTCAAAAAATTTTAGGGGAAGTGGAGTGGGCATGACCCCTTCCAGTTCATATAGAGCTCAACCCTTGATCTCATAATTTTTTTCACTTGTTTTAGTAAGGTTAGTGGATAAAAGCGGCTTATCCCCATGTCATCTAAATGCCAAGAAGATGCTTAAAATATATTATAATGAATAATTAATTTTATCTTGGATTAATTATATATTTAAAATTTCACAGCCTCTAATATCTGCTAAGTATGATAAAGTCAAACGGTTGAAGTAAGAGGAAATATAGAAGAGAGAGATTTAATTGAAATATCAGTTTTATTTTTCTTATATCGACCTTTAGTGGGGTAATAGCTGATTTCATGGAGGTATTGTAGATCATTGACTGAAACATCGACAAGCGTTGCAAGCTTAAAGCGGCGTCACGGACATAGTCAACCGTTTCGTTCTGACGGATCAAGGCAGCTCGGATGGCTGGGCTCTCTTCGGATGTGATGGAAGAGATGAATAGAAGGGAAGAGAATGCTATAAGGATCATTGATATTGCCATGTTTTAATCTTGTAGATAGAAGAATTTTAACAGTAACGGATTGATTTGAGTAGTATTTATGGATGGGGCACAGATATAATAAGTCTTATGTTCTACATTTTATATAAGAGATGACATGGTTACGGGCGCGTTGACATCACAAACTGTACCTTGCAAGGAACATTATCAATTGTCACAATAGTACGTATTCATTTAATGTTAAATACTATGTTAAATACTAATTTGCAAGTTGAATGTTTTGGCATTTGATAATACTGGGTCAAATCCAGTAACCTGTCAATGTTATACCCCCAAAATATTGGATTTTTTATTTAAGGTATTTTGGCAATTTCATAAATTTCAAAGTTATTTTTTTATAAGAGATTGTTAGCGCACAATTATGGCACGCAAATACCTTAAAGGGGGAGATCACGAGAACATACATGATCTAATAATCCGCGAACCTAGGTCTAATAGAACATCCTTCCAAATTGTAGCAAATTTTACAATTTGGCATGACCGGTGTAATCAGTTCGGGTATTCCGAGATGAAACGAATAACACATAAACGGTCCTCAAGCAAGTAAAAGAAGACTTCGACAACTGGCAGAAATGCAGCCCAATTGAAACATAGCAACACCCGCTTGAAGAGGAAAATGACGAGAGGATTGTAGCGAGAAATGCAAGAGAAAAGAAGGAAATCGGACCAACCCATGAAGGATGGATGAACATACGCCTTGTGTTGACACTTCAACCGTTTAACTTTATCTCTCATTAAATTATTGTATTGTAATAATCCTCTAGTCGCCAGTCGGTGTGTCTTTTGTGTGCCCATGTTGCGGCATAATTGTATTTCTTTCGTTTTCGTTTTCTTTTAAAAAAATTCTAGAACTATTGACAATAATGATTTAACTGGACGTTGATCAATAGTTTATGTGAAAAACAATTTAGCTCTCCATAATTGTTTAAAAAAGAAGAGATTGTTAGATTCTATATTTTAAAACTAAGATGTTAGAAATTTAAATCGGTAATGTTAGAGCTTTCTACGAATATAATAAATATAAAAGATACACCATTTGTTTTTATTCTTTATTTAATTTATTATGGGTCTGTTCTGTAAAACATGAAATAGAAAAATAGTAGAATAGAGAATAAGTGACTATTGCGTTTTATTTCACTTATCTTTCATTAGGTTAAATAATGTCATTTTGAATGTAAGTCTCAACAGTGTCAACTGGAGCTACTTAGAACATCATAAATACACTATCATCATTGGTAAATATCAACAATTACAGGGTTAAAGCGATGAAATAGGTCTCAGCTTTTTCAATCAAAAAAATTGGGAAGCAGACATGGTGTTTTAATAGTTTTATCTTCACAGCCGATCCAAAAGTCCAAAAGAAAGAAATCGTAAACCCGGAGTTAGCACCGGCCGAAATTTCTATAAGACAAAATAAATGGAACTAAACCAAAAAAAATAAGAACTCTCCATCCGTCTGAATCATTTTTATACCATAAACCTTAATTCGTAAATTATACTGCACATACCAAATTTGAGATCTCATTCCATTTCATTCAATCGGACCCAAAAATGGTGATAATATATAGAAAAAAAAACGAAGCGGGGAGAAAAAAGGAACATAAAACCATAAGTCTTCCCTGATTAAACCTTAACTGCACAAAAATCCTTCTTTTAATCAAAATTAATCTGAAATTAACTTAAAGGTGCAAACCATTTGAAAGGCAGCTAAAAACGTAAAAACACCCAATATTTTTTTTATAAGACTACTATATACTGCAAAAAAGTTTTAGATTGTTTTAGATTGTTTTATGCAAATAGATCACAAAAAATATTAGAAAAAAAAAGTACATTTTGAGACCTCTTGGCTTAACAATAAAGAAGCAATAACCCTCATTGAAAACCACTTGCAAGCCACACAAGCAAATAATTGGAAGATCTCAGAGAGAAATTAAGCTCCCTTAGTGTTAAACTCAAAAGATTGGACGGAAATAGAGAAAGGGATTCAAAAAATTATCAAAACAATTGTAAATACATTATAAATTGAGAAATTATATGCTCCCAGAGCTAAAAATAAAGGACTGTGATTGTAGGTAACTGCTTGATCTAATGGTCATAAATAATTATAAAAAAGTCTAGCCGGTTACTCAATTATCCCATCCGGTCACCATTCCTTCCAAAATTCATACAGAAAGGGCAAAGTCGTAATTTCGTTATCGCACTGAATCTATCCGCATTTCTTTCGACTTTTTTTTTGAAATGGCCAAAAAAAAAAATTAATTAAGGGAATGACCAAGTTTTAAAAATAATTGCAAAAGTAGCCATTTCGCTCAGCCGTCGGGCGAAACACAAGTTGAAACAGAGCACAATTCATGACGGGTGAAATTTTTTTTTCCAACTTAGTAACGGTTTTTATAAATGAACCGTTACTAAATGTAAGATTTAGTAACGGTTGTTTTATAAAAACCGTTACTAAATTAAAAAAATTTCCCTATTTAGTACGGCACTTCGTAACGATTTTTCTGGAAGAACCGTTACTAAATGTAAGATTTAGTAACGGTTCTTCCAGAAACACCGTTACGAAGTGCCGTACTAAATCGGGAAATTTTTTAAGTTAGTAACGGTTTTTGTAAAACAACCGTTACTAAATCTTACATTTAGTAACGGTTCTTTTATAAAAACCGTTACTAAGTGGGAAAAAAAATGTGTTTCGCCCGACGGCTGGGCGAAATGGCTACTTTTGCAATTATTTTTAAAACTTGGCCATTCCCTCATTAATTTTTTTTTTTTTTTTGGCCATTTCAAAAAAAAAGTCATTTCTTTCAGTTTCTTCTCTCCAGTACGCGCCACTCTCCCTCTTTCTCCTCTTTCTCTCTCTGGGCAAATCGCCATGGCTGACAATGACAAAGCTCTCTCCTTCTTCCTCCTCCTCTCTATTCTCCTCCCCATATCTCGGAAAGGTGAGTATCTATACTCTAATTTGGACTTGATTTTCGTAATTTTGGCTGATTTATTGAAGTTTTGACTGATTTGGTACTATTTTGAGTACTTAGGATTGATTTTGGCTATTTCTCTCAAATCAGTCGTAATTTGGACTTAATTTGACTGAATAACGTGTAGTAAGGGTTGTTTTTTATATAATCGATGGTTATCCGCACTAGTTTGGGGGTAATTAATCGTATTTGGACTGAAATTAGGTTAATAAGCATTTTCGGATTAAATTTGACTGAATAAGGTGTCATAAGGGCAGTCATTTATATAATCGATGGTTATGAGCACCTATTTGGGGGTTATTAGTCATAATTGGACTGAATACTGAGGTGACTTAGCATATTTGGACTGGATTTTGGGGGTAATTAACCATATTCACAACTGCCATTTTTTTTCAGGTATTCAGATTTTTTTGGTTTATCACTATTGTCAACTCTGAAAAATAGCAGCTTGTTGTAATTACGGCTGAAAAAACCTCTTCGGTGGAGCTAGAACTATAAAAAAAATCTCGCGTAAAATATCTCTTCATTTAACATTTTTTTTTTCATTTAAAGATGTATTATTGCGTTCTTCTACATCGCCCTATATCAAAGAGAATGATGAGATATTTTTATTCTTTAACTTTTTTTTAGTTTGTAAAATTTAGTTATTGACATATTTCTTTCAATTACATTTCAGGAGGAAGATTCTCATGCATTGGATGATTAAAGCTTGTTAATTAATATATAAACAATTTTAGGATTTATGATGTATTTTAATGTTGTTTTGATGTTATAGATTTGAATTTTTTTATGTTATGTTGGAATAATTAGATTAACATCATTCAAAAATCAGTGTTAAAGATTAGAAATACATGAAATTATTTACATCTTTCCATTAAAAAACAAGTTTTAATAAGTCGAGGAAATAATTAAAACAATAATTTCATTAGAAAAAAATTAGATGTAATCATAGAAAAAAATATTATTGTATTTTTTTCATCATGATAAATAAAATGTTATATATCTAATCTTTTTCATGAATTTCAGAAATAAAAAAAAATTGTGAAGTTTTTTACTTCTCATTTTATTAAATTCCTACTATTAGAAAAAATAGTGCAAAATCGACACATACAAAAACGAAGATTTGTCTTGATCCATCATGTAACAATAGTTAAGGAAATTGTTCAACTTAACATTTAAGATATCAAACATTTATTACAATGGGCGTTATTAAATTCCTACTATTAGAAAAAATAGTGCAAAATCGACATATACAAAAACGAAGATTTGTCTTGATCCATCATGTAACAATAGTTAAGGAAATTGTTCAACTTAACATTTAAGATATCAAACATTTATTACAATGGGCGTTATTAAATTCCTACTATTAGAAAAAATAGTGCAAAATCGACATATACAAAAACGAAGATTTGTCTTGATCCATCATGTAACAATAGTTAAGGAAATTGTTCAACTTAACATTTAAGATATCAAACATTTATTACAATGGGCGAAATTATCATTTTCAATTTTTGTGATTGTCTTCATCAATTTGCTGCTTGCCAATATCAATTCCCAGTTTTTACCCTGACAAGTCGTCCACATTGTTGGAAAAAAATAAGGGTGTTTTGGACAAAAAACTCTCTTTTGGACTTTTGGTATTTTTGGTTAACTCAAATTATTCACATCACACCACAAACTCAACCCGATTCAATACACACGCAAGGGATAAATCACAACAAGCAAAAGACACAAGAAAATTAGGAAAACTTTATATTATTTTTACTTAAGTACCAACCGTACCGGTTTCAGTTCAATACAAAGAATACAAACTTTTTTCTAGAATTTTCAATTAAATTTCTAGATTTACCATTACCTTACGGTGGATCAGATACTTGGAGAGGTCTTGCTGGAACAAAGGCAAGTTAACCGATTGGAGAAGACTTGCACCATATCAACTCATACCAACTGGCGATAATGTGGCTAAACCTCTCTGCTAGATTGTAGGGTTGCCAAACAAAAATTTCACTCGAGACAGTTTTTTTTTTTTATGAAAAAGAGTAGGTTCAGAATCCTACATCCAATTTGCATTAATTGAAGAAAGGTTTATGTACAAAAATCATAAAAATAATTTACAGAACAATGAAACAGGACTCATGTCAGGCAGTTTCAAAACAGATGGAAAATGGATGAACTTGAATAAAATATAGGATAATGGTAGGAATGATTTTTGTTATATTCTTTTCTGGAAAATGTGGAATTTCATCTCCATAATCTTATGTTGTGCAAACACTTCAAAAATTGCAACCGACCCATGACGGATAGGTGTCCGACACACAACTGGCGTATCAAACTATTATAATATTTGATTTCATTAGACACGTGACTGGACACTGGACACGTTTAAACCCAACCTTTCAAAGCTTGGACACGGCCTAATCATACAAGGACCCGGCCGAAAAAGGCACAAGCCCAAGTAATTAAAATATGAGGGATTGAGAGCACTTATATGGAATGGAAGCACGCTGGAGCTTTGGAACATTGTAGAGGCGTGGTGGGACAAACTTTTGTCCGGTTTTCTTTTACTTTTGCCATACTAAAGTAGCAAGGATCTTCTATGGCACCTATTTTGTATCAATTCATGTAACGAACTATTCACTTTTGCTATCAATCTTTATTTCACAAGTATTTACAATATTTTAAGATGTATAATATGTTAAAAAAATTACTAAAATAAAAATAATATATATACAAACGTGTCGTGTCCTAGGTATTTTTTAGAACTGTCGTGTCGCCGTCCCCGTGACGTGTCGGACACGATACCCGTGTCCGTGTCCGTGCAATATAGCCATAACTTGATGGATCTGATTATAATGGGCCCCAAAGTATTTGGGGGAGTTTGGTTGGAGCTTTTGAGCATGAATGCCTTGACATTTAATAGGATGGATTTCATTCTCATGTTTTGGTTTGTCACTAGATAATAAAAGTAATGAAATTCTTGATTTCCTAGATAATATTTTATGAGAATATGATTAACACCGAAATTGGTGGCTTTCCTCATTCTCATGAGAAGGGAATACAAAATAAGGAAATAAATTTTTTATAAAAAATATTTCTCCTCACTAATTAGTCGATGTAAATAGATTTTGCAAATTTGGAATCTCCATAAATCAAGATTTTCTACATTCCTTGAAATATATACATAAAATCAAACATGATAATAATACATGTTTTGAAATTATATTTCTTGGAATCCATATATTTTAAGGCATCCTTCAATACTCGAATCAAAAACCCCTTTAACTTTTTGGGCTGTCACGTATTAACACTTCATGGTTTTTTTTCTATAGTTTCCATCAAAAGTCATACATATATGCTATCCTTTTTTTTTAATTGGATATACCATCCTTGTTTTTTTTTTTTTTTTTTTTTTGAGAATTAATATACTATCCTTGTTAAAATAATTAAGAGTACAAATACTCCTCAAGACCTTTAAAAATTAGGATGCTGATCTATGTAAAGGGGACTTATTAATCCCATCTTGGAAAGATGGCCGTTGTGGATTTACTGATTAATTATTCTATAGAATGGCCTCTTGATATAGAGTCTCAAGAAGAGGCGCCACTTAAGATGCTAAACAAATTTTTTACATTTTAATAATAAGCACATTTTTTTTTTCAAGGGAACAAATTGGACTGCAAAACAAAGTATAAGCCAAGCCATAACAGCAGTACAACATCCAATAAATATCACCACATGTACAAAAGCCATTGCTTGCGAGACCACCAATTTTACAAATTTTACAAAGGAACAAATAGGACCTCATAACCAAGTATAAGCCAAACCACAATAGGAGTACAACATCCAATAAAGATCACCACGAAAGCCAACCACTTCGACTGCGACTCCACCACGAGAAAAACAGCTGTCATGAGAGAAACAATCATTGACAAACATGCTACAACCGTGAGCCGATGGCCCCATTTCAACTGATTCAGCTTAAATTTGCCTGGATCTCTCCATGCCCAAATGAAGCAAAACACGACAACAAGAGCACTACACATGGCTATGGTGTTTGAAATCACAAAGGTTTTAAACGCGGCGTGATTTGCCAGAATGGCGGCGCCTGATTGGTTGTTGTAGCCACCTGGCATGGTAAAGTTGGCAGCAAATGTGACCGTCGCGGTAAGAGCTGCGACTAGAGTGTAGGTTTGTACACTTAGTTCAAAATAATCGTCTTTTGTGTTGGATTTTTTTCTTGCAAAATATTTAGAGGATATGACTGGAGGGAGTTGTTGTTTCTTACATCTTTTTGCTTCGTGTTTTTTCAGCTCTTTCCAAACAAACATCTATATATAGAAAGTATAGTAATATTAATATACCAAATTAGCTATATAACCATTTCAAAAATTAATTTAATGCAGAAAATCTTCTAATTTTGTTGAAACTTCAGATCTTACATCGCAAGTGCTGGCTTCTAGAGTCTCAATGACACTGCGAGCTGTTTGTCCTTTGTTGTTTAATTTACACGGGTCGACCCGTTTATCCCTAATGAGCAATAATGATGACTGTGTCCTTGAGAGCATTGATGCAAGATGTAATGGCGTATTGCCATCATTATCTTGATGATTTATTATTTCTTCAAATTGTATGTTTTTCAACAAGCATTTGAGAGAACTCAGCTTTCCTCTTGAGACTGCGATGTGGAGGACATTTCCGCCATTTGGTGCAAACTGTTAAAAAAAGTTTTAATATGATTGCGTTAAACATCAAACTTAGAAAAGACAACATATTATTCTTTGGTTCAATCATATTTGAAAAATCAAAATAAGATTCGGACTCAGTGTTCGAGAAATGGAATCAGGAATCGGCTCCGCTGAATCAGATAAATTGAAATCAAACCTCAATTAGTAAAAAAAAAACTATAACTTATCGAGTTGGGTCTAATTTCAAACCAAAAATTTGCAAAATAATTAGATTTTACATAATTACGATTTTGCAAACCACGGGCCAACTTTTAAACTAGCAAATATTGTACCTGTTCTGATGTGTCAGGGCAGTGCTTTAGGATGGCCTTGATGGATGGCGTGGACCCATAATGAGCTGCCACGTGTAGGGGAGGTTGGCTTTGGTTATTGTTGAGATATGCGAGGGACGAATCCTTGCTTAACAACATCTCCACTATTTTCGCGTTATTATTTTGTGCAGCATAATGGAGAGCATTGTTTGCCGCACTGTCAACTTTCTTCACGAAATCGCCCCGATGGTATAGTAGCATCTCCACAATTTCTATCATGGTTTATAAATTCCACCATTAATTTGTCATTTTTTTAAAGATCTTTAAACGATAAATATTTTGTAAAGAAATAAAGAGAAAATACTCAAATACAGTTGGTTGGATTTGAATCTCCCAATCTCTTATATATCAAACAAGAACACTAGGTTAAGGAACCATTTGCTAATATATCCTGTGTTATAACAAAATATTTACTTCTTAACTGAAAAGTAAAATAGGTGACTTATCCAAAAATATAATAACAACTTACTAATATGACCACCAAGAACTGCTTGGTGAAGAGGCGAACCGGTTTCACAAACTGCCACCTCCTCTTCTACTTCCACCCATGGATGCCTTAAAATCTCTCTTACCACCTCACCCATTCCTTCTTTAGCAGCAAGATGCAAAGGTGACTCTTTCTTTTTATTGAGTGTATGACCCATGTCAGGAGCCGATTGCAGTAGTCTCAACGCAACCTCAGATTTTCCGTGGGCTATTGCCTCATGCAATGCAGTATTACCTTTAAACCCAACAAAAGAATAGTTAAATAACTCCATATAATCATTTTTAATTACAAAAAAAATCATGATATTACCTAGATTGTTTGTTATTTTAAGTGGGGACCCTTCTACCGAGTTGACATCAAGAGGCCACGCAATAGAATAATTAATCAATAAATCAAGGACCCCAATCTTTCCGGATTTTGAAGCGAGATGCAATGGTGTGTCACCATCATTATTCTTTTCCACCAACATTGTATCACATTCTCTCAATATTCGCTCTACTATGTCACCGTTTCCGAGACGGGATGCAATGTGTAAGGCCGTGTTTTGTTGAGGCGTAACTGAGAGGAGAGTCTTTGGATCCGCCGTTAAAATTAGTTCTAGTAGCTGAATGTTTCCTTGTGTTGCTGCTTTGTATAGAGCCGGATCCATATTTCGGAATTTTTACGTCAGAGATCTTTTTTCTGTTTGTTTGATGAAGAAACTACACGTAATTAATGTATGTTGTGATGAATGTATATGATTTTTAACTTATAAGGACTTCACTTAGAGTTAACAACTAAATATTTATATTGTTTATGATATGACTATAAGGCTTGTTTGAACACCTTACATGCCCGTAAACATCTTGTTGAAAGGCCATTTTGTATGAATCATTTGAAACTTTTTTACCAAAACATTATCAATTCATGTAGAAGACTTTTAAAGAAACAAGAATGCAAACAACTAACTAAGATCAAATAAATAGATTAAATATGTAAATACTCACCTTGGAATGTATATTATGGCAGTCTTAATTTCCAACAAAATGGGATAAGTTTCGGTCTTTATATATAAACAGAGAAGCATTCATCCTTTTAAAGCCAATACAGTTGTAAAACGATTCATTTCTTGCCGTTCTTCTTTGGGCATCATTTTTTGCTCTTTGTTATTTTAACAAGGATGGTATATTATAATGTCTCTTTTCATGGAAGATTCATAACAGAAACCATTAAACTGATATGAAACCTTAAAATGTTCAAAAAGTTCTAAAACTTTTTATGAAGCTAAATTAAAAATTAAAGAAAATCATAGTTGTCAAATTCTCGCATTGCCACCAGGAATATGATAACAAATATTTTGTATCTGGATATCAGTATGACAAAATAAATAATACAAAAAATAATGGTAAAAATTTACCCTTAACATAAAAAATACATAGTGATCAAGTTATCTTATAAATCAAAATCAACTCATTACTAGTACACAATAACCGAGCTTAAAAAAACATAATTTAAACACAAATAAATACCTAAATTACAAAAACAAAACTCCCAAAAATAAACCAGGGGCATTTCAGTCATTTATCAGCCCTTTGGAAATCCACTCACTGAATATTTTTCTTAATGGACCTAATTTTGGCCGATATTTCATACTTCTGTTCAGATTTCAGATCATTTCATCTCTCGTTCGGATCTGCTGTGGGCTCATCCTGTGCGGCTTCCTGTGTAGCCTCTTTCTTTTCATTCTTAGAGCCGTTTTTATTAGATTTGTTCCTCGGATAGGTCGCACTCCTGTTTAGTTTTTTGAGAATTGCTCAATAAGCGATCGTTTGTTGTTACTTATATTAATAAGAAATAGTAATTACAAGAGAATTAAAAACAAAAGAAAAAGAAGAAGAAAAATCAAAATCCCTCCAGACTAGTCTTTCGGACTACTGAGCCGGCAAGTTTCAGCTTTTCCGAAAAAACCTAAACCCTACTATACCCTAGAGACACATTAAAGAAATCTTCGCTCTCAACATGAAGAGAAGAAGGGATTTCTTGCCATCATCAACAATAGCGGAAGTAAAAATAACCTTCGCAAGCTCGTGGAGTACGGAGTACCACCGTGTCGTTATGAGAGAGAGCTCTCATGTGGCATTGTCTTTACATAAAGAGACGGATGACGGATCACTTGTGTGTCTTCACTCCGATTAATTGGGAACCTCCGTATATACCATTTGAAGGTTAGCCGATTAGGAAGACGACACCCTTATAGATACCATCTAGGATTTCGTCCCAAAAGGACCTCCTGTTTAAAAGGAAATGTTATGAGAATTTAGACTTCTACACATAAAAACCTTAAAATTACAAAATTTTTAAAGCTCCTATATTCTTCTTAAATTTATAAATAAAACTCTTAACTTTTGGAAGAATAAAAAAAATCCTTTTAACTTTCTATTTTCCAAAAAAATCACCCCACTTCCAAAGTTCCAAAAAAAAAACGTTAACTTTAACTTCTACTTTCAACAAAAAACCCTTACATAAATTTAAAAGAATACATAAATAAATAAATAATATGTGAAAACATTTTTCAAATTATTTTGAAATAAATTAAGGTGTTTATAAATTATTTCTCTAGTATTTCAAATGAATCAGTTTTTTCTAAAACAAACATTACAGAGTTCATGGGTTTTTCAAAAACTCACCTTGAAAACAACAAAAATAAAATAATAATATAACATAACAGGCCTTTTGTATTGAGGATGGTAGATACATGTTTGATCATACACAAACATCTATACAATTATTTCTGAAAGGGGACAAATATATAAGACCTCATAATAAATTATAAGCCACTACTAAAAAAAACCAAAATATAAGCCAAACCCATAGCAGGACTACAACACCAAACTACAATAGTTAACCAGTTTGACTAACTCCACCACGAGCAAAATAGCTGTTAGGGTTCTTTGCAAAGGATATATTTGTCTTCGGAAAAATGTAACCTTTGCTAAACCTCTCTGATAGATTGTAGGGGTTCCAAACAAAAATTTCACTCCTATCAGGCGGTTAAAAACAAATGTTTTAAAACTGATGGAAAATGGATAGACTTGAATAAAATATAGGATGATGGTATGAATGATTTTTGTTATATTCTTTTTCTGGATACAATGTGGAATTGCATATGTTCGACTACCCATAACTTGATGGATCTGATTCTATTCGGCCCCAAAGTATTGGAACTTTTTGGTTGTCACATATACACTTCATGGTTTCTAATTTCCTATAGCTTCCATCAAAAGTCACACGGATAGTAGAGAACAAATACTCCTCACGACCCTTGCAAGCAATGAATCATGACCTCTAATATAGGATGCTGCTAGTGTTTTTAATCGAGTAATGATAGTCTTCCTCCTGTATTTCTCCCTACATACTTGATGACGTGGAAAGTGGCATTTATAGGCTGCTGATAAACTTGGGCTGATTTTATAAATTTATGTATAGAAATTTCAGCTTTAAGTTTAACGGATTGAGTTGCAAATTCATCACCTTCATATGGATTTATCAGTCAATTTATTTAGATTTATCAGGCCAAAATTAATAATCTAGCCCAGTTTTCAAAACTTGAAAAATTTTGGGCTGTGTGGAAATTATTAAAGGATGCACGGATTTACATTCATCACATGAGCAGATGTTTTTTATAAATTTTGAAATTTGGCCCTGATTTGAATTTTAAACAGCCCCTATATAAATCAACCAACCTAACAATTTCATTTTGCTGCAAATATATATGCTTTTTTCCTTTTGTACATATTTGTCAGCTTATTTGCAATATTGTTTTTTGGATATGCATTTCTTCAAAATTTTAGATTTCTGTTTTTTGTTCTATTTGTATTTACATTTTCAGATTGTTTTTTCCAGATTCTTTAGATTATTTTAGATTTATTAAGCCTATTAAAAAATTTCAGATTTTTTTTCAACATTTCTTTCAAAACAATATTCAAGGATTTTGAATCCTTCCTCAATCTGAAGATATTTCCAGATTTTTTTAATTCCATATTTTTCAAATTTATCAGTTTTTTATATATTTTCTGAAATTTACAAGCTGAATTTTAAACTTAGATGATAAATACAATTAGAAAAATTAACATAACAAATTAAATTTGTATTTAGATGTTTAATAAATTATGATAAAAAATTTAATTTATATATATGTTAAATCAAATTTATATATGAAAAATATAATTAGCAAACGATATTCCAAATTTTCAGATATACTATGTGTAAATTGAGAAGGCTTTCTAGTGATTTTCTCTTTTAATATTTTTATTTTCTTACTTTTTTGGTTTATTACTTTCTTTATTAATTTGTTTCTTTTTCTAGTCTCAGGTTAGAAAGATCATTGAATTTAATATCTACACAATTGACAAAATAATTTCATGATAAAAACCTATGAAATATTTCTTTGCTAAAATGTCTTTTCTTATTTCACACAAGAATCCGTTTTTCAGTAACTTCATCCTTTTTTTGTAGGTAATGGCGAAATAATATTTGAATGCATGTCTAGATGATAACTTCCAATGTTGCATTGAAGAAATTTTTATAGGAGTGATATTTTGTACAAATAACATTTTGTTAGTTTAGATTCTTTAAATGTGATAAAAAGTTCAAAATCTAATTTGTAGTTTTGATCGGTAACTGGTGACCGACTGACTGTAATAGCTACAATTTATTAGTCAATTGTACTTGTAATTGGCCAATTTATTTGTACGGTAACAAATTTGGAAATTCATTTGATTTATTGTAGCCTATTTATTTTTAATGCACCAAACAAATATCAAAATTAGGAAATTTAATTTTTGAGTTAATTAGCAATTTTACTGATTAACTTCCTTTTTTAAAGTTGTAATTAGCTGATTAATCTCCAACATGTGATATGACAGAAAAAAATTTAAGTTATGTTTGGTAAACTAATCAATCATTTGATATGGCATTCAATATTTACCAAATTTATTATCAAAATATTTACCATATTCGTTATTAAAAATATTCAACGACAAATATTTTTTTTATATTTACCATCATAAAAATATTAAACACCAACTATTTTCAAATTTATCACCAAATATTTACTTAACAAACTAGGGTGTGGCTATTCTGAACGACTATTTTCTTAAATTGAGCGGAGAATTTTTTTTTTCCAACTTATACCCATTTTGCCCTTTGTATTGTATTGCTTAAATTAAGTCTTAAATGATCTTTTTATTTCTTAGCATAAATAAGCAAATTATGAAAGGAAGAATTGATACAGACATATACATGGCAAAAGAAGAAAGAAATTAATGTAAAATTTATAAGTAAATGCCTTGATAAATGATAAAACTAAGCATGATTTGATAGACGGTCGAATCTTCTTCATTTCTCAAAACATAACAGTAGTCATGGACTCGTCTAATAAGTCTTTTTTGTTGAATTTAATTGTTAATATATTTTTCTTACTAGACAATATATTTTCAATTATTATTATTATTATTATTATTATTATTATTATTATTATTATTATTATTATTATTATTATTATTTCTCTTGCTTGCGTAATTTATATTATTATTTTTTCATATCTTTCCCAAGCTACATTCATATGATGAAAGTATATATGATAAATCTATATAAAAAATGACATCCTACACTCACTGATCCAATTTTGCCTTTTAAGTTACTAAATTAACAATATCTAATTATAATTAACAATATGATAAATTCATATGAAAAATATACATATAAAGATACTTAATTAATAATATCTACTATCAATTTCTTTCTTCATTTGACATTTATACATCTGTGTGTACAATTATTGTACTCAAAAGAGTTTACTCATTTATAATAGAAAATAAAACATCTTATTTAGCGTATATTCAAATTATGATAATTAATAGCATTCATAAGGGCAAAATAGACATAATTTGAAAAAAAATCTCTCTCCTCTCAATTTAAAAAAAGAATCGATCAGAATAGCCGCGCCCAACAAACTATCCCTAATTTAACACCAGATATTCCATGCTTTCTTTTAGATTCAACACCTTTCAAATTTTCATTTAAATTCAACACCTTACAAATTTATCAGACTCCAATTTATCACATACACAGTTTCCAATTTTAAATCATAATCACCAGCAAAAAAAAAAGCAATTAAATCACCAAAAAAATAAATAATAAATTCGAATAACAATTATACTTCCAACATATACCAAATACACTAACAAAAAATATAATTACATTCTAATTAAATTTATTGCATACATACATAGTAACAAACTTTCCAAAAATGTCAAATTCCAATTTTAGTTCACAACTATTTGCTCATGAATTATGACATAAATTAAGGATCCAAATCCAAATGATGAGATTCCTCCCAATTTTTTACCTAAAGAAAAAAAACAAATTAGTAAAGATATTGGAATTGATTTCACATACATCCTCATTCAGAACATTTTTAACACCTCATTAGTAAAGAAATCATTAGTTATTAAAAAAAGAAAAGAAATTAGGAAAATCCTTAAAATATATGAAAAATGGTTGAAAAAACAGCTCCAAGATTCTGCAAATTGTGAAAATGTATTAGTTCAAAAAAAATCTGGAAAACTAGAAAAATCTCGAAATAATTAGAGAATAATAAACCATAATTATTTTTTGTTTTCGCTCAAGAGTATTATTATTAGAAAAATAATTTGAAATAATTCTTGCTAGAAAGGATTTTATTTCATTTGACTCACGTTCCATCTAACGCATGCTAAAAAAAAAATCATAAAAGTAAGAAATCAGAGTAACTATAAGGAAAATCCGAAATAGGAATATTAAATAAAATCTTACTTTTCTCTGAATATAATACTAGTGAATTTGAAATAATGTTAGTATAAATTAATAATCCACAAACAATATGTGAAAAATAATTTTTTTTTTTAATAAAAGGGGAAATCAAGAAAACCGAAAAAAAACCCTGAAAAATTACAACAAAATCTAAAAGAAGTAATAAGGCGCAAAAAAAGAGATTTGGAAAAACTTGCAAAAAAAAAAATTACTCGAAAAATCTGAGTTGAAATCGAGGCACAGGTGAGATTCATTTTGAATACTGACCAGAAAAATCGGAACTTGCAGGCAGTGAATTCCGAGGGGTAAATCTCGCAGCAGGGTAATCGAGAGATAATAACTGCAATTAATCAAGCAAATCAATTAAAAAGGGTTCAATCGAAAAAATCAGCATAGAATAAGAATGATTACTTGATAATAGTTGCAATTAATCAAGGAAATCAATCACAAATGGTTCAATCAGAAAGAAAAAATGGTAAAGAAAAAGAAAGGCACATCAGAAAACCAGGAATTCTTGAAGAAAAACTAGAGTGAGAAATGGCTGTTCGTCGGAATAATCGGAGATTGCAGGTGGTGAATTCCGGAGGGGAAATCTCGCAGTGGAGTAATCGAGAGATATGGAGATAATAGTATGAATATAATTTTGTCATGTGGTAAATTGGACGGGGAAAAGGCTGAAGGTTCACCAGATGTCGATTTAAGTTCACCACGTGGTGCAAGCTCATCGAGTGTGTGAGGGCAAAAATATAATTTTCCTTTTTAATCCCATCTTGAAAGAAGGGCTACTGTTACATTTAAAATAAATAAATATAAATAAATAAATAAGCTTATGCTGGTGAAAAATGGAATGCACACGGCATTGTTTTAGTAAAAGACGAAAGAATAGTTGGCTCTGTGCACACACCACGTAGCCGCGTTACTCTTACATTTTAAGGTGAGCATGTACCCAATTTTCTCATAGTTAATAGGCTATATTAGATTCAAACAGTTAATTGTACTATTTATTAATATTTTTATGAATTGATAGCTTTGGTACTTGAACAAGTGAAAAAAAGGGGTATCTATGGATCCGGCATTACACAAAGCAGCATCACAAGGGAACATTCAGCTCCTAAAATTCCTTTTAACAAAGGATCCAGAAATTCTCCTCTCCCTTACGCCTCAACGAAACACGGCCCTACACATTGCATGCCGCCTCAGAAATATTGACATAGCATCGCAAATATTAAGAGAATGCAAGGCAATGTTGGTTGAAAAGAATTTAGATGGTGACGCGCCGTTGCACCTCGCTTCCTTCCAAATGTGGAAAGATAGCCATTATAGATTTACTGATTAATTATTCTAAAGAATGGCCTCTTGATATAGAGTCTCAAGAAGTGGCCCCACTTAGGATGGTAAACTATCTAGGTAATATCATTAATTTTGTGGGTTAAAAATGATTAAATCAAGCTGTAATGATAATAGCATCAATTTTATCTTAATCTCATGTTCAATTTAAAGGTAATACTGCTTTGCATGAGGCTATAACTCACGGTAAATCTGAGGTGGCATTGAGGGTATTTTTTTTTTTTTTTTTTTTTTTGAGGTGTAGGCAAATTGTCTATATTAGACTTTCATTAAATTTAAAGAGAGAATACATGCATAGAGTACTTACATAAAATTGCTAAAATTATCATACTAGCTAATTCTAACCCTATTGGATTTCATATCCTAATAGTTACGAAATGCTAATATAAGCCATGTTGCATGACTTACATCCCAAAATTTAATCTCCAACCTATTATGTCTTAAGAATTTCCACTCATCATGGCCAATGAGTCTCGTCGCATAGTGATTCTTGATTTTGTGACCATCCTGCTACTAAAGAACTTCATAGGACAATGTCACCACCATAGTCCACTTGCCGGAAGGAGCCGCTATAACGTTTCGGCTCCAGAAATTGACATATGACGAACGCCATTTAAAAGAGACACATTGTTGATATAAGAACCGGAAGTGAGGCGGCTGTTCGGGTTGTGACGGTACAACAGATCTAGTTTCAGCGCCATAATTGTGATCCAGCAGTAGACAGTCTTGTACCGTCTTCCAATTAGGGTTTTGTTGCCCTCTGATACCAAAATAGGGGAGATGCCGCGGAGAAGGTGTCCCCGGTACCGAACTCGTACCAGTCGCAATCTTCCGCTCAAAATAGAGCTCTTTTCACTATCAAAATCAGCCATCAGCCACAATACTAGAGAGCATTTTTAAGGCTCAGTCGTGGAGAATTGTGTGAGAGAGCTTTGATATAGAGTTGTGCGAGATGGCTTCGATCTAGGCAGAGAGCGGCCATGGAGGCTTAAACATTAAGGAAATTTAGAGCATAAAGTACATACTCTTGCTCAAAGTCCAATCAAATTCGTGCCAAAATTTGTTTAAAGTCGTGCCAGATCCACTCAAGCGAGGGGTTGGCGTGCGAAAAAGAGCTCCGTGCCACAAGAGAGAACGACTCATGCTAGAGTTTCTCTCCATTGCCACAAGAGAGAGAGATCTGATCAGCGAGAGATTCGTGCAATGATTTGGAGAAACACCAGTTTGGTCGAGAGATCTATACGAGATCTGTGCGAGAGGGAGCTCCGTGCGAGACCTGTGTTGTGCAGCTTTTGAGCGACTGCATCGATTGAAGCTTTTCAACCCAAAGTTGCCATGAGAGAAGAGGGAGACGTAAGAGGACATGGAGGCCGGAGCCATGAGAGGAGAGGAGAGGAGGAAGAGGAGGGCCTAGGGGGGCGGCGCCGCTATGGTTTCACCTACCCTAGATCTGAAAATCGCCTAGGGTTTCTTCACGGGCTTCGTCTGCCGGCATTGAGGCTACTTGAAGTGGATTTTTCTGTGGGTAATATGCTCAACAAAAAGAAAGAGTCTCCTTTTCATCTTGCAGCTAGAAAATGAATGAGTGAGATAGTACAGGAGATTTTAAAACATCCTTGGCTGGAGGTACAAAAGGAGACGGAACCAACAGTTTGCGATATCGGTACCCCTCTCCACCAAGCAGTTATTGGTGGTTATATTAGTAAGTTATTGTTACTTTTTTACAGTAAAAGATCTAAAATGATTTCAGTTATCATATGAAATTGTTATGAAAAATTAATAGTGAATTTATAATCCATGATAGAAATTGTGGCGATGCTATTATATCATCAGGCAGATTTAGTGAGGCATGTTGATAGTTCGGGAAATACTACTCTGCATGACGTTGGACAAAATGGTGGAGATGTTGTTAAGCAAGGATGCATCCCTCACGTATCTCAACAATAGCCAAGGACAACCTCCCCTCCACATGGCAATTCATAACGGATCCACGTCATTCATCAAGGCCATCCTAAAGCACTGCTCTGACACTGTAGAACAGCTACAATATTTGCTAGTTTAAAATTTGCAAAATAGTATGTCTAGTTTTTTTATAAAAAATGTTGGTTTAAAATTGAAATCGATTCGGTAAAAAAATAGTTTTGTTTATATTAATTGAGATTTGATTTGATTTTAATTTAACTGATTCAGCCGATTTCAGATCCCAACTCTCGAAGATTAGGTCTGAATCTGATTTCGATTTTTTATACATGATTGACCCAAAGAATTATATGTTGTTTTGTAAATTTGGTTTTTAACGTAATCATTTTAAAACTTTTTAACAGTTTGAGCCTAATGGTGTAAATGCCTTCCACGTGGCAGTCTCAAGAGGGAAGCTGAGTTCGCTCAGATGCTTGCTGAAAAACATACAATTGAAGAGCTCATAAATCATCAAGATAGCGATGGAAATACGCCGCTACATCTTGCATCATTGCTGTCAATGATACAGTCGTCATTATTGCTCATTAGGGATAAACGGGTCGACCCGTGTAAATTGAACAACAAAGGGCAAACGGCTCGCAGTGCCATTGAGACTCTAGAAGAAGCCAGCACTTATGCTGTAAGATCTGAAGTTTCAACCAAATTAAAAGATTTTTCTGCATTAAATTAAGAGATCTGATAGAGCACGACGGATCCAATAACAATATATATAATTTATTTTCTAATAACAATATATATTATTTAGTTTCTAATAATATTATATACATAAAAAGTGAAAATAATATATAAAATAGGAAAACAGTATATAAAAATAAAAAAAATAAAAATACACAAAAAATAAACAACAGTATATAAAATGATAAAATACTATATAAAAATAGTAAAACAGTATGTAAAGGTACAAAAACAGTATATCTACAGTATCATCATGATCCGTCGTGGTACAGTCCGTCGTGATATTATATTTCCCTTAAATTAAATTTTGATTTGGTTATATAGCCAGTTTGATTAATATTGCTACTTTACTTTCTATATATAGATGTTTGTTTGGAAAGAGCTGAAAAAACATGAAGCAAAAAGATGCAAGAAACGCCAACTACCTCCTGCCAAATCCTCTAGATCCTTTGTAAGAAAAAAAACCCAACACGAAATACGAATTTTTCGAACTAACTATGGAAACCTACACTGTAGCCGCCACACTTATCGCAATAGTCACAATTGCTGCAAACTTTTTCATGCCAGGTGGTTACAACAACCAATCAGGCGTAGCCATAGCCCTGTGTAGTGCTCTTGTTGTCGTGTTTTGTTTCATCTGGGCGGGGAGACATCCGGGCAAGTTTACACTGAATCCGTTGAAATGGGGCCATACACTCACGCTTGTGGCGTTTTTGTCGATGATTGTTTCTATCATGACGGCTGTTTTTCTCACGGTGGAATCGCAGTCGAGGTGGTTGGCTTTTGTGGTGATCTCGACTGGATGTTGTACTTCTATTGTTGCTTGGCTTATGCTTTTGTGGTGATCTTTATTGGATGCTGTAATACTATTGTTGTTTGATTATGCTTTTGTGGTGATCTTTATTGGATGTTCCACTTCTATTGTTGTTCGGCTCATACAGGAACGGCCCTATCATTTTTATTGCAAAAGCCCAAAACCCGGGCCGAATGATATCCTTAATAAGCTATAGTAAAACAAAAAATGTTGTCCCAATATTGTAATACGACAAATAAATGTAGGAGTCATTGAGAAGGCAAAAGATTGAATGTGTTATCATGTAACAAGAATATACTTAAAGGGAAATGTGCACATATTGAGAGAAATGTTTACTTTAGAAACTCTGCGAGCCATATTGAAAGCACAAGAAAGAATAATCGAAGGACCCACAATTACATTTCAAATAATACAAGGTGCTTATGGGAATAAAAAAAATGAACTAGAATTGTTTCAGGGCAATCTGCAATCATGGAAAATTTAAGAACAATAAATCAAGGTCATCAAAAGAAGATATGAGAGATAAGATTGTATGCAACTAGTAGAACTAGGATTATGGAAGAAAATGAAATGTCAGTGGCATTATCATATCTACAAAGGGAAATATGTAAACACAACAGCTTTATAGCACGCACGACTGTAGCACGGAGCACTATAGATATATTATTTTTTCATTTTATATACTGTTTTTCTCATTTTAAATACAATTTTGTCATTTTATGTACTTGTTTTCCCATTTTATATATTGTTTTTCTATTTTTATATACTTGTTTTCACTTTTGATATATATATATATATATATATATATATATATATATATAAATAGTTATTAGAAAATAAATTATATATACTATTATGAATATATTTTTATTATAAAATAAATTATATATACAATTATTAGATCTATCGTGAACAGTCGTGCTATAGTGGTATAGTACTCTATCAGGTCCCTTCTACAAATACGCTTGCAGGCAAGTAAACAAATGATGAAACAAATTGATTCATGAGATATAATTAAGATTGTATTGTATGCAACTAGCAGAACTATGATCATGGCAGCAAAATAAATGTCAGTGGAATTAACCTTTCAACAAACACCTTGCAGGCAAGTAAATAAAGTATGAAAAATTCGATTTTTGTTTGTTTTATTTTGAGGCATACTCAATAGCACCTATTGCTGCTTCTGATAATTAAATTAATTAAGTGTTGTATTTACAAAACCCACCGCCACAAATAAAAATACAAAATACCCTTTTTATTTACAAAAGATAACCAGAGACCTAAAAGACCTAAGCCTCTTTTTTCTGCCGTTATCTCACCACAAGGTGATCTCCTGGGTTGCTCTTGCAGCAATCATCTCCGGCGTCATGGCCCTTCCATTGAAAATGCGTCGATTCTGCTCCTGCCATATCTGCCATACCCCGCCCAACCATAGATTGTCCCACGATCTATTTTCTTCCGCTGACAAATACGAGTTGTCCTGCCGCCAGAATTGAATGACCGTTGATGATTCCAGTTTGTCCTGAAGGCCAAATGGAGCATAATTAATTATTACTTTTTCTGAAAGAAATTAAGCCCATTGTGGCCATAATTTCAATTGTATCAATGACAAATTATACAGAGGAAAACTAACAGTACATTTTTTAGATGGAATGCACAATTTTGTGGGTTCATATACATTGGTAAAGATATGTTACACAAGATTGTGTTCCTCGGATTTCAACTTGGGACCTCTCTCAAAGCTCTAAGTTGTAAATTAACAGTACTTACCCAACAAAGAAACACTAACAATAATTAAAAGCAACTCACAATGTTTATGGTGCATACAATGGCTTTGTGATGAATTTTTTTTTCTTTGTTGAGTATGTGCACATTACTCCCAACCATAGACCACAGTAGTAAATCCACAACTTGCATCACATGTTTTGTGTTGTTTCTTTGGATGAGTATTTTTGTCGGAACCAATTTGCTATGATATTTTGTTACACTTCGGAATGAAATTAGAGAAAAATAGCTAGTTAATTAGTTTCACATTAAGTAACGAATGAAATTATGAGTTGTTTCGAATAGTACATTAACTACTAGTATCAACTAAGATTAAGTTATTTCCATGATGATAATTTAAACCTGATTGGTTAGGCTGTGTCAATTAATATACTAGACTCTAACATGATTTATCACAAAATAATTCTTTGCCCTTGAGATTTATAGGGGGGCAGAGGGCCATACACTTAAGTGTTATTCTTCATTGTAATATTGAGAGTAAGTAAAGGGAAAGCTTTTAATGTTTTGGGGACATATTTTATATTGTACTCGTGGAATAATAGTCATTAATTCATGTTTAATTAGTTTTAATATTGAAATCAAATACTAAGTACTATCATATTGAAAAAAAATAAAAATATTTACTAAAGCATGATACTTGATAAGCATTTGATCATACATTAATAAGCATATTTACATTTTTTTTAAGTGAACAAATTGGACCTCAAAACCAAGTATAAGCCAAATCATCACAGGAGTACAACATCCGATAAATATCACCACAAAAGCCATTGCTCACGACTCCACCATTTTTACATTTTTTTTACAAGGGAATAAATAGGACCTCATGCCCAAGTATAAGCCAAACCACAATAGGAGTACAACATCCAATAAAGATCACCACGAAAGACAACCACTTCGACTGCGACTCCACCACGAGAAAAACAGCTGTCATGAGAGAAACAATCATTGACAAACACGCTACAACTGTGAGTCGATGGCCCCATTTCAACTGATTCAGCTTAAATTTGCCTGGATCTCTCGACGCCCAAATGAAGCAAAACACGACAACAAGAGCACTACACATGGCTATTGTGTTTGAAATCACAAAGGTTTTAAACGCAGCGTGATTTGCCAGAATGGCGGCGCCTGATTGGTTGTTGTAGCCACCTGGCATGGTAAAGTTGGCAGCAAATGTGACCGTCGCGGTAAGAGCCGCGACTAGAGTGTAGGTTTGTACACTTAGTTCAAAATAATCGTCTTTCGTGACGGATTTTTTTCTAGCAAAGGATTTAGAGGATATGACTGGAGGGAGTTGTTGTTTCTTACATCTTTTTGCTTCGTGTTTTTTCAGCTCTTTCCAAACAAACATCTATATATAGAAAATAAAGTAGTAATATTAATATACCAAATTAGCTATATAACCATTTCAAAAATTAATTTAATGCAGAAAATCTTCTAATTTTGTTGAAACTTCATATCTTACATCGTAAGTGCTGGCTTCTAGAGTCTCAATGACACTGCGAGCTGTTTGTCCTTTGTTGTTTAATTTACACGGGTCGACCCGTTTATCCCTAATGAGCAATAATGATGACTGTGTCCTTGAGAGCATTGATGCAAGATGTAATGGCGTATTTCCATCGTTATCTTGATGATTTATTATCTCTTCAAATTGTATGTTTTTCAACAAGCATTTGAGAGAACTCAGCTTCCCTCTTGAGACTGCAACGTGGAGGACATTTCCACCACTAGGTGCAAACTGTTTAAAAAAAGTTTTAATATGATTACGTTACAAATCAAACTTAGAAAAAACAACATATTATTCTTTGGTTCAATCATGTTTGAAAAATCAAAATATGATTCGGACCCACTGTTCGAGAAATGGGATCGGGAATCGGCTCCGCTGAATCAGATAAATTGAAATCAAACCTCAATTAGTATAAAAAACTAAAATTTACTGAGTCGGGTCCAATTTCAGATCAAAATTTTGTATAAATAATAAGATTTTACATAATTACGATTTTGCAAACCACGGGTCACATTTTAAACTAGCAAATATTGTACCTGTTCTGCTGTGTCAGGGCAGTGCTTTAGGATGGCCTTGATGGATGACGTGGACCCATAATGAACTGCCATGTGGAGGGGAGGTTGGCTTTGGTTATTGTTGAGATACGCGAGGGATGAATCCTTGCTTAACAACATCTCCACTAATTTCGCGTTATCGGTTTGTGCAGCATAATGGAGAGCATTGTTTGCCGTACTGTCAACTTTCTTCACGAAATCGCCGTGATGGTATAATAGCATTGCCACAATTTCTATCATGGTTTATAAATTCCACCATTAATTTGCCATTTTTTTGAAGATCCTTATGATAAATATTTTGTAAAGAAATAAAGAGAAAATACTCCAATACAGTTGGTTCGATTTGAATCCCCCAACCTCTTAGATATCAAGCAAGAACACTAGCTAAAGGGACCATTTGCTAATATATCCTTTGTTATAACAAAATATTTACTTCTTAACTGAAAAGTAAAATAGGTGATTTATCAAAAAATATAATAACAACTTACTAATATGACCACCAAGAACTGCTTGGTGAAGAGGCGAACCGGTTTCGCAAACTGCCGCCTCCTCTTCTACTTCCACCCATGGATGCCTTAAAATCTCTCTTACCACCTCACCCATTCCTTCTTTAGCAGCAAGATGCAAAGGCGACTCTTTCTTTCTATTGAGTTTATGACCCATGTCAGGATCTGCTTGCAGTAGTCTCAACGCAACCTCAGATTTTCCGTGGGTTATTGCCTCATGCAATGCAGTATTACCTTTAAACCCAACAAAAGAATAGTTAAATAACTCCATATAATCAATTTTAATTACAAAAAAATTCATGATATTACCTAGATTGTTTGTTATTTTAAGTGGGGACCCTTCTTCCGAGTCGACATCAAGAGGCCACTCAATAGAATAATTAATCAATAAATCAAGGACCCCAATCTTTCCGGATTTTGAAGCGAGATGCAATGGCGTGTCGCCATCATTATTCTTTTCCACCAACATTGTCTCACATTCTCTCAATATTCGCGCTGCTATGTCACGGTTTCCGAGACGGCATGCGATGTGTAAGGCCGTGTTGTGTTGAGGTGTAACTGAGAGGAGAGTCTTTGGATCCGCCGTTAAAAGGAGTTTTAGTAGCTGAATGTTTCCTTGTGTTGCTGCTTTGTGTAGAGCCGGATCCATATTTCGGAATTTTTTCGTCGTAGCTCTTTTTCTGTTTGTTTGATCAAGAAACTACGCGTAATTAATGTATGTTGTGATGAATGTGTATGATGTTTAACTTATAAGGACTTCACTTAGAGTTTACAACTAAATATTTATATTGTTTATGATATGACTATAAGGCTTATTTGAGCACCTTACATGCCCGTAAACTTGTTGTTGAAGGCCATTTTGTATGAATCATTTGAAACTTTTTTACCCAAAACAATATCAATTCATGTAGAAGACTTTTAAAGAAACAAGAATGCAAACAACTAAGATCAAATAAATAGATTAAATATGTAATTACTCACCTTGAAATGTATATTATGGCAGCCTTAATTTCCAACAAAATGGGATAAGTTTCGGTCTTTATATATAAACAGAGAAGCATTCATCCTTTAAAAGCCAATACAGTTGTAAAACGATTCATTTCTTGCCGTTCTTCTTTGGGCATCATTTCTTGCTCTTTGTTATTTTAACAAGGATGGTATATTATAATGTGTCTTTTTATGGAAGATTCATAATAGAAACCATTAAACTGATATGAAACCTTAAAATGTTCAAAAAGTTCTAAAACTTTTTATGAAGCTAAATTAAAAATTAAAGAAAATCATAGTTGTCAAATTCTCGCATTTCTTTTCCAACAGTAATAGAACTAGATTCTCTACATTGCCACCAGAAAGGAATATGATAAAAAATATTTTGTATCTTGATATCAGTATGCCAAAATAAATAATGCAAAAAATAATGGTCAAAATTTACCCTTAACATAAAAAATACAGTGCTCAAGTTATCTTATAATTCAAAATCAACTCATTACTAGTACACAATAACCGCTCAAAAAACATAATTTAACACAAATAAATACCTAAATTACAAAAACAAAACTCCCAAAAATAAACCAGGGGCATTTCAGTTATTTATCACCCCTTTGGAAATCCACTCCCTGAATATTTTTCTTAATGGACCTAATTTTGGCCGATATTTCATACTTCTGTTTAGTTTTCAGATCATTTTCTCTCTTGTTTGGATCCGCTGTGGGTTCATATTGTGTGGCTCCCTGTGTGGCCTCTTTCTCCCCGCTCTTAGAGCCTTTCTTGCTGGATTTGTTCCTTAAATAAGCCGCACTCCTGCTCAAAACAAAATGTTATGAATTTTACATTTATACCCGGTAACCATAAAATTACAAAAAATTTAAAAACCCTATATTTTTCTTAAATTCGTAAAACAATCAACTTTTAGAACATTAAAAAAAACTAATTTCAACTTTCCATTTTAAAAAAAACTCATAACCTGCAAAGTTCCAAAAACCTGTCAACTTTAACTTCTACTTTATAAAAAACATACATCGTATTAAAAGAATATACAAATAATAAATATCACGTGAAAACATTTTTCAAATTATTTCGAAATATATTAAGGTGTTTACATATTATTTCTCTGTTATTTCAAACAAGTTCGGTTTTGTTTTTCAAAATAGAACATTAAAAAGTTCATGGGTTTCTTTTTTTTTCAAAAACTCCCCTTAAATACAACAATAATAAACTAATATTTTAACTCAATATACCTTTTGTATTGAGGATAGGTCGGATCGAGCGCAAACAAATGCGAGCTAAACATCCTCTCGAACCTCGGATCCTCGCTCGCATCCATTTCCGGAACCTTCTCTTTCGTCTCTTCCTCCTCTTTTTCCTTCTTTCCCTTTTTGCCCTTCTTCTTGTCTTTCTTTTTCTTCATATTATACCCTTTTATCTTATTCTCGTTATTTTTCTCTGTATCCTCTGCTAAAAGTAGTTCTAGCTCGGCTCGGCTCGCCTCTCTTTCTCTCTCTAGAGCCAATTTCTCATTATCCTTCTCTTTCTCTTTCTCTTTCTCTTTCTCTCTCTTCTTTCCTTTGTCTTTGCCTTTACCTTTCTTCTCTTCCATAAAGAAATCATCATCATCATTACTATCGCTATTATAATCATCACTATTACTATCATCATTATTAATTTGGGACATTTTGAGGGCTTGTTTTTTCTCTCTTCTTCCTCAAAACAGACTCCCAGACCGTCTCCTCCTTCCCTTTCTCTCTCTTGTCAGAAACCTTCCTGCTCAGCGCCTCGAGATCCGTGTTGAACGTGACCTCCATGTCTCCCTTTTCCTTTTCCTTTTCCTTTCCCTCTTCTTTTTCGTCTTCTGATTCTCCTTCATCAGAATCCGGGATTTCATTTCCCGGTTTTAGGAGAGAGGAATTTCTCTCTTGCTGCTTTCTTCTTTGATTCCTGTTCTTTCTCGTCTTCACTCGAATCAGAAGAAGCCAAATATATATTCAACTCATCCAGCTTCAAAAAAATACAAAATAAATAAATAAATAAACAAATAATAATAATAATACATGTACCGAATTATTAACTTAGTAAAAAGAGAAAATTTAAAAATTAAATCACAAAACATATAAAAAGTAAATAAATAAAGCGTAATTTTTTTTATCTTTTCATAAAAATATTTATCAAAAAAGTCCCGTGTTCACAAAACTAGTTTCCAAAAAAAAAAACATATTTCAAAAAGTTCATTTCAAAAATAAAAAATTTCCACAAAACGTGCCACATCAACTAGTCATTAGAGAACGAATGGAAAACTAACAGAGCGACTTATTTGGACAAATTCACCCATAAAAAATCAATTAATAAAGGGAAATTTACAAATAACCCCCTAACTTTTCTCAATATTACAAAAAAAACCCCTATATTTTCTGATTTAAAAAAAAAAACCCTATGATGAACTTTTCATTTACAAAAAACCCCCCTCCATCCACTTTTCCATCCATTTATTAGTTAAACTTTTTGAAATTCCCATTTTGCCCCTATGATAAAATATTTTTCTTATAAAAAATTATAAAAATATATTTTCTGAAAAAAAAACTTCTTAGAAAAAAAAATTGAAAAAAAAATTATAAAATAATAATGAAGTAATAAAATAGTACCTGATCGAGATTGAAATTACGCCTCAAGACCTTGTTCCTGTCGGACTTGTCGTCCTCCCAGGTCAGCTTCACCTTGCTGTGCTGCAGCGCCCGCGTCTCGAAGTCCGGCTCCTTGTACCCAGCCGCCACCTGGCAAACAAACCAAAAAAGTCAAATTTTACTTACTGGTAAACGAAACATGATATGATGGTAAATGAAATAGTATAATGCGATAACCAAGTGAAATTTGCAAAATGGTCCTGCGTTATGCCGAAATTACAAAAATGGCCCTGCAGTGCATTATTGGAAAGTGTTAAAAAAAAGCCCCTACAGTTAGTTACGAGTTAACACGCCAGTTTTCGTACTTTAATTGCTTAAGAAACATACTATAACATTAGCTAACATTTCTCTCTCTCTCTCCTGAGATTTTTCTTAAATGTTAACTAACTCATAACTAACAGTAGGGGCTTTTTTGCAATTTTCAACAATGCAGGGACATTTCTTGTAATTTTTTGTGAATTTACAGAAAAACAATTACCTCGGTAGCAACATCACGAGGTGGTTTGTTGAACTCCATCAAGTCTGGAATGAATCGCAAGTCAAACACGTTTGATGTGTCTAAAAACTCGGTTTTGTCTAGCGTGTTGTATATGTGGTTCGCTGTGGAACTCGAATCGCACACAACAACCGCGTAATAATACCTAGAGAGAGAAGAAAAAAAATGAATATTATTTATGTATGTGGGAACGTTGGAAAAACGTCCATGTGTTGTCTCTGAATCGCAAAAAAGTCCCTGCCTTGTGACAATTGCAAAAAATTATACATTCTTAGGTAAATGATTACAGTGAGTTGACTGACGGTGTTAAGAATTAAATAAAGTGAGGGACTAAGATTTGAATTTGTTAAGAACGTAGGGTGTTTTATGCAATTTTTAAGAACGCAGGGGCTTTTTTGTAATAAAGGGATAAAGTAGGGTCTTTATTGCAATTGTTAACAAGGCAGGAGTATTTTTTCCGATTTAGGGATGACTCAAGGTATTTTTTGCAAATTTCCCTTAAGAAAGTTAATTGAATAGTACCTAAGTTTATTTAGCTCATACGCACGAAGTTTCTCGTTCACTTCATCATCGTCCTCCTCCTCCTCACTGCTTACATCATCGCTGACATCATCATCCTCCAATCGCTGACATCGTCATCATTGCTGACATCATCCATATCGTCCTCCATTTCTTCCTCACCACCACTCATACAGTCATCATTCATTTCTTCCTCATCCTCACTCATGTCATCACTTACATCATCACCCATATTATTATTAATATTACCATCATTATCATTATTATTATCATTATTTAAATCCATTAAAGCCCCAGGCCCTTTACTCCCCTCGATCTCCATGCACTTCATCCCGAACTCCGACGGATAAACCGTCACGCTCTCCACCCTCCCGCCCTGAGGTAAGCATGACATCATCACCACATACAAATCTACCGCCTGGCCAAACCACACAACAACCAATCAATTAATTAATATTAAATTATGATTAAATTAGGGATTATTTGTTTATCTTGATGTGGTCCCAGTCCATGTTGACGATCGCGAGTCTGTGAGTCTCTTTTTCGATTGTGGGTGTGTCTTCATGATCCGCCATTAAATAGTTGGAAATATCGTGATTTCCCAAATTCTGAAATAAATAAATTAATAAATAAATAAAATAAATTATAATCATTAAATAAGACGAATTAATTAATTAGTTTATTAATAATTACCTGATCGTCATCCCCATATTCATCTTCTGAACTGCTTTCATCATCACTCAAACTGCTGACATCATCATCACTCTCTGACACATCACTTTCTCTCTCTAACTCCTCTTCTTCAATTTTCTTTTTGTTATCTCGATTAAGATAATAATGCGACATTAAACTCTTCCCCTTTTCGTCCTTTTTGGGTTTTCCCCTCTTATCCACAGGAGCTGAGGATCCGGCGAAATCATTGTTGTCAAACATTTTGGAAAATCTCGAATCGATTTCGATTTTGGAGTCTTTCTTCTTCATCGTTCTGAACATTGGGTCGTGCAGCGACGAAGAAATCTCTCATCTGTTATTGTTTTGTCTTTCTCATTGTAAGTTTCTTGTTGTTCTTCATTGAATTTCTGCTTCTTCTCATTCTTGGTCTTGTTCTTCTTCTGCTTTTTGTCTGTATGAGTAACCAATTACTTAAATCTTCTTATTACCAAATTTGTGATTTACAGGGTTAAAAGTCAGTAAAAAAAAGGAAAAAAATAGTGAACCTGTGTTGTTAATAGTATCATTATCGTTCACTTGATTCAATTCTGATGAAGAATCAATCTTCCGCTTCTTGGTCTTCTTAGTCGGTTCGGATTTTTCAAAGGCAGAGTTACGATCCATCTTCACACCCTTCTTACTCTTCTTCTCCTCTTTACTCAAATTCTTCTTCTCCCCATCTTTACTCCTGCTTTTATTCTTCTTGGTGTTTTTCTTCTGCTCGATTCCGGCCGGCGGAGCCATGGCGGCGGGTCGGGGCGCAGGAGGAGAGAAAATTGGAGGATTTAGGAGAAGGGTTTAAGAGAGTTGAGGATTGGATTCAGAATAATGTTTATAATTGGGTTATTTTTTTTTCTTGGGCTGGCCTTGATTTTATCATAGGCCGTGAAATTATTGTTTGATCAATTGAAGAATATATATATATATATATATATATATCACCCATGAAAGAAGCTTTATAGTATGTATGATGTATGTATAACACAATAGTTCTAGTCAATATTGTTAGATGTGTCATGTGTGACGTTACAAAATAATCAAACAAGATAATGATATTTTGTTTTATGTTTTGATCTTTTCATGGTAGTTGCGTATCTAGAGATTAAGATTGGTCCATGCACTTCAATAAAAGAAAAATATTTTCCCCTGATGGTTACATGGCTGGCCATCTCATATTGTACTTTTTTCTGTTCATTGTAAAATATTTTTATTTGTTATTGTGTAAGGATCAATATTTAACTCTCATACATGAAGCTTTAGTGCATTTATGTTGATCATAATAAAAAGCCTAGTATGAGTTTTTTGTGCATTTTGCTTAAATGCACGTAGGCTTTTGTTTATTTTATTTTATTTGGCGCTTTTTCAGCTATTAATAATTACCTACGGGTTTGTAGAAAAAAAGGAAAAACTTCCTTCTTTATATATAATTTAGAGAAGTAACATCATCTCATGTTATTTTTTACCTTATCTCTTTAGGCTAACTTATTGTTTCAATTCATTCAAATTATTTCAATGGTCATATAATAAGGTGTGGACAGATCTAAAATATTGATCGAACATTAACTTGCTCTCCTTTTTTTGTTTTTGAATTTTATACAACATTATTTTTGTAAACTAGCACACAAGGACCGGGGGAGAACAAAACAAGAAAGTTGGCTTTTACAAAGTCATAACTGTGCTACATAAGATTGAGTTTATCGAAAATTAAATCCATAATTTTTTGCTTCACATATCATTCAAATGTTTTTATCAATTAGAGTATAGGTCATTTAATTAGACGGCCTACATGTTAATAATGTCCATGTTAAAACGGTATTTTTCTTTTATGTATTTTGTAGGGGTACACATGAAACTAGTGCCAGTATATATAAATATGGCTTAAAGAATGAGTAACATAAGTAGGGTGGACGTGCTGTCCAACATCAACAATTTTTTTCTTTTCTTATTTTCATTTTTTTATTTTAAGCTTCATAATAAATTAAGCTTGTGCTCTCAACAACCTGTCCATAAAAATAAAAAACCCCGTGGCTTGCACTCTCAGTTTATAAAAAATAATTATTGATAAATGTCATCATATTTACCCCCAATCTAAAAGTAGATGGTAAGCAAATTAGCAATTGAAATAAGAAATAGGCGAAATTAATCATACCTCGTTATCGTTCCTCCATCTTTGAGCATTTTTATTGTGTTAAATCATCTAAATTTTTGCAGTCGATGAATAATATCAATGTGCAAAAGCAAATCTAGCTAAGCCATTAATTTTATGACTATTATTTTCTATACACTTTTATGTGTTATTATTTTATGATTATTTTTAATTAAATTTTAAAATGTTACATCATCTTTTATTAATGACATGGATTGTTTTCATTTGATTATTTTATGTTAGAACGGATTCGAACAATGTTTCATCATTTGGGACTATTTAAGATCAGATACTAATTCAATAGAAAATGAATGGTTCACCAATTATCAAAGCACATAATTTTCCTCTCATTCTTAAAAAATGGTGATTTCAATCATGTATTATATTTCTCCTGCTAAAAATCTCACATATAATTTCGTTTGAATTATTTATTGTTCTGAACTCCATATTTTTATAATTCTGGTTTAATTTATTCTCTCACATAAGGATGTCAAAATCAATTATGTATGGAAGTATATGAAAAAATATATATAAGAGATATCTATGAAATATAATGTGTGTTTAGATAATTACATAATTAGGCTTTTAAATATAAGATATACTACGTACGAGATATACAAGTAAAAAAAATATGTAAGAAATTAATATGTAAAATAATATATATTTTGATAATTATACATACTCGTAATTAGACTTTTAAAATATATTGTAATAAATTAATTTATATTTAATTAATAATAAATTTCATAACATTGATCACATCATAGTCTGAGAGTTGTTCTAGCATATATGATAAAAGAAACAAGTGGTAAAGTAAGTGTTAAGCAATATTGCATGGACACTTCACAAAATCAGTCGTACGCATATCGGACATATGTCCGAATATTTTAATATTTATTAACTTTTGAACACGATTAAGACATGAAAGGACATGACAAGAACACGGCATGACACGTCATGAAAACAGCTCATACACGGCACAATGTATAAAAACTCAATTTTAATTATTATTTTTCTGATATAAGTCCATTTTCTTTCTTTCTCTCTTTATTTATTTATTTTGATAAAACCATTTTTGCATAAAAGTCTTCCTTTTCAAGTATTTTTTTTTTCTTTTTTTTTTACTAATGACATCAACTCGTGAGTATTGTGTCCAGAGAATTTTCGAGATTGCTATATCGCTATGTCCGTAATCGTATATGATATGACATGCGTGTCCGTGTTCTTGCAAAATAGATGTTAAGTCATTAAGTTTTTTTTCATTTATATCATTTGTCATTATCATTGTCGTAAAAGTGGGGGCCAAATAGGGGGATCAAATGTTAAATTTAAAGGCAAATTATCTTTTGTTTTCTGTTTTTTTTAACAACTTTAATTTATATATAAACTAGAATCTAGATTTTGGTGGCATTTCAATTGTAACAATTCATGTGACGAATTCCTACAAAAAGAGAATCACTACTGTTTACCAAAGATCAACTTCGAAAAACTGTTTTGTACTATAACAGAATTCATTTCCACACTAAAGAGTTTAATTAGATGACAGCCTAAAAAAGAGTTTAATTAGATAATATAAAAAATTTAGAAATTTTGATCAAAAGACAAAAAAACATTTCATTAGTTCCTAACTTCCTACAGGGATAGGTGCTTACATTCTTGCATTATAATTAATTAATAAGATAAATCTCACAATTTCTTCAATAATTAAGAAAAAGTCAGCCAGCCAACAACTAAGTTCATGAACCATAGTATCTTAATGCAAAACCATATATAAATCTAATCAACTACATAACTGGACGCAATTGCAGTCACCAATGGATGAAGAAGAACATGAAGAAATAGATCCCCAGCTCGAAAGGAAGCAAGAAGCAACACCATTAGATCCTAGACTCCTCATAGCAGCCAAAACAAATAACAAAGAACTCTTATCACAACTACTCGACCTGTCTGAACCAACTTACCTCAGCAGAGTCACCTTTACTCGCAACACCGTCCTGCACATCCTGGCTAGTCACGGTCATCATGATATCATCGAAACAATATGCTCCAAAAATATATCATTTCTAGACTCTCGCAATACATTGCTCGAAACACCATTACACCATGCAGCCAGAGCAGGTAACAGCCAGATAGTTTTTATGCTAATCCATTTAATACGTGGCGAAGGAGGTGAAGAGAAGGTGAAGGAATTAGTTAGAGCAAGAAATGCATACAAAGAGACTGCGATGCACCACGCAGTGCAGGGCGGTCATGCTAATGTAGTTGAGGAGCTGATCTGTGCGGATTTTGGTGTTGCGGGTTTAACGGATGATTTTGGTGTTTCCCCTTTGTATTTGGCGGTTTCGTTGGGGTTCAAGGAGGTGGTGCAATGCTTGATACGAAGAATGCCGGAGGGCGAGGTGTTGAGGGAGTTTTATGAGGGCCCTGATAAACAAACAGCCCTACATATTGCGGTACTTTTGAATATAGGTAATAATAATATAAAATTTTACTAGTATGTAACATTCTTTATAAGAAAATATAAGTGATGAATTGTGCATTCGTGAAAAAGAATTTAATGATATAGTGGCCATTTAAGTACCTCGATTAAGAATGTTATTAATCTCATTCTCCTCTCAATTTTGTATAATATAATATTTATTACCACTAAATTAGACTTGTAGACTGCTATTAAAATATTAAAATTAAAATTAAAATATATATACAATACCCGATGGATGAAACACAATCTATTAAATATAGCTCAAATTTGTTTAAATAGTAAATATCAACTTCTAAATAAGAAGTCATTTCATTGAAAGAATTTTAGGTCCATGACACCTATTATACACTCCAAATGCAGGAGAAATCGCGGAGCAATTATTGACGTGGAATTCTAAACTCGAGAAAGAAACTGACGCATCTGGCAGAACACCTCTACATTACGCGATATTAACAAAAGATCGAATTATGTTTAACCTTTTGTTAAAACATAGCAATTCTGCTCTTTATATTTCAGATAACAATGGCATGTTTCCTTTGCATATTGCATCCATGACAGAAATTTTTTATATTTTTTCTGATCTTGTTGAAAAATGCCCGGATTATGATGAATTGATCGATAATCAAGGCCGAAATTCTCTCCACCTAGCGATCGAACATAAAAACAAGAAAATTGTTGGGTATTTGTGCAGAAGTACAAGGTTTGTAAATATGTTGAATGCGAAGGATCGAGATGGAAATACACCTCTGCATCTAGCTGTGAAGAATAAAAATTTTGACGGCGTAGTTTCTCTTGTTCAAAATGAAAGAGTGCATCTGAACATGGTGAATAAGGATGGATTAGCACCTCTTGATCTTGCTTACATGGAAAGCGATTGCGGTTTATATTCTGTTATGGTAAATTCTCTATTTACTTCCGCATTTACCTCTTAAGTTTTGAATAGTGATACTGACAAAAAATAAAAATCTTAAATTAGAATTTATTGAGTATTGAGGCTGAGGCTAAATTTATCATTTTAAATGCTACTTTCCGTTCCAAATAAAATATTTTTTTTTGGATATTATATACCTCTTTTCTGATAAGTTTATTATTCTTCTCCTTTTTCAGAATACAGAAGGGATAATTCTACATTGTTTACTATGGGCCGGAGCAACCCAAAGCCCATTTCATTGCAATCCAATAACTCAAGCCCAACAAATGAAAGTCACCTCAGAAAAAGCAATAAACAAGCTTGAGAAAATTGCACCAATATTAATCATAAGCTCATTACTTATAGCTTCCATTTCATTCGCTGCAATTCTCAGCATAATCTCAGACTACAAATCCGATGATCATACTAGCACCAGTACAGCAAAAAGGCTAGCCTTTAGAGGATTCATCATTTTCGACTCTCTAGCATTTTTCTATTCCATAACCTCTGTGAGATTTCTGAGACGTTCTTCATTGACAGTCATAGACACTATGTCGCGTGTTAATAACATAATGAAGAGTGGGAATAATTTAGAAAAGGCGATAGGTTGCCTTATCACATCTTTTTCTTTAGGGGTTTATGTTGTGATGAGTTCGGTCAATGAGTGGATTGCTTTTGTCGTGTGTTTGTTTGGAGTAATTGCAGTTCCGTACGGTAGACCACCTTTTTGGAATTTGGTTTTTGTTGCGAGACCGATACAAAGAAGAGCAGGATGGAAAGGACTCGTTATAAGCAAGGGGTACAATGGAAGATCTGTTGTTGAATGTGTGCATAACGGTTTTCTGTTTAGGGTTTTAAATGGCATGTATTTGCCGTTAGTTCTTGGTGTTTTTGTCTTGCTAGTTGCTTTTTTACGTAATGTGTTTGGAGTGTAAAGTCTTGAAACAAAGAAGGACCTTTATTTAATACTTTGAAATGTCGTCTAATGATGTTTTCTTCTTCTAGTATTAACTACAAAATTTCTATCATAATTAATATAGTAATTATCTTCTCTGTCAACGTTTAGCTCGAAATGTAATTTATTATGCTACTTAATTAATAGAAGTTAGAGCCTAATATTAAATTGATTATGAATGCCTTGTTGACTAACTTAGCCACCTGACAGGCTGACACAATCATATACGTCTTACATATCTCGCAATCATAAAATCTTCTACACAATCAATAGAAAAATTATGTTGAACCGAAAGTCAACTTCCATCAATTCCAAAGAATCAATTGTTATGGGAACAACATCGGCTCAGTACATGCGGCCTATGTCGGTTTGACTTTCCTTGCAGCAATTCAAGGCAACAGACAAGTTTTTGAACGAATTTTGCAATCGGAAAACGAATTAAGAAAACAGAGGTGGACAAGTTGAGGTGACCATCAAGCTATTTTCTTCCCAATGCTGGTGTAAATCATAGCGGCTTGGTTACAAATGTTGTTTCCTGTACTTTTTGCGTTGATTTGTTGATTTTGTATCGCTGATGGAAGAAAGAAAAATGTTGATCTTGTTTTTATTCTAATTATATTTTACATTGCATTAGGTTTCATTACTTGTCCCATAATTATTTTAAATTTGATAATTCTTTAGGGTTTAGGAAACAGTGATTCCACAAAAAAAAAAAAGTAATTTGATACTTCTTACCCATATTGAAATATAATATAGTCTAGGCCAAACTCTTGAGAAATGCAAATAATCAAAATGACAAGTTTTATATCCTGAATCTTGGCTATATCTTAAAATTTGTGCTTCAAGAAAGACTTGCAATAACTGCATTTCATTTGGTTACATCTATCTTATTTGGATACTTCATAGATCAAGCTAAATTTTATCGGATATGATATTCTACAAGATACTTGCGGATATTTAATATGATACATTCGAAAATTTCATTTCAAAATAATAGCACAGATTTTCTAAATACCTTCCAAATAAGAATTAATCTTTTAACATATGAAAAATATAGTTGGGGTATACAAATACATTTCCAAAAGAAAACATAAATTATTATTAATAAAATAATAAAAATATTATATAAATTAGATGTATTGCATCCTATGTTTTTTTTCTTTTCTAAATTATCGTATTATTCTCTTCTTGAGACCCTATACATTATTTTTTTTTATGGCGCAAGTATTGAATTCGGGTCGCATGATTGAGAGGTAATTGCATGAGTGCACTTTTGTTGACCCTATACATTGTTGTCTTTTGGAAATGTTGAAGGCCTGTCTTGGCCCAATCTATTGAGGCATGTGGTGTATAGCTATTGTACATATACTTACTGAGAGATGCAGGTGAAAACATTTAGGTTTGATAATGTGCATAAACTTCTGAAAGAGAACTTAAAGTCTCCCACCTCAAGTCTTTCTTTATAGGTAAGCATAGAGAAAAAGGACAAAGTGAGAGAAAGGAAGGAAGATTATTGGAGTCATGAACAATCCTATAGAGGTTCTTCTGGCTTCCATGTGTATGTACATGTGAACTTGAAGGCACAACCCAACCCAACATATTTGTATAAAGATCTGTTTAGGCATTTGCTTCTTGAGTAACCCAATTACTAAAACTTAACATTTAAGCCCATTGCGCTGTTAAGAAGACAGTAATACCAATTTCTTGTTCCCAACCCAATATGAACGACAAAAAAGCAAGTTCATCCGGTTCGAAAGAAAATTCTATTGTTATAGAAACACCACCAATTCAACACGCATTTATGCCTGCTTGGCTCTTCTGTGCAGCCGTTAAAAGCGATACAGAAGTTTTCGAATCAGGAATGGAACAAACTGATGGGGATGCTCACCTCAAAGTGACTATTGATGTCTCGAGATCTTCAATCAATCAGAACGCAAAGAAGGTACCAATGGCAGTGGAAGACCTCCAAAGCGTCACAAATATGGGTAACACTGTTCTTCACATACTTGCTACCTATGGGCACGCTGAGCTGGTATCAACAATTTGCAAGCAAGACGGGACCATGTGGAGAGGGCAAAATAGGATGCTTGAGACGCCCTTTCACTGTGCTGCAAAGACAATCTCGAAACTCATTCAGTTTGCATGTAGTACTGAAGATGGGGAAGACCAGTTGAAGTCTGTGATGAGAGAGAAGAATAAACATGGAGAGATGGCCTTACATGAGGCTGCCAGGGGGGGATACTACAGCGTGGTCTCTAAGTTGATGGAGGTGGATCCATTATTGGCATGCAAGTTCAACGATGATGGTATGTTAGGATGTTTATTTCGGGGTGAGGGGGAGGGGGAATACTATTATTATGTTTCTTTTTGAAATCTAAGCCCGTAGGAGGATTTACATACCATTCCTTTTTTGAATTTTCACTCTCTTTGTCCGATGTTGAACAAATGGGGGAATTTACATTCACACCAAGGGAAGGAATTGAGAGCGGGACACAATGCTTTTTGTCTTTTTGATTTATGGTTTTCGCTTTTACATACTTTTTTTTTACTCAGAACAACATGCAATATCCTGAGAAGTGATACATCAGGTTGCTAAACATATTTTTGTCGTAGGTGAAATTTTTTGTAGTCTGAGATTAATACACTTATCAAACAAGTTCTCTTACCTCCGTGAACATAATATCTCTCTTAATGCCATCAGCTAGAAATTTAGGAGAAATTGAGAAAAATTTAGAGGAGTTGATATATATATATATATATATTATAAAAAAAATCATCATAATATATGCTTCCCGGATACAATTTAAGCTAGGGTTAATGCCAATATCATTTTTCTTAAGTATTTACTTACTAATCTTTGTGATTATATTGTCTTCATTGTACCTGGCGGCGGCTCGAGCAACAACAAAAGATGATAGAAGTATAGTTGAGGAAATACTAGCTGGAGCAACCACAGAAGATGATAGTACTATAGTTGAGAAAATGTTAGAACAATTTCCAAAACACAACATTGATCCCATATACTCAGATGGACGGAACAAAAACAACACACTTAATGCTCCTCTCGAGAGTGTAGGTAACGTGAAGAAATTTTCAAAATATTTTCGAATTATTATGCTATAATGATGGTATTTTGCTAGGTGTGTGTGTGTTATTTATGCCTAATATTTTTGAATTTTGATTTAAGGTAGAATTTTCTAAACTAGCCTTTAATGTTATACTATTTTGTGTTCTGTTTCTTCTACATCTTATATATTATAATTTTGTAGCCTCGCATTTTATCATTTTAAGTCATTAAAATTGAATTATAGCATGTCACCATACTTAATTCATTTATGTATTGCATAGAGATGATTTTTTGTCTTTTATTTTTGGCGTCCCTATGTTTTACTGTATTCATTAATGATTAAACTATGAACCCATTGGCTCACTAAACTTTAATTTGTGAAAAGTACCGACATCTCAAAGACCGGGCCTATCCACTTCCTTGCATCGATAGGAAGGGCTTCTGTTGTCGAACTCATGGTAAAGAATAATTTCTCTCTAGTATATCTTCCCGATTCGGATGGATTGTTTCCAATTCATTTAGCTGCTCAAGCAGGAAATGTTGAAATGATTGCTCTTTTCATGATAATGTTTCCTGATTCATGTGAGTTGTTGGATGCCCATGGAAGAAACTTCTTTCACATTTCTGCAGAACAGAACAAGTCAGAAGTGTTTGCCAAGCTAATGATAGTTGGACGAAATGGATAAATTGTTTACCAAGATAAGGGATGAATCAGAGGATGATCCCCTGAATAATAATAATAATAATAATAATAATAATAATAATAATAATAATAATAATAATAATAATAATAATAATAATAATAATAATAATAATAATAATAATAATAATAATAATAATAATATGAAAGAGATATTCATAAGGATGCTCAATGAAACAAATAACAAAGGAAATGCACCATTACATCTTGCAGCGGAGAATGGATGCAATTCTGTTATGGAGTTTATGTATATAATTGGGAGGTCACAACTTAGGGTACGCTGGCACATTTCTAAATTAGTCATTTCTGCATCAAAGTATCTAAAGAAGAGGGACATAAACTTGGATTTAGAAAATAAAAAGGGCCTTACACCATTTGATATTTCAATTATTCGAATTAAAAAGTGTGCGGAGAATTATCTGGTTTGTCAAATTTTACCTTATCATTTCTTTTTTAGATTTAAAAATGTAAGAATAATTAGAACATAAGGGTAGAGAATGACAAATTGAGTGAGGAAGAGAGATGAATTGAACTTGCATTAATGAATTGTGATATACACATTTTACACCCATACTAACTTTTTCACTAACAATTTCTCTAAATCCTTCACTAATATTTAGTCCCCACATCATGTGGGCTCAATTGTTAGTGAGAGAGTGAAATAGTTAGTGCAATTGTTAGCGAGTGTAGCTTTGGCAATTTACAATAACTAAATGTCTTTTTATATATTATAGGATTGAATAGTTACTAAAAATAAGTTGCCTATGTTAAAAATGAATATGAAAAAGTTTCTAAAACAAAAGATAGAAATATAAACAAAATGCATTCATGCCATTATATTTCCTAAATTGTAACTCCTATTATTTAACTTTTGATAAATAATTATTATTGAAAGGAAGCAATTATGCTTTTTTTTTTAAATTGACAAATAATTTTTTTTTTTTTGAAAAAAAGTTAGGAAACAAATTATAGTAGTGAGATTAGAGATGTGCATAACAATAAGTTAGGAAATTCGTTTGTAATCCATGGCCATAACAGTATAAAAAAAAATCAGTCTACTGATCTAGGTTTTAATCTTCACTTTAAGCCCTAATCTCATAAATGTGTTCACCATTATGCCAAAGAACTCCCAGCTAGACTTGAAAGGTTTAGCATGTAACCGCATTTATGTATTAGTACTTAGTTGTCATTTACATTGATTACACGTGATTTTTTAATTGTTCAATTTTGCTTGATCTCTGCCTTATAGGCCATACAAGAACGGATTGAACTATACATTGAGAAATTTGGACCTCAATTTACTCTAGCTTGGTTCAGCCGGGGCATAAAAATTGAAGGAACAGAATCAAATAATAAGTTGAACAAACTACAATTGATAGACCTAGGTGCCGTACTAATCACAACAGTAGCATTTGCTGTGGCATTCACGTTGCCGGGAGGTTTTGGTTCAAACGGCTCCCCAATATTAGGGCGGCAATATATTTTCAAAGCATTTATCTTAGCTGACACGTCAGCATTTATTATGTCTGCTTAATTTGTGTGTAACCTTCGTTATTTATGATGGTTTAGCTAAGATCAGCTTACATAAAGCTGGTTTTCTCGTAACCCCTTTGGCTCTATTGTCTACAGGACTGAAATGCATGATTTTGGCATTCAGATCTGGTTTGTATTTGATGGTGGCTCTAGTTAGTAAGGGAATCGGCATAATTATTCTCATCTTGAATGTTCTGATGACTGTGGAGGATATAGTAATGGTCCTAACAAGACCCATCTGGAAATCACAATATAGTTGGAGATTGCACAGGAGGATTTCTAAGGCCGGGATTTATTCTACTCGGGCTTTCTTTCTGGCCGTTCTCCTCATATTTCTCTTTGCCTTTCTCCCTTGAAAAGGCCCACATGTATCATTTTTTTATTTTGTTCGGTTTGGCATATCATTTATAAAAGTTATTGTTGTTATGTTCTATCACTGTAATAAACCTATCTTATTAATATAATTTATATTTGTTTTTTCATGTCTTCAGTTATTGTTGTTATGTTATATCACTGTAATAAACCTATCTATTCAATTTAATTTATGTCGGAATTTCATCGCGTTGTGTGATCAATTTATTATTGATTCCTCCCTCTTTATTTAGCATTCATTTAGTATGCTTTGAATCATATTGGTCAGAACCATGGAATGGATATACTATTTCAATCTTCAATGACCTAAATCATGTTAGGAAAAATGAAGATGTTTCGGACAAATTCTCTCTTGACAACTAAGGCCCAAATTCATTTTTTTTCTTGGCCCATGAGGATGGTTTCCTGTGTGGCTGTAGCAGTTGGTCTTTTCATTGGAATATTACCAGAGAGGTGGCGACCTCTGATTGGTTGTTGACGGATAAAGCGCATCTGACATGGCAATTTTATATAGTGGATGTTCGGTAGATCTAGAATAGCGTAAAATAGTGAAATAAATGCTCTATTTCAATTTATTCCGACCGAACAGTAGTGGAATGTGTTGAACTAAAGGTGTAGAATAGTGAAATTTCGTATTCCATGGTTAAGATAAAATTACTTTATTCCATGAAATAGCTTCTAATTTCGGACAAAATTAATCATGTCTATTCCACTCTATCCTGCGTGGCAAATTCATTTAAATCTTTTATTTTCTCTCACATTCTACTGCTATTGTAGTTTCATTGCATATTTTTTACTTTCATGTTACTTTATTTTAATTAATTTATTTCATTTTTATATAATTTGAATAATCTTTTCAATTAATATGATTTATATAAACTCAAATTATAGAACAAGGACATTTTGGTCATAAACTATGTTCTATAATTTTAAATCAAGTTTTTTGTAACTAACTTGCCAGACGTACATGGAATAAAGTAGATTAATCATCTATTTTTAATTATGTTATTCTTCTATTTCATATGTTACCGAGCGGCTCATAAAATATAAATATATAAACATTGTATTGGCCCATGGCTCACACAACCATACAACCCACTTGGCCTTTACAAACAACTTGTTTTCATATGCTTCTACACCCCCCCCCTTCTCCACTCATAAACATCACCAAAAGCCTCAACATCCGACATGTCAACCTTACACTCCTCCAATCGTAAAACAACGTAAATCTTCTACTTACCAACAACCAAAATCTCAAAACCAGAAAACTAGACAAAATAAGTCTGAATATTCACAACGAGATGGGCGGAGTCGAGTCGACGAGCGCAGAGATGGATCTGGACCATCCGAATCTGGAGGAATACCTCCCGCCTGACTCAATCCACGACCGTTCTTCCTTTAAAACCTCAATCTGTCAGATTTCCATATTTTTCTCCCTGATTCTTCTTGTGAGCAGTCTTTTTTCATTTGTTTGATTCAATTTTGTGTTTCAGGAGGGATTGATATTTCGCCTACTTTTAAGCCAGGCTGTTGGAGATATTGTCGATGTGAGCTCCAATGTAGTTCATTTTCATAATTTTGAGTCAATTAGATTGGTTTCGTTGTAATTACTACACTGTTATGTTATGTTCAAAAAGGTATATTTATTATTTTTTCAACCATATAGTTATTCACTGTTACGATTATATTAATTATTTACTATTAATACTTTTTACTCTAATGTAGATGCCTGAACATGATTCTTGTTGGGCTGAGGTGGGCTGTCTAATATGCCTTATTGCAATTAAATACAACACGATTTTTGCTAAGAAAGGATCTTTAGATTTGTAAATTAAATTCTAGCCCAAATGAGAAGTTCTGGCCCAAGACTTGATCCAGTCCATCTATGAAATTATACCTATGGCTTCCTATCTTAAACCGAACCAAGCCCTAAACAGAACAGAACACACGACATGCTCTTGTTCTCTCTGTCTCTCTACTCTTCGTTTCCATCGCCACTCAATCTCTCCATACAAATACAATCTTCCATGGATTTCACCAAGCAAAGCTCGTTTTCTAACTCCTCCTCTATCAATACTGCACGGCTCTTCTCTTCTCCTTCGTAAGGCCATCGACACCTTTCTCTCCCTGAACAGAGCCGCCGCTCTTCTCGCTGCTTCTTCTATCAACACCGCTCTCTCCGGACGACAAACTGGAACAAAGCGGCGATCTGCCGATGCGCGTTGTGTCTGTCCCAATTTCTATAAACTCGATCATTCTTGTTAGAGGACTGCTGAGCTTGAATCTCCGTTGCTGTGTTCGCTTCATCTTGCGGTTAACAGATCCCAATTTTGAAGGGTGAATTCACATTCCGAGAAGATGTGGTCAGTTGTTTCAGCGCTCGATTCATTCTTGCAGTTAAAAGATCCCAATTTTGAAGGGTGAATTCACATTCCGAGAAGATGCGGTCGCTTGTTTCAGCGCTGTTTCGAAGTCTTTAACTTAAAAGAAAAGATCTTTACTTGTAACTTACTCCATGTCTAAATCTAACTCCAAAATTAGCAAAATTTTAAGAGATCACCCCATTATCTACATATTAACAAACCAGATAATTTTCCTTTCAAGATAGGCTAATGGCCGGAGTTGAAACAGTTGACCAACGCCCATGCATGCCCTGCGAACTGCTGAAAGCGGCAATTGAAGGCGACGTGCAAGTCTTAACAAAAATGTTGAGATTGGAAGAAGATGGTGGTCACACATCCGCTTCCATTGAACCGGCTGCATATGTCGAGATCGACAAAAACCTCAAAAGTGAGACATTTATGGGCAACACCATTCTTCACGTACTCTGTGCCAACAACCATGGTGAGCTCGCGTCTAAGGTATGCAAGAAAGATGGGTCCTTGTTTAGAGCTCGCAACAAGATGCTTGAGACACCCCTTCACTATGCTGCAAAGGGTATTGTGAACAAGGAAGCAATCTCCGCGCTCATTGAATTTGCACGTAGTAAAGGAGAGCTCATCTTGAAGGAGGTGCTTCGAGTTAGGAACAACCATGGAGAGACGGCTTTACATGTGATTTCTAGATATGCTGACTACCTCCCTAAATCCATCCTCGATAAAATGTTGGAGGGTGACCCAGAATGGGCATACCAAGTTGACAATGATGGCATGTCTTCACTGGATGTGGCTATGGCTAGAGGAGTTTGTAGTGTTGTGTCTGAGTTTTATAGTGTTGTGTCTGAGCATATGATCAGTCATTTGAACAATCAAAGAATCCTTTCAAGAATATGCTGCTCTCGAGCAAACCAACCTTCTGCATTACATACTACTATCCAAAGTGCTGGTAAGGCTAGATTTTAGTGACTTTGTTCTCTTGGGCAATTTTTATTTATATGTGGAACTTCTCTATTGAAAATAACCGTCTCTCACTTCAATGACAGAAATTGTTCAAGAACAAATGAAGCTACCAGCATCAGTTGTTATCAACAGAAGCTCACCTATTCACATTGCAGCAGCTGTTAATAATACTGATAGGGTACAACAAATGTTAAATTTAGATCCTTCTTTGGCGTACTTACAAGATTCAGATGGAATGTTTCCAGTTCATGTAGCTGCTGGTAAGGGCAATGTCGAAATGGTTCTTCTTTTCATGCAACATTGCCTTGATTCTGGAGATTTGGTGGATCACCGTGAAAGAAACTTTTTGCACATCGCTGCTGAAGAAAACAAGCCGAATGTATTTGTCAGGCTATTTGAAACATCACATACTACTACTACTACTATTATTCCTTCTTGGAACACAATTCTACGAAGGATGATCAACACAAGTGATAACGAAGGAAACACACCACTACATATAGCAGCAGGCAAGGGATACATATCTCTTACGAGGCAAATGATATATATTCTGAGTTTCCTACGGTGTGAATATGATCATGTACGCAATAGAAAGGGCTTAAGTGCATTTGATGTTTCAGTGATTCAAGTGAAAGCACAAGCAGGGAACTCCATGGTATGTCAAATTTGCATCCCTCATCAATGGGTTTATTCATGAAATTCTTCTGTCTTTTTGGAGTTTTTTCCGATAGCCATAACTGGAAAAGAATTTTTGCTAAACCTTAGGAGCACATGAATTCATCTGTTGCATGCTCATTTGTCCCCAAACAAATTTTGCTTACCTATTCATAGATGTAGAATGCCCGATTATGTTATTTGTTTTGTTTTGCACTTATATTTTATCTACAATCAAACTAATCTACAATCAAACTAATATTCGCAGTTTAAATGAGTACCTCTCAGTATGGTTTGTGAGTACTGTAGTCAAGAAAAAACATATTTTGCTCACCAACATGTCGTAAATTAAACAATGCTTATGAGATACAAATGTTACAAAAATGGGAAAATCGCTATACAGTATCCCATTCTGTTTATCCTCAATTTATATTTTTGAGAAATAGTTGATCCTTGATTTATATGTGCAATCTCATGGCCATTGTTCCAAATTAGAAATGAAAGTTCAATAATAATAAACTAAATGGGAAAAATAATTTTGTAAGACAAACATATGTGAGAGAGGTTTTCTTTCTTACACCAATTATTATAGAAAAATCTTTTAATCTTGAAGTGCATTTCTTCCTGTTTTCATAGGAGATGCGAGAGCTCATAGGACAATATCGTGAAGACTATGGTGAGCATTTTAACTTGGTTTGGTGCGAGACCGTCATGGCATCTGTTGATACAAATTCAAATGGCTCAAGTATGACGGACCAACTCCAAATCATAGGTTTGGGCGCTGTACTCATCACCACAGTAACATTTGCGGCAGCATTCACATTCCCAGGAGGTTATAATACAAACGGCTCACCAGTTCTAGCCGGAAAATATCTTTTCAAGGCGTTTATGTTAGCAGTCACGTCAGCATTTCTTCAATCCTTTTTTTGCGTGCTTATGCTCATGATTGGTGGTTTATATCCAGTAAATCGTCGTGCTAGAGGTACGTTCCTCGCAATTGCTATGTACCTATTCTCCGGAGGAGCCAGAAGTATGGTTTTGTCATTCGGATTAGGCTTGTATTTGGTGCTAGCTCCGGCAAATAAGGGGATCAGCATACTTATCCTTCTCTTAACTATTTTCTCAGTTATGCTCGATATAACCCCAAATGTTTTGCGTTTTATAACTATTAATCTTAACTATTTGGGGGCTTTTAAGAAAGAAATTAAGAAATATTATTGTAATGAATGCCCTTGGATACTAACCTTTTTGGGTATGTTGCGTTTCATCTTACCTTTCATGTTCGTATTTTTTTTCGCCTTCCTTCCTTGACTCGGGAATTTGAGAAACTAAATGAACCATCACAAGTGAAATCTCCCGAGAATTACCGATGTGTATCACTGGCTTTGTGTGACTTACCTACTTTGTTTCGTAGATTTGAATTATAGTTGTTGTAATGAAATGGATTTATGTATGTTTCCTATCATGGATTTTCGTCAGTCATGTGTGCTTTCTTTTCGGTTTGTAATAAAATATTAATGTAAGAAACATATTGGTGTTTCGATGTCTTAAACTGTCATCTTTATTATAATTTATCATTGTAATATGCATACTTATATATATTTAGGGTATGTGTTCTCATCAGTTTTTCTGTGTAGATTATATGTATCGTATGTATATAGCGAAAGAAATAGAGTTTTGAGATTTATTGAGTTGTATTTTTGTTTTCCTTGAATTATGAGTTAGCATATATACACCTCATATAAGTTGCAACTTAGCAGAGCTGTATTTTTCATCCCAGAAAAAAAAGTTATTAAAAAAATTGCAATTCATGCCTTTGGAGAAAAAGATCAAACAAGTCAGTCTGAAGTGAACATTAAAAAAAAAATTATATAATTACTCATAATCATAATACTTCGTAGAACATACATAATCCATAGCAATTCATAGTATTCAATTATCTATATAACTAAATGCTGTCTTGGCCCATGGGCTAACTTTCTCAGAATACTAGAAATTATTATTACAAATAGCCTCAACGATCCTCCAACTTCTCAACACGTAAAACCAAGTAATCTCCCGCCCGATTCCATCCACGACCGCTCTTCCGCCAAAAACCTCAATCTGTCAGATTTTTAACGATTTTTCTTGAATTTTAGTCTAATTAATGATTTTTCGTTATCTGATGGGATTTTGTGATTTAGGAGGGACCTGCTTGATATTTCGCCTGCCTTGACTGAGGCTGCTTGTGGTATTGTCGATGTGAGTTTTAATTTGTTTTTCAGTTTAGTTTTGGGTTTAATTGGGTTCGTTTTGTTCTAATTTATTGTTAAATTAATGGCTTGAGCTCTAATTTCGTAATTTTGAGTTAATTAGATTTTTTTGTCTAATTAATTGTAAAATTACTGATTTGAGCTCTAATTATATTCGTTTTTGTAATTTTGAGCTTCATTGGATTCGTATCCTAATTTATTGTAAAATTGATGATATGAGTTCTAATTATCATCACTTTCATAATTTTGAGTCAAATTAGATTGTTTTTATTCTAATCAATTATAAAATTACTGATGTGAGAATCAATTTACTCCATTTTCGTAATTTTGAGCTAATTAGATCAGTTTTATTCCAATTAATTGTAAAACTACTGACTTCAACTTTAATTTCCTTGATTTTTATTCTAATTAATTCAAAATAATTGATTTTTCTATCCATTTACCAACCCCAAAACTCGATTTATTCATTTATTTAATTATTTATTTTGCAATTATACAAGATTCGTTTACGAGATATTTTTAATCAAATTCGCCAGAACCATGGAACTGGAATATTTATCTGTTCCCTTTGTGGTGCTTAGGAGTCCTGATCAGATATCTAGTGCTTTTCCCACTGAGGTACCTCTCTTTTTCACTAATTAAATTCCTAATTCTATTTTATCAATATCATTAATTTGTCAATATTTTTTCTATATTTAGGTTTTTTGTATTAATGTTGGGCTGGCTGGTCTTTTTCGCCGCTTTCTTCTCGGTTCATATCTTACTCAAAGGAAAAACAAGACGTAAAATTGAGGTAAAAAACCCTGAAAACCCTTAAAAATCCCTATTTTATTAATACTTATTTTATTTTAAGTTGAGAAAGTTTGTAGAAAAAATCCCTAAAATATACGATTTTATTCATATTTATTCTATTTTTCTGCTCAGTGAAAGCGTGTAGAAAAACCTCTAAAATTGTAAAATCCCTATGTTTTTCCATTTCTTCTCCAAATATACTTTTCCAAATATATGAAAGGTATTTTATTTTTTTATTCAGATAAATCTTGTAGTGAAATATAACTTTGTTTTCCAAATATACTGTTTTATTCATATTTTGGCAGAAAAACAACCCCTAAAACAGTAAAATTAAAATCCCTTTATTATTTAATTTTTTCCAGATATACTATTCTCTTCAAATTTATTTTATTTTATTTTAAACAAAGAAAGCAGTGTGTTTGTCGCTTCATGGACTTGAGTGGTTAAATACCACGGGCCCCACCCCAGCATGCGGCCTCATCAGGTTTACTTTTTTTTATTCAAAAATAATAATAATAATTGCCAAAAGGACAATATGTTATGCTAAATTTGCAAAAAGACCCTGCATTATTGCTGAAATTGTAAAAAAAAAAACGTTGCATTTTTTTTTTCTAAAAATTGGAAAAGGAATATATGATGTGAAAATAATTTATCATTTCGCTTTGTGGAATATTTATCTCTAACCCTGAAATTGCAAAAAATCCCCTGTATTGTTGAAAATTGCAAGAAAATCCTTGCTTATTGCTAAAATTGCTTACAAATACGTACTATGTGAAAAATAATTTAGGGGCTCAAAAGCTTACTGCATGAAAAAAATAATTAAAATGTTAATTAACCAGTTTCATAGTGTGATATAGGAGTTGTAGTTATTATGTGTGATGAGTTATTGAATATAATTTAATAGTATTATTTATTTTCTCTTCACACCCGCCACACATAAAAGACACAATAAGTCATGGCCTCACTTTTTATGCAGAAAATATTGCTACCCCCTCTCTCTCTCTCTAATGTTGCATTTGAAACCTTTCAATTCTTTTATATACTAATGTCATAATTCAAAGTAAGAAAATTAATCTCTGCATGATATTTGGCAAAACTTTCTGGTAAAAGATATCTTCTTTATCACAGAACCTCATTATGCTCATCACCTATTCACTTTTGTCACTACCCTCAACTCTAATTTGATTTACAACAGAATTGAGAAGTGGATAAATGATTAGAAGAAATCATCTACGGCCGTGCAATTTGAAGCAAAGGCTGCACTAGGAATAGTTCGTGCATCTCAAAAGAAGATGATATTTGGAGATATCACCAATTGAAGTCTTTTTTGCTCTGCTCAATGCCGATTTAAAGGTCACCGAAAATGGGGTAAATAAATTTGATATTTGCAGTTTTTTCAGGGTAATTTGGGTAGTTTTTTTAATATATTTAATCATTTCTAAAATACATTTTTTATTACTATAGGCATGATATGAAGTGAGAAGAAACTATGCCCAATTATTGCAAGCATAGAGAGATTATGTTCAGCCTCTGTTGAGTGAAATCCATTCTGATTAAAATATGGATCAGAATAGTAAATCCTTGTCCTGAACGCTTGAAAGTTGACTTAGAAAAAGGTAAATCATGAAGCTGAAACTTAATTGCACTAAATTTCAATAAAACTCTCTTTTTTTATCTTATTCCTTTTCAAAGTTGAAATGGAAGAATTTAATTTTTTGAGGGCCTAAAGGTAATTTGTGACAGACAGCCTCAGAAGATAAGATAGTGCTATACTGCTATTTCAAGCACCGGGTTTTATGATGAAGAACTATTGCAAATATTAATTTTTTCTTTGTGAAGTTCAAAAATCAAAATTTTCTGATAAGTTAATATATTATTTTATGACAGTTTCAAATTTACAGTAATTTAACTTCATCTCTTTTACATAGTGAACTTGTATGATTTTTTTATATGCACATTTTGAAGATTTTTTTTTTCAGTGTAGAACTTGCAGTTAATGGTTCAAAATTTCTTACAACACTTTTAAAATCATTTATTAGGACTTTGGGCCGATAAACGAAGCTATACCATTAGATGGCTATAGTGAATGAAGGTGAAGAGAACCCGCCTTGCATTGAAAGAATGCAATTAGTTTCATAATTTTAGAGATTATTTATTTCCTTAATTATTAATACTTATTATTTGGGGAAAAGACGAATATAAAAAATAAAGCCTGATGTTGCAGCATGTTAACATATAGAAGTGTCAAGTAGTTCGCCGAAAGGCGTAATGTTGACTTACAAAAACCTCTTACATCAGGTTATAATATATTTATTATTTCTTTAGCGATACTTTCATTTAGTATTTTGTTTTTAGATGTATAAAAATTGTATCATGCGGAGATATTTCTAAGCATGCTTTTCTGCTTCATCATGTCATGTGTGTGAATTTCCATCTAAATATTTCATTGTTTAACATGAAATTGAACAAGTTTATACAAATATCAAATAGTAGTTTCTCTTTTAAAAATTATCTTCAAAAAATATTAATTAATCTTTTGTTAAGAATTAACATATATATATATATATATATATATATATATATATATATATATATATATATATTTATATGTTTTGATTTATTAGTAGGAAGAATCGAAGCGGTACCAACCCCACTATCTCAGTGCTATACTATGATTTATATAGGATTTACAAATTTTTTGTTATTTATATAAAAAATGGTATAGAGAAAAAAATTACCGGCAGCGTAGCCCGGGTATTCACCTAGTACTTCTCATTTGCAATGCCTGACTAAGTTAGGCTGCTATATCAATTGGCAATAATACAATGTCTTTTTGGCAATTTTGCATAATGTAGGGGCTTTTTTTGCAATTTCATCATAAAGCAGGGGCATTTTTACACTTTTTCCAAACAAGAAAACAATGACTGATTTGTAATTATATTAATTTTGCATGTGTTTGTCGCGAATCACACATCCATGATCGATTTCATAATCCTTGAGCAAATGACTGCTGGGTTGGTCAGTTTCTTTTCACCCCCTTTTTAATTTTATTTAAATAAATAAATACTATTCTATTTATTTTTGGTGGAATTAGGGTTTATTCATAACACTATATTGGAAAATGTGGGTTATATTTGGTTTAATAGAACTGAGTCTAAGGACCGTGAAATTGTCGCCAAAAAGTAATAATATTTCATTATTTATTATCATTATCATTATTATTAATATTAATGATTATTATTTCTTTAATTTTTAATTTTTAATAGGTTGAGAGACCATGTTGAAGGACCAGATAATAATCCTCTATTGATATTTCCAGAAGGAACTTGCATTAATAATTCCTACACTGTCATGTTTAAAAAGGTATATTCATTATTATTTTCAAACCTTTAATTATTTATTAATATAAATTAAGATTTTGTATTTATTATTTATTATTATTTTATTAATTGAATGTAGGATGAATTTGAGCTGGGATGTGCAGTACGCCCTATCGTGATTAAATAGAACAAGATTTTTGTTGATGCATTTTGGAATAACAAGAAGTTTAAACAAATAAATAAATGAAGGAAATTTTTTGAATACCATCTATAACTTCTCATATTTATAACAGACCATTAATTTTTTGAACATTCACAAGAGTCCCTACTTTTGACATTCCATTTAAAAAAAAAACTTTTGGAATATACAAAAAAAAAGAAATCCATACACAAAAACATAATTTTAAAATAATGCATCACTTGTAAGATAAAATAATGGACGAATATATAATAATATTATTTATGTACGACAAAAGTTCATGGGTTTTCTATAAATTAAGGGGTCTCTGAAAAGATTTCTATAGATAAATAAGTAAATAAGGACCATTTAAATAATATTTCTTTTAATTATTATTTATTTTTACTATTTAGGCAATCATTTACGATGCATTTGGTGAGATTGATGGCATCATAAGCGGTGGTGTGTGACGTGGTATTTAGAGCCTCAGTTCATCAAGCCTGGCGAAACTTCCATCGATTTTGCAGAGAGGTCCCTTCTTTTTCCCTTTATTAATTTTATTCTATTTCCTTCTTTCCAGGACCATCAAAATTTATAGGATTATTATTTATAACTCTTAGCTGTAGTTTAATTTGCGAACTTTGCATTTTAGCCCTTTTTTTAACAAATGGTAGGTTTTTTAGGGGGATTTCAATAATGTTGGGTTCTTTTGGTAATTTATGCGCAATCTGGGTGCTTTATTGATAATTTCTCGATTTAATTTATTTTAGTGTAGTTTTGTTCTTAGGGTTAGAGATATGATATCATCTATAGAGCGGGATTAAATTTATGTTGGAATATCATTAGGTTTTGTGATCAATTTTTTTTTTGAATAAATGGATCCAGGTAATGCCTGTAATCCATGCATTTAATTAATGAAGTAAATAGAATTACAATTTTTAGTGCCAAGAGAATTGGCACTAATGAGATTCCTAAATATCACAAATAATAGAAACAAAAATTAGATGTCAAACCGTAAAAAGAAAAAAGTTTTAAAGCAGAAAATAAAAGAAAGGAAAGGAAAAAAAAACATGAAGCATGAAGCATGAAGCATGAGGCACTCCTTTGATCAATCTATTCAATACGCTTTGAATCATATTCTCCAGAACCATGCAACGGGTATAATATTTCAACCCTTCAATGATGTAAGCCTACGAATGTTTTGCACAAATTTTCTCCGTTGAAACTTTTGCCGAACACCTTATGTGTAGTATTTTGTGTTAACCAATCAGTAAACACCACAAATCAACCTGATTCATACTAATAAGCAAGAGATAAAAAACACACAAATAAACTTTTTTCTAGGGTTTCAGATACAAATCAAACCCTAGGATACATTCATCACCTTACGGTGGATCACATGTTTAGGGAGGACTTGCTAGAACAAGGAAAAACTAACCGATGGAAGAAGATTTTCACTATACCGATTGTACCAAATCGATAATATATGAGGTATCTAACACGCTCTACTTTGAGTAGACTAGATCGTACCGGTCTCTCTTTGCTTCATCTCCTCTCTTTTACCCCTCCAAAATGTGTAAAATATAAAATAAAATGCTCAAACTACTTATTCCATCCAATTTTTCCGTTAAAACTAACTATCCCCATTTCAAATTACTATTTTACCCCTCCTTTTCTCTCACATTATTTTCCTTACACTAATTTGTTATCTTTTATTTTATCCATTTTAATCTATGATTATTATAAGGATTATAAATCAACCTAATTTCCTAAAAAACGTTCACCTCTTAGACTTCGAACGTTGTGGTTACAATTTTTTACTTTAGCATAACCTTCGATAAGTCATAATTTGGTTTCAATAATTATTTCTCAAGAATTTTCTTGTGATGTGAATATTATATGACTTGAATTATACACTCCTCGGATACTTCCGGACACGTGTCTGACCCACCACGGTGTGCCATATGCCTACTTTGTTGTCCTCTATTGTCCTTTAAAGGCAAGCCCATGCCCAGGCATTTAATTTTCTTTACAAGTGTCTCCTGTGATTCCAATCTTCTGAGGAATGTTGTTTATAGCCACTTGTACATACTAAGACAAGTAAAATTGTAAAAACAATTCGGCTTGACAATATGTATTAACTTGTAAAAGAGAATATAAGTCACAAACTTAAGTCTTTTTTAAAGGAAAGGATATAGAGGAAGGAATACAAAAGAGAGAAGGAAAGATTATTTGGGTACTGAACAATCCTTCAAAGAGATTCTTTTGGTTCGTAAATTATTCCATGTCTAAATCTAACTCCTAAAATTAGCAAAATTTGAAGAGATCACCCCATTATCTACATATTAACAAACCAAATAATCTTTCTCTTCAAGAGAGACTAATATAATGGCTGGAGTTGAAACAGTTGGTCAGCGCCCACTCATGCCCCGCAGACTTCTGAAAGCGGCAATCCAAGGCGACGTGCAAGTCTTAACTGAAATGTTGGGATTGGAAGAAGATGGTGGTCACACGTCTGTGGCCATTGAACCGGCTACAAATGCCGATATCAACGAAAACGTCAAAAGTGCGACATATATGGGCAACACCGTTCTTCATGTACTCTGTGCCAACAACCATGGTGAGCTTGCATCTAAGGTATGCAAGAAAGATGGGTCCTTGTTGATAGCTCGAAACAAGATGCTTGAGACACCCCTTCACTATGCTGCAAAGGGTATTGTGAACGAGAAAGCAATATCCACGCTCATTGAATTTGCACGGAGTGAAGGAGAGCTCGTATTGAAGGAGGTGCTTCGAGACAGGAACAATCATGGAGAGACGGCTTTACATGAGGTTGTTAGATATAATAGCTTCGCTATAATGTCCATCATCGATAAAATGTTGGAAGGTGACCCAGAATGGGCATACCAAGTTGACAATGATGGCATGTCTTCACTGGATGTCGCTATGGTTAAAAGATTTTATGGTCAGGTGTCTGAGCAGATGATCGGGAATTTGAACAAACAAAGAATCCTTTCAAGAATATGCTGCTCTCGAGCAAACCAACCTACTCCATTACATACTACTATCCAAAGTGCTGGTAAGGCCAGATTTTCGTAACTTTGTTCTCTTGGTCAATTTTTATTTATATGTGGAACTTCTCATATTGAAAATAACCTACTATCTTTCACTTCAATGACAGAAATTGCTCAAAAACGGATAGAGTTACCAGCATCAGTAGGTATCAACCGAAGCTCACCTATTCACATTGCAGCATCTGTTGGCAATACTCATGAGGTACAACTAATGTTAGATTCAGATCCTTCTTTGGCGTACTTACAAGATTCAAACGGATTATTTCCGGTTCATGTAGCTGCTCGCAACGGCCATGTTGAAATGGTGCTTCTTTTCATGAAAAACTGTCATGATTTTGGAGAGTTGGTGGATCACCGTGAAAGGAACTTTTTGCACATCGCTGTTGAAGAAAACAAGTTGAATGTATTTTCCGCGCTATTTAAAAAATCAGATGCTGATAATATTAATTTTCCTTTTTGGAACAAAATTCTAGAAAGGATGATCACGACAGGTGATGACGAAGGAAACACACCACTACATATAGCAGCGGGCAAGGGATACATATCTCTTATGAAGAAAATGATCGATATAGGCGAATTTGCTCATGTATGTAATAGAAAGGGATTAAGTGCATTTGCTGTTTCAGTGATTCAAGTTAAAGCACAAGCAGGGAACTCCATGGTATGTCAAATTTGCATCCCTCATCAATGGGTTTATTCATGAAATTCTTTACTTTTGTGAAGTTTTTTCCAATAGCCATAACTGGAAAAGAATTTTTGCTAGATTTGTGGAGCACATGAATTCATCTGTGTGCATGCTCATTTGTCCCCAAACAAACTTTCCTTACCCATTAATAGATGTAGAATGCTCGATTATGTAATATATTTCGACTTATATTTTATCATAGATCAAACTAGTCTGCAATCAAACTAATATTTGTAGTTTAAATGAGCACCTCTCAGTATGGTTTATGAGTACTACAGTCGAGAAAAAACATATTTTGCTCACCGTCATGTCATGTTTTGCTTGTAAATTAAACAATGCTTATGAGACACAAATGTTACCAAAATTGGGACAATCGCTATACAGTATCCCATTCTGTTTGACCTCAATTTATATTTTTGGGAAATAGTTGATCTTTAATTTATATGCGCATATCTCATGGCCATTGTTCCAAATTAGAATTGAATGTTCAGTAATAAACTAAAAGTGAGAGATTGTTTCTTTCTTACACCAATTATTATAGAAAAATATTTCAATCTTGAAGTGCTTTTCTTTCTGATTTCATAGGAGATGCAAGAGTTCATAAGACGATATCTTGAAACCTATGGTGAGCGTTTTAACCGGAGTTGGTTCAAAGAGGTCATGGCATCTGTTGATACACATTCAAATGGCTCAAGTATGACGGACCAACTCCAAATAGTAGGTTTGGGCGCTGTACTCATCACCACTGTTGCTTTTGCTGCGGCATTCACATTCCCAGGTGGTTATAATACAAACGGCTCACCAATGCTAGCCGGAAAATATCTTTTCAGGGCGTTTATGTTAGCAATCACGTCAGCATTTCTTCACTCCTTCTTTTGCGTGCTTATGCTCGTGATTGGTGGTTTAAGTCCAATAGATCGTCCTGCTAGAAGCATATTCTTCGCAATTGCTTTGTACCTATTCTCCGAAGGAGCCAGAAGTATGGTTTTGTCATTCGGATTTGGCTTGTATTTGGTGTTATCTCCGGTTAATAAGGGGATCAGCATACTTATCCTTGTCGTAACATTTTGTTCAGTTATGCTCAGTATATACCCAAAAGCTGGGTACTCTATCGTTGAAACTATCAACAAGATAGTAAAAGTATATATGAATTCGGAAGGGTTACATCGTGAATTCCCTAATTACGTGGCTATTTCAGTTATATTCCGTTTCATCTTACCTTTTTATTTCATAATTTATTTCGCCTTGCTTTCTTGACTCGGGAATTTGAGAAACTATAAATGAACTATCACAAGTGAAATCTCCTCCAAATTACCGATATGTGTATCACTGGCTTTGTGTGACTTACCTACTTTATTTTGTGGATTTGAATTATATTTGTTGTAATGAAATGGATTTATGTATGTTTTCTATCTTGGATTTTCATCAGTCATGTGTGCTTTCGTTTCGGTTTGTAATAAATATTATTGTAATAAACCTATTTGTGTTTTCATGTCTTAAACTGTCATCTTTATTATGCCCTATCGTTGTAATATGCTACTTATATATTGTTAGGATTTCTTGTCGGAAGCGTGAATTTTGACGTGGATTCGAGGCATCTTTTGGTGTCTTTAATGGTGGCCAAGAGAGAGAGAGATGAAGAGATGCAAAATGAACCCTTGTCTTATCCTTTATGTCAAAGGTCTTAAATACATACTAAAAATAAAAATCCAAATGAGCCCAAATATGCAATTAAGGGGTCCATTCAACAATCTCCACCTTGGACCCGAATTGCATCATAACTAAACATAAACAAATGCAAAAATAAAAACATACATAATATACTAGCAACATGCTAGTTACAAACTGAAATTAAATCATAACACAATTTAAACTTAGCAATTGGAAGAGGCTTGGTGAGCATATATGCCAGATTCAATTTGGTACCAATCTTCTCCACCACAATGTTTCCTTCCGCCGTCACGTCTCGCACAAAATGGTACCTCACGTCAATATGCTTCGTCTTGTCGTGGTACATGCGATCCTTCGTCAAATGAATGACGCTTTGATTGTCACAATACACCGTGACCGGATTCTGAATGGACAATATCTCGCCAACAAAACCCCTTAGCCAAATACCTTCTTTTATCGCTTCGGTTAACGCCATGTACTCGGCCTCGATAGTCGAAAGAGCAACGGTTGATTGAAGTGTGGCTTTCCAATTAATCGCACACTTCCCAAACGTAAACACGTACCCGGTTAGCGAACGCCTTTTATCGAGATCGCCCGCAAAAACCGAGTCAACATAACCCGTTAACTTACCATTCGGATCGGATCCGAATTCTAAATATGCATTCATCGTACCTTTCAAATAACGGAAAATCCATTTTACCGCTTCCCAATGTCCCTTTCCGGGACATGGCAAATACCGGCTCACGACACTAACCGATTGCGCCAAATCCGGTCGGGTACACACCATCAAATACATCAAACTCCCGACCGCACTCGAATATGGAATCTTCTCCATATATTTCTGCTCCAAATCGGTTTTCGGAGATAAATCTGCCGACAATTTAAAATGTGCCGCAAAAGGGGTAGAAACTACCTTCGATTTATGCATATCAAAATGGCGTAAAACTTTTTCGGCGAAACCCGCTTGCGAAAGAGTCAACTTCCGCTCGGGTCGGTTCCTCGAAATCTCCATTCCGAGAATTTTCTTAGCGGGTCCCAAATCCTTCATCTCAATAACGAAATTCAAATCCGCTTTTAACCGCTTAATTTCCCCCAAATTGGACGACGCGATAAGAATGTCATCCACATAAAGAAGTAGATACACAAAACTCCCGTCATCTAATTTCTTTAAATAGATGCAACTATCGTAATTAGATCGAGAAAAATTAACGCTTACCATAAAAGCGTCAAACTTCTTGTACCATTGTCGGGAAGATTGCTTGAGACCATAAGCGATTTATTTAATCGACATACACGAGTCGGTTCGGTTTGGGGTTCGGTTAGGTTTTCAAAATCCGAAAGTCCTTCCGGTTGGCTCATAAAAATTTCCTCCTCTAAATCGCCGTGAAGAAAAGCCGTTTTTACGTCCATTTGCTCGAGTTCCAAATTTTTCGATGCGACAATCCCAAGCAATAATCGAATAGACGTGTGTTTCACGACCGGAGAAAACACATCATTAAAGTCCACACCTTGGACTTGGCTATACCCTTTCGTGACTAGCCTTGCTTTGTAGCGCACATTCGAACCATCGGTTTTGCGTTTAAACACCCATTTGCACCCGACAACTTTCTTATTTTTCGGAGGGTTCACAAGAGATCATGTCTCATTTCGCTTCAACGAATCTAACTCCTCCTTCATAGCGGAAATCCAATTGTTCGCTTCTTTTGAGTTAACCGCTTCCTTATACGTGAACGGTTCACAACTATCCACGTCTTCTGCAATATCCAAGCAATACGCAAAATCAGAATATCCATATCTCGAAGGTGGTCTAATGGTCCTTCTGACACGATCGTGGGTTAGCTCGTACGTTTGCGGATCGAATTGGCTTTCTTCTTCATCAACTAGGGTCGGGTTTGATGAATCTGGTTCGGATCGGTTTTGGTCGACTTGGGCTAACTGGTCTCGGGTTTGACCTTCAAAACCGCTTGCATTTAGCGGTATTTTATTCCCAACATTTTCCGACTCATGCTCCACCTCGGAGTGAACCGTGTCATTTATTCTCAACTCATGCGCATCTTTTCCTCGAATCATTTCCGCTTCGTTAAAAATAACGTCTCTCGAAATGATAAATTTGCCCGACTTCGGACACCATAATTTATACCCCTTAACATTCTCGGGATATCCAACAAATACGCATTTCTTCGACCTCGGTTCCAACTTGCCGTCATTGACATGCACATATCCGGGACACCCGAATATTCTCAACATCGAATAATCAGCCGGTTTTCCCGACCAAACTTCTTCCGGCGTTTTCAACTCAATCGAGGTAGTCGGAGATCGATTAATCAAATAGCACGCCGTGCTAATCGCTTCTGCCCAAAATTCTTTTCCCAAACCGACAAGATCCATATTTCAATTAAGTCCTAAGTGAGCTTTGACTCATCACCCAGAACTTAACTTATTTAGGTAGGAATAATTCCAATTGTATCTCATACAACTCTTTAATAATATAGGATAAGCATCATATGCCCGACGTATATATCCTATCGTATGCCCCGAGCCCAACTCCGACTTGATAGCCCAGTTAAATCAAACCATGTCTAATCATCGGCAAAATAGTACCCAACACACTCAGTTTTGGCATGACCTATGTTGGCTCCCATTTCCCGCATTCTCTCCTCCAAAGATTGTCCCTACATACCCAGCTTTGACATGACCTATGCAGGGTCGATCAGAGTATCGAGAGATTTAGACTTATGGAAGGCACTTCATGACTTAACATTGTTTTGAGGGATTTTGTTTAATATTATATATTATTATGCAATATTCAAAGAACATCACATGTACCAATAAAATAAAGATAATAAAGATGATATATCATGGCCTTGATCTTTATGAACTAACATAAAGATTTCCTAATATATATTTCATCTCCATGAAATTTTTCTTAGATTGTATATGAAAATCTTATCTCCATGTATAGAAATCGATGAACTCTTTCATCGCCATGATGTGTGGTTAAAAATGAACTTGTCATCTTAATGATGTATTCATGATGGACGATGAACTTTTTCATCTCCATGATGGATGTGTTATACCTAATGAACTCTTTCATTATATCAACACGTATCAACAAATATATCAAATATAAACATAATGATATTATGTTTTGATTATTTAACCATTTATAATATATATATATATATAAGGCTTACGAATGCGAATTCGGGGCGCGGTAATCATTGTCAACATTTGGCAGGTCAAAACTCAATGTTCAATATTTTGACCAGGTCATGATCAACTTTTGACCAATTTAATGGTCAACAATCAAGGGGTAAATTAGTGTAGTCAACTGTCAACAATTAACAGTCAATACAGTCAACAGTCAACATAGTCCACAGTCAACACAGTGGGTCAACAGTCAATTGTCAACATGATCAACATGGTCAACACCTGGTCAACTTTGTCAACACACATTTTTCTACACATTAATACATCATAGGCATCTTTTCATGAATTCAATACATCACATGCAACTTTTCATGAAATAATGCATCACATGCACCATTTCAAAAAGGCAATTCATGGTATGCACCCTTTCATTAAGACACAACTATTCAAGAGGTCACAACTCTTGCGATTGCACCTTTTCGGTCATACCTCTTAGTTGCGCATGTCGATTACACCCGTTGGTCGCACCTCTTGGTCGCAACCGTTAGTCACAACCTATTGGACGTGATATTTGGATCATATCCATTGGTCACACCCTTTAGTCGCACCTTTTGGTCGCACCCATTCGTCGCAACCTTATGGACGTGACATTTGGATCGCATCCGTTGGTCACACCCTTTAGTCGCACCTTTTGGTCGCACCCATTCGTCGCAGCCTTATGGACGTGGCATTTGGATCGCATCCGTTGGTCACACCCTTTAGTCGCACCCTTTGGTCACAACCTTTAGTCGTGTCTTTTGGATGTGACATTTGAATCGCATCCCTTGGTCACACCCATTAGTCGCACCCATTCGTCGCAACCTTATGGACGTGACATTTTGATCGTATCCGTTGGTCACACCCTTTGGTCGCAACCTTTCGTCGCGTCTTTTGGACGTGACATTTGAATCGCATCCCTTGGTCACACCCGTTAGTCGAACCTTTTGATCGCACCCTTTGGTCGCATCCAGTGGTCGCAACCTTTCGTCGCGTCTTTTGGATGTGACATTTGAATCGCATCCCTTGGTCACACCCGTTAGTCGCACCTTTTGGTCGCACCATTTGGTCGCATCCGTTGGTCACAACCTTTGGTCGCATCCGTTGGTCGCAACCTTTGGTCGCATCCATTGGTCGCAACCTTTCGTCGCGTCTTTTGGATGTGACTTTTTGAATCGCATCCCTTGGTCACACTCGTTAGTCGCACCTTTTGGTCGCACCCGTTTGTCGCAACCTTTGGACTCAACTTTTGGATCGCATCTCTTGACGGCATCTTTTGGACACAACTCTTGATTGTATCTCTTGATTGTAATTATTACATGAATCTTTTAAATAATACATCTTTATGTATATATTTGCTGCCAAATTTTCAAACTAACATGACCATCACGTTACATGAAATTTAGGCAGAACTTTCGTACATGCAATAACATCAAAGTATCTTGTTAAGACATACATATATGTGTTATGATAATTCGGCCCATAATTAAAGTCATCTATCCAATATGGCAATGTCAAGATTTTTGTACAGGGACACTTTTGATTGAACGCAACTCTTGCATGAATATCGTTGATGCACTTGTGGATGGAACTTTTGAATAGACGGCTTAATCATTCAACATTTGGTGAATTCGGACCAACATGGTAAGTACATCCAGCGTGCAACCATATGAAGTTATGACCAAATATTTTGAATGCATCCTTTTACTTGCGAGACTTGCAAAATTTTTTTTTTTTTTTTTTTGAGGTTAAACTTTTTAGATGCATCTTTTCATTGCAACTCTTGCATTAATCTCTTTGGGTTCAACTATTGCTTACACCCTTTCAAGAATTTGGTACATCATATGTACATTTTCATGAGTCAATACATCACATCCTTTCGATTAAGAATATTCAACACTTGAAAACTCTATATGCAAGCCTTATAATTATAAATCAAAATTATAAATGTTATCTAAATAGTATATATCTCATATATACCGTCTCAATTTAACCGAAACACGTACGTTGCTCTGATACCACTGTTGGGTCTCGGACATGCATAACGCAGCGGAAAAACAAAAATTCGTCCAAAACCAATCCGAGGATCCGTGCGTATCGGTTAAATCAAAGAAATAAATCTTAAAGATACCTTTCGGATTACGCTTAATCCGTGACGCTCAAACCATGCATATTATCCATGCGCCTCTAAATCGGTTACCATCCTAACCGATTTTACGTCCGTCTAGGTCGGATCGTGCGGAAGTCATCTACCGCACACACAATCGTTCTCCACCAAAACTCTCAACAAACGGTTCTCATCTTCTTAGGACGAATAGATCACAAGCGCTGAAAGTACGAACGCCTCTACCGGTGTCCACACGAACAAACTTCTTAAAACGAGAAGAAGAACAATATATATGCTAGTAGCTTGTTCTCCTCTTGAATAAAAAAACTCTTCTTATTTTATCTCACAAAAGATGTATATAATTCCTCTCATATAATCGCACCCTTTCATTTTGTCATACAAAAGAAGGCACCCTTTCGTAGTAATACAAAAAGGAAAGCACCCTTTCGTAATTTTGTCACACAAATGAGAAATGATATTTTTCTCTCTTTTGTCTCACAAAAGAGAATGAGAAATAATGAGAGAAAGAATGATGTGGTGTGTTTATGAATTTGGAGTCCTCTATGTCCTTATATAGAGGTGAAGAGCCATGTCTCTTCACACTAAAAGATGTGTATGACATAACTCATCATTATCCATATGCCATCATCTAGACTCTTCTAGATTACATGATCTTTTGTGCTCATAGTCTTTACATACATATGTATCACATCTTATCACATAAGATGACAATATATTTTGTGACATTCTTATGCAACTCATCATATAAGTCGCTAGGATTTTCTGCGCCCGTTTCAGTTTGTTCTTTGTGTGTGACTCTGTAGGTTCACTTAATGTTGGCAATAGACTTGACAGTCTCTAAATCATGAGCAGACTCTAGCAAGCCATCATGACTACCCAATTGAAGTGAATATCGGTGATCCGATTTACCTAATCAACAATCACGTATTTAGTCCCTTTGTCACGCGATATCTATATCGATCATAAGGCATGTAAGACGCCATCCTTATATTAATCGATTAATATTTCTTGATTCCAAATTAAACTGAACAAGAACAAATGACATTAATAACTCTTATTAATTCATTTGAGTATGGCCATACATTTCTTCAGTTCAATTCATCAAGAGGCCTAAAGATATCTCTCTCATTTATGAGAGGAACAAATCCCATCTTGATTGCACTCATCCCTCTACATGATTCTTGTATACCTAATCATAACCGTTATGACCACCCGGTTAAAGGCAGTGTTAGATTATATTAAAGTATAAAATTACTCATGTTGGGAACCGAGACAATCTCAGGTCAAAGGACTATAAATACTTTATGTTACAAGAATCGCTAATGACGTAAAACATGTAGCATTCTTATGGCGGGTCAGTCCAGTATATGGTCTCTAACATATACCTATGTTAATGACTTGATAACTATTTATCTATGATCAGTAAAACATAATCATCAGTCAACTAATATACTGATGTACATTTATAGCTATATTTGTCTCCACAAATATCCTATAAATGACCAGGGACGATTTAAAATAGCATTCATAACACTTTATAGTTTTACTATCAAAGTCACGTACTTTGATGACATAAAGCTGAATTGCATATTCATGGTCTTATTTAATTATATTAAAATAACCTATACGCACATATTATATGAAATATCTTAGAATAAATATTATGTTTGTTATTATAAGCCATCATCTAGGTCACAGACACTTTGACCTAGGGCATAACACCATCATAATCTGCCATAATTCTTGTTTATTTATTGATGCATGCAGCCTCCAATTACATCTGTCGGCTTCATGTTTAAGCTTGCATCGCACAATATATCTCTCTTTGTTTGAACTAGCGACTTCAATTTCTCGGTGCCACATCACACTATATAATCTTATAGCCGATTGTAACTCCGATTTCGTTTCAAATTTCTGACCCTTATATAATATTTCATCCCCTTCATGCGTACTACTTCTCGATAGAACATCATTTCTCGCAAATTCCCACATTGAAGTATCTTCGAACTCCGCCGCCGGCGGATCGCCGAAAATCCCCACACTATCCATCTGACCCTCTTCTGTATAAATAAATCTTTTCTGATGATTCATTCCCTCTTTTTCTGCTTCGCCATCTCCATATAATTTCTTCTTCGTCTTCTGGACCCATTTCTGGTTCCTCATCTAATTCATCTTCATCATCTTCATCTTCAACCCTACTATCAAATATCGGAAATTCACCCTCACAATCTCCATTATTCATTTCATTATTTACGGGTTCTAATCTCTCATTCTCATCCGCATTTGCAACTACAGTTGTTCTACTACTAGTTCCTATTTGTGATTCTTTACTTGGTTCTCGATCAACATATATTTCTAATTCTAAACCAACACTTCTGACACGCTCAGCAAATTGAACCAATTGTTTGTCATTCGTAATTGTTACTGGTCTAAAATGCCATTCGTTGCCGCTAAGGTAAGGATATTTATCTCGAATTAAAAGAGTATCATTAAACGACTAACCAATATTTTCATAAATTTCATAACACAATTGGACATAATTTCTATTTGTAGTTGTACTTTCTGGTAGAACAGCAGGCTCAGATGGATCATAACTGCAGCCGTTGGTGTTTTGAACAATCCGACCATCGTAATATAGAAATATTACTTGAGTTTTGTGCCATCTTCTTTCAAATATCTTTTTTTTCTTCTTCCTAATTGCAATAATATTTCAATAACTCAAAAAAATATATACTAAATTGAACTAATTAAAAAGTTTTAAAAATAATTCTATAATAAATTACCTACTTCCTTCTTCCTTTTCTTTAACTTGCTTTTGCCTCCCCTAATTTTCCTCTATTTCTCCTTCTATTTTGGTTCAAAATCACCTTCAAATAGCCTCAAAATCGCTTTTTATTATTGGGGCGCCGTTTAGGGTAGATTGGGGAAGAGAGAGAACGAGTATCTATTTATACTACTAACAGACATATCAGACTGGTCCGCCACTAGTAGTGGCGGAACATGGGTTATTTTTCACGGAACTGAAGTCAAGGGGTGGGGAAGTTTTGGGCATGTTCCGCCACTCATAGTGGCGGAACAGGTGTAAATAACCCATGTTCCGCCACTCAGAGTGGCGGAACAGGTGTAAATTTCATCTGATCCGCCAGAATGAATGGCGGAACATGAGTTATTTTTCGAATTTTTTCAGTCAGGGGAAAGGAAAAATTATAGCTTGTTCCGCCACTATTAGTGGCGGAACAGGCTAAATATGAACTTGTTCCGCCAGTGATAGTGGCGGAACAGTTAATTCTTCAATTTTTAGGCTAATTACCCCGTTAGAATGGTTTGAAAATTTATTTAACCTAGTGGCGGAACAAGATTTTTACAATAATTAATCATGTTTAACTCGCCAAAGGGGCGGATTTTGGAAAAAAAAAAATTTATATGTTCCGCCACTATTAGTGGCGGAACAGACTTTGTTCCACCACTAATAGTGGCAGAAATGGTAGTTAGTCCATTATTTTCAAAACAGTGGTATATACTGATTTATTTCTGAAAATAATGGTATTTTGAAAAAAAAAACTAATTTCAGACACTGTAACGTCCCTAAACACAATCCCTTCTTCTTTTCGCACATACAAACATCACCACAAGCCTCCACATATGACACACGGCAACCTTATTCTCATCCATCTTCTCAATGCGTAAAACCAAGTGAACTCTCTACGTACCAATACAACAACTAAAAACTAAGATTAAGCTCCCAGTTTCTCTCCCATTTTCGATATGGGAGCGGATATGCTCCAAAGCCCTTTGAAAAATATGTTTTCCAAAGACCAGATCCACCGTTCATTCAATTAGATTTTCACAGATCCTATCACAAGCAAACGGAGCATTTTTAACACTGTTAACAAGACAAGAATACGAAGGGTTCATCCCACTGGAGCTCTCCATTGACAATCTTCCTCTCTCCCCTTACTACCTTCGCTCTCCTCTTCCCGTCGCCCCTCTCTCCCTCACGCGCACGCGCGTTCGCTCCCTCCAATCTATTTCCGACCCGATGGAGTTCTAGCTTTCCATTGTTCTGTTTTAGGGTTATGGTTCTCCCTCTGAAGTTTCTCGATTTCCCCCTCACGTTTTTCGGCAAATTTTGTATTCAGTTCGGCTACCGCTAAATATTCTTCTTCTTGAACCTTCTCTCTATGTACGCCTAAATATTCACCTTATCTGTCAAGAGTTGAAATCAATTTGCTTAGCGAAATTGGTTGAACTGGGGGTAGATTACCAGTTAAATATACCAATTTTTTCAAGCATTGATCAGTACTGTTGTTAGTACCAGTGTTAATATGTAAAATGACATTTTGCCTTAAACATTGGTATATTGATTTTATGACAATATTCTCAAGTAAAAGCTTTCCCAATGATTTTAAAAAAATCTAAAGAACTGATCATTATTTGCCTGGACATAATTACATTTCTGGTTTGTAAATTTTGGAGATAACCATGATGAGGTCCTAACAATCATACATAGATATTTCAAATTTCTTCTATCCAGTGTAAAAAGTTTGGTCTTAAAAGGAGAAACATATATTTAAGTATTTTTTATGTTCTTGAAGAGGGCTACATATCAGATGTGAAGACATTATGACATTTCTATTGTTCTAAGATGATAGTTTGTTACTTAAGAATTCATTTGACTTGTTGTGGTGATCAGTAGGAAGGTGAAGGAAGATTGATCAGTCACATTTTAATGCATTAGAATTTCAGAGTAAGAAGAATCTTCCTTTAAACTAGTGATATCATCATAGCTTCTTTGGTAATATGGCTTTTTCTTTTTTATGGTATTAGAGATAAATTTTGAGATTTTTGTAAGATGATTTAACAGCTGTATTGTATAATAATGTTGTAATCCTTGCATGATGATTGTACTTGTGAGGGATTATAGTTTTAAATCTTATTCATTGCATGATTGTTTTACTATTAAAAAGATATAATTGAAGCAAGTCTCTTGAACTTCTTTTTTCCAACATGTTTTTCTATTTGATGTTGTTAAGAGTAACAAGGCAGCACTGTATCTATATAGCTACAATTCAAGTATTTATTTTTAGTAAATTCTTGTGTGAATTTGATACATTTTAGTAAGATAATTATATGCAAGTAGAACCCAGAAAACAACTAAAAATATAATTTACTTCAACAACAATACATAATCTTTATACAAAAAGTAACTTCTGTTTATCTATCGTATCATTAATACGATCCTATTTGCGTAAGACAATGCTATTCTGAGACTTATTTGTTTATACAAAATACTTCCATTAAAAACTCTATATTTGACAATTGTACCACTGGTACGAAGCTATTATGTGAATCAAAATAAAAAATTTAATATTACATGTACATTTAACATGAAGCTAATTTATCAAAATCAGATGCTAGTACTAGTACCCGTCTTTCCATTTACCTTTCTAATTAACCCATTTTCTGAAATAAGAAAAAAAAATGATAATTATATAAATAATTATATAACAGTATAATTCACAAAAAATATGTACAATCTACAAATAGTATGTATACAACAAAGATAATAGTATGTATACAACAAAGGTGAAAGATTCCCGGTTTGCATTGATACAAATTCAGATTACCATTATATCCACATTACATAAGAATAAAACAAGAATCACCTAACACAATGAAAAACTAATAAAAAGATAGCATTATACTACTTCATTGATGCCAAGTAGAGAACTAATGAATGTTGCCTGGATACAATTAAGCACTCATCCTTAATTTCTAAATTTTCTTAATTAAGCCTCTGTTAAGCCCATTTTGCCTCAAATTAAACTCAATTTACGATTCGACACCAGCAATTCAATACTACACAAACAAATATCAAAACCTGCTTAGAATAAAAGTACATAAAAGGTAATGCAACTAAAATTGTTCCCAGAAAAAGAATTGAGTGATGGTACTGGCATGATATCAGTACTAAGTAAAAAAAAAAAAAACTGGTATCTTCATATTCTTTTCCAATTAGAACCACCACATTAATTCACATATTGATGTCGACTCGTGACAGAAGACGCAAATTTAGGAGTAGATTGAGACCAGTCGTACCTGATTATAGAATTTGGCGAAGCGCTTGCCGCTCGTTTCTCAGTTGGATCCAGCAGCTTCCTATATGAAATCGTGACCCCGGAGCAGTAAAGAGGAAAACTTGAACTCTGTCAGATCGGTTTAGAGATGGAGCGACCGAGCACACGCACGAGAGAGAGAGAGAGGCGAGAGACGACATGAAAAATGAGAGATGCGCAGGTAAGGGAGACGGGTGAGAGAGAAAGTAGTTTAATGGAGAGGTCCAGTGTAAAAGATTGTTAAAAATGCTCCGTTTGTTTGTGATGGGATCTGTGAAAATCTAATTGAATCAACGGTGGATCTGATCTTTGGAAAACATTTTTTTCAAAGGGCTTTGGAGCATATCCGCTCCCATATTCACGACGAGAGAGAAGAGAAAATTCCCTTCACGATGGCCGGAGTTGAGTCGACGAGCGCGGAGATGGATCTTGACCATCCCAATCTGGAGGAATACCTCCCGCCCGATTCCATCCACGACCGCTCTTCCTCTAAGAGCCTCAATCTGTGAGATTTCATCCATTTTTGTCTTCTGATTTTTGTTATTTGAAGGCTTTTTTTGTGTTTTAATTTGGTGTAATTTGATGGTTTAGGAGGGACCTGCTTGATATTTCGCCTACATTAACTGAGGCAGCTGGTGCTATTGTCGATGTGAGTTTTAATTTAATCCATTCTCGTAATTTTGAGCTTAATTAGATTCGTTTTTATTGCAATTAATTGAAAAAATAATGGCGTGAGCTCTAATTTACCCCATTTTTGTAATTTTGAGCTAAATTAGTTGGGTATTATTCTAATCAATTGTGAAATTACATTACTGATTTTACGCTCCATTTACAAACCAAAAACTTGATTTAATCATATTAAGTAATTAATTATCGTAATTTTCTTCATTTTCGTAATTTTGGGTCAAATTAGATTGTTTTTATTTGAATTAATCTCAAAATTACAGACTTTGGTTCCATTTACATACCCTAAAACTTGATTTATTTATTTATTTATTTATTTTACAGGATTCATTTACTAGATGTTTTAAATCAAATTCGTCAGACCCATGGAACTGGAACATTTATCTGTTCCCTTTGTGGTGCTTAGGAGTCCTGATCAGATCTCGTGCTTTTTCCACTGAGGTCCCTCTCTTTTTCCCTATTTCAATGCTTAATTCTCCATTTTGTTAATATGTTAATAATTTAATGATTTCTTTATTTTTATATTTAGCTTTTTTGTGTTAATGTTGGGGTGGCTGGTCTTTTTCGCGGCTTTCTTTCCGGTTCATATCTTACTCAAAAGGAAAAACTAGACGTAAAATTGAGGTAAGAAACCCCTTACAACCCTAAAAACTGTCCATTATTCAATTTCCTTTTCAAATATACTATTTTATTCATGTGTATTATATTTTATGTTATATAGAGAAAGCCGGTGGAAATGATGTGCAGTGTGTTTGTTGCTTCGTGGACTGGAGTGGTTAAATACCATGGGCCCCGCCACAGCATGCGGCCTTATCAGGTTCATTCTTTATTAAAAAATAATAATGAAACTGGAAATTTGCAAAAATGTTGCTACATTATGCTAAAATTGCAAAATAGACCCTGCATTATTAACAATTGCAACAAAGCCCCTGCATTTTGCCAAATTTTTTTATTCAAAACCCGTAGGTGAATATCTCTCCAACCAATGTCCAATAAGTAAACCTAAAAGAACAAAAACGAAAACTTAACAAAAAATGAAAAGACTCGATCAACATGAAAGGAAAAGCTAACGCTCAAATTCACTATTCAACATGAAAATACACAAGAATAAGAAAAGAAAGCATTAGAGGCGAGGTAAGGTACCGTCTTGGTAGCAACATCGCAATCTAGCTAGATTTGCCAGCCTCAGATTCAATTCTACAGTATAAATGAGAATAAGAAGCAAATGCATCTCAGATCCTTATTCCGCTTTATTCCATGAAACCGCTCTACTCCGTCCTTATTCTGCTCTATTCTACTGGTGCCGAACAGGCACAAGAAGGAAACCGGATCCAACATGAAAATACATGAGAATAAGAAAAATAAAATAAAAAGCTTCGGAGGCGAGGAAATGTACTGTCTTGGTAGCAACATTATAGCAATCTAGCTAGATTTGCCGTCTGAACTATAGTGTATTTTGATTCCCTGAATATACCCCATTTAATTCATCCTAGTTAATTAAATGTTCGAGTTAATAGTTCATACCATATTTCGAGTTAATGAAATGTTTATATACCTCCTTAACAGCCGCGCGATCTATTAATCTCTCCGTTATTCTAAGTAGAAAGGGGAATAATGAAATCATACGTGATTTTTTCTTTGCAATTTTGGCATAATGCAAGGGTTTTTTGCAATTTATCCGGAGCCTTAGAAAACCTCAGGATAAATTGCAGGTTATTTCTTTCAATTTTGGCATAATACAAGGTTTTTTTTGCAAATTTCCCTAATAAAATTTAGGAAGACTGATTTGTAATTTCGTGTTTTTTGCAGGTGTTTGTCGCAAATCACACCCATGATAGATTTCATAATCCTTGAGCAAATGACCACTTTTGCCGTCATTATGCAGAAACACCTTGTCTGGGTTGGTCAGTTTCTTTTCACCCCCCTTTTTGAAAAATTATTTAATTAAAAAATACTAAAAAATAATATTTTATTTATTTATTTTATTTTTAGGGTTTATTTAGAAGACTATATTGGTAAATGTTGGCTGCATTTGGTTCAACAGCACCGAGTCTAATCACCGTGAAATTGTTGTTAAAAAAGTAATAATATTCCATTATTTATTATCATTATTATTAATATTATTATGATTATCATTTCTTTAATTTTTATTTATTTTTTATTTTTTATAGGTTGAGAGACCATGTTGAAGGACCAGATAATAATCCTCTATTGATATTGATATTTCCAGAAGGAACCAAATAATCTTTCTCTTCAAGAGAGACTAATGGCCGGAGTTGAAACAGTTGGCCAGCGCCCACTCATGCCCCCCGAACTGCTGAAAGCGGCAATTGAAGGCGACGCGCTAGCCTTAACAAAAATGTTGGGATTGGAAGAAGATGGTGATCACACGTCCGTGGCCATTGAATCGGCTGTAGATGCCGAGATCCACAAAAAACTCAGAAGTGCGACATTTATGGGCAACACTGTTCTTCATGTACTCTACGCCAACAACCATCGTGAGCTTGCGTCTCAGGTATGCAAGAAAGATGGGTCATTGGTGAGAGCTCGCAACAAGATGCTTGAGACACCCCTTCACTATGCTGCAAAGGGTATAGTGAACGAGGAAGCAATCTCCACGCTCATTGAATTTGCATGTAATAAAGGAGAGCTCGTATTGAAGGAGGTGCTTCGAGATAGGAACAATCATGGAGAGACGGCCTTACATGTGATTGCTAGATATATTCGCAACACCAAAACACCCACCCCCATCCTCGATAAAATGTTGAAAGGTGACCCAGAATGGGCATACCAAGTTGACAGTGATGGCATGTCTTCACTGGATGTCGCTATGGTTAGAGGATTTCATGATCGGGTGTCTGCGCATATGATCGACCATTTGAACAATCAAGGAATCCCACCTATTGCATTACATACTGCTCTCCGAAGTGCTGGTAAGGCAAGATTTTGGTGACTTTTTGTTCTCTTGGTCAAATTTTATTGATACTAAGAAAACACTCCCTTTGCTTCGGCTGATAATTTTAACATTTTAAATATATTTACTTTTCTTAGTATTTTTCTACATAGATTCAAATGACTTTATTAATTTTATAGATTAATTTCTAAATTAATTTCTACATCAAAAGTTTCTATAAAAATTCACTAGAAGCACGGTTCCTCAATCCTTTCTTGTGTCCTTTTTTGGGCCCAGCTTTGGCGCCTCTTTTTTAAAAGAAACTCCTGAACGAAGCTTTAGCACGTTACATATTTGTTATGTTCAAAGAAGTAATGAATCATTTATAATATGGATGTTCTTAAAAGATGACTCATTATCTGAATAAATATAATTATATCATCTTATTTGATTAATGAAGCTCATATTTCTTTTACATATTTTTACATCAATCGGCAGAAATTACTCAAATTCGGATAGAGTTACCGGCATCAGTTGGTATCAAAAGCTCCCCTATTCACATTGCAACATCTGTTAACAATATTGGTGCGGTAGAGAAAATGTTAGATTTAGATGCTTCTTTGGCGTACTTACAAGATTCAGACGGATTATTTCCGGTTCATGTAGCTGCGGGCAAAGGCCATGTCGAAATGGTTCTTCTTCTCATGCAACGTTGCCTTGATTCTGGAGAGTTGGTGGATCACCGTGAAAGAAACTTTTTGCACATCGCTGCTGAAGAAAACAAGCCGAATGTATTTGCCAGGCTATTTGAAACATCACATATTGATAATAAAATTAATCCTTCTTGGAACACAATTCTAGAAAGGATGATCTACACAGGTGATAACGAAGGAAACACACCACTACTGATAGCAGCAGGCAAGGGATACATATCTCTTATGATGAAAATGAAAGATTTTCCGGGATCACGTAATAGGAAAGGCTTAACTGCATTTGATGTTTCAATGATTCAAGTGAAAGCACAAGCAGGGAACTCCATGGTATGTCGAATTTGCATCCCTCATCAATGGGTTTATTCATGAAATTCTTTATCTTTGTGAAGTTTTTTCCAATAGCCATAACTGGAAAAGAATTTTTGCTAGATTTTAGGAGCACATGAATTCATTTGTGTGCATGCTCATTTGTCCCCAAACAAATTTTGCTTACCTATTCATAGATGTAGAATGCCTGATTATGTGATTTGTTTTGTTTTGCACTTATATTTTATCATAGATCAAACTAGTCTGCAATCAAACTAATAATTGTAGTTTAAATGAGTACCTCTCAGTATGGTTTATGAGTACTGTAGTAAAAAAAACATATTTTGCTTACCAACATATCATGTTATGCTTGTAAATTAAAGAATGCTTATGAGATACAAATGTTACCAAAATGGGGACAATCGCTATACAGTATCCCATTCTGTCTATCCTCAATTTATATTTTTGAGAAATAGTTGATCTTTAATTTATATATGCAATCTCATGGCCATTGTTCCAAATTAGAAATGAAAGTTCAATAATAAACTAAATGGGAAAAATAATTTTGTAAGATAAACATTTGTGAGAGATGTTTTCTTTCTTACACCAATTATTATAGAAAAATCTTTCAATCTTGAAGTACTTTTCTTTTGGATTTCATAGGAGATGCAAGAGCCCATAAGACAGTATCTTGAAACCTATGGTGAGCAATTTAGCTCGAATTGGTTCGACACCGTCATGGCATATCGAGCTGGTACAATACAGGTCATGCCAGCTGCTGAAGGAAATGATGATGAAAATTCAAATGGCTCAATTAGTATGAAGGACCAACTCCAAATCATAGGTTTGGGCGCTGTACTCATCACCACTGTTGCATTTGCTGTGGCATTCACATTCCCAGGAGGTTATAATACAAACGGCTCACCAGTGCTAGCAGGGAATAAAAATCTTTTCAAGGCGTTCATGTTAGCAATCACGTCAGCTTTTCTTCAATCTTTTTTTTTGTGTGCTTATGCTCATGATTGGTTGTTTAAGTTCGATAAAGCGTCGGGATAAAGGCATATTTCTCGCAATCGCTATGTACCTTTTCTCCGGAGGAGCCAGAAGTATGGTTTTGTCATTCGGATTAGTCTTGTATTTGGTGCTAGGTCCGGCTAATAAGGGGATCGGTATAAATATCCTTCTTTTAACTATTTTCTCAGTTATGCTGGATATGACACCACAAGTTTCGGATATTATAATTGCTATTCTTAACTTATTTGTGGATTTGAAGGAAGCGTTGGAAGAAATTGGTGTTCACTTCCCTCGGATTATTATGAAGATTATTATGAAAGAATTGGTAAAACTTGTTGGTGCATTCGCTCGCACAGTCACCTTTTTGGGTGTGTTACGGTTCTCCTTACCATTTGGTTCATATTTATCTTTGCCTTCCTCTCTTAGTCGTGATGAATAAGCTATGTCTGAAACAAGCGAGCTTTCAAAATATCTCTATGCATTTTGTGTATTTTATGGTTCTTTATTGTTTGTAGATTTGGATTACATGTGTTGTAGTAAAGTGGATTTATGCATGTTTCATGTCTTGGATTTTCATCAGTCCTGTGTTCTTCTTTTGATTTGTAATAAAATATTATTGTAATAATCTATTTGTGTTTACATGTCTTAAACTCTCATTTTTATTATGTTTTATCATTGCAATATGCTACTTATAAATGTTTAGGGTATGCGTATTTTCATCAGGTTTTTTGTGTAGAGTATTTGTATTGTATGTAAGAAAGCATACATATGATATATCAGTCAATCAGATGATAAATATTTTACCAAAAAGGAGTTTTGAGTTTAGTTGATTGTATATTTTATCTTTTTTCTATTGAAGGTGTATGGTTGTTTTTCTTGAATCATGAATCCATGATGAGCATATAACACCTCAGAGAACTTATCAAAATTGCATGTATAATTATTCACCCCTTCAGAAAATTTTTATTAAACAAGTTAATATGAACATCAAAAAAGAAATGATTACTCAATCATAATAACTATAATATTCAATAATGTAAAATGAAATATTGTCTCGGCCCATGGGCCGACTTTCTCACAAACATAAACGTCATATTTCAGATGCTATAACAGTAACATCCCTAAACACAATCCCTCCTTTCTCCACGCACAAACATCACAACAACCCTCTACACTACACTACATATGAGATGACATGGCAACCTCGTAAAACAACGTAAATCTTCTCCTTACCAACATAACAACCACCAAAATCACCGAACCAGAAAAATAGAAACAGAAATAAGTTCGATATTCACTACGAGATGGCCGGAGTTGAGTCGACGAGCGCGGAGATGGATCTCGACCATCCCAATCTGGAGGAATACCTCCCGCCCAATTCCATCCACGACCGCCCTTCCTCTAAGAACCTCAATCTGTCAGATTTCCATCTTTGTTTTTTTTTCGTTATTTTAGTCTTCTTTTTGTTTTAATTTGATGGGGTTTTGTGTTTTAGGAGGGACCTGTTTGATATTTCGCCTACCTTAACTGAGGCAGCTGGTGCTATTGTTGATGTGAGTTTTAATTTCGTTAATTTTCATAAGTTTGAGTTGAATTAGATCGTTGTTAATCTAATTAATCTCAGTTAATAAGATATTTTTATTCTAATTAATTATAAAATTACTGATGTGAGAATCAATTTACTCCATTTTCGTAATTTTGAGCTAATTAGATCGTTTTTATTCCAATTAATTGTAAAACTACTGACTTCAACTCTAATTTCCTTGATTTTTATTCTAATTAATTGCAAAATAATTGATTTTTCTATCCATTTACAAACCCTAAAACTCGATTTATTCATTTATTTAATTATTTATTTTGCTATTATACAGGATTCGTTTACGAGATGTTTTAAATCAAACTCGCCAGAGTCATGGAATTAAAACATTTATCTGTTCCCTTTGTGGTGCTTAGGAGTCCTGATCAGATACTCGTGCTTTTTCCATTGAGGTCCCCCTCTTTTCCCCTAATTCTTCTCTTATTCTTTTTTTTTTGAGAAATTTGAAGGGGGCTTTCACATACCCCTTCCAAATAAATTCATTAATCAAACAAATGTTTTACAGCATTTTTCTATAGATTTATCATATACAAAAAGAGAACAAAAAGAAAGAGAAAGAGTGATAAAAAAAAATCAACCACACCAAGATAGATAAAAAAAATGCACAAAAGAGACTAAATAAACGGGCCCAAAATAACTCCGGCCCAAATAACAAAACTTTTCTGAGAGTAACTAATCAGCATGCCAGCTCATTCTATCCCCAAATCTCCTTGTGCATATCGCGACAGTTCACTCTTCGCCCTCCACACGAGTCGGGAATGTTCTTAATACCATTTGCATCTATTACATTGTATAGTTGTCTTAGAAGTGCGACCCAGATGTAATTTTCCCCATTTTGGATTTGCCAAAAGAGATTTTATAAGCAATGTCTTATTTCTCACTTCTAGATTTGGTAGCCCTATGCCACCAGCTTTTTTCAGTTTTGACTAGATTATATATTGGAGTATCTTCTTTGTCTCCACGCCAGAAGAAGGTGCGCATGGCTTTGTTCATGTCATTGATTACCCCTTTTGGTATTAAGAATGCTTTCATTCAATATGTCGGCAAAGCCGACAAAACTGCCTGGATTAGAATCATTCTCCCAACATATGAGAAATATTTTCCTTTCCAACCCGTCAATTTATTTTTATTCGATTTTATCTGGGGCATAAAGCATCTTTTAGTTGGCCTTTTCAGGGAGAGCGGGAAGCCAAGATATTTTGTAGGAAGATGTTTTTTGCAACCTAATATGTACTTGATCGCATTATGCAAAGTATTGGGGATGGCGATCGGGAAAGAACCACTCTTATTCTTATTTAGTTTTAGACCGAAAATCATGCCATAGTATTCTAATGTTAGATTAATAATTTTTAGATTATTCGCATGTGCCTCACAGAATTTTGAGAGTGTCATCCGCGAATTTTAGTGTGGTTGGCACCAGTGTTGCCGCTGTCATCATAATTAGAGTTAAAATCTCCATAATTCATTGAAGTACATCCACGGCAAGTAAAAACAGAAGTGGGGATAATGGGTCCACCTACCGTTGACCTCTCTGATGGAAGAAGAATGTCGCCTCTTTAATTTCGGATTCCGTTAGTGGGGATAATGTGTCCATTTACTTTCAATGAGGAGCTTCAGGAAATTAACAGATTATGAATCTATGTGATCCAATTCTGGGGAAATCTCCTAGCTTGCATTAGATTCATGATAAATGGCCACGAAATGTTATCAAATGCTTTTTTGAAATCTATTTTGAGCATTATAGCCGGTATTTTCCTTTTATGATAAAAATTTAGAGTTTCTCTAGCAGCCAAGAAAGTATCCACTATTCACCGTTTCTTTATGAAGGTTGTTTGATTTTTATGGATTAGCATGGATTATCAATTGTAATTTTTGTGCCAGAACTTTTGTTATTATTTTAATTGGAGCGGAGACCACGCTTATCGGCCTAAAGTCATCCATATCTGTCGAATTTGTTTTTTTTTGGATTAGAGTGATGGATGCTTTATTAATTTGCCTTAGGTCTAAGTTGTTGCTTTTGAAAGCTTCAACCAAGGTCATAGTTCATGTTTGATCAAGTCCCATTTGGACTGAAGAAATTCTGGTGGGATTCCATCTGGACCTGATGATTTTCCTTTACGTCATGAGAATGTCGCCTCTTTAATTTCGGATTCCGTTAGTGGGGCCCCTAAACTTGCCAGTTCACTCTCATGTTCATGTTTGTTATAGAAATGGGAAAAGTGAAACTGACTAATATCCTGCTCACTCATTTCTAGGATGTTTTGATAATAGTGTGTGAATGCTAGAGTTATTTCTTTTGGATTACTTATGACCGTGTTGTTAAAATTAATACTATTTATATAGTTATTAATTTTTCGAGCAGATGTCAATGTGTAGAAATATGAAGTATTTTTATCCCCAAGCTTAATCTAAGTGCATGATGAACGTTGTTGCCATTTCTCTTCACTGATGTTAGCTAATTCTTGAGTCTTTTCTTTTAGCTTTATCCTAAGCTCATTTTCGCCACTAGATAGAAGCGTGGTTTCTCCCGCCTTATCTAGGCCCTGAATGGCGGTTTCACATATAACAGCTGTAGATATGTTAGTTAAATTTCTCTTTATCCCATGTGCATAAATAGGTTATTGACTTTTCGCACTTTAGGGCGAAATTTCTTGCTGTATTATTGTGGAGTTTATTTGTGTTACTCCAAATAGGTTATAGTTTGTCATCAATTTCATTGTATCTTAGCCAAAATCTTTCCATTTTGGGCACTTGTTGCCTCCCATTTCTATTTGGGACCTTTAGTGTTAATAATAAAGGAGTGTGGTCCGAGGAAATTGTCGGAAGATCATTTAACGAGATTTTAATTTGTTGTTGTAAGAAATCATTTGATACGAAGGCTATATCAAGTTTTGAGAGAGCAAGATTTTTTCTGCGACTAGACCATGTGTATAAGTCGCCTTCTAAGAGGTGGCTCAATTAGACTTAGATTGTTGATTGTGTGATTAAATTTAGTTATTTGTTCCAATGAATGGTTATGACCCGTTGATTCTGTTGGGTCCCTTGTGATGTTGAAGTCACCTACTAATATCCACGGAAGGTTGTTATTATCATCTAATGTATTGAGTTCGTTAAGTAAATCATTTTTTTTATTCTCATCTACCTGCCCGTAAATATTAGTTAAAAGAAATTTCTCTCATAATTGGTTTGATAGAATAGTATTTAAGGAGAATTGCATGGAGAATGACGATTCTGGAGAGAAGTGTGTAGTCCATGCTGTTAGGATACCTCCTTTAGATCCTATGGCATCTTTCACAATAAAATTCTTGAATTTTGCCGGGCTAACCGGGGTCACAATGACTCCATTTTGTTTCCTGTAGACAAATGATGCTGGCAATTGAATTTCGTAAAGAGTTCTTAACAACATTACATTTATGTGGTGAAACTAGTCCACGCACATTCCATAAAATAATATTTAAATTATTCAACATTATTAAACAAAACAAACAAATAAAATTAACCCCTAACTAATCGGGTTATCATAAATAATCTAGTGGACTATGATTGGTCCATTATGCCTTCCCGGCCACCATTGGCTCAATTCTATCCTCGTCTAGGATATCCTCATCTTCTTCAATATTACCGCCCTCCACGTCGCGGTATTTCCCATCCTCATAATAAGCATCTTCTCCCTCTTCATATTCTCCATCCTCTTCCCCATCTTCATACTCTCCCTCTTCTTCACCTTCACGTAAGGAAGTAAGTCGAAAAAGGTTATGATTATATTCTTCATTGGTATGCCTAGTTTCTTTAGCATTGTTTGTGGTCGTCTCATGTGATGACTTTTCAAAATTATTTTTTAAGCTATTTGGCCCTTGTGGCCGTTCTTTAGTCTTAACATTTATAAGACTCGGGTCCTTTCCCCTCATTATCCTCACATAACAAACAAAATTGTCTTTCTATCCAAGAAAAAATAATGGCTGAAATCGAAACAATTGGTCAGCACCCACACATGTCTCCTGAACTTCTAAAAGCAACAATTGAAGGCGACGAGCAAGTCTTAACAAAAATGTTAGGATTGGGAGAAGATGGTGGTCACATGTCCGTGACTATTGAACCAGCTGCAGATGCCGAGATCGACAAAAACCTCAAAAGTGCGACATTTATGGGCAACACTGTTCTTCATGTACTCTGCGCCAACGACCATTGTGAGCTTGCGTCTAAGGTATGTAAGAAAGATGGGTCCTTGTTGAGAGCTCGCAATAAGATGCTTGAGACACCCCTTCACTGTGCTGCAAAGGGCATGATTTCGGATAGGAACGCAATGTCCATGCTCATTGAGTTTGCACAAGGTGAAGGAGAGCTCATACTCAAGGAGATGCTTCGACACAAGAACATCCATGGAGAGACGGCCTTACATGAGTATGTTAGATGTTTTCATCCGTCCTATCTGAACAACACAGATAAAGCCATCCTCGATAAAATGATGGAAAGTGACCCTGAATGTTCATATCAAGTTGACAACAATGGTGTATCTTCATTGGACCTGATTGTTGGGTTTCAGACGTGAATAATGTAGCGGAAAACAAAAATTTCGTCCAAAACCAATCCGAGGATCCGTGCGTATCGGTTAAATTAAAGAAATAAATATTAATAATACCTTTTGGATTACGCTTAATCCGTGACGCTCAAACCATGCATATTGTCCATGTGCCTCTAAACCGGTTACCGTTCTAACTGATTTTACGTCCATCTAGGCCGTCTAGGTCAGATTGCGCGGAAGTCATCTACGGCACACACAATCGGTCTCCACCAAAACTCTCAACAAACCGTTCTCATCTTCTTAGGCCGAATAGATCACAAGCGCCGAAAGTACGAACGCCTCTACCGGTGTCCACACGAACAAACTTCTTAAAACGGGAAGAAGAACATTATATATGCTAGTAGCTTGTCCTCCTCTTGCATAAAAAAACTCTTCTTATTTTATCTCACAAAAGATGTATATAATTCCTCTCAAATAATTGCACTCTTTCATTTTGTCATACAAAAAGAAAGCACCCTTTCATAATTCCGTCATACAAATTAGAAAATATATTTTCTCTCTTTTGTCTCACAAAAGAGAATGAGAAATAATGAGAGAGAATGATGTGTTGTATATTATGAATTTGGAGCCCTCTATGTCCTTATATAGAGGTGGAGAGTCATGTCTCTTCACACTAAAAGATGTGTATGACATCACTCATCATTATCCATATGCCATCATCTAGACTCTTCTAGATTACATGATCTTTTGTGCTCATAGTCTTTATATACATATATATCACATCTTATCACATAAGATGACAATATATTTTGTGACATTCTTATGCAACTCATCATATAAGTCGCTAGGATTTTCTGCGCCCGTTTCAGTTTGTTCTTTGTGTGTGACCCTGTAGGTTCACTTAATGTTGGCAATAGACTTAATAGTCTTTAAATCATGAGCGGACTCTAGCAAGCCATCATGACTGCCCAATTTAAGTGAATATCGGTGATCCGATTTACCTAATCAACAATCACGTATTTAGTCTCTTTGTCACACGATATCTATATCGATCATAAGGCATGTAATACGTCATCCTTATATTAATCGAATAATATTTCTTGATCCCAAATTAAACTGAACAAGAACAAATGACATTAATAACTCTTATTAATTCATTTGAGTATGGCCATACATTTCTTCAGTTCAATTCTTCAAGAGGCCTAAAGTTATCTCTCTCATTTATGAGAGGAACAAATCCCGTCTTGATTGCACTCATCCCTCTACATGATTCATTGTATACCTAATCATAACCGTTATGACCACCCGGTTAAAGGCAGTGTTAGATTATATTAAAGTATAAAATTACTCATGTTGGGAACCGAGACAATCTCAGGTCAAAGGACTATAAATACTTTATGTTACAAGAATCGCTAATGACGTAAAACATGTAGCATTCTTATGGCGGGTCAGTCCAGTATATGGTCTCTAACATATACCTATGTTAATGACTTGATAACTATTTATCCATGATCAGTAAAACATAATCATCAGTCAACTAATATACTGGTGTACATTTATAGCTTGTATATAAATATATATTTATATGTATCTGCAAGTATATTTGTCTCCACAAATATCCTATAAATGACCAGGGACGATTTAGAATAGCATTCATAACACTTTATAGTTTTACTATCAAAGTCACGCACTTTGATGACATAAAGCTGAATTGCATATTCATGGTCTATTTTAATTATATTAAAATAACCTATACGCACATATTATATGAAATATCTTAGAATAAATATTATGTTTGTTATTACAATCCATCATCTAGGTCACAAACACTTTGGCCTAGGGCATAACACCATCACTGATCATTGCTACAAGAAACGATTATTTGACTAAGTTCATGATGGAAATATTGTCCGTTCAAAGAGTCATTTCAATAACATACTGCTCTCCAGCAAACCAACCTACCGCATCATATACTCCCAGAAGACTCGGTAAGACTAGGTTGTAGTGATTTTCAGTTCTCCTTGGTCAAATTTTATTTACGACAACTTCTCTTTATGAAAAGAATCAATTATCTTTCACTTCAAGACAGAAACTGCTATGGAGATACCAACATCAGTCGGCATCTTCAGAACCTCTCCTATTCACTCTGCAGCATCTTCTGTTAATGTTTCTGCGGCTCGTATATTGTTAGAGAAGGATGACTCTTTATTTTACTTGCAAGATTCAGATGGGTTATTTCCGATCCATGTAGCTGCTCATAAGGGCCATGTAAAAATGGTTGTTTTTTTCATAGAAAAATATTTTGATTTTAATGAGTGGTAGATCATCATGGAAGAAACTTTCTGCACCTCGCTGCTGAAGGAAATAAGTCAAGTATATTAGCTCATCTATTTGGAGAACAATACAAAACACCTTCTCCTTCTACCAGAATTATTCAAGTGATAATGAAAGAAACACGCCACTATACATATAGCATCAAACAAGGGATACAAAACTCTTATGAGAACTCTTTAGCATTTTGCGGTGGTGCACTTGGTTATTCACGATGGACGGAGTTGAGTCGATGAGCGCAGAGATGGAACTAGACCATCCCAATTTGGAAGAATACCTCCCGCACGATTCTATCCACGACCGCTCTTCCTCTAATAACCTCAATCTGTCAGATTTTTAGAATTTTATTTTCTGGTTTGTAGTTTTTTTTTAGCGTTTTTTTTTTGGGTTGTTTGATTGATGGGATTTTGTGGTTTAGGAGGGACCTGCTTGATATTTCGCCTAATTTAACTGAGGCTGCCGGTGCTACTGTCGATGTGAGTTTTAATTTGTTTTTGTAGTTTTGAGTTTAATTAGATTGGTTGGTTTGTAATTAGTTGTGAAATTAATGGCTTGAGCTGAAATTTCGTAATTTTGAGTTAATTAGATTGTTTTTGTCTAATTAATTGTAAAAATACTGATGTGAGCTCTAATTATATTCATTTTTGTAATTTTGAGCTTAATTAGATTCGTATCCTAATTTATTGTAAAATTGAAGATATGAGTTCTAATTATCATCATTTTCGTAATTTTGAGTCAAATTAGATTGTTTAGAATTAATTCTACTTAATTATAAAATTTACTGATGTGAGAATCAATTTACTCCATTTTCGTAATTTTGAGCTAATTAGATCGTTTTTATTCCAATTAATTGTAAAACTACTGACTTCAAATCTAATTTCCTTGATTTTTATTCTAATTAATTGCAAAATAATTGATTTTTCTATACATTTACAAACCCTAAAACTCGATTTATTCATTTATTTAATTATTTATTTTGCTATTATACAAGATTCGTTTATGAGATGTTTTAAATCAAATTGGCCAGAACCATGGAACTGGAATATTTATCTGTTCCCTTTGTGGTGCTTAGGAGTCCTGATCAGATATCTAGTGCTTTTCCCACTGAGGTCCCTTTATTTTTCCATATGTCAATTTCTAGTGCTTAGGAGTCCTTATCAGATATCTAGTGCTTTTCCCGCTGAGGTCCCTTTATTTTTCCATATGTCAATTTCTAGTGCTTTGGAGTCCTTATTAGATATCTGTTCCCTTGGAGTGGTTAAATACCACGGGCCCCACCCCAGGTTTATTATGTGAAAATAATTTATCTTTTCGCTTTGTGGAATATTTATCTTTAACCCTGAAATTGCAAAAAATCCCCTGTATTGTTGAAAATTGCAAGAAAATGCTTGCTTATTGCTAAAATTGCTAACAAAAATGTATTATGTGAAAAATAATTTAGGGGTTCAAAAACTTACTGCATGAAATATTAAAATGTTAATACTTCTCATTTGCCATGCCTGTCTAAGTTAGGCTGCTATATTAATTGGCAATAATACAGTGTCTTTTTGGCAATTTTGCATAATGTAGGGGTTTTTTTTTACGATTTCGGCATAAAGCAGGGGCATTTTTACACTCTTCCCTAACAAGAAAACAAGGACCGATTTGTAATTATATTAATTTTGCAGGTGTTTGTCGCGAATCACACATCCATGATCGATTTCTTTTCACATATCCATAATCCTTGAGCAAATGCCATCATTATGCAAAAACATCCTGGCTGGGTTGGTCAGTTTCTTTTCACCCCCTTTTCTAAATATTATTTAAATAAAATAAATAAAAATTACAATTTATTTATTTTTTATTTTTTGTGGAATTAGGGTTTATTCAGAAGTGTGGGTTCTGTTTGGTTTAATAGGACTGAGTCTAAGGACCGTGAAATTGTCGCCAAAAAGTAATAATATGTCATTATTTATTATCATTATTATTAATATTATTATGATTATTATTTCTTTAATTTTATTATTTTATTATTTTTTATAGGTTGAGAGACCATGTTGAAGGACCAGATAACAATCCTCTATTGATATTTCCAAAAGGAACTTGCGTTAATAATGCCTACACTATCATTTAAAAAGGTATTCATTATTATTTTCAAACCTTTAATTATTTATGAATATAAATTAAGATTTTGTATTTATTATTTATTATTATTTTATTAATTGAATGTAGGGTGCATTTGAGCTGGGATGTGCAAGATTTTTGTTGATGCCTTTTGGAATATCAAGAAGTAAGTTTAAACAATTAAATAAATAAAAAAATGAAGGAAATTTTTTGAATACCACCTATAACTTCTCATATTTATAACAAACCATTAATTTTTGAACATTCAAAGAGCCCCTGCTTTTAACATTCCATTTTAAAAATAAAACCAACTTTTGGAATATCCAAAAAAAAAAAAAAAAACGAAATCCATACACAAAATCATAATTTTAAAATAATGCATGAATTGTAAGATAAAATAATGGACGAATAAATAATTATATTATTTATGTACCATTTACATATGTAGATAAATATTCAGGGGTTTTCTATAAATTAAGGGGCCTTTGAAAAAATTTCTATAAATAAATAAGTAAATAAGAGCCATTTAAATAATATTTCTTTTAATTATTTATTTACTTAGAATTAAAGGCAATCATTTATGATGCATTTGGTGAGATTGATGACATCATGGGCGTTGGTGTGTGACGTGTGGTATTTAGAGCCTCAGTTCATCAAGCCTGGCGAAACTTCCATCGATTTTGTAGAAAGGTCCCTCCTTTTTCCCTTTATTAATTTTATTATATTTCCTTCTTTTCAGGACCATCAAAATGTATAGGATTATTATGTATAACTCTTAGCTATAGTTTAATTTGCGAACTTTGTATTTTAGCCTCTTTTTTAAACAAATGGTAGGTTTTTTGGGGGGATTTCAATAATGTTGGATTATTTTGGTAATTTATGCGTAATCTAGGTGCTTTATTGATAATTCCTCGATTTAATTTATTTTAGTTTTGTTTTGTTATTAGGGTTAGAGATATGATACCATCTATAGAGCGGGATTTAATTTATGTTGGAAATTCATTAGGTTTTGTGATCAATTTTTTGTATTTATTTTTTATTTTTGTGAATAAATGGATCCAGGACATGCCTGGAATCCATACATTTAATTAATGAAGTAAATAGAATTACAAAGAGTTTTTAGTGCCAAGAGAATTGGCCCTAATGAGATTCCTAAATATTACAAATAATAGAAGCAAAAATTAGATGTCAAATCAGTAAAGAGAAAAAAGTTGTAAAGTAGAAAATAAAAGAAAGGAAAGGAAAAAACATGACGCATGAAGCATATGGCACTCCTCTCATCAATTTATTCTTGATGTCCTCCCCCTTTATGTAGCATTCATTCAGTACGCTTTGAATCATGTTCGCCAGAACCAAGGAACGGATATATTATTTCAACCCTTCAATAATGTAAGCCATGTTTGGAAAAATAGGAATGTTTTGCACAAATTTTCTCCGTTGTGACTCTTGTCAAACACCTGATTCATACTAATAAGCAAGAGATAATTACACACACAAATAAACTTTTTCTAGGGTTTCGATACAAATCAAACCCTAGGATAGATTTATCACCTTACAATGGATCGCATGTTTAGAGAGGGCTCGCTAGAACAAGGAAAAACTAACCGATGGAGGAAGATTTTCACCGTACCGATTGTACCAAATCGATAATATGTGAGGTCTTTAACACGCTATACTTTGAGTAGACTGGATCGTACCGGTCTCTCTTTGCTTCTTCTCCTCTCTTTTACCCCTCCAAAACGTATAAAATATAAAAAAAAATCCACAAACTACTAATTCCATCCAATTTTTCCGTTAAAACTAACTATTCTCATTCCAAATTACTATTTTACCCCTCATTTTCTCTTGCATTATTTTCCTTACACTAATTTGTTATCTTTTATTTTATCCATTATAATCTATGATTATTATAAGGGTTATAAATTGACCTAATTTCCTAAAAAAACATTTGCCTCTTAGACTTCGAACGCTATGGTTACAATTTTTTACTTTACCATAACCTTCAAAGTCTAAGTCATAATTTGCTTCCAATAATTATTTCTCAAGAATTTTCATGTGATGAATAAGAAAATGAAAAAAGAAATTATATGACTTGAATTATACGCTCCTCGGAAACTTCCCGTACACGTATCCGACCCACCACGGTGTGCCATATGCCTACATTGTTGTCCTCTATTGTCCTTTAAATGCAAGTCAATGCCCCATGCATTTAAATTTCTTTACATGTGTCTTGTGATCAATGTTGCAGAAATCGCTAATCGGGATTAATCGGACGGGCCAAAAATTTCTGAGTAGGGAATTAATCGAGAGTAATCGGAATTAATCGATTTGACCTAATCGGATTGAATTTTAACGTTTATAACAAAAATATTCAATATCCTAAACTCATAATCTAACAAAATATATAATTTAAAGTTCAAATACATAATTTCAATTAAAACATAAATGATAATTCAATATCTAATTAGCAAAGAAGAAAACAAAATAAATCCCTAATTAGAGTGAGAAAGCTTAATAGAGAGATCAAAAGTCAGTGAGAAGAGGGAGAGAGGCCACAAAGAAAGCGTAAACGAGAGAAAGAGGGAGAGAGGTCACAGAGGAGAGATTGAAAGAAAGAGGGAGGGAGAGAGAGGACTCACTGGAAGGGAGAACGGGGAGAGGAGAGGAGGTGGGGGCGTCGCCGGTGATGTGCGTCGTAGCTGGTGATGTGAAGGGGAGACGAGAATAGGAAGAGGAGAGGAGAGGAGTGTAATGACGTAGAGTGGAAAGGGAAGGAAGGGATTTAATTGGTTTAATGGGCCGGGCCGAATTGAAAACTTAAAAAAAACTGTAAATTAAAAAAATGACTTTTTGGGCCTACTTGATATAAAAAACGGCCCAAAGCGGGCCCGAAATGGCTGGCCGTTTATTCCTACCGATTAGGTGTTTTCTGAACGGGTTGGGCCGATTAGCGATTAATCGGCGATTAATTCCGTTTTTTGCAACACTGCTTGTGATTCCAATCTTCTGAGGAATGCTATTTATAGCCACTTGTACATACTAAGACAAGTAAAATTGTAAAAACAATTCGGCTTGACAATGTGAATTAAGTTGTGAAAGAGAAGAAACTCAAGTCACAAACCTAAGTCTTTTTTTAAAGGAAAGGGTAGAGAGGAAGGAATAGAAAAGAGGGAAGGAAAGATTATTTGAGTCCTGAACAATCCTTTAGAGAGATTCTTTTGGTTTGTAAATTATTCGAAGTCTAACTTAAAGGAAAAGATCTTTTCTTGTAACTTACTCCATGCATAAATCTAACTCCTAAAATTAGCAAAATTTGAAGAGATCACCCCATTATCTACATATTAACAAACCAAATAATCTTTCTATCACCCCATTATCTACATATTAACAAACCAAATAATCTTTCTATTCAAGAGACACTAATGGCCGGAATTGAAACAGTTGGTCAGCGCCCACTCATGCCCCCCGAACTGCTGAAAGCGGCGATTGTTGGCAACGCGCGAGTCTTAAAAAAAATGTTAGGATTGGGAGAAGACGGTGGTCACACGTCCGTGGCCATTGAACCGGCTGCATATGTCGAGATCGACAAAAACCTCAAAAGTGCGACATTTATGGGCAACACCGTTCTTCATGTACTCTGCGCCAACAACCATGGTAAGCTTGCGTCTAAGGTATGCAAGAAAGATGGGTCCTTGTTGAGAGCTCGCAACAAGATGCTTGAGACGCCCCTTCACTATGCTGCAAAGGGTATTGTGAACTGGAAATCCATCTCCGCGCTTATTAAATTTGCACATAGTAAAGGAGGGCTCATATTGAAGGAGGTGCTTCGAGATAGGAACCACCATGGAGAGACGGCCTTACATGTGATTGCTAGATATGCTGCGTACACTCTTGAATCCATCATCAATAAAATGTTGGAAGGTGATCCAGAATTGGCATGCCATGTTGATAACGATGGTATATCTCCACTGAATGTGGCTATGGCTAAAGGATATTTTGATGGGATGTGTAGGGCTGTGATCCAAAATTCAAACAATCAAAGAATCCTTTCAAGAATATGCTGCTCTCAAGCAAAACAACCTAGTGCATTACATATTAATATTGAAAGTGCTGGTAAGGCTAGTATTGGTGACTTTTTTAATCCTCTTTGCCAAATTTTAACTATAGGTGCTAAAGAACTTCTCATATTGAAAATAACCCATAATCCTTTCACTTCAATGGCAGAAATTTTTCAAAAGGAGATAGAGGTGCCAACATCAGCTGGTATCATTGGAAGCTCTCTTATTCACATTGCAGCATCTACTAACTGTATTGAAGGGGTAGAAAAAATGTTAGATTTAGATGCTTCTTTGGCATATTTACAAGATTCAGACGGATTATTTCCGGTTCATGTAGCTGCTTACAAGGGTCATGTCCTAATGGTTCGTCTTTTCATGCGACGTTGCCTTGATTTTGGAGAGTTGGTGGATCACCGTGAAAGGAACTTTTTGCACATTGCTGCAGAAGAAAACAAGTCGAATATATTTGCCTGGCTATTTGAAACATCACATACTGATAGTAATATTAATCCTTCTTCGAACACAATTCTAGGAAGGATGATCAACACAGGTGATAGCAAAGGAAACACACCACTACATATAGCAGCAAGCAAGGGATACATATCTCTTATGATGAAAATGAAAGATATTATGGGATCCATTAAGTGCGAAGCTGCTCCTGTACGTAATAGAAAGGGCTTAAGTGTGTTTGCTGTTTCAGTGATTCAAGTGAAAGCACAAGCAAGGAACTCCTTGGTATGTCAAATTTGCATCCCTCATCAATGGGTTTATTCATGAAATTTTTGATCTTTGTGAAAGTTTTTCAAATAGCCATAACTGGAAAAGAAGTTTTGCTAGATTTTAGGAGCACATGAATTCATCTGTGTGCATGCTCATTTGTCCCCAAACAAATTTTGCTTACCCATTCATAGATGTAGAATGCCCGATTATGTAATTTGTGTTGTTTTGCACTTATATTTTCTCATAGATCAAACTAATCTGCAATCAAATTAATATTTGCAATTTAAATGAGTACCTCTCAGTATGATTTATGAGTACTGTAGTCGAGAAAAAACATATTTTGCTCACCATCGTATCATGTTTTGCTTGTAAATTAAAAAAAATGCTTATGACACACAAATGCTACCAAAATGGGGACAATCGCTATACATTATCCCATTCTGTTTATCCTAAATTTATATTTTTGAGAAATAGTTGATCCATAATTTATATATGCAATCTCATGGCCATTGTTCCAAATTAGAAATGAAAGTTCAGTAATAAACTTAATGGGAAAAATAATTTTATAAGATAAACATTTGTGAGAGATGTTTGCTTTCTTATACCAATTATTATAGAAAAATCTTTTAATCTTGAAGTGCTTTTCTTCCTGATTTCACAGGAGATGCAAGAGCTCATAGGAGAACATCTTGAAACCTATGGTGAGAGTTTTAACTCGAATTGGTTCGACACAGTCATGGCATTTCGAGCTGATACAATAAAGGTCATGCCAACTGTTGAAGGAAATGGCTCAAGTATGACGGACCAACTCCAAATCATAGGTTTGGGCGCTGTACTCATCACCACTGTTGCATTTGCTGCGGCATTCACATTCCCAGGAGGTTATAATACAAACGGCTCACCAGTGCTAGCCGGGAAATATCTTTTCAAGGCGTTTATGTTAGCAATCACATTAGCATTTCTTCAATCTTTTTTTTGCGTGCTTATGCTCATGATTGGTGGTTTAAGTCCAATAGATCGTCCTGCTAGAGGCATATTCCTCGCAGTCGCAATGTACCTATTCTCCGGAGGAGCCAGATGTATGGTTTTGTCATTCGGATTAGGCTTGTATTTGGTGCTAGCTCCGGCTCATAAGGGGATCGGCATACTTATCCTTCTCTTAACTATTTCTTCAGTTATGCTCGATATAACACCAAAATTTCTGAGTTCAATCGTTCTTTTTATTAATGGAGTTGGAGAACAAAAAGAAGACATAATTATATTTTTTGCTCGTGATCACCCTCGGATACTAACCTTTTTTAGAATGTTGCGTTTCATCTTACCTTTTGTGTTTGTATTTATTTTCTCCTTCGTTCCTTGACTCGGGAATTTGAGGAACTATGGATAAACCATCACAAGTGAATCTTCCGGAATTACCGATATATATCACTGGCTTTGTGTGATTTATGGTTCTTAATTTATTGTTTGTGGATTTGAATTGCATATGTTGTAGAGAAATGGATTTATGCATATGTTTCCTGTCTTGGAGTTTCATCAGTCTTGTGTGTTTTCTTTTCAGTTTGTAACGAAATATTAATGTAAGAAACCTACTTGTGTTTTCATGTCTTAAACTGTCATATTTATTATACTTTATCATTGTAATATGCATAATACTTTATCATTGTTATATGCATACTTACATATGTTGGATTTTCATCAGGTTTTCTGTGTGGATTATGTGTATTGTATGTATATAGATTATAGGAGAGCATATATATGACATATCAGATGATAAACATCTTACAAAAAAATTGAGTTTTGGGCTTTGTTTTTCTTGAATCATGGGTTAGCAATTATTATAACATAACAAAAAACTAAGAAACGAAGCAAGATTAAGTTCGATATTCACGAGCAAAAAGAGAGATGGCCGGAGTGGAGTCAACGAGCGCAGAGATGGATCTGGACCATCCAAATCTGGAGGGATACCTCCCGCCCGATTCTATCCACGACCGCTCTTCCTCTAAGAACTTCAATCTGTGAGATTTCCATATTTGTTTTTTTCGTTATTTTAGTCTTCTTTTTGTTTTAATTTGATGGGGTTTTGTTTTTTAGGAGGGACCTGCTTGATATTTCGCCTACTTTAACTTAGGCTGCCGGTTCTACTGTCGACGTGAGTTTTAATTTCGTTAATTTTCATAAGTTTGAGTTGAATTAGATCGTTGTTAATCTAATTAATGTCAGTTAATAAGATTGTTTTTATTCTAATTAATTATAAAATTACTGATGTGAGCTCCAATTTTCATCAATTTAGTAATTTTGAGTTAATTAAATCGTTTATACTCTAATTAATCTCAGTTAATTAGATCATTTTTATTCTAATTATTCACAAAATCAATGATTTTTCGCTTCATTTACAAATCCCTAAACCTCGATTTATTGATTTAATTATTTATTTATTTGTACAGGATTCATTTACTAGATGTTTTAAATCAAATTCGTCAGAACCATGGAACTGGAATATGTATATGTTCCCTTTGTGGTGCTTAGGCGTCCTGATCGGATACCTCGTGCTTTTTCCACTGAGGTGCCCCTCTTTTTCCCTATTTTGAATCCCTAATTCTCTCTTTTCTTGATATTCTTACAAATTTATCATTTTAATTTCTATTTAGCTTTTTTGTGTTAATGTTGGGCTGGCTGGTCTTTTTCGCTGCTTTCTTCCCGGTTCATATCTTACTCAAAGAAAAAAGTAGACGTAAAATTGAGGTAAAAAAAACCCTCCAAACCCTTTTATTATTCAATTTAATTTGCAAATATACTATTTTATTAATATTAATGCTATTATTTGTATATAGAGAAAGCTGGTGGAAATGATGTGCAGTGTGTTTGTCGCTTAGTGGACTGGAGTGACCAACCCAGCATGAGGCCTCATCAGGTTCATTTTTTTATTAAATAAATAAATAATAATTATAATGAAATGGGAATTTGCATAGAAGGCTCTGCATTAATATAAAATTGCAAAGAAGCCCTCGCATTATTGAAAATTGTAAAAGAAAGAAACCTGCATTTTTTTTCTAAAACTAAAAAAGAAACTTATTATGTGAAAAGTAAGTAATTTTATTTTTAACCCTAAATTTGCAAAAAAGTACCTATATATCAAAAATTACAAAAAAAACCCTGCATTATTGCTGAAAGCGCGAAAAGAACTTATTATGTGAAAAATAATTCTGGGGCAAAATAACTCTTTATATTAAAAAAATATGAAAAAGAATGTTAATCAGCAATAATGCAGGGACTTTTTGGCAATTTATTATTTTACATAATGTTGGGTCTTTTTTTGCAATTTCAGCAGGGTCGTTTCTGCAATTTTTTGCAGGTGTTGGTTGCGAATCACACATCCATGATCGATTTCATAATCCGTGAGCAAATGACCGCTTTTGATGTCATTATGCAGAAACAGCCTGGCTGGGTTGGTCAGTTTCTTTTCACCCCCTTTTTAACTTTATTTAAATAAATAAATTTTATTCTATTTATTTTTGGTGGAATTGGGGTTTATTCAGAAGACTATATTGGAAAGTGTGGGCTGTATTTGGTTTAATAGAACTGAGTCTAATGACCGTGAAATTGTCGCCAAAAAGTAATAATATTTCATTATTTATTATCATTATCATTATTATTAATATTATTACGATTATTATTTCTTTAATTTTATTATTTTTATTTTTTATAGGTTGAGAGACCATGTTAAAGTACCAGCTAATAATCCTCTATTGGTATTTCCAGAAGGAACTTGTGTTAATAATGCCTACACTGTCATGTTTAAAAAGGTATATTCATTATTATTTTCAAACCTTTAATTATTTATTAATATAAATTAAGATTTTGTATTTATTAATATAAATTAAGGTATATTCATTTGAGCTGGGATGCCATATGCCTACATTGTTGTCCTCTATTGTCCTTTAAAGGCAAGCCAATGCCCCAGGCATTTAATTTCCTTTACTGAAGACAAGGTCATGCGAACTACCGAAGGAAATGAGTCTAGTATGACAGACCAACTCCAAATCATAGGTTTGGGCACTGTACTCATCACCACGGTAGCATTTGCGGCAGCGATCATATTCCCAGGAGGTTTTAATACAAACGGCTCACCAGTGCTAACCGGAAAATATCTTTTCAAGGCATTTATGTTAGCAATCACGTCAGCTTTTCTTCAATCTTTTTTTTTGTGTGCTTATGCTCGTGATTGGTGGTTTAAGTCCAATACATCATCCTGCTAGAGGCATAGGCCTCACAATCGCACTGTGCCTATTCTCCGGAGGAGCCAGAAGTATGGTTTTGTCATTTGAATTAGGCTTGTATTTGGTGCTAGCTCCGGCTAATAAGGGGCTCGGCATACTTATCATTCTCTTAACTATTTCTTCAGCTATGCTCGATACATACAAAAAATATGTTTTGAATTCAATAATTCTTTCTATTAACAAAATTGGAACAGAAAAGGAAAGAAAGAAGGAATATGTTTTGTATCGTACTTGTCTCGTTCGGATACTAACCTTTTTGAGGCTTATGTTCCGTTTCATCTTACCTTTCGTGTTTGTATTTATTTTGGCCTTCCTTCCTTGATCGAGAATTCGAGAGTCTGTGCATGAACCATCACAAGTGAAATCTCTCGAAAAATTACCGATAATCACGGGCTTTGTGTGACCTATGTTATTTTATTGTTTGTGGGGTTCGAATCACATTTGTTGTAATGAAGCGGATTTATGTATGTTTCTTGTCTTGGATTTTTGTTAGTCATGTGTGTTCTTTTTGGGTTTGTAATAAAATATTATTGTAATAAACCTATTTGTGTTTTCATGTCTTAAACTGTCAACTTTATATGCTTTATCATTGTAATACGCATATTTATCTATGTTGGATTTTCATCAGATTTTCTGTGTAGAGTGTGTATTGTACCTATATATATATATATATATATATATATATATATATATATATATATATATATATATATATATGAGAGAGAGAGAGAGAGAGAGAGTTAAAAGAGTTGTTTTCTTGAATAATGGGTTAGCCATTACACCTCATACTACTCAGCAAAATTGCATGCATTATTATTTACCCCTTTAGACACAATTAAACAAATTATGCCATTCCTAAATCATAATACTTCATACAACATTCCTATATCCATAGCAATCCATACTATTCAATCATGCATAATCAAATTCCGCCTCAGCCCATGGGCTTTACCTTCTCTCAAACATCCATCCAACTTCTCAATCCATAAAACAACATAACAACCAGAAAACTAAGAACAGAGCGATTAAGTTCGATATTCGCAACGAGAGAGAAGAGAGATGGCCGGAGTAGAGTCGGCGAGCGCGGAGATGGATCTTGACCATCCCAATCTGGAGGAATACCTCCCGCCTGATTCCATCCACGATCGTTCTTCCTCTAAGAACCTCAATCTGTCAGATTTTAAGAATTTTTGTCTTCTTATTTTTAGTTTTTTAGTCTTTTTGTTTTAATTTTGTGTAATTTGATGGTTTAGAAGGGACCTGCTTGATATTTCGCCTACCTTAACTGAGGCAGCTGGTGCTATTGTCAATGTGAGTTTTAATTTGATTCATTTTGGTAGTTTTGAGCTAAATTAGGTCGTTTTTATTTTAATTAATTGTAAAATTGAGCTGTAATTTTCTTCATTTTCGTAATTTTGAGTTAATTAGATTGTTTTATTGTAATTAATTGTAAAATTACTGATTTTTTGTTCAATTTAGAAACCCCAAAACTCGATTTATTCATTTAATTATTTATTTTATTTTACCGAGATGTTTTAAATCAAATTCACCAGAACCATGGAATTGGAACATTTATCTCTTCCTTTTGTGGTACTTTTCCCACTGAGGTCCCTCTCTTTTTCCCTATTTCAAATCCTAATTCTCTCTTTTCTTGATTTTCTGACTAATTTATCGTTTTAATTTCTATTTAGGTTTTTTGTGTTAATGTTGGGCTGGCTAGTCTTTTTTGCTGCTTTCTTCCCGGTTCATATCTTACTCAAAGGAAAACCAAGGTGTAAAATTGAGGTAAAAAACCCTCAAGAATCCCTCAATTGTTTAATTTAATTTCCAAATATACTATTTTATTAATATTTATTGTATTTTATTTTATATAGATAAAGCTTATAGGAAAACCCCCTAAAATATTAAAATCGTCCAATTTTTCAAATATACTATTTTATTCATATTTATTTTATTTTTGTATTCAGATAAATCTTGTAGAAAAGACCCTAAATAATAAATTTATTTTCCAAATATACTATTATCTTAATATTTCAGTAGAAAAAGTGAAAAACCCCTAAAATGGGAAAACTAAAAGCCCTCCAATTATCAATTTCCTTTCCAAATATACTATTTTATTAATATTTATTATATTTTATTTTGTACAGAGAAAGCTGGTGGAAATGATGTGCAGTGTGTTTGTCGCTTCGTGGACTGGAGTTGTTAAGTAGCACACGCCCCGCCCCGCCCCAGCATGAGGCCTCATCAGGTTCATTTTTTTATTAATTAAATAAATAATAATTATAATAAAATGGGAATTTGCATAGAAGGCTCTACATTATTATAAAATTTCGAAGGAGCCCTTGCAATATTGAAAATTGTAAAAGAAAGAAACCTGCATTTTTTACTAAAACTGAAAAAGAAACTTATTATGTGAAAAGTAATTTTATCTTTAACCCTAAATTTGCGAAAAAGTACCTATATTATTGAAAATTGTAAAAAAAAAAAAAAATTAAATAAAAACCTGTATTATTGCTAAATGCGCGAAAAGAACTTATTATGTGAAAAATAATTCGGGGGCAAAATAACTCTTTATATGAAAAAAATATTAATCGGCAATAATGCAGGGACCTTTTGGCAATTTATTATTTATACAATGTTGGGTCTTTTTTTGCAATTTCGGCACAATATAGGGGCGTTTTTGCAAGTTTTCCTAATAAAGTTTACGAGGGCTGATTTATAATTACGTGTTTTTTGCAGGTGTTTGTTGCGAATCACACATCCATGATCGATTTCATAATCTTAGAGCAAATGACTGATTTTGCTGTCATTATGCAAAAACACCCTGACTGGGTTGGTCAGTTTCTTTTCACCCCCCTTTTTAAAAAATTTAAATAAAAAAAAATTAAATAATATTTATTTTATTTAATATTGGAAAGCGTGTTCTGTATTTGGTTTTATAGGACCGAGTCTAAGGACCGTGAAATTGTCGCCAAAAACTAATATTATTTTATTGTTTATTTATTATTTATTATTTATATATTATTATTTATTTTTTTTTTTTATTATTTATTTTAATTTTTATAGGTTGAGAGACCATGTTGAGGGACCAGATAATAATCCGCTTTTGATATTTCCAGAAGGAACTTACATTAATAATGCCTACACTGTCATGTTTAAAAAGGTATATTTATTTATTTATGTAATCATTTATTTATTTATTGATATAAATTAGGATTATATTATTTATTATTATATTGTTTTAATTGAATGTAGGGTGCATTTGATCTGGGATGTGCAGTATGCCCTATCGCGATTAAATATAACAAGATTTTTGTTGATGCCTTTTGGAATAGCAAGAAGTAAGTTTAAATTAATTAATAAAGATGCTTATTGAATATGGCAAAATGACCATTTTTTTACAAAAAATATCAAAATAATGGACAAACAATCAGTCTTTAACAAATCACTTAATCTCTTTTTTATTATTGTTTTAAGCCAGTTTTCCAGATTGGATAACTTTCTCAATTCCTCTTTTTTGTCTAAGGCGAAAATAATCTTTCTATAATTTTCTTTAAATTTTAAATTCCTCCCCTTTCTATTCTTAGTCCACTGTTTGAGTTTTGCACTTAAACTCTTTAAAGCTAGTGGTTTTTTTGTGTAACAAATGATCCTCTATTATTATGTGCACTGCTTCGTGGATTTGTAACTAGAGGTTTTCAAATCGAAACCCTGGAAAAATTGGGAATGAGCTTGTAATTTTTAAGAGTATTGGATTGTGGTCAGAACATGGATTGCGAAGGGCGGTTTGATCGAAGCTGGGAATTACGCGATATTAACAAAAGATCGAATTATGTTTAACCTTTTGTTAAAACATAGCAATTCTGCTCTTTATATTTCAGATAACAATGGCATGTTTCCTTTGCATACTGCTTCTATGACAGGAAATTTTTATATTTTTTCTGATCTTATTGAGAAATGTCATGATTATGATGAATTACTCGATAATCAAGGCCGAAATTCTCTCCATCTAGCTATCGAACATAAAAACAACAAAATTGTTGGGTATTTGTGCAAAAGTATGAGGTTTGTAAATATGTTGAATGCAAAGAATCGAGATGGAAATACACCTCTGCATCTAGCTATGAAGAATTAAAAATTTGATGGCATATTTTTTCTTGTTCAAAATGAAAGAGTGCATCTGAACATGGTGAATAGGGATGGATTAAGTATGGTTCGTAGTTTCGGCCGTATCGGGTCGGATTTGTCACCGGCCGACCCGAAACCGGCCATTTTTTGTCGGGTCGGACGACTTTTGTTGATTTTCACCCCCTTTTTTTCTGATTTTGAGCAATTTTGTAGATCTAGTGAAGGAGAAGACGAGAGACCAAGAAAAATATTTAAGATTTTGGGAAAATAATGGAGGAGAAGAAAATCGCGGGTGAAAAAAAGGAAAAACGCCATTGCTGTGAGAAAGCTCTGTTGAAGAGGAGGAGGAATAATAGGCATGGAAAATTTTATCCTGTGTTTCGCTTTAATGGAGGTCTCCATTTGTTTTCAACAATAAATTTGGGAAATGGAGAGTCCATTTAAAAGGAATGGAGGGGTTCGGACCTGCTTTAGAATGAAAACACGTTTTGTTGAATCAGAATTGAGCTGAGTTTGATGCGGGGTACATGCCACGTGTCAGCTGATGAATGGTCTGATGTTTTTGTATTTAATCAATTTTAATCCGAATTTCATTTGCCATTTCTAAAAGTTCTAAAAGGTCTTTTTGCGCGAGATTTGTACCATTTAATTCGTATCGTCGAGACCTTCGTGCTGACACCCCATTTGATCTCTTTTTGGGAAAGTTGACCTGGTCAACGACAGTTTTCGAAGTTGACTTTTTATATTTTTGTGAATTTTTATGGTTTACAACTATTAAAATTTATACATAGAAAATCTAAATTATCTTTTACATGTGCCATATTAAACTTCGATAGTGGAAAAGGCACGGGCAATTGAATCACCTGTATTAGCATGTGTCTTATTAAAGCCTAACTAGTACTTAGTCTAAAAAGTAAAAAAAAAAAAGAAACATTGATGCAATAATTTTTTGTCACCTGTATTAGCCAGCCTAACTAGTACTTGGTCTAAAAATTAAAAAACAAAGAAACATTGATGCAATCTTTGTTTTTTTTGGAGTCATGGAATAAAACTTTATACAGAATCCAATGTTGAAAACCTTCATATATATATATCAATTATACTTCATTGTTCCTTCACTCACCTGACCAACATCATTGAATCACTTGTATACTCCTCGTTATTCTTATAACGACAACGACACCATGGAACTTGCGCGCCATAGCTTTTGGCAATAGTTTTTATTTTTTCTATTTTGTTGATGTATTTTACTCTTTTTTCTTGTTTCAAACATTGGATTGTATTTGTATTTCATTATATATCTATTTCCTTGTCAGTCAGTATCATTCAACTGCGAGTCCGAAATTTATAACGGCAAAAATAAATGTTATTATTACAAATATACATGATATAGCTTAATTTGTCTTCTTACAACGTTTTCTAATTTTTTCAACAATTTTCCAATTTTTTTGTATTTAAAAATAATATTTAAAAAAAAATTCGACACACCGATACCGACCCGATACGGTCAATACTCACATCCAGCTACTCGACCGATACCGATACCGATACAGACACCGACTTTCAGAACCATGGCGATTAACACCTCTTGATCTTGCTTACATGGAAAGCGATTGCGGTTTATATTCTGTTATGGTAAATCCTCTATTTTCTTCCTCATTTACCTCTTAAGTTTTGAATAGTGATATTGACCCAAAAAAAAAATCTTAAATTAGAATTTATTGAGTATTGAGGCTAAATTTATCATTTTAAATGTACTTTCCGCTCCAAATAAAGTATTTTTCTTTCGATATTATGTACCTCTTTTCTGATAAATTTATTATTTTTCTCCTTTTTCAGAATACAGAAGGGATAATTCTACATTGCTTATTCTGGACCGGAGCAACCCAAAGCCCATTTCATTGCAATCCAATAACTCAAGCCCAACAAATGAAAATCACCTCGGAAAAAGCAATAAGCAAGCTTGAGAAAATTGCACCAATATCAATCATAAGCTCATCACTCATCGCTACCATTTCATTCGCCGCCATTCTCAGCATAATCTCAGCCTACATAGTATCTTACAAAATCATAAAATATTATAAGCACACTACAAACACAGAAAATATCATTCTACAGCTTAGTTTTACAAATATTTTTATCCTGTAATATCTTTCTAGTTATTCTTTTCTTTTATGTGTTTTGTAGGGGCAAACATGAAAATATTCCTTATATATATTTGATTGAAATAATTACTAAGTATGCTGGCCGTGCCGTCCAACTTTCATATTTCTTAACTTTATTTATATCTTCATTTTTTTAGTTAAGCTTGTGTGGTATCAACGAGCTGTATAAACAATTCAAAACCCCTATGACTTGCACTCGCACTCCTTGATGACAAAACTAATTTGATCCGGCTAATTACCTCTCTCCAATTGTAGCTCCCCGACTCCCGTTCAAGAAGAAGTCGCCACGTGTTCACAGAATTAGAGTCTTTGAAATCTTTAGGAGTTTCCGATTCTATGCACTCCCGACCTCTCATATCTTGCTGACAAGATTAGGAGCTCCATGAAATTCACCTTCTAATTATTTTTTTAGTAGCTCCCTATGCCTTCCAGTGAATATCTATGTAAAGTATATTGTTGGGATATAAAGATATAATGTTTAGAATTTAAGGTATATTGTTGTGATATAAAAGTATATTATCTCTTTTTGACGGAGATATTTGTTCATTAGTCTCATCCTTTAGATATGTATGATGAGATTTATACCTTCAATTATTTTAGCATTCTCTTTCTTTTATTTAGAATATAAGGTATATTGTGGTGAATATAAAAGTATAATGTTTAGAATATAAAATATATTATTGGGAATACAAATGTATAATGTTTAGAATCTAAGTTATATTGTAAATACAAATGTATAAATAGAAACAGAAATAAAAGTATGAAATATTGGGCTGAAAGATATGGAAGTCCGGAAGTCAACAATATGGGCCGGTTAAAATTTCAGGCTAAAATATATTAGAGTTACTAGGAGCTAATAAAAAATAATTAAGTATATGAGCCGGCTTCTAATTTGGGCTTTCATCTTATTGGAAGTTAATATGATCTAAATAAGATGGGAGGTCAAAATGTTTTTCCAAACTAATTATTGTGGAGAAGGAATCAGTCAGTTTACAGCTGGTATGGCCATCCATATTTTTCATCAGAACAATGCCTCATAAAATGAATAATGAGGGGACACAAACATGCAATTTATTACACCTCCTGAAATTTCATTATTCTGGGCCAACCTTTGTGGACGTGAATAAATATAATGACGACTTTTCTACCCCAAACTTGGATTTATAGATACCTAAATGTTTGTTGTTCAAGAAAGGTAACCATAATTTCTTTCTGAAGCTTCCTCAAATGAATAACAATTCAACAAAAAAAATAGAATCAAATCACCAGTTCTTTATTTCATACAAATGAGATATTAACTTGTTTCTTTATATCAAAATCAATATATTTGGCCACATGACCAATTTACTCATTGGTACAAACTACAATAATGAAATTCATTTGTTCACATTTTCTTATATCAAAATTGGCACTTGTCTAATTTACTCATTGGTACGAACTACAATAATGCAATTCATTTGTTCACATATGTTGTCTATTAAGTTGAAGGCCTTATTTACTTATTCATTGTCTATTAACTTAACAGACAAGGCATGTGAACAAATGAATTGCATTATTGTAGTTCGTACCAATGAGTCAATTAAAGACCTTAGTTAGGAAAGTACATACCAATTAAAGGCCTTATTTACTTAATGTACTTTAGGAAAGTACATACCAAAACATTTAGATCTGAAAATGTGAATGACCGTGTTGGAAGAAACAAACTTGAGATACAACTTTGGAGGGGGGGGGGGCATGAACCCTCTCCAAAATTCTTCACAAAATGGAAAAAAAAAAAAATTGAGATTCCAACCTAAGGCTGTGTTTAGATGCACAAGGATTTTATAGGTTAGGAATGGATTTTTTTAGGGATTAGGATTGTGAAATGGGCAATCCTAAAAGATAAGTATTATGTAGGGATTTTTAAAAATATTGTTTGGATGTTGTTTTAGAAAAATAAAGAAATCTAGTTTGATATTATATTTGTGTATGTATTTAATTTATAATATTTAACAAAGACCCTACAAATTCCTAGGAAAAACTTGTCAAAAAGTCAAGTTTTCATTCTCTCAAACTTTATATACAAAATTTTCCTAAAAATTCCTAAACCAAAATTCTCTAAAAATTTCTAAATTTCATCCAAACATACTTCCTAAAAATCCCTAAAAAAGTTCCTAAACTAACTTTTCCTTGAAGTTTCTTGTACATCCAAACACAGCCTAAGTCTTTATTTATAGGAAAGCATAGAAAGGTAGGGAGAGGGAAAGAGCTTGAAAGATCATTGAAAATAGTTTTTTTTTATTTAATAGAGAGAGCTCATAAGTCTCACATCTATTTTCAAAGAAATTTGATTTTGCCAAGTTTTGAACCCACAACCTTTAAATTGGTGGGGTGGTGCCTAACCACTCATACTAGAGGAGCTTTGGCTCATTGAAAATAGTTTCTTACTACTGATCTCCGTCGTATCTTCATTATATTAGTCCTATTCAATCCTTGAGAGAGATTAATTAACTCCAACTCTTATTTTTGTGTCTTCTCATTGCGCTACATCACCAAAATTATCTCAACAACTATTGGATGATGAGTGGTGAACAATTCTAAATCATTTATTGACTAATGATTTTTTTATGATTATTATCTTTTTGTGGTCTTTTATGTGTTGTTTATTTTATAAGTATTTTTCTTGATTTTTAGAGAGTCGCATCATCTTTTGTTTATGACATGGTTTGTTTTTATTGGTTTGGTTCGTCATAAACCTATTCTATTAAATTGTTTATCACTTGGCATTATTTATGTCCAAACATTAATTAAAGTTAAAGATGAAGAATTCATCCATCAAAATACATAATTTTTCTTTTATACTTAAAACAAATTAGTAATGATTAATCAAATTTTGTATATCTCTTACTAACACATTCACATATAATTTTGAACTCCCTATTGATATCATTCCAATTTAATTTTTTTACATAAGTATATGAAAGTAACTTATGAAAAAAATATTAATATGATTTTGGTTTATTTTTTTTGTTACTTAAATATATGAAAATGATTTATGAAAAAGCTTATTATATAAGACACACATCTAAGTAAATACTGCATATTCCGCTAATTAAAATAATATTTTTTTAGGCATAGCCGTTGCGGCTACAAAAACTTTCATTAAAGAAAAGAGGTGCTATGATTTTGATTACAAAGTGTTTGTTTTTTGACCTACTTAATAACGATACCCCTAACTGCACACAGCGTTTAGCTTCCAGAACGGCTATAGCGCCGCTACGGACCACTATTTGCAACACGGTCATACATAATACAAAGAAATAAACTAAAAAATTACTGCCTCAATTAACGCCTAATTCAAAAAATAACGATATAAGGAAATAAACATATTTCCAATTCTAATTATCAAGTAAGGAATTAAATCATGACAAACAAATATGGAGAACTTTTCTATCTCCTGCAGGGTTTTTTTTTCGCGGTATATCTAGAATTTTCTAAAAGTCTCCACACAAAACACAAGGATGGGGATGTAAACTGAAATTGGGCAAGGTGAGAAGTTTAATGGCAGTTAAATTCTCATTTCCATTAGTTGCTTGCATAAATATTAGGTTGTTACATGATATTGTATTCAATAGCGGCCGACAGTTTCATTTTTATTGGTTCTTGTGGAGGAATTGGGGTTATAGAATTGGGGAATTTCCGATTGATTAACTGGGTATGAGATTAAATGGTGAACCTAATTCATATATTTCTTAATATTAGAGAATGATGAGCAATGGGAATTTTCCTTCATATTGTTATTTTAAGTTCGAATTGGATTTGTGGAGGATAATTATGAAACTGTATACTTCACAAAAAAAAAAAAAAAAATGAAACCGGTGCACACCAGCTCTTGGTATGTTAATCATCTGGAAACAGCTTATTGAGTATTATATATGCATATCAATATCGTATCTCCACTGATTTTCATTACTGTGGTGTCCTTTGAACTCCAAAATTATTTTTTGGTAATAGCTAAATGGATTTCTTGCAAGAAAATAAGCATTAACTCAATTATTGGATTTTATCATGATTGCGTTGCTGAACAAGGTTCTTCTTAATTTTTATTTGAATTGAAATGTAAACTAGGGACTAAATCTGGGTATGAAAATCATATAAGCTGATATGAACACATTGAATCTTTATTGTTATAGGTCGAAAAAGAAGGAAAACAAGAAGACATAAAATTAATGATGATTGATGAGAAATGAAGTTTATATTATGTTCAAAACAATTTTAAACTTGGTTTGAGATTTAATCAAGTGTAGTTCTTGTTTTGTCAATTTAGTTTGTTATATTTGAAACTTGTGTGTTGAATGTATTAAATGTTGCTGTTATTTTTATTTTTAATTTTCTAATTGATAGATTTGTTTTATATAATTATGACAAAAAAATTGAAATTTTAATACGGTAGCTCATATGTCCCCACGTATTTTTCAGAAAAAACCCTGTTAGACCGGGCTCGAACTTGAGATCTCTCCCTTAATCGAGTGTGCTTTTGACCACTTGCGCTAGTATGTATTGGCAATTATGAAAAAATTGTCTAGAAAAAGGGGCAATAAAGCTATTTTCCATAGTAGTAGAAAGAATGATCAAAATTTGTATTATGTTGCCAAAATTTTAATTTTGATAATCTTACAATAAAAATATATTGCTATATATATTATTAAAATTAACACAACCATTCTCACCATATTATAATTAAGGCCATTTTAGTCATTATATATAGATCTCATTTTAAGTTCCACGTTATCTCAATTTTTACTTCTTTTATCATGTCAAACACCGTTCTAAAATGGAGAGCTAAGAAGGAACCAGGCCTTAACTCTTGAAAAAATAACCCTCATGTTATCCGGCTGCCAAACTGAGCCAAAGGGTATACATATTGTTAATATATTTAACAAATAAAAAATCAACATAACAAAATTAATAGAGGTTAATACTAAAAATATGCATCATATTTGTTTCTATATAATTTATTATTTTCTTCAAAAATAATGTTAGTATTAATAATTTTGAGGATTTGTTCTGTGGCGTGAAAGATGCCGGAGAGTGTTCACAGAGGAGAAGAGGGTTCGGTCAGCTCTGATGAAGGAATTGGAGGATGAACTCGAGCTTGTAACCAAAATGACCAAGAGGGAGAAGAACCGGAGCTTGCAGGGAGAACTAGCAAGTGAGGCGGTTTAGATTTGAGGCGTGGAGCTCTAATTGACGTAATGAAGGTGGAGCTCGGATTGATTTTAGAAATGGAGGAGAAGAGATGATTCAGCTGTGCGAAGGAGATCGGGCAAGTATCTGAAGAAGGCGAGATGAGAAAGTGAGTGATGATTGCACTTAGGCGGCTGGAGATGTGCACGAGAGAAGTGGAGGTGAGTGCTGGCAATATGTACGAGAAGAAAGTGGGGGTGTGTACTGACACGGAAGGAAGTTAGAGGCACTTGGGCCTTATTTCTTTTTTTGACCGAATTATTTTTATTTCTCTTTGTTGTATTTTTGCCCAAGTTATAAGGGTCAGGATTTTGCACTTTGCTTCTAAAGAGCTGATGTTCTTCAGAGTCTCAATGACTCTTTGCAAATTTTTGTAAACCTCATAATTTATATAAATTATTTTAGAAGGGGAATAATTAAGCCCTCTCCAAAATTCTTCACAAAAAAAAAAAAAAAAAATTTGAGGATGTTATGAATATATTAATTATGGATGTCCAAATAATTATTCCCTTAGCATGTGAAGAGCTATTAATTATGGATGTCCAAATAAATCCCTCTTACCATGTGAAGAGTTATTGCAAATCTCCACTTGTAAAGATGTAAATATCTTGTATTGTATGAGGAGTTATTGTAGGGTATTTGTTTGTATATTATGTACTTAATTCTAGGATAGATTCTAGAGTAGAATGTTGAATTCTAGGATAGATTCTAGAGTAGATTCTAGAGTAGAATACTCACCCTTCTCTATATAAAGGGGTAGAGGTTATTGTATTTGGTGCCTCTTCACCATTCTCTTTTGGTGACTTTTCATAAGTTGGAAGAATCAATTTCTCTCTTCCAACTTCTAAGAAATCAATTTCTCTTTTGCAACCTCTAAGAAATACTTACCTCATCCCAATCCACCTCTCTTATGTTATTTTCGTTTTTTATATTCAACACGTTATCAGCACGACACTCTGACCTAACGTAAGTGAGGTAGGAATTCTCGATATTTCTTATACATCAATATTTTCTTATTCGGATTCTTTTCTTCCGATTGACTAAACTTTTATTCTATTTTCTTATTTGAACTTCTAACAACATGTTATTATCGATACATGTTTATTCTTAAAAGCACCAGAAGTTGCTTGTTTATTTGTTCATTTTATTTTTAATATTAAGCAACCAGAAGTTGCTCGTTTATTTTTTCATTTTATTTTTAATATTAAGCAACCAGAAGTTGCATGTTCATTTTATTAAGCACCAGAAGTTGCTCGTTTAATTTTTCATTTTAAGCAACCAGAAGTTGCATGTTTATTTTATTAAGCGCCAGAAGTTGTTCATTTAATTTTTAATTTTAATTTTAATATTAAGCAACCAGAAGTTGTATATTTATTTTATTAAGTGCCAGAAGTTGCTCGTTTAATGTTTCATCTTACTTTTGATGTTAAGCAACAAGAAGTTGCATATTTATTTTATTTTTAATTCAACACCAGAAGTGCCCGTTCAATTTTTAGTTAAGCAACCAGAAGTTGCACATTTTTAACTACGTTCAATTTTTAGTTAAGCAACCAGAAGTTGCATATTTTTAACTACGCACCAGAAGTTGCTAGTTAAGTTTTTATTTAAGCAACCAAAAGTTGCACGTTTATCTTACTTTTAATTACGCACCAGAAGTTGCATGTTTATTTTATATGTTATAAACGCACCCGAAGTTGCTTGTTCAATTTCTATTTGCTCAACCAGAAGTTGCATATTTATTTTATTTTTAATTACGCACCAGAAGTTGCTCGTTCAATTTTTATCTACGCAACCAAAGGTTGCATGTTTATTTTTATGCACCAGCAGTTGTAGTATATTTATCTATGTACATTTATTATACTCACATTTACTTTCTGTATATTTATTTTCTGCATATCTATTTTTATGCACCTGCAGTTGCAATTTAGCTTATTGATGAACTTAAAAATTTGGAATTTATTCTTATTGAAACCTGAAGTTTCAATATAAAATTGGCAAGGGTCTAATTTCATTTATCCCACCTAAATAGCTTCAACATGGCAAATTTAGAGAAACTTGAGTTTGTTGCCCCTAATATATCGCACAACAATTATCTGTCATGGATCCTCGATGAAGAGATCCACCTTGATGCCGTGGGTCTGGAAGACACCATCAAAGCGGGACCAGCTTGTAGCTGAACTGAATAACAAATTATTACTTAAAAATCATGAGCCTCCTTCCACAAGTTCTAGCCCATTCCCAGAAGCGAATGCCGATGTAGTGTCATCTTAAATGATGTAGCCCATTCCCAGAAGCGAATGCTACTACATTTAATGACCGTAATCACTTTCATGGATACAGACGTGGAAGAGGCTGAGGTAAATTCATTCTTAGAACCGTAATGGTCAAATTAAGAAACCCGCAGATGAAAGAAGCAAGGAACCTCAAAATGTCACCCTGAAAGTGTCCGGGGATCAATGTCTAAGATGTGGTATGAAAGAGTACTGGTCGCGTACCTGTCGTACGCCAAAGCACCTCGTTGAACTTTATCAAGCCTCCCTGAAGGAGAAAGATGATTAATACACACTTATATGTGTAAGACTATCTTAACCACCCAAGTGGAGATAATGAATACTCCCTTGCTAATAGAAATATTCAAGACTAAGTAATTTTCCTTCATGCATCAATAATGTTTTATTGTATATTTATTTTCTACTATGTTTCCTTTATCAAGATTATTTAATTCAGTATATTTTGATGTAATACTTAACTAATAATTTATTTGTTTTGTTTGAGACCTGAAGATCTCGTTTCCTTCGAATATTACAAAAATGGATGGCAATGATATATGCCTAGTGGATAGTGCAACTACGCACACTATACTTAAGAACGTAAAATATTTTGCCAATTTGACAAAGATAAAAGCAAATATCAATACTATATCAGGCACCTCTAACTTAATAGAGGGCTCCAGAAGAGCCACTATTTTACTGCCTAGAGGAACAAAGTTTATAATAGAGGATGCTCTATTATCTACTAAATGAAAAAGAAATTTGCTAAGTTTTAAAGATATCCGCCGAAATGGATATCATATTGAAACAACGAATGAAGGTAATATTGAATATCTTCACATAACAAATATTGTTTCGGGAAATAAACGCATCTTAGAAAGATTGCGTGCTTTGTCAATAGGCTTATATTATACACATATCCGTACTATTGAGATACATCATGCCGTAATGAGAAATGAATTTAATAATTCACGAAGCCATTTTATGGCTTGGCATGAACGTTTGGGTCATCCTGGAGCAATAATGATGCGAAGAATTGTAGAAAATTCAAATGGGCATCAATTAAAGAACCAGAAGTTTCTTTCATCAAATGATATATCATGTGCTGCATGTTATAAGGGAAAACTAATCACTAGACCGTCGCTAACTAAGGTTGGGAATGAATCACCCAATTTTCTTGAGCGTATCCAAGGTGATATATGTGGGCCAATTACACCATCATGTGGACCATTTAGATACTTTATGGTATTAATAGATGCATCTACTAGATGGTGACATTTATGTCTATTATCTTCTCGGAATGTTGCATTCGCGAGATTACTTGCTCAAATAATTAGATTAAGAGCACAATTCCCGGATTATACAATTAAGACCATTCGTCTTGATAATGCCGGTGAATTCACGTCCCAAGCATTTAATGACTATTGTATGTCAATTGGGATTAAAATTGAGCATCCAGTGGCCCACGTACACCCGCAAAATGGTCTAGCAGAATCCCTTATTAAACGATTACAATTAATCGCAAGACCCCTAATTATGAAATCAAAATTATCGTCATCTATATGGGGCCATGCAATATTGCATGCTGCAGCACTAATTAGATTAAGGCCAACTGCTTATCATAAGTACTCCCCCATACAACTGGTAACTGGCCAGCAGCCAAATATATCCCATTTAAGAACTTTTGGATGTGCGGTATATGTTCCGGTAGCTCCACCGCAACGCACAAAAATGGGACCTCAAAGAAGGTTGGGAATTTATGTTGGTTTCGATTCTCCATCGATTATTAAATATCTCGAACCATTAACTGGAGATCTATTTACAGCAAGATTTGCTGACTGTAAATTTGATGAAACCATGTTCCCAGCATTAGAGGGAGAGAAACGAGGAATGCTGGAAAAACAAGAAGTTACATGGAATGCATCATCAATGTATCACTTTGATCCTCGAACAAATCAATCTGAACTAGAAGTTCAAAAGATTATTCATTTGCAACAAATTGCAAACCAATTACCCGATGCATTTGTCGACACAAAAAGAGTAACTAAATCACATATTCCAGCAGCAAATGTGCCGGCTCGTATTGAAATACCCTTGGATAATCCTAAGTGTGATATACGCCAGAAGCGTGGTCGACCAATCGGTTCCAAAGATAAAAATCCAAGGAAGAAAAGAATGCACGATAAAGTTGGCATAACTGAAATTATCAGTACTCCTGAAGAGGTAGAATCCTATGAAAAGAATATTGACGATAAAAGAATAGATGACATAAATGAGCAAATAACCCCAGAAGAGGTTACAACCCCTGCAGAGGTTCAGGTACCTGACAATATTGAAAATAATGAGATCTCAATAAATTATGTCTATACTAGAAAGGAATGGAACCGAAATAAAACTGTCATTGACAGAAAATTTGCATATGCAATCGCGATTGATATAATTAATGAATACGAGGATCAAGAGCCCAAATCAATCGAAGAATGTCGACATAAGAAAGAATGGCCAAAATGGAGAGATGCAATTCTAGCAGAATTGCATTCTCTTGAAAAACGTGAAGTTTTTGGACTCGTAGTCCAAACACCTGATGGTGTACAACCCGTAGGAAACAAATGGGTATTTGTAAGAAAGCGTAATGAGAAAAATGAAATTGTAAGATACAAAGCAAGACTTGTTGCACAAGGATTTACGCAAAAATCAGGAATAGATTATGAAGAAACGTATTCTCTTGTGTTAGATGCAATTACATTCAGGTTTTTAATTAGCCTGGCTATCTCTGAAGGATTGAATATGCATCTCATGGATGTTGTAACAGCTTATTTATATGGATCACTTGATAGTGATATTTACATGAAAGTCCCTGAAGGATTAAATGTGCCCGGAGCTTCTAATATCCCTGAAGGATTAAAAGTGCCTGAAGCATGTAACAAAAGATCTCGTGGATTATATTCCGTAAAATTAAAAAGATCTTTGTATGGGCTGAAACAATCTGGGAGAATGTGGTATAACCGCCTAACGGAATACCTTACAAAAGAAGGGTTTCATAACAACCCTATTTGCCCATGTGTTTTTATTAAGAGATCAAAATCAGGATTTGCAATTATTGCAGTATATGTTGATGATCTAAATATCATTGGAACTCCTGAAGAGCTTGAAAGTACTGCCGCATATTTAAAAGGTGAATTTGAAATGAAAGATCTTGGGAAGACAAAATTTGTCTCGGATTGCAAATCGAACATTTGAAAAATGGGATATTTGTTCATCAAACTACCTATGTAGAAATTGTCCTAAAACGATTTAATATGGATAAAGCACATCCATTGAGTTCACCTATGGTAGTCCGATCTCTTGAGATAAAGAAGGATTGTTTTCGTCCAAAAGAAGATAACGAAGAAATTCTTGGTCCAGAAGTACCATATTTAAGTGCAATTGGTGCATTAATGTACCTATCCAATAATACCAGGCTTGATATATCATTCTCTGTAAATTTGTTAGCGAGATATAGTTCTGCGCCAACACGAAGGCATTGGAATGGTATTAAGCACGTACTTCGTTATCTTCGAGGAACAATAGATATAGGATTATTATATCTAAAAACCTCAGAGTCCAAATTAGTTGAATATGCAGATGCTGGATATCTGTCAGATCCACATAAAGCTCGGTCCCAAACCGGATACTTATTCACATATGGTAATACTGCCATATCTTGGCGCTCAACCAAGCAAACCTTGGTAGCGACATCCTCAAATCATTCAGAAATCATAGCACTTCATGAGGCGAGTAGGGAGTGTGTATGGCTGAGATCAATGATTCAACATATTCAGGAATCATGTGGTATTAAAGCAATTAAAGGAAGTCCAACTGTGATTTATGAAGATAATGCTGCATGCATTGCCAAGATAAAAGGAGGCTACATTAAGGGAGATAGAACAAAGCATATTTCTCCAAAGTTCTTCTCCACACACGAGCTCCAGAAGAGCGGTGAAATTGATATCCATCAAATTCGCTCATGTGATAATCTTGCAGATTTATTCACCAAGTCATTGCCAACTAAAACTTTCAGGCAATTAAGACAAAAGATTGGACTCCGTCATTTTAGAGATATTTGTACATATGAGGGGGAGAAATAATACGCGCTGCACTCTTTTTCCCTTGCTACGGTTTTTGTCCCATCGGGTTTTTCCTGGCAAGGTTTTTAATGAGGCGGCATTTCTAAGCGTATGTAATATGGACATCCAAGGGGGAGTGTTATGAATATATTAATTATGGATGTCCAAATAATTATCCCCTTAGCATGTGAAGAGCTATTAATTATGGATGTCCAAATACATCCCTCTTACCATGTGAAGAGTTATTGCAAATCTCCACTTGTAAAGATGTAAATATCTTGTATTGTATGAGGAGTTATTGTAGGGTATTTGTTTGTATATTATGTACTTAATTCTAGGATAGATTCTAGAGTAGAATGTTGAATTCTATGATAGATTCTAGAGTAGATTCTAGAGTAGAATACTCACCCTTCTCTATATAAAGGGGTTGAGGCTATTGTATTTGGTGCCTCTTCACCATTCTCTTTTGGTGACTTTTCATAAGTTGGAAGAATCAATTTCTCTCTTCCAACTTCGAAGAAATCAATTTCTCTTTTGCAACCTCTAAGAAATATTTACCTCCTCCCAATCCACCTCTCTTATGTTATTTTCGTTTTTTATATTCAACAGAGGATTTCTTGTTTCCCATTTTCCTCATGTTGTGTTGTAAAGAGATGAAAATATAAGAAACTTAAAGAGATAATAATTGTATACAAAATTTAGGAATATAAACATAAAATGTATTCATTTCAAGCATCAATTATTATATTTTTCAAATTCAATTGTCAAACATATAATTATTTCTTTAAATGAGTGATAAAAATATCATTATGCTACATTAAATCAGAAGTAAAAAAAATATTTTCAACTTATATATTATATTTTTTACAAAAAGATATTATATTATTTAGATTTTATATTGTTGTATTCTTATGCATTTTATATAATAAATGAACTATATAATTAAAATATTCGCAGCGTAGCGTAGCACGAATATAACATGAGAACCACGAGCCAACTCAACTTTCTCCCTCCAATTTTTAAATTCCTCCAAGGCAAACTACTACAAAGAAAAACTTCAAAAGCCCCATCCCCCTCGACTCCTTCCCTTATTATCCCCACATAACAAAAGAAATTATCTTTCTAAGAAAAAATAATGGCTAGAGTTGAAACAATTGGTCAGTGCCCACTCATGCCTCCCGAACTTCTGCGAGCCGCAATAGAAGGCAACGAGCAAGTCCTAACAGAAATGTTAGGATTGGGAGAAGGCGGTGGTCACACGTTCGAGACTATTGAATCTGCTGTAGATGTCGAGATCGACAAAAACCTCAAAAGTGCGACATTTATGGGCAACACTGTTCTTCATGTACTCTGCGCCAACGACCATGGTGAGCTTGCGTCTAAGGTATGCAAGAAAGATAGGTCCTTGTTGAGAGCTCGCAACAAGATGCTTGAGACTCCCCTTCACTGTGCTGCAAAGGGTATTGTGAACGAGAAATCAATATACTCGCTCATTGAATTTGCACATAGTGAAGGAGAGCTCGTATTGAAGGCGGTGCTTCGAGACAGGAACAATCATGGAGAGACGGCCTTACATGGGTTTGCTAGATATGTTGTGCACACTAGTGAATCCATCATCAATAAAATGTTGGAAGGTGATCCAGAATGGGCTTACCAAGTTGACAACGAAGGCATGTCTTCACTGGATGTGGCTATGGCTAAAGGAGAATTTAATGAAGATGTGCCTATGCATATGATCAGTCATTTGAAAAGTCAAAGAATCCTTTCAAGAATATGCTCCTCTCGAGCAAACCAACCTACCGCATTACATACTACCCTCCAAAGTGCTGGTAAGGCGAGATTTTGGTGACTTTGTTCTCTTGCTCAAATTTTATCTATATGTACTATTAGAGAACTTCTCATATTGTAAATAACCCATAATCTTTCACTTCAAATGACAGAACTTGCTCAAAAAGAGATAGAGGTGCCAACATCAGCTGGTATTATTGGAAGCTCCCCTATTCACATTGCAGCATCTGCTAATACTCTTCGGGTGGTAAAATCAATGTTAGATTTAGATGCTTCTTTGGCGTACTTGCAAGATTCAAACGGATTATTTCCAATTCATGTGGCTGCTGGCAAGGGCCATGCCGAAATGGTTCTTCTTTTCATGCAACATTGCCTTGATTTTGGAGAGTTGGTGGATCACCGTGAAAGGAATTTTTGGCACATTGCTGCTGAAGAAAACATGTTGAATGTATTTGGCACATTTTTTGAAGCATCACGTACTGATAATAATATTAATCCTTCTTGGGAAACAATTCTAAAAAGGATGATCAACACAGGTGATAAAGAAGGAAACACACCACTACATATAGCAGCAGGCAAGGGATACAAATCTTTTATGATAAAAATGTTAGACATTATGGCATCCCTTGCTACTACACGTAATAGGGAAGGCTTAACTGCATTTGCTGTTTCAGTGATTCAAGTGAAAGCACAAGCAGGAAACTCCATGGTATGTCAAATTTGCATCCCTCATCATTGTGTTTATTCATGAAATTCTTTATCTTTGTGAAGTTTTTCCAATAGCTATAACTGGAAAAGAATTTTTGCTAGATTTTAGGAGCACATGAATTCATTTGCGTGCATGCTCATTTGTCCCCAAACAAATTTTACTTACCCATTCATAGATGTAGAATGCCCGATTATGTAATTTGTTTTGTTTTGCACTTATATTTATCATTAGATCAAACTAGTCTGCAATCAAACTAATATTTGCAGTTTAAATGAGTACCTCTCAGTATGGTTTATGAGTACTGTGGTCAAGAAAAAACATATTGTGCTCACCAACATATCATGTTTTGCTTGTAAATTATACAATGCTTATGAGATACAAATGTTACCAAATTTGGGACAATCGCTATACAGTATCCCATTCTGTTTATCCTCAGTTTATATTTTTGAGAAATAGTTGATCTTTAATTTATATATGCAATCTCATGGCCATTGTTCCAAATTAGAAATGAAAGTTCAATAATAAACTAAATGGAAAAAATAATTTTATAAGATAAACATTTGTGAGAGATGTTTTCTTTCTTGCATCAATTATAGAAAAATCTTTTAATCTTGAAGTGCTTTTCATCCTGATTTCATAGGAGATGCAAGAGCTTATAAGCCGACATCTTGAAACCTATGGTAAGTATATTAACTCGAATTGGTTAGATATCGTCATGGCATGTCGGGCTGATACACTAAAGGTTATGCCAACTGCTGAAGAAAATGAGTTTAGTATGATGGACCAACTCCAAATCATAGGTTTGGGCGCTGTACTCATCACCACTGTTGCATTTGCTGCGGCATTCACATTCCCAGGAGGTTATAATACAAACGGCTTACCAGTGCTAGCCGGAAAATATCTTTTCAAGGCGTTTATGTTAGCAATCACGTCAGCATTTCTTCAATCCTTTTTTTGCGTGCTTATGCTCATGATTGGTGGTTTAAGTCTAATAGATCGTCCTGGTAGAGGCATATTCCTCGCATTCGCAATGTATCTATTCTCCGGAGGAGCCAGAAGTATGGTTTTGTCATTCGGATTAGGCTTGTATTTGGTGCTAGCTCCGGCTACTAAGGGGATCAGCATACTTATCCTTCTCTTAACTATTTTCTCAGTTATGCTCGATATAACCCCAAAAGTTTTGAAATTAATAATTGGCTTTATTCATGAGGTGGGAATATGAAAGGAAGATATTAAGGAATATCATGGTAGTGAAGAACCTTGGAAACTAACCTTTTTCGGTATGTTGCGTTTCATCTTACCTTTCGTGTTCGTATTTGTTTTCGCATTCCTTCCTTGACTCGGGAATTTGAGAAACTATGGATGAACTATCACAAGTGATTCTCCCAGAACTATCGATATGTATCATATGTATCAATGGCTTTATGTTTAACTTACCTACTTTATTTTGTGGATTTGAATTAAATTTGTTGTAATGAAATGGATTTATGTATGTTTCCTGTCTTGGATTTTCATCGGTTCTGTGTTTTTTTTTCCGGTTTATAATAAAATATTAATGTAATAACCTATTTGTGTTTTTACCTTTCAAAAAAAAAAAAAAAAAAAACCTATTTGTGTTTTCATGTCTTAAACTGTCATCTTTATTATGCTTTATCGTTGGTGTATTTTCATCAGGTTTTTTGTGTAGAGTATGTGTATTGTATGTAAGAGAGCATACATTTGATATATCTATCAGATGATAAACATCTTACCAAAAAAGAGTTTTTTGTGTGGAGTATTTGTATTGTATGTAAGAGAGCATGCATATGGGATGTCTTAAACATCTTAAACAAGTTAATATGAACATCCAAAGATATTATGTGATTACTGAGTCATAATAACTTAATAATGTGAAATGAAATATTGTCTTGGCCCATGGGCGGACTTTCTCCCAAACATAGACGTCATATTTCAGATGCTAGAACATCCCTAAACACAATCCCTCATTTCTCCCCGCACAAACATCACCACAACCCTCTACACTACGTAGGAGATGACATGGCAACCTCGCGCCCGATTCCATTCACGATCGTTCTTCCTCTAAGAACCTCAATTTGTCAGATTTTTAGATCAAAGAGAAGACAGAGAAAACAAAGAACCCTAGAGGAGGGTTTGTGTGAGCCGTCACGTAGAAGAGAGAAAGAAAGAAAGGAAAAGAGAATCAATTTTAGCAAATGAAAACTTAATTTAATTAACCTAGGGTATAAGATATATATAGTACACATTATAATATGACCCTACATGGCCCAATAAAACAATTAGGGTCTATAATTAAATAATCTCCACCTTGGACCCGAATTGCGACAAAAATAACAAGAAGGAGAAAAAAAAAAATATACGAAAGACAAATCTAGCGACACGCTAGTTACAAATAGAAATCAAATCGGTACATAATTTAAACTTAGCGATTGGAAGAGGCTTGGTGAGCATGTCCGCCAGATTTGACTCGGTACCTATCTTCTTCACAACGATTTTTCCTTCCGAGATTACATCCCGAACGAAGTGGTACCTAATGTTGATGTGCTTCGTCTTCTCGTGATACATCCGATCCTTCGTCAAATGGATGGCACTCTGGTTGTCACAATACACCACAATCGGATTCTCGATGGACAACAACTCTCCAACAAACGCCTTTAGCCAAATAGCCTCCTTGATCTCCTTGGTTATCGCCATATATTCGGCCTCGGTACTCGAAAGTACAACGGTCGGTTGAAGTGTCGATTTCCAACTTATAGCACACTTCCCAATAGTGAACACATAACCCGTTAGCGAACGTCTTTTATCTAGATCGCCCGCAAAATCAGAGTCTACATAACCCGTTAGCATACTATCCGCATTGGATCCAAATTCCAGACGCACATTTAGCGTACCTTTCAAATAGCGGAAAATCCACTTGACCGCTTCCCAATGTCCCTTTCCGGGACACGATAAATACCAGCTCACGACGCTGACCGCTTGCGCCAAATTGAGTCGGGTACATACCATTAAATACACCAAGCTCCCGACCGCACTCGAATATGGGGTTCTTTCCATATATTTCCGCTCTGCATCGGTTTTCGGAGACAAATCCGCCGATAATTTAAAATGAGCCGCAAGGGGGGTAGCAACCGCCTTGGATCTATGCATGTCGAAACGACGTAACACCTTTTCCACAAAACCCGCTTGCGAAAGAAACAACTTCCGCTCGGGTCGATTCCTCATTATCTCCATGCCGAGAATTTTCTTAGCGGGTCCCAAATCCTTCATTTCGAAAACGAAATTAAGTTATGCCTTTAACCGTTTAATCTCCCCCTCATTCGACGACGCAATTAGAATGTCGTCCACGTACAGTAAAAAATACATGAAGTTCCCGCTATCTAATTTCTTAATGTATACGCAGCTATCAAAATTAGACCGAGAAAAATTAATACTAACCATAAATGCGTCGAACTTCTTGTACCATTGCCGGGGTGATTGTTTGAGACCGTACAGAGATTTGTTCAACCGACACACGCGTGTCGAGTTCGGGTTCGGGTTGGTTTTGCATTCCGTTTTGCTTGTGAGCTCCGGAAGTCCTTCCGGTTGGATCATATAAATTTCCTCCTCTAAATCGCCGTGTAGAAATGCGGTTTTCACGTCCATTTGCTCGAGTTCCAAATTTTGAGACGCAACTAACGCGAGCAAAACCCGAATAGACGTGTGTTTTACTACCGGAGAAAACACCTCATTAAAGTCCACGCCTTGGACTTGACTATACCCTTTCGCCACAAGTCTCGCTTTATAGTGCACATTCGACCCGTCTGCTTTGTGCTTAAATACCCACTTACACCCGATAACCCGTTTATTTGTCGGAGGTTCCACAGGAGACCACGTTTCATTTCGATTCAACGAATCCAACTCCTCCTTCATAGCGGCAATCAAATGTTTCGCCTCTCTCGAATTAACCGCTTCTTTGTACGAATACAGTTCGTAATATTCCACGTCTTCTGCAATGGCTAAACAATAGGCAAAATCAGATTACCCGTACCTCGAAGGTGGTCGAATGACCCTTCTGGCTCGATCGCGAGCTAACTCGTAATTCTGTGGATCGAACTCGCCTTCTTCATCTTCTAATCGGGTCAGATTACCCGAATTGGGTTCGGTTTCATTTCGGGTTGGGTTGGCCTGAATTGGAGCTTCATCTCGGGTTGGAGTCTCGGATTGGCTTTCGTCCTCATAACCGCCACCTCTCGACGGATCCATTCTCAGCCTTCTTCGACTCATTAAACTCCACCTTAGAATGAACCGTATCATTCATACCCAAGTCGAACGCATCTTTTGCTCGAATCATTTCTGACTTGTTAAAAATAACGTCTCTCAAAATGATAAATTTTCCCGTCTTTGGACACCATAATTTATATCCCTTAACGTTATTGGGATATCCAATGAATACACATTTCTTCGACCTTGGCTCCAATTTACCATCATTCACGTGCATGTATGCGGGGCACCCGAAAATCCTCAACTTCGAATAATTGGCCGGACGTCCCGACCAAACTTTTTCTGGCGTCTTCAATTCAATCGAGGTTGTTGGTGATCGGTTTATCAAATAGCATGCGGTGCATATCGCTTCCGCCCAAAATTCTTTACCCAAACCCGCATTCGAAATCATACTCCTCGCCCGCTCGAGAAGCGATCTATTCATTCTTTCTGCCACGCCGTTTTGCTGCTGGGTATGCACGACGGTTCTATGCCGCAAGATGCCTTCAGCCGCACAAAAATTATCGAATTCACGATTACAAAATTCTAAACCATTATCCGTTCGTAACGCCTTGACCCGTTTATCCGTTTGATTTTCCAAAAGTGTCTTCCAAATTTTAAAATAATTAAACACTTCATATTTTTCTCCCATAAGAAAAATACCCAAACCTTTCGCGAAAAATCATCAATAAATGTGAGCATATACCTCGAGCCTTTTCTCTTAGATGGCTCGCGAGACGGACCCCAAAGGTCGGAGTGTATGTACTCCAATTTCTCTTTTGTCGTATGTATGGCGGTTGAGAAACTTAGCCTTTTATGTTTCCCAAATACGCAATGCTCGCAAAATTCCAAATTTCCCGTACATTGACCGCATAACAAGCCTCGCTTGCTTAGAATGGTCATCCCACGCTCACTCATGTGGCCCAACCTCATGTGTCACAATTTCGTATTTTCCTCCTCCGTAATCGAGCGTACAATCGTCGCGGATTCGGTTGAAACGGGTTTATTTTTCGCGATCCAAAACTGGTCATATTTGGTCTCTACTAAACCGGGTTTATTTTGGACAGATATGGGCTGAACCGGCCTTGAACCGCTTGAACCGGGTTAAATCGAGCTGAACCGGACTGAACCGGGTTAAACTGAGCTGAACCGGACTGAACCGGGCTGAACCGAATAGAATCGGGTTGAACCGGGTAAATCAAGCTGAACCGGACTGAACCGGGTTAAACTGAGCTGAACCGGACTGAACCGAACAGAATCGGGTTGAACCGGGTTAAACTGAGATGAACCAAACTGAACCGGGTTGAACCGAACCGAACCGGATTGAACCGGGTTGAACTCAACCGGGTCAGAAACTGATTTTTCTGCTGAAGTATTCTGCTGAATTTGCTGAATTTTCAGATCCGGGTTTGAACCCGATTTCTCCGAAATTACCGTACCGATTTTACCGGTAACCACTGAGGCTTGTAAAAAATAGAGCGTACTTACGCGTTTCGCCTTCATGACCGTGAGAGCTCCGATTGACACACGTAACACTCCACCTTCACTTTGGAATTTGCAACCCTTTTCTTCAAGCAAACCCAACGAGATGAGATTTTTCTTCAAATTGGGTATGTGCCTCACACCCGTTAATCTCCGAATTCTCCCGTCATGAAATTTAAACGAGATTGTACCGGTACCGGACACCTTGCATGTATTATTATTTCCCATAATTACTCGTCCATCCGAGGGCTCGTACGTCTCGAACCAATTTCGATTCGACGTCATATGTTGAGACGCACCCGTATCCATAATCCAACAATTTTCGTCGGCTAAAAATTCATCAACCATCGAAAAAGAATCGTATTGATCTATATTCGCCGAATTAGCCGATTCGGAAGGTTGACCACGATTATCCGCCGAATGCTTATTTTTCAATTTAAAACACTCGGCCTTGATGTGACCTTTCTTCTTGCAATAATTACAGATAATGTTTGGATTATATTTACCCCTCGATTTTGACCGGTGCTTGAAATTCTTCAATGACCAATCCGACCGGTCCGACACTCGACCGCGATCAACAAATAAATCGGATCCCGTGTGTCCTTTCTCATGGGTTATCTCACCGTCAATGTGGGTTTTGGCTTGCAAATTCGATTTTACATCATCAAGCGTAATTTTCTCTCTTCCATAAATCATCATATCTCTAAACCCCTTATATGACGGGGGTAAAGAGCATAATAGAAAAGTGCTTGATCCTCGTCATCCACCTTAGTGTCGATTTTGGCTAACTCATTAATAACCGACGCAAACTCCGAAATATGTTCGGACAATGAATCACCCTCATTCATGCGGAGCGTATAAAGACGCAATTTTAACTGCAACCGATTTGTGAGAGACTTCTTCATAAAAAGGTTTTGTAATTTCTCCCACAACCCTTGAGCGGTAGTCTCCTCCAAAACCTCTTGCAACGTCCCGTTGCTTAGGCATAGTTGGATGATCGAGAGAGCCTTATCGTCTATCTCTCTCCACCTTGTATCCGTAATGGGCTCCACCAAATTGTCTCTCCCAAAAACGACATCCTTTATCCCATGGCTAGGTAAAATAGCCAACATATGTATTTGCCATAAGGCAAAGCTCGTCTTGCCGTCGAACTTCTCAATATCGTACCTACTTGACATCTCCATTCAACCCAAAATTAAATTCCCCACAAAAATTAACCGTACTTTCGAAACGAAAAACGAGCACGCACCGAGTAAACACAAGGAAGCGTCAACAAAACTGGTTGCAAAACACCGGTTGGGATTTGGGCTAGGGTTAAGGCTTCGGTTAAAATCGGTTGCAAAAACCGGTTGGAGTTTCATTGCAAAAAACCGATTTATGGTTTCGGTTACAAAAATCGTTGTTTTAGGGTTTTGGTTGAAACGAGTTGCAAAAACCGAATCGGTTTAGGGTTTCGGTTGGAGAAAAACGAAATTCCGCCGGAGTTCCTCACGTAGAACCTTGCTCTGATACCAGATTGTTGGAAATATTCGATAGAATTGCAGTAGATCAAAGAGAAGACAGAGAAAACGAAGAATCCTAGAGGAGGGTTTGTGTGAGCCGTCACGTAGAAGAGAGAGAGAAAGAAAGAAAGGAAAAGAGAATCAATTTTAACAAATGAAAACTTAACTTAATTAACCTAGGGTACAAGATATATATAGTACATATTATAATATGGACCTACATGACCCAATAAAGCAATTAGGATCCATAATTCAATAATCCCTAAACACAATCCCTCCTTTCTCCCCGCACAAAATCACCACAACCCTCTACACTACGTAGGAGATGACACGGCAACCTCGCGCCCGATTCCATCCACGATCATTCTTCCTCTAAGAACCTCAATTTGTCAGATATTTAGAATTTTATTTTCGGATTTTTAGTGTTTTAGTCTTGTTTCGTTTTTTGATGGGATTTTGTGGTTTAGGAGGGACCTGCTTGATATTTCGCCTACATTAACTGAGGCAGCTGGTGCTATTGTCGATGTGAGCTCAAATTGACTTCAATTTCATAATTTTGAGTTAATTAGATTGGCTTTGTTATAATTAATTGCAAAATTTCATGCATTTTTGGGTCCATTTTAAATCATAGGACTTCTAATGGGTCAATTTTAATTGCTCTGAGCGTGGGACTAACCCACCTCGGAGCTGTGCATTTCAAAAAAAAAAAAAAAAGGGCTTGATTAAATTATTTTCCGTTATAGCATTCAGTCACTAGATGCTTTAAATCCAATTTGCCAGAACCATGAATCGCTTTATTATTTTTAACCCTTCAATTTGGCATTGTCATAACTCAAATATAATATATATACCTTTATTTAAAAATAAAAATAAAAACTTTTATATGCATACTATTATTAATGTAGGGTGCAAAGAGCTGGTATGGGCAGTGCAATACACCCTTGGTCAATAGCAATTAAACATAACAATAACAAGACTTATGCTCTCAAGTAAACCTCTAAAAAAATAACAAGACTAATGTTGATGCTTTGTTGAACAGCAAGAAGTAATTTCCCAGACTGCACCTTTTCAAGGTGTATTCACTCATCTACATTTGGGACAAGAATTCTCCTGATTCTGTTGGAATATCTGGAAGCAGAAAAATAACTACATTTTCAATGCGAAAAGAACCATGATGACTCCAGGTACTCACTCTAGCAGTACTATATGAAGCGGCGGAGTTTTTGGGTCCACGATTCTAAGAGAAATGGCCTATATTTTCTTTTATTTCGGCGTAACTCTTAGAGGCTAGGTCACATTTTCGGTTGGAAATCTATTGGACGGTTGTGATCTGTTGTACAAAGCATTTGTAGGCTTCCTAAATAAACTCTTTCTGTACAAACTTTGGGCCATATTTAGAATCTGATTGATCGTACCCTATATTATTTAGTGTTAAATTGTTGATCATATATTCCTCAAAGAGAAGAAAAAATGTCTATCTTATTTTTCTTATATTGTACATAACAATAGATTCCGTTAGTACAGTCAAATAATTAGTTTAGTGATGTCTTGAAACATGACACCCATCTTAATTGTCAAACATTTTGATAATTCTTAAATATGGAGAAGAAATTGGTCAGTTTCCAAGCTGTCTATCTAATTTCTTCATAAGAAATATCTTAGCTCACCTCGCATAATTGATAATGAGGGCACAAAAGACAAGCCATAGAAAATTGATCTATTACCCCTAAAGAAATTTAGTCTGGCCAACTTTTGTGAAATGTGATTATAACCAAAATGACATTTTTGGTATCCTAAAATTTTGCTTAATTAATGCCGATGGCAAATAAAAATTTCGAAGATAGAATACCCTTACAAACTGAATTTCTTCATTTGGCTAATTTTGAATGTGGGCAAAAACGATTGGGATGCAAGAACCAATTCATCCCTTATTTCACGATTGCATTCATGCAGAGAGTTATAATGATAACTTGAGATGTAAAAGTCAGCCGGGGGAGAAGCCTTGTAGATTTCATAATCTTGCTCATTGTAATCAAAAGCCTTTATCAGAGAGCCCTTAATCTCTGCAATTAAATTGTCACGAAAAATCTGAGTAAGGACAATGATGTAAGCAGATCGATGGAGAAACGAAGGTGGTGAGGTAAGACGCTAGTGTCTGAGAGGTAAGAGGTGAGACTTCTGGGTCTCATTGGCCTGAGCTGATCGTTCCTCTCCGCATTTGGTTGTCAATTTTTGGAATTTGTTTAGTATTGTCGAGACATGCTTGGTTTGATTTAGGTTTGAGGAGTGCCTCTTTATAGCCAAAGGCAGGCTCTTTAGAATTGAATGAGGTTGGAAATCGTTTACTCCGACTTGAATGAAGCTCTATTTTTTACTAACAGGCATTGAGTGCAATGATCTAGCACCAAAATCTAAGCAAATCTTGGTTGAGTGCCCCAATTTCTCATATTTAAGGCATGTGATAGGCTCTCTGCAGTCTTTCCATAGGTGGGTAAGAGGCAAGCATTTGAAGCATCTCAATTTCTCAAAGTTTGTATCGAATTTCGACAAGAAGGGGGCATATTGAGTTTTGTGTGCTGTGCAAACTTAGATTTAAGACGACTGCAAGACGATAAATCGCTCCGATTTAATGATGGAATCGCCAATGATTTCCTAGATCTCCATTGGACTGAGGTTCTTTTGAGTAGCGGTGATGTATCCATTGTTCTTTGAAGTCTCCGTCTGGTTCGCCTTGCTCCCTGCAATCGCCTCTCCTGTCGCCTCCTTTTTTGCTCCAACGGTCATATTTACACATCTGAAAGAAGGATTTTATAATTGGAAAATGAATATGAAGCCGTTGTATGTATACTTATATATGTTGGATTCTCATCAGCTGGACAAGACACCAGGTTTTCTGTGTATAGTATTGATGTTATACGTATAGGCGATCATTTATCTGATAGATCAGATGATAAACATCTTACCAAAATGTAGAGTTTTGAGCTCTAATTTTTTCCCCCTTGAATCATTGGTTAGCATGACACCTCATACAACTTAGCAAAATTGCATGTATATTGTTATTCATCCATCCCTTTGGAAAAAATAATTAAACAACTTCATATGAACATCTAAACAAATTATACCATTACTAAATCATTATACTTCATAGAACATACATAATCCATAGCAATTCATGCTATTCAATCATCTATATATAATAATATAACTAAATACTGTCTTGGCCCATGGGCTAACTTTCTCACAAATTATATAAAAAGGCAAAATAAAATAATATGGAGTACAAAATATGTTGCAAACAGCCACCACATCTGATATGGCAACCTTACGCTTCTCGCACTTCTCAAATCTCAATCCGTAAAACCAAGTAATCTCTCCACTAAGAAACTAAGATTAAGCTCGCTCCGAGTTTCTCTCCCACTTTCGATATTCACGATGGAAGAGAAAATCGATGGCCGGAATGCCGTCGACGACCATCCCAATCTGGAGGAGTACCTTCCGCCTGATGCAATCCACGACCGCTCTTCCTCTAAGAACCTCCATCTGTCAGATTTTAAGATTTTTCTTGCTTTTCAGTCTTTTTGTTTCGTTTCTTTGATTGATGGGGATTTTGTGGTTTAGGAGGGACCTGCTTGATTATTTCGCCTACTTTAACCGAAGAAATATCTTGTAAATGAATCCTGTAAAACATCTTGTAAATGAATCCTGTAAAAAAATCTTGATTATTCCAATTCCTTGGCTGATTTAAAAACATCTTGTAAATGAATCCTGTAAAACAAATAAATAAATGAATAAATCCAGTTTTAGGGTTTGTAAATGGTCCAGATCCATCTCTGCGCTCGTCGACTCGACTCCGACCATCTCTCTTCTCTCTCGTTGTGAATATCGAACTTAATCGCTCTGTTCTCAGTTTTCTGGTTGTTATGTTGTTTTATGGATTGAGAAGTTGGATGGATGTTTGTGAGAAAGTAAAGCCCATGGGCTGAGGCAGAATTTGATTATACATGATTGAATAGTATGGATTGCTATGGATATAGGAATGTTGCATGAAGTATTATGATTTAGGAATGGCATAATTTGTTTGGATGTTTATATTAAGTTGTTTAATTGTTTTTTTACCGAAGGGGTGAATAATAATACGTGGAATTTTGCTGAGTTGCATGAGGTGTAATGCTAACCCATGATTCAAGAAAACAACTAATTCAAAACTCTATTTTTTGGTAAGACGTTTGTCATGATGCATCACTATATATATGCTCTCCCATAGGTACAATACACATACTCTACACAGAAAATCTGATGAAAATCCAACATAAATAAATATGCATATTACAATGATAAAGCATATAAAGATGACAGTTTAAGACATGAAAACACAAATAGGTTTATTACAATAATATTTTATTACAAACCAGAAAAAAAACACACGACTGATAAAAATCCAAGACAAGAAACATACATAAATCCACTTCATTACAACATATTTGATTCGAACCCACAAACAATAAAATAACATAGGTCACACAAAGCCCGTGATTATCAGTAATTTCTCGCGAGATTTCACTTGTGGGGGTTCAACCATAGATTCTCGAATTCTCGATCAAGGAAGGAAGGCGAAAATAAATATGAACACGAAAGGTAAGATGTAACGGAACTTATGCCTCAAAAAGGTTAGTATCCGAGTGTGATCACTACGATTATTAAATTCCTTCTGCTCCACCTTCGCTCTTTCCTTTTCTGCTCCAATTTTGTTAATAGAAAGAATTATTGAATTCAAAACATTTGGTGTTATATCGAGCATAGCTGAAGAAATAGTTAAGAGAATGATAAGTATGCCAATCCCCTTATTAGCCGGAGCTAGCACCAAATACAAGCCTAACCCGAATGACAAAACCATACTTCTGGCTCCTCCGGAGAAAAGGTACATAGCGATTGTGAGGAAAAATCCTCTAGCAGGACGATTTATTGGACTTAAACCACCAATCATGAGCATAAGCACGCAAAAGAAGGATTGAAGAAATGCTGACGTGATTGCTAACATAAACGCCTTGAAAAGATATTTTCCGGCTAGCACTGGCGAGCCGTTTGTATTATAACCTCCTGGGAATGTGAATGCCGCAGCAAATGCAACAGTGGTGATGAGTACAGCGCCCAAACCTATGATTTGGAGTTGGTCCGTCATACTTGAGCCATTTGAATTTGTACCAACAGATGCCATGACGGTGTTGAACCAAATCGAGTTAAAACGCTCACCATAGTCTTCAAGATGTTGTCTTATGAGCTCTTGCATCTCCTATGAAAGCAGGAAGAAAAGCACTTCAAGATTAAAAGATTTTTCTATAATAATTGGCATAAAAAATAAAACATCTCTCACAAATGTTTATCTTACAAAATTATTTTTCCCATTTAGTTTATTATTGAACTTTCATTTCTAATTTGGAACAATGGCCAGGAGATTGTATATATAAATTAAAGATCAACTATTTCTCAAAAATATAAATTGAGGATAAACAGAATGGGATACTTACTGTATAGTGATTGTACCCACTTTGGTAACATTTGTATCTCATAAGCAATGTCTAATTTACAAGCAAAACATGATATGTTGGTGAGCAAAATATGTTTTTCTTGACTACAGTACTCATAAACTATACTGAGAGGTACTCATTTAAAATGCAAATATTAGTTTGATTGCAGACTAGTTTGATATATGATAAAATATAAGTGCAAAACAAAACAAATTACATAATCGGGCATTCTACATCTATGAATGGGTAAGCAAAATTTGTTTGGGAACAAATGAGCATGCACACAGATGAATTCATGTGCTCCTAAAATCTAGCAAAAATTCTTTTCCAGTTATGGCTATTGGAAAAAACTTCACAAGGATAAAGAATTTCATGAATAAACCCATTGATGAGGGATGCAAATTTGACATACCATGGAGTTCCCTGCTTGTGCTTTCACTTGAATCATTGAAACATCAAATGCAGTTAAGCCTTCCCTATTACGTACAGGAGCAAATTCGAACCTAACTAATCCCAGAATATCTTTCATTTTCATCATAAGAGATATGCATCCCTTGCTTGCTGCTATATGTAGTGGTGTGTTTCCTTCGTTATCGCCTGTGTTGATCATCCTTTCTAGAATTGTGTTCCAAGAAGGATTAATATTATTATCAGTATGTGATGTTTCAAATAGCCTGGCAAATACATTCGGCTTGTTTTCTTCAGCAGCGATGTGCAAAAAGTTCCTTTCACGGTGATCCACCAACTCTCCAAAATCATGACAGTTTTTCATGAAAAGAAGCACCATTCCGACAAAGCCCTTGCCAGCAGCTATATGAACCGGAAATAATCCGTCTGAATCTTGTAAGTACGCCAAAGAAGCATCTAAATCTAACATTTTCCTTACCGCACTGATATTGTTAACAGATGTCGCAATGTGAATAGGGGAGCTTTTGATACCAACTGATGCCGGTAACTCTATCCGAATTTGTGCAATTTCTGCCAATTGAAGTAAAAGATAGTGAATTATATTCAATATGAGTTCTTTAGCACATTCCTACATATATAATTTTCCTAACTTGGTGACACATGTTCTTTCTAAAAAATATTATGCGGTAATTCATGTATAATGAATATTTCATGTGGCATTACTATATGAGACAAAATAAACTTTTGTGAAACTCTATATTATAAGTGCCGTAAGAAAGCAGACAAAAAACATTTGTGCTCGCCAATTAGGTAAGATGAGTACGACGGTATGATTACATCTATGTAGTATTTAATGTAGCGGGTCAGTTTAGCTTTTTCTAAACCAGTTAGGATGACTTTGTACTGCAAGAGCCACAAAGAATAAAAAAAAGAAAAGAAATATGAGCTTCATTAATCAAATAAGATGATATAATTATATATATTCAGATAATAAGTCATCTTTCAACAACATCCATATTATAAATGATTCATTACTTCTTTCGACATAACAAATATGTAACATGCTAAAGCTTCCTTCAGGAGTTTCTTTTAAAAAAGAGGCGCCGAAGCTGGGCCCATAAAAGGACACAAGAAAGGATTGAGGAACCGTGCTTCTAGTGAAGCAGCTACTATGCTGCTTATCTAATCCCTGCTGTTGATCAATTGGGCTATGATATCAGCCCACTTGCCAGATGATTGACATCCTCATATAAGTACACAGAGAATTAGATATTGTGAGAATGATTTATTTCAATCAGTTATTATAGTTTAAATTATAATGTGCATATCTAATTTAAACTTTACATACTTTTGAAATATAAAGAATATTAATGAAATCTTAAATAGATTTAACATAAAAACCAAATAAGAGTTAACACTATTATATCATATTTATTTTAAAGAACTTAAAGAGCCAAAAAAAGTATGTATATTTTAAAGAAACATAAATGATTCTAAATTAGATATATGAAACTTCCTATTATGTGTACGTAGTGGGTGTGCCAATCATCCATAGCTAGTTTGGAAAGTTCTATAAAATTTGATACTTAATTAACTGCAGGGATTAGCGAAGCATCATAGTAGCTGCTTCACTAGAAGCACAGTCCCCCCAACCCCACACAAATAATCTTAAAAAAAAGAAACATGATACTCTACGGCGCCAAAAAATCAGTATGTAGAGGTAATAGACAATATATAAAATTAAACAAACTATATATTAAATTTATTTATTTTTAACAGTATATGAAATTAAATAAACAATATATGCGTAAAACAATGATAATAGAATATAGAAGACAAAAAGTATATTTAGAAGTAGAAAAAACACTATACCGCCGCGTTTCGGGCGTGTTTAAACCCGTCGTATTTTCATATTTCCCTTAACAAAAGTGGTTGACCCCATGAGTACAAAGAATTATTTTAACAACCAATAAATTTTGTAAATATTTTAATTAACATATAATTTTGGATTTTTTTAGTTTCTATAAAATTATATGAAGTTACTTTTAAACAACCATTTGAGCTATCTCATATTTCATCTATTTTCTTGGAATAAAATACTTCCCATAAATTTTTATAAATTTGTTATTATTTTAAAAAAAGTGTTACTATTTTAGTAAATAACATTTATTTTAAGATTCTCTTTTTAATCTTTAGAAAATCAAATGGATTTATAAAATAAAATTTCTCAACTAGAAATAAAATCACAAAAAATATAAAAGTGAAAATTATATTTTACGTAGGATAAAATAATATTTTTTGTAAAATAAAAAAGTGTTTTAAGTAATATAAATAGTAAAAAAAATAACGCCTCAAAAAATATATTAAAAAGTATCGCAAAAGTGGTATCATTGAATTAAATTGCCACGAATGTTCATACGAATCATTATTTCAGAAGTATTTGTTGATACATTAATTCATTTATATCTCTACAAAATATCAAACGAGTTCCAACTGATCCAAAAGTATCAAAATATTATCCATACTCTTATAAAATTAATAAAGTCATTTGAATCTATGTAGAAAAATACTAAGAAAAAGAAATATATTTAAAATGTTAAAATTATCAGCCGAAGCAAAGGGAGTGTTTTCTTAGTATCAATAAAATTTGACCAAGAGAACAAAAAGTCACCAAAATCTTGCCTTACCAGCACTTTGGAGAGGAGTATATAATGCAATAGGTGCGATTCCTTGATTGTTCAAATGATCGATCATTTGCGCAGACACCCAATCATAAAATCCTTTAACCACAGCGACATCCAGTGAAGACATGCCATCATGGTCAACTTGGTATGCCCATTCTGGGTCACCTTCCAACATTTTATCGACGATGGATAGACCGGTGAACAAATTAGCATATCTAGCAATCACATGTAAGGCCGTCTCTCCATGATAGTTCCTATCTCGAAGCACCTCCTTCAATACGAGCTCTCCTTTATTACATGCAAATTCAATGAGCGCGGACATTGCTTCCTCGTTCACAATACCCTTTGCAGCATAGTGAAGGGGTGTCTCATGCATCTTGTTGCGAGCTCTCAACAAGGACCCATCTTTCTTGCATACCTTAGACACAAGCTCACCATGGTTGTTGGCGCAGAGTACATGAAGAACAGTGTTGTCCATATATGTCGCACTTTTGAGGTTTTTCTTGATCTCGGCATCTGCAGCCGATTCAATGGCCACGGACGTGTGACCACCATCTTCTTCCAATCCCAACATTTCTGTTAAGACTTGCGCGTCGTCTTCCATTGCCGCTTTCAGCAGTTCAAGGGGCATGAGTGGGCGCTGACCAACTGTTTCGACTCCGGCCATTAGTCTCTCTTGAAGAGAGAGATTATTTGGTTTGTCAATATGTAGATAACGGGGTGATCTCTTCGAATTTTGCTAATTATAGGAGTTAGATTTAGACATGGATTATGTTGCAAGCAAGGATCTTTTCTTTTAAGTTAGACTTCGAATAATTTACAAACCAAAAGAATCTCTCTAAAGGACTGTTCAGGACACAAATAATCTTTTCCTTCTCTCTTTTCTATTCTTTCCTCTATATCCTTTCCTTTAAAAAAAGACTTGAGTTTGTGACTTGAGTTTCTTTTCTTTCACAGGTTAATACACATTGTCAAGCCGAATTGCTTTTACAATTTTACTTGTCTTAGTATGTACAAGCGGCTATAAACAACATTCCTCAGAAGATTGGAATCACAAGAGAAACTTGTAAAGGAAATTAAATACCTGGGGCATTGGCTTGCCTTTAAAGAACAATAGAGGACAACAATTTAGGCATATGGCACACCGTGATGGGTCGGACACGTGTACGGGAAGTGTCCGAGGACGTATAATTCAAGTCATATAATTTCTTTTCTCATTTTCTTATTCATATCACATGAAAATTCTTGAGAAATAATTATTGGAAGCAAATTATGACTTAAGACATCGAAGGTTACGGTAACCATAGCGTTCGAAGTCTAAGAGGTGAACGTTTTTTAGGAAATTAGTTCGATTTATAATCCTTATAATAATCATAGATTATAATGGATAAAATAAAAGATAACAAATTAGTGTAAGAAAAATAATGTGAGAAAATGAGGGGTAAAAAAGTAATTTGAAATGGGAATACTCAGTTTTAACAGAAAAATTGGATAGAATTAGTAGTTTGAGCATTTTTTTATATTTTATACGTTTTGGAGGGGTAAAAGAGAGGAGATGAAGCAAAGAGAGACCAGTATGATCCAGTCTACTTAAAGTAGAGCGTGTTAAAGACCTCATATATTATCGATTTGGTACAATCGGTACGGTAAAAATCTTCTTCCATCGTTAGTTTTTCCTTGTTCTAGCGAGGCCTCTCTTAACATGTGATCCACCGTAAGGTGATGAATGTATCCTAGGGTTTAATTTGTATGTTTGTTTATCTCTTGCTTATTAGTATGAATCAGGTTGATTTGTGGTGTTTATTGATTGGTTAACACAAAATACTGCAAATAAGGTGTTCGACAAAAGTCTCGACAGAGAAAATTTGTGCGAAACATTCCTATTTTTCCCAACATGGCTTATTACATTGAAGGGTTGAAATATTTTACCCGTTCCATGGTTCTGGTGAATATGATTCAAAGCCTACTAAATGAATGCTACATAAAGAGAGAGGACATCAAGAATAAATTGATCAGAGAAAGAGTGCCTCATGCTTCATGCTTCTTGTTTTTTTCCTTTCTTTTATTTTATTTTCTGCTTTACAACTTTTTTCTCTTTACTGATTTGACATTCAATTTTTGTTTCCATTATTTGTAATATTTAGGAATCTCATTAGTGTCAGTTCTCTTGGCACTAAAAATTCTTTGTAATTCTATTTACTTCATTAATTAAATGCATGGATTCCAGGCATGACATGGATCCATTTATTCAAAGAAAAAAAAATGATCACAAAACCTAATGAAATTCCAACATAAATTAAATCCCGCTCTATAGATGATATCATATCCCTAACCCTAAGAAAAAAACAAAAATAAAATAAATTAAGTCGAGAAATTATCAATAAAGCACCCAGATTACACATAAATTACCAAAAGAACCCAACATTATTCAAATCCGCCAAAATACCTACCATTTGTTAAAAAAAAAGGGCCAAAATGCGGAGTTCGCAAATTAAACTACAACTAATAGTTATACATAATAATCCTATAAATTTTGATGGTCCTGGAAAGAAGGAAATAGAATAAAATTAATAAAGGGAAGATGGAGGGACCTTTCTGCAAAATCGATGGAAGTTTCGCCAAGCTTGATGAACTGAGGCTCTAAATACCACACGTCACACACCACTGCCCATGATGTCATCAATCTCACCAAATACATGTAAATGATTGCCTAAATATTAAAAAGAAATAATAATTAAAAGAAATATTTTTTAAATGACCCTTATTTACTAATTTATTTATAGAATTTTTTTTCAGAGACCCCTTAATTTATAGAAAACCCCTGAACTTTTATCTACATATGTAAATCGTACATAAATAATATAATTATTTATTCGTCCATTATTTTATCTTACAAGTCATGCATTATTTTAAAATTATGTTTTTGTGTATGGATTTCTTATTTTTTTTTTTTTTTTTGATATTCCAAAAGTTGGTTTTATTCTTAAAATGGAATGTTAAAAGTAGGGGCTCTTTGGAATGTTCAAAAAATTAATGTTTTGCTATAAATATGAGAGGTTATAGGTGGTATTCAAAAAATTTCCATCATTTATTTATTTATTTATTTGTTTAAACTTACTTCTTGCTATTCCAAAAGGCATCAATAAAAATCTTGTTGTATCTCATCGCGACAGGGCATACTGCATATCCCAGCTCAAATGCACCCTACATAATAATAGTAAAAATAAATACAAAATCTTAATTTGCATTAATAACTAAATAAAGGGTTGAAAATAATAATGAATATACCTTTTTAAACATGACAGTGTAGGCATTATTAACGTAAGGTCCTTCGGAAATATCAATAGAGGATTATTATCTCGGTCCTTCAACATGGTCTCTCAACCTATAAAAAATAAAAAATAAATAAAAATTAAAGAAATAATAATCATAATAATATTAACAATAATAATAATGACAATAAATAATGAAATATGATTACTTTTTAACGACAATTTCACGGTGCTTAGACTCGGTGCTGTTGAACCAAATGCAGCCCACATTTTCCAATATAGTCTTCTACATAAACCCTAAAAATAAAATAAATAAATAAATAAATAAAATATTATTTTTTTGCATTTTTTAATTAAATAATTTTTCAAAAAGGGGGGTGAAAAGAAACTGACCAACCCAGATGTGTGATTTGCGACAAACACCTGCAAAAAACACGAAATTACAAATCAGTCTTCCTAAATTTTATTAGGGAAATTTTCAAAAAAAAAACCATGTATTATGCCGAAATTGAAAGAAAAAACCTGCAATTTATCCTGAAGTTTTCTAAGGCTCTGGATAAATTGCAAAAAACCCTTGCATTATGCCGAAATTGCAAAGAAAAAATCACGTATGATTTCATTATTCCCCTTTCTACTTAGAATAACGGAGAGAATAATAGATCGCGCGGCTGTTAAGGAGGTATATAAACATTTCATTAACTCAAAATATGGTATGAACTATTAACTCGAACATTTAATTAACTAGGATGAATTCAATGGGGGTACATTCAGGGAATCAAAATACACTGTAGTTCAGATGACAAATCTAGCTAGATTGCTACAATGTTGCTACCAAGACAGTACATTTCCTCGCATCCAAATTTTTTTTTTATTTATTCTTCTTATTCTCATGTATTTTAATGTTGGATCAGGTTCCCTTCTTGTGCCTGTTCGGCGCCAGTAGAATAGAGCAGAATAAGGACGGAGTAGAGCGGTTTCATGGAATAAAGCGGAATAAGGATCTGAGGTGCATTTGCTTCTTATTCTCATTTATGCTGTAGAATGGAATCTGAGGCTGGCAAATCTAGCTAGATTGCGATGTTGCTACCAAGACGGTATCTTACCTCGCCTCTAAAGCTTTCTTTTCTTATTCTCGTGTATTATAATGTTGAATAGTGAATTTAAGCGTTAGCTTTTCCTTTCATGTTAGTCTTTTCAGTTTTTGGTTAAGTTTTCGTTTTCGTTTTTGTTCTTTTAGGTTTACTTATTGGACATTGGTTGGAGAGAAATTCACCTACGGGTTTTGAATAAAAAAATTTGGCAAAATGCAGGGGCTTTGTTGCAATTGTTAATAATCCAGGGTCGATTTTGCAATTTTAGAATAATGTAGTAACATTTTTGCAAATTTCCAGTTTCATTATTATTTTTTTAATAAAGAATAAACCTGATGAGGCCGCATGCTGGGGCGGGGCCCGTGGTATTTAACCACTCCAGTCCACGAAGCAACAAACACACTGCACATCATTTCCACCAGCTTTCTCTATATAACATAAAAATATAATAAACATGAATAAAATAGTATATTTGAAAAGGAAATTGAATAATTGAGGGATTTTACTATTTTTTATGGGGTTGTTTCTACGAAAATATGATAAAATAGCATATTTGGAAAATAAAATAATTTTTAGGGTTTTTTCTGCCAGATTTATCTGAATAAAAAAATGAAATAGATATGAACAAAATAGTATTTTTGGAAAAGGATTTGAGTAATGGAAGGTTATTAATTTTCTAGGTTTTTTTTTTCTACAAGCTTTCTGTGAATAAAAAATAGAACAATTATGAATAAAATAGCTAATAAAATAAATTTAATATAGGAGGAATTTTATTAGGGTTTTTTACCTCAGAATTTTATTAGGGTTTTTTGCCTCAAAATTTTGCCTCTAGTTTTTCCTTTGAGTAAGATATGAACCGGGAAGAAAGCGGCGAAAAAGACCAGCCAGCCCAACATTAATACCAAAAACCTATATAGAAATGAAAATGATAAATTATTGAATTATTAACATGTTAACAAAAGTGAGAATTAGGAATTGAAATAGAGAAAAAGAGAGGGACCTCAGTGGAAAAAGCACGAGATATCTGATTAGAACTCCTAAACACCATAAAGGGAAGAGATAAATATTCCAATTCCTTGGCTGATTTAAAAACATCTTGTAAATGAATCCTGTAAAACAAATAAATAAATGAATAAATCCAGTTTTAGGGTTTGTAAATGGAGAGAATAAGAAGCAAATGCACCTCAGAGAAATGATGTGCAGTGTGTTTGTTGCTTCGTGGACTGGAGTGGTTAACTACCACGGGCCCCGCCCCAGCATGCGGCCTCATCAGGTTTATTCTTTATTAAAAAAATAATAATGAAACTGGAAATTTGCAAAAATGTTGCTACATTATGCTAAAATTGCAAAGTAGACCCTGCATTATTAACAATTGAAACAAAGCCCCTGCATTTTGCCAATTTTTTTTATTCAAAACCCGTAGGTGAATTTCTCTCCAACCAATGTCCAATAAGTAAACCTAAAAGAGCAAAAACGAAAACTTAACCAAAAACTGAAAAGACTCGATCAACATGAAAGGAAAAGCTAACACTTAAAGTCACTATTCAACATGAAAATACACGAGAATAAGAAAGAAAGCTTTAGAGGCGAGGTAAGATACCGTCTTGGTAGCAACATCGCAATCTAGCTAGATTTGCCAGCCTCAGATTCCATTCTACAGCATAAATGAGAATAAGAAGCAAATGCACCTCAGATCCTTATTCCGCTTTATTCCATGAAACCGCTCTACTCCGTCCTTATTCTGCTCTATTCTATTGGCGCCGAACAGGCACAAGAAGGGAACCTGATCCAACATTAAAATACATGAGAATAAGAAGAATAAATAAAAAAAAATTTGGATGCGAGGAAATGTACTGTCTTGGTAGCAACATTGTAGCAATCTAGCTAGATTTGTCATCTGAACTACAGTGTATTTTGATTCCCTGAATGTACCCCCGTTGAATTCATCCTAGTTAATTAAATGTTCGAGTTAATAGTTCATACCATATTTTGAGTTAATGAAATGTTTATATACCTCCTTAACAGCCGCGCGATCTATTATTCTCTCCGTTATTCTAAGTAGAAAGGGGAATAATGAAATCATACGTGATTTTTTCTTTGCAATTTCGGCATAATGCAAGGGTTTTTTGCAATTTATCCAGAGCCTTAGAAAACTTCAGGATAAATTGCAGGTTTTTTCTTTCAATTTCGGCATAATACATGGTTTTTTTTTGAAAATTTCCCTAATAAAATTTAGGAAGACTGATTTGTAATTTCGTGTTTTTTGCAGGTGTTTGTCGCAAATCACACATCCATGATCGATTTCATAATCCTTGAGCAAATGATCACTTTTGCCGTCATTATGCAGAAACACCTTGTCTGGGTTGGTCAGTTTCTTTTCACCCCCCTTTTTGAAAAATTATTTAATTAAAAAATGCAAAAAAAAAATATTTTATTTATTTATTTATTTATTTTATTTTTAGGGTTTATGTAGAAGACTATATTGGAAAATGTGGGCTGCATTTGGTTCAACAGCACCGAGTCTAAGCACCGTGAAATTGTCGTTAAAAAGTAATCATATTTCATTATTTATTATCATTATTATTATTGTTAATATTATTATGATTATTATTTCTTTAATTTTTATTTATTTTTTATTTTTTATAGGTTGAGAGACCATGTTGAAGGACCAGATAATAATCCTCTATTGATATTTCCAGAAGGACCTTACGTTAATAATGCCTACACTGTCATGTTTAAAAAGGTATATTCATTATTATTTTCAACCCTTTATTTAGTTATTAATGCAAATTAAGATTTTGTATTTATTTTTACTATTATTATGTAGGGTGCATTTGAGCTGGGATATGCAGTATGCCCTGTCGCGATGAGATACAACAAGATTTTTATTGATGCCTTTTGGAATAGCAAGAAGTAAGTTTAAACAAATAAATAAATAAATAAATGATGGAAATTTTTTGAATACCACCTATAACTTCTCATATTTATAGCAAAACATTAATTTTTTGAACATTCAAAAGAGCCCCTACTTTTAACATTCCATTTTAAAAATAAAACCAACTTTTGGAATATCAAAAAAAAAAAAAAAAAAGAAATCCATACACAAAAACATAATTTTAAAATAATGCATGACTTGTAAGATAAAATAATGGACGAATAAATAATTATATTATTTATGTACGATTTACATATGTAGATAAAAGTTCAGGGGTTTTCTATAAATTAAGGGGTCTCTGGAAAAAAATTCTATAAATAAATTAGTCAATAAGGGTCATTTAAAAAATATTTCTTTTAATTATTATTTCTTTTTAATATTTAGGCAATCATTTACATGTATTTGGTGAGATTGATGACATCATGGGCAGTGGTGTGTGACGTGTGGTATTTAGAGCCTCAGTTCATCAAGCTTGGCGAAACTTCCATCGATTTTGCAGAAAGGTCCCTCCATCTTCCCTTTATTAATTTTATTCTATTTCCTTCTTTCCAGGACCATCAAAATTTATAGGATTATTATGTATAACTATTAGTTGTAGTTTAATTTGCGAACTCCGCATTTTGGCCCTTTTTTTTTAACAAATGGTAGGTTTTTTGGCGGATTTGAATAATGTTGGGTTCTTTTGGTAATTTATGTGTAATCTGGGTGCTTTATTGATAATTTCTCGACTTAATTTATTTTATTTTTGTTTTTTTCTTAGGGTTAGGGATATGATATCATCTATAGAGCGGGATTTAATTTATGTTAGAATTTCATTAGGTTTTGTGATCATTTTTTTTTCTTTGAATAAATGGATCCATGTCATGCCTGGAATCCATGCATTTAATTAATGAAGTAAATAGAATTACAAAGAATTTTTAGTGCCAAGAGAACTGACACTAATGAGATTCCTAAATATTACAAATAATGGAAACAAAAATTGAATGTCAAATCAGTAAAGAGAAAAAAGTTGTAAAGCAGAAAATAAAATAAAAGAAAGGAAAAAAACAAGAAGCATGAAGCATGAGGCACTCTTTCTCTGATCAATTTATTCTTGATGTCCTCTCTCTTTATGTAGCATTCATTTAGTAGGCTTTGAATCATATTCACCAGAACCATGGAACGGCTAAAATATTTCAACCCTTCAATGTAATAAGCCATGTTGGGAAAAATAGGAATGTTTCGCACAAATTTTCTCTGTCGAGACTTTTGTCGAACACCTTATTTGCAGTATTTTGTGTTAACCAATCAATAAACACCACAAATCAACCTGATTCATACTAATAAGCAAGAGATAAACAAACATACAAATTAAACCCTAGGATACATTCATCACCTTACGGTGGATCACATGTTAAGAGAGGCCTCGCTAGAACAAGGAAAAACTAACCGATGGAAGAAGATTTTTACCGTACCGATTGTACCAAATCGATAATATATGAGGTCTTTAACACGCTCTACTTTAAATAGACTGGATCATATTGGTCTCTCTTTGCTTCATCTCCTCTCTTTTACCCCTCCAAAACGTATAAAATATAAAAAAATGCTCAAACTACTAATTCCATCCAATTTTTCTGTTAAAACTGAGTATTCCCATTTCAAATTACTTTTTTACCCCTCATTTTCTCACATTATTTTTCTTACACTAATTTGTTATCTTTTATTTTATCCATTATAATCTATGATTATTATAAGGATTATAAATCGAACTAATTTCCTAAAAAACGTTCACCTCTTAGACTTCGAACGCTATGGTTACCGTAACCTTCGATGTCTTAAGTCATAATTTGCTTCCAATAATTATTTCTCAAGAATTTTCATGTGATATGAATAAGAAAATGAGAAAAGAAATTATATGACTTGAATTATACGTCCTTGGACACTTCCTGTACACGTGTCCGACCCATCACGGTGTGCCATATGCCTAAATTGTTGTCCTCTATTGTCCTTTAAAGGCAAGCCAATGCCCCAGGTATTTAATTTCCTTTACAAGTTTCTCTTGTGATTCCAATCTTCTGAGGAATGTTGTTTATAGCCGCTTGTACATACTAAGACAAGTAAAATTGTAAAAGCAATTCGGCTTGACAATGTGTATTAACCTGTGAAAGAAAAGAAACTCAAGTCACAAACTCAAGTCTTTTTTTAAAGGAAAGGATATAGAGGAAAGAATAGAAAAGAGAGAAGGAAAAGATTATTTGTGTCCTGAACAGTCCTTTAGAGAGATTCTTTTGGTTTGTAAATTATTCGAAGTCTAACTTAAAAGAAAAGATCCTTGCTTGCAACATAATCCATGTCTAAATCTAACTCCTATAATTAGCAAAATTCGAAGAGATCACCCCGTTATCTACATATTGACAAACCAAATAATCTCTCTCTTCAAGAGAGACTAATGGCCGGAGTTGAAACAGTTGGTCAGCGCCCACTCATGCCCCTTGAACTGCTGAAAGCGGCAATGGAAGACGACGCGCAAGTCTTAACAGAAATGTTGGGATTGGAAGAAGATGGTGGTCACACGTCCGTGGCCATTGAATCGGTTGCAGATGCCGAGATCCACAAAAAACTCAAAAGTGCGACATTTATGGGCAACATTGTTCTTCATGTACTCTGCACCAACAACCATGCATGGTGAAGTTGCGTCTAAGGTATGCAAGAAAGATGGGTCATTGGTGAGAGCTCGCAACAAGATGCTTGAGACACCCCCTTCACTATGCTGCAAAGTGTATAGTGAACGAGGAAGCAATCTCCGCGCTCATTGAATTTGCATGTAATAAAGTAGAGCTCGTATTGAAGGAGGTGCTTCGAGATAGGAACAATCATGGAGAGACGACCTTACATGTGATTGCTAGATATATTCGCAACACCAAAACACCCATCCCCATCCTCGATAAAATGTTGGAAGGTGACCCAGAATGGGTATATCAAGTTGACAATGATGACATGTCTTCACTGGATGTCGCTATGGTTAGAGGAGTTCATGATCGGGTGTCTGCGCATATGATCGATCATTTGAACAATCAAGGAATCCCACCTACTACATTACATACTACTCTCCAAAGTGCTGGTAAGGCAAAATTTTGGTGAGTTATTGTTCTCTTGGTCAAATTTTATCGATACTAAGAATACACTTGCTTTGCTTCGGCTGATAATTTTAACATTTTAAATATATTTCTTTTTCTTAGTATTTTTCTACATGTATTCAAATGACGTTATTAATTTTATAAGAATATAGATAATATTTTGATAATTTTGGATCAGTTGGAAGTCCTTTGATATTTTGTAGAGATATAAATGAATTAATGTATCAACAAATTCTTCTGAAATAATGATCCGTGTGAACATTCGTGGCATTTTAATTCAATGATACCACTTTTGCGATACTTTTTATTATATTTTGTGAGGCGTTATTTTTTTTACTATTTATATTACTTAAAACATTTTTTTATTTTATAAAAAATATTATTTTATCCTACGTAAAATATAATTGCCACTTTTATATTTTTTGTGATTTTATTTCTACTTGAGAAATTTTTATTTTATAAATGCATTTGATTTTCTAAAGATTAAAAAGAGAATCTTAAAATATATGCTATTTACTAAAATAGTAACACCTTTTTTTAAAAATAATAACAAATTTTTAAAAATTTATGGGAAGTATTTTATTCCAGGAAAATAGATGAAATATGAGATAGCTCAAGTGTTTGTTTAAAAGTAACTTCATATAATTTTATAGAAACTAAACAAATCCAAAAATATATATAAATTAAAATATTTACAAAATTATTGGTTGCTAAAATAATTCCTTGTACTCATGGGGTCCACCACTTTTTTTAACGGAAATCTGAAGATACGACGGGTTTGTTCACGCCCGAAACGCGGTGCTATAATGCTTTTTCTATTTCTAAATATACTTTTTGTCTTATATATACTATTATCACTGTTTTACGCATATATTGTTTATTTAATTTCATATACTGTTAAAAATAAATAAATATAGTTTGTTTAAATTTTATATATTGTCTATTATCTCTATATACTCTTTTTTTTGCGCTGTACAGTATCATGTCTCCTTTGATTAATGAAGCTCATATTTCTTTTTCTTTTTTTTTATTCTTTGTGGCTCTTGCAGTACAAAGTCGTCCTAACTGGTTTAGAAAAATCTAAACTGACCCACTACATTAAACACTATTTTTGTCTCATATAGTAACGCGACATGAAATATTATACATGAATTACCGCATAATATTTTTTAGAAAGAACATGTGTCACCAAGTTAGGAAAATTGTATATGTAGGAATGTGCTAAAGAACTCATATTGAATCTAACTCACCATCATTTACTTCAATTGGCAGAAATTGCTCAAAAACGGGTAGAGTTACCGGCATCAGTTGGTATCAAAAGTTCCCGTATTCGCATTGCAACATCTGTTGACAATATCCGTGCGGCAGAGAAAATGCTACATTTAGATGCTTCTTTGGCGTACTTACAAGATTCAGACGGATTATTTCCAGTTCATGTAGCTGCTGGCAAAGGCCACGTCAAAATGGTGCTTCTTTTCATGAAAAACTGTCATGAGTTTGGAGAGTTGGTGGATCACCGTGAATGGACTTTTTGCACATCGCTGCTGAAGAAAACAAGTGTAATGTATTTGCCGCGCTATTTGAACAACCAGATGCTGATAATATTATTTTTCCTTTTTGGAAAAAAATTCTAGAAAGGATGATCAATACAGGTGATGACGAAGGAAACACACCACTACATATAGCAGCGGACAAGGGATACATGTCTCTGGCGAGGATGATTTACTATTTTCTGCATAACAAAATATGTACTATTAATCCTGTACATAATTGAAAGTGCTTAAGTGTATTTGCTGTTTCAGTGATTCAAGTGAAAGCACAAGCAGGGAATTCCATGGTATGTCAAATTTGCATCCCTCATCAATGGGTTTATTCATGAAATTCTTTACCTTTGTGAAGTTTTTTCCAACAGCCATAACTGGAAAAGAAGTTTTGCTCTAGATTTTAGGAGCACATGAATTCATCTGTGTGCATGCTCATTTGTCCCCAAACAAAATTTGCTTACCCATTCATAGATGTAGAATGCCCGATTTTGTAATTTGTTTTGTTTTGCACTTATATTTTATCATAGATCAAACTAGTCTGCGATCAAACTAATATTTGCAGTATAAATGAGTACCTCTCAGTATGGTTTATGAATACTGTAGTAAAAAAAAACATATTTTGCTCACCAACATATCATGTTTTGCTTGTAAATTAAACAATGCTTATGAGACAAAATTGTTACCAAAATGGGGATAATCGTTATACATTATCCAATTCTGTTTATCCTCAATTTATAGAAATAGTTAATCTTTAATTTATATATGCAATCTCATGGCCATTTTTCCAAATTAGACATGAAAGTTCAATAATAAATTAAATGGGAAAAATAATTTTGTAAGATAAACAATTGTGAAAGATGTTTTCTTTCTTACACCAATTATTATAGAAAAATCTTTTTATCTTGAAGTGCTTTATTTCCTGATTTCACAGGAGACGCAAGAGCTCATAAGACGATATCTTGAAGACTGTGGTGAGAATTTTAGCTTGAATTGGTTCGGAGAGGTCATGTCATCTGTTGGTACAAATTCAAATGGCTCAAGTATGACGGACCAACTCCAAATCATAGGTTTGGGCGCTGTACTCATCACCACTGTTGCATTTGCTGCGGCATTCACATTCCCAGGAGGTTATAATACAAACGGCTCGCCAGTGCTAGCCGGAAAATATATTTTCAAGGCGTTTATGTTAGCAATTACGTCAGCATTTCTTCAATCTTTTTTTTGTGTGCTTATGCTCATGATTGGTTGTTTAAGTTCGATGGATTGTCGGGCTAAAGGCATATTTCTCACAATCGCTATGTACCTTTTCTCCGGAGGAGCCAGAAGTATGGTTTTGTCATTCGGGTTAGGCTTGTATTTGGTGCTAGCTCCGGCTAATAAGGGGATCGGTATATTTATCCTTCTTTTAACTATTTTCTCAGTTATGCTGGATATAACACCACAAGTTTCGGATATTATAATTGATATTCTTAAAATATTTGGGTATTCGAAGGAATTGTGGAAACAATTTGATGATGTTCTTTACCGCTCTGGGATTACTACTTTTATTTTCATAATGGGGCTTACTATGAAACAATTGGTAAAACTTGTTGGTGCATTCGCTCGCACAGTCACCTTTTTGGGCGTGTTACGGTTCGCCTTACCGTTTGTGTTCATATTTATCTTTGCCTTCCTCCCTTAGTCATGTCTGAAACAAGAGAGCTTTCAAAATATCTCTATGCATTTTGTGTAATTTATGGTTCTTTATTGTTTGTTGGTTTGAATTATATTTGTTGTAATGAAATATATTTATGTATGTTTCCTGTCTTGGATTTTCATCAGTCCTGTGTGTTTCTTTCGGTTGGCAATAAAATATTATTGTAATAAATCTATTTGTGTTTTCATGTCTTAAACTATCATCTTTATTATGCTTTATCATTGTAATATGCTACTTCTATATGTTTAGGGTATGTGTATTTTCATCAGTTTTTTGTGTAGAGTATTTGTATTGTATGTAAGAGAGCATACATATTTGTATTGTATTGTATGTAGAGTATTCTCATCAGTTTTTTGTTTTGTTTGAATCATGATTAGCATAACATCTCAGATAACGCCTAGCAAAATTGTATGTATAATTATTTATTCACCCCTTCAGAAAAAAAGGATTAAACAAAGTTAAAATGAACATCCAAAAAAATTATGTGATTACTCAATCTGTCAATCATAACAATTGATAGTATTTAATAATGTAAAATGAAATATTGTCTTGGCCCATGGGCCGACTTTCTTACAATCATAAACATCATATTATTTTCAGACACTATAACATCACAATCTCTTTTTCCCACACACAAACATCACCACAAGCCTCCACATATGACACGGCAACCTTATTCTCATCCAACTTCTCAATACGTAAAACCAAGTGAACTCTCCTCGTACCAATATAACAACTAAAAACTAAGATTAACCTCCGAATTTCTCTCCCACTTTCGATATTCACGACGAGAGAGAAGAGAAAATTCGCCTCACGATGGCCGGAGTTGAGTCGGCGAGCGCAGAGATGGATCTTGACCATCCCAATCTAGAAGAATACCTCCCGCCCGATTCCATCCACGACCGTTCTACCGCCAAAAACCTCAATCTGTCAGATTTCGTCCTTTTTTTGTCCTCTGATTTTTGTTATTTGAAGGCTTTTTTTGTGTTTTAATTTGGTGTAATTTGATGGTTTAGGAGGGACCTGCTTGATATTTCGCCTACCTTAACTGAGGCAGCTGGTGCTATTGTCGATGTGAGTTTTAATTTAATCCATTCTCGTAATTTTGAGCTTAATTAGATTCGTTTTTATTGCAATTAATTGAAAAAATAATGGCGTGAGCTCTAATTTACCCCATTTTTGTAATTTTGAGCTAAATTAGTTGGGTATTATTCTAATCAATTGTGAATTTGCTGATTTTACGCTCCATTTACAAACCAAAAACTTGATTTAATCATATTAAGTAATTAATCATCGTAATTTTCTTCATTTTCGTAATTTTGGGCCAAATTAGATTGTTTTTATTCGGATTAATCTCAAAATTACAGACTTTTGATCCTTTTACAAACCCTAAAACTTGATTTATCTATTGATTTATTTATTTATACAGGATTCATTTACCAGATGTTTTAAATCAAATTCGCCAGAACCATGGAACTGGAACATTTATCTGTTCCCTTTGTGGTGCTTAGGAGTCCTGATCAGATATCTAGTACTTTTTCCTCTGAGGTCCCTCTCTTTTGCCCTATTTCAAATCCTTATTTTTCTCTTTTCTTGATATTCTGACTAATTTATCATTTTAATTTTATTTAGGTTTTTTGTATTAATGTTGGGCTGGCTGGTCTTTTTCGCCGCTTTCTTCCCGGTTCATATCTTACTCAAAGGAAAAACAAGACGTAAAATTGAAGTAAAAATACCCTCCAAACCCCTTTATTATTCAATTTAATTTGCAAATATACTATTTTATTAATATTTATGCTATTATTTGTATATAGAGAAAGCTGGTGGAAATGATGTGCAGTGTGTTTGTGGCTTCATGGACCGGAGTCGTTAAGTACCATGGGCCCCGCCCTAGCATGAGACCTCATCAGGTATATTTTTTATATTCAAAAAATAATAAATAAGATTGCAAAAAAGCCCCTATATTTTGCAAAATTTGCTAAATATGCCCTTGCATTTTTGAAAATTGCAAAAAAGCCCCTGCATTATTGCCGATCTTTTTTTATTCACAAACCCACAGTAAAAGGAGGAAACAAACTAGAACATAAAAACCATAGTCCATTAATAAGTCCATTATGCTTTTACCAACTAGACTACGAGTCATTAAACTCATTCAACATGAAAACACACGATAATAAGAAAAAGAAGCTTTGTAGCAATATAATTTCCATAGGAATAATTTAAGTTTAGGTTGCAGCCCCTTTAATATATCTATTATTCTATCCGTTTCCTCAGAAGAAACGTGTAATTAATGAGGTAATCTTGCGGATGATACTTAGTAATATGCAGGGGCTTTTTTGTAAATTTCCGTATTTAAATTTGCAAGGACGGATTCGTAAATACGTGATTTCTGCTGGTGTTTGTTGCGAATCACACATCCATGATTGATTCTGTAATTCTTGAGCACATGACTGTTTTTTTTTTTTTTTTTGCAAAAACCAGGGATTTTTTTGCGAATTTCCCCAATGGAATTAACAAGGACTGATTCATAATTATATATTATTTTTGCAGGTCTTTGTCGCGAATCACACATCCATGATCGATTTCATAATCCTTGAGCAAATGACTGCTTTTGCTGTTATTATGCAGAAACACCCTGGCTGGGTTGGTCAGTTTCTTTTCACCCCCTTTTTTTAAAATATTATTTAAATAAATAAAAAAACAAAATAATATTTTATTTTTTGTTTTTGTGGAATTAGGGTTTATTCAGAAGACTATACTTGAAAGTGTGGGTTGCATTTGGTTCAACAGAACCGAGTCTAAGGACCGTGAAATTGTCGCCAAAAAGTAATAATATTTTAACATTTATTTATCATTTTATTTCATTTTGTTATTTTATTTGTATTTATTTTTTACAGGTTGAGAGACCATGTTGAGGGACCAGATAATAATCCGCTTTTGATATTTCCAGAAGGAACTTGCGTTAATAATGCCTACACTGTCATGTTTAAAAAGGTATATTTATTTTTATTATTATTATTATTATTATTATTATTATTATTATTATTATTATTATATATTTAGATTAATTTTGATTCAATTATTATTTATTATTATTATTTTAAATGAATGTAGGGTGCATTTGAGCTGGGATGTGCAGTATGCCCAATTGCGATTAAATACAACAAGATTTTTGTTGATGCTTTTTGGAATAGCAAAAAGTAAGTTTAATCGAATGAATAAATAAATATATAAAGGGGAATTAAAAATAAAGCCTTGAATATTCAAAAGAGACCTTAATTTATTAATATGGACAAATGACCATTTTTTTTGTTGAAGAAAGGATGTTTTACCATAGAGAGCCAATAATTTTTTTTTTTAAAAAAATGAAGGGCAAAATGATCATTTTTTTTTAAATATCAAACTAATATTTTATAAAATAATGGACAAACAATTAATTACTTGCTTTTCGTGCCCTCAATATGTGTTTACCTACTATATATCTATTATAATTCACGTATGATTTTAGAACGAGTTAAAAAGTTTCTTTATAATATTTGTATTTATTTTTGTAATTAAAGGCAATCATTTACGATGCATTTGGTGAGATTGATGACATCATGGGCTGTAGTGTGTGACGTGTGGTATTTAGAGCCTCAGTTTATTAAGCCTGGCGAAACCTCCATCGATTTTGCAGAAAGGTCCCTCCTTTTTCCCTTTATTTCTTTATTTATTTCCATCTTTCCAAGCCCATCAAAATGTACATGACCATGAAAAATTCTTGGCTGTGATTTAATTTGTGAATTTTGTGTTGTATACCATTTGTTTAACAAATGGTAGGTTTTTTTGGGGGGATTTCAATAATGTAGGGTTATTTTTGCAATTTATGCGTAATCTAGGTGCATTAATTTCTCGATTTAATTTATTTTAGTTTTGTTCTGTTTTTAGGGTTAGAGATATGATATCAGCTAGAGCGGGATTAAAGAAGGTTCCATGGGATGGATATCTCAAATATTTCCGCCCGAGTCCTAAACTTACCGAAAAAAAGTATATTATTTACATTTATTATACAGTTCTTTTATATTTCAATTTGGTCCTTAATTCTAATATTATTTTGTTTTATTTTTTCAGGCAGCAAATATTTGCAGAAGATGTGTTGAGGCGGCTCGAGACAGAGAATTAAGGTCCAAAATTTTGGCATTTTTATGAAGTATTTTGGACGGTTTTTGTTCGTAATATTGTTTAGTTTGCGCAAGCTTTTTTGAATATTTTATTGTTGTGATGATCTAAATAATTTAGTATATTTCTTGGTAGAAAAATGTTGAGGTGCTAGAATTATCTTTTGTGTACAGATGTTCATAATTTCCAATTAAACACATCTTGCAAGTAATTTTATCTGTGTGTAAACAAACAAGTAAACGACCCATTTCATTTTTATATTTTATGGAAAAAATTTAATATGTAAAAATTTATGGACCAGCATTACAACTGTACATGAGAAAAAAAAAAGTAGAAAAAAGAAAATAATAAACATAATACACCCAAATTGAAGTTCCAAAGCACAATACAAGTAACATATTATCATATCAAGCCAAGATATAAATCAACTTTACTAAAAAATGGTGATGATGATATACAATAAATTTTCAAACTTCCCAAAAGAAATTAAAGCAAGAAATAAAAAATAAACAATATGATACACCCAAATCAAATCTTCATATCCAAACCAAACAAATAAAATCAATCAAAACTCTCAACTCAAAAATAAATAGGGCATTTTTCATTAACAAACTGCCCCAAAATATTCCCATCTTTCCCAACCTTAAACTTACAAACCACATGCAAATGATGTTTCTTAGTGTCCCAAACCTTCACTTTGAAACGTATCGTTGACGTCAGCTTGAGCTGCAGTGCCACCTGTCCAGCTGCCACGTCAGCAGAGAATAAATCCCATGATGAGTCATTGACAGTGGGGCCAACTGTTGTGATTGTGCCTAAAATGGATGTCGTGTTTTTCGGCGGTTGGTAGAACGGAGAGAGAACCGGACCGGACCCGATTTGTTTGTCGTTGTAGTAAACGGATCCGTACATTGAGTCGTAAAATATACCTGGTGAAATAAAAAGGGTAATAATATAGTTTATTGATCCAATTTAATGAAAATCTTGAGCATAGGATCGCCTACCTCAAGGCAATGCTTCAAAAAAATATATAGTTTATTGAATTTTTGAGGGGTGGAAGTATAAAAGAAATTTAAAGAAAAGACCTTGTATTATCAAAAGTTGTAAAAATAACCTCCATTATCAAAAATAATGAAACTAATTTTGTAAAAGTGTTAATTAAAATAATTAGAGAAAATAAGTAAAGGTTTCAATTTTTAACGAACTGGAGGTTAATTTTTTATTTCGTAAGAATGGAGTTTTTTTTTTGCAATTTTAAATAATACAAGGACTTTTTTGAAATTTAGGCATACTGCAGAGCTTTTTTACAAATTTCTCAAAATTTGAATTTAAATGGGTATGATTAAAAAATGTACCGATTTTGGCATTTGAGTTGCGATCTGTGAGATTAAACGTGACAGGCGAGTTAACCAAACCAGTTGACTGACTCAAACCGGCAATGGAAAAACCACCCAAATGGAATCTAGGTCTGTGAGGCCTTAAACTCAGCCAAAGAACAAATAAAATTACGCCGACAATTAACAAAAGAGATAGAAAAAGAGAGCAGACACATTTCGCGAACCGGCTCGTCAGACTCTCCTGAACTCGGTTCCTGTAGTACCGGCCCCTACTTTGGTGAGCCTGAAACATTTTGGTGGGTTTTTGAGTGGTGTAAGATTTGAGTTTTGTTGGTAATGAGATATAATAAATGGGAAGTTTTATATATAGAGGGGAGTTAATAAGTTTTGCATACTTGGGAAGAAAGATATATATGCTTTGGAATGGAAATGGAATTGTGAAGAGAGGGAAGGAAGGAATAAGATTCTTCAGGAGACTTCAAATTAAGGCAATTATCAACTTTATCCTTTACATGTATATCCAAAAGCTCCTTTTGTCATTTTTATTTAGTTGATTCATTTTTATTTAACATTCATGACTTTAAAAGAGTACATTTATTCTGTCGCACTAATACATGATGTCATATATAAATTATATAATCACCAATTTATAACCGTAAATTTTCAATTAACAAGAGCACAATTCTTCCTAATCTCGCCTTGATCGCCACTCAAAACCGAAATCCTTCCCATATTCACCATCGAGACTCCGAATTCCGAAAGAAATTCCTTCAAAGCCGGTTTAGAATACGACTGAACAATTTTTAACGACTCCTCGTTCTGAAGGAGAGCCTCATCAGAATGAAACAAGCCTTTTTTCTCAACAACTAATTTGTAATAACTCGTGTCAAATGACGTGGGGCTGTTAGGATCCATTTCGAGTACTGTGGTTGTATCGCCAGGTTGACATTTGGATTTTAGAAAATTTGCGTAAGTCGGATCTAGGGTTGGATCCATGTCGCCATTTCCGGTGAAGTTATAAAGTCTCTTCAAGATTGCACCACAATGGCCATTTCCAATTGTATGTGCCCCTTCAAAAATATTTTTGATATTTTAGAGCATGCATGTTAAGTAAATGGTATACATGAATTCATGTTCTAACTCGAATAATATAATGATTTAATATAACTATGCATGCTAAACCAAGTAGATAATAAAATAAACTTTTCAACTTTCCATATAGGATATCAACCATTATGTACTCTCTTTTTTTTTTTTTTTTTTTTTGAGTCCCGGTATATCAAATATACTGATCGCCTAGTGAGTATTTTCATTTAATAAAACATTGAGTACTTTAAAAAAAATCAAAATTTGAGTACCTGATAGGATGGTAAGGTCTTTCACACTCAGACCTACTAATGCAAAATCAGATTTCAGTTCCTCAAAATCAGCAGAAGCAGAAGGAAGATGTGCTACTGCTTCAGAAGCATTAGAAACACTACCATCTCTTCGTCCCGTCTCAACTTCCCAAAGCTTACCGGTTCCCTTCGAAGGACCCACAGCCTAAGATGATGAAAATAAAAATAGAAAATAGAAATTTGATTTAAGAAAACAGGATCATCTCTAACTGATTTATTTTTCAGTTGCTAAAATCATTCAAAATATATCATATATCGGCACCAATATATTACTTTACCATCTTGAAGTTCATTCTATGATGTATTCCTTTAATCGTTCTCTCAAGTTATTAATTTCTATTGAATATTTTTTCTTGAAGAATTGTTTTCGGTTATCAACAACTATTATAAAAATTGGCATGATCAATATGGTCGTATTAATGAATAAAAAAATATTTATTAAATTTATTTTTATATGAGTAGTCATGACTGAAATATTAGTTTGTATGGTATTCACCAAAGTAACAGCATCTCGAGCAGCAAGAGCGAGAATATCAGCACACGAGACTACACCAGGACAAGCGTTCTCTAATGCTGCTTTAGCTGCGTCGATGACATAGTATGCATCTAGGCTTTTATTTGGTCTTGCATCCTTTTCCGCCACATTAGTCTCGGTTGAGTTCAGCAGAACTGAGCCATCACAACCCTAAAATCACAGTTTAAAAGATGTAATTGTTTGTTACTGATTATGTACATATTATAACATTGTTTAATATTTATTTTAAAAAGGTTTCATTTCTTCTGAAATGAAAAGCATTTGGGAGTACATTGTATGTGCTCCAAGTCTTTTTTCACGTATACATCGTAAAACTGGTTTTTGTGTACTTTTTATTCAATTGAATGCAGAAAACTGTTACTCCAATTTCATTATATGGTATCAATAATTTGATATGTTTTGCACTCAACTAGTTAGACTGTATATAAATTAACAATGTGAGATGTAGTCAAAAACTTCAGTGAGATAGCACGGGTGGAGCTCCATAGATTAATATAATTTATATGAATCTTACCCTGACAAAACAATCATGGAAATGCAGCCTAAGTAGAGGGGCGGAAACGGTCGAATCATCAGCAAAATAACTCGAAACGGTATCGCGAACTATCTTCTCAGCATTAGGGCATGTCGAGGAATAGAATCCTACTTGCAAGGAGTAGCCATTGCTTATGCCAACAAGGAGAAGCATAAGGATCAAATTAAAACCCATGATTACAACTAACTTCTTTGTTTTGTGTAGATTGACAAAAAAATTCGCACCTCTATTTATAGTGAGCTAGATTAAAAAATGTTGAATTCTCTTGATTTTCTGTAGTAAGATTTATCTGTGAGACTGTAAAAAGTACCATTGATACATGAGTGAGTCTAAATTTTAATAGTTTTTTTGTTTTTCTATGATTATATTTGTCAGTGTTGACTAACTCTGCATATATTCAATTGCTCAAATATTAGTATTTCAAATCAATGATACAGTATAACATTACCAACAATTGTTTTCTCGTCACAGAAGAACGAGACTGAGTTTCTACCTGATCTATTTTGAATTTTAGCAACAGCTCTTCTATTATAATCTTTGAAGCTCTAATCTCAAAAAATGCTGTTGACTTTAGAAAAATCAACTTGAACAAATCATATGATAAAGTCAGAAGAGAGGTTTGCGTTGGCTAGACGCGTATGGTTACCACACGCCAAAATTTTTTTTTCTTCTTTTCGGTATTTGTAGGAATAAATATTTGCATAGTCAATTGCAATACTCAGATGCATATATATATATATATATATATATATATATATATATATATATATGTTTATTGTCTGTTAAAATTGTGCAAATGAAATATAATTATGACATTGGAGGACAAAATTATTTATAATGAATCTATGATTACTTTGAAAAAAAAATTCACATTTTTTCCAATAATTTTCAAGTCAAGATTTTTTTCTTGGCACATGGCCATCATCCTACAATTTAACGTATTTACACATATTCTAATTTAAATATCTAAAAAGTAAAACCTCTAAATTTCTTAACACATTATTGAGCTAAGCAATGAATTAAAATACAATGAACTACCAATACAAATATCTAGAGAATATCATACGCAAAAGTTCAGATTCATTTTTGTTCACGTAAACCGTACAAGTCTCAGATAATTCGAAGATCGAGGTGCATGTGCATGCATTATCATCTACCTTGACTTTCTTTTGCATTATGCTAATACAAAAAATTGCATTAAAAAGCAAAGAAAAATCATATAATATAGCCTCCATGTTGATGTTCTTTAGCATTGAAGATATTTTATTTTTTTGGAGAAAATGTCCTACGCACAATTTTGTATTAATTAATAGAAGTAGACTACAATTACAACTTTAATTAATACATCAAAACTAGCCAAAATAAGGCAGTACAAATAACAAATGAAGGGAAAAAAAGAGAATCAAAGATAGCGCTTGAAGGGTGTGTGTCACCAGTGGTGTGAGACCTTCGCTTTAAGCATATATATCCGGAGCTAAGGTTTTTAAGCAGCCAAAAACGAAGTTCTTCTTTTGCGAGATGCAGCCAAAATTGCATTATATATGGCAAAAAAAATCTGCATATAAAGAAAACACAATAATTTGTTGGTGGTCTACAGTAATGTAATACACTAAATCTCTCTAAAATATATAATATGTAATATATATCAAAAATCTCTTTTTTTTTAAATTACGGTGAGCTTGATGTCTCGGCATAAATTTTATTAATCAAAGTCCAGTTTAATTACAAACCATAATTGATAATTATAATTGATAATAGAAGATAAGAAAAAGAAATGAAAGAGATACATATTGTTTATAACCATCAGCCTATATACAACCTATATCTATAAAAATAAGGAAAAAGAAGAATAGCCCGGCCCGACCGAGCCTAGTTGGATCTGATTCCCATCAAATTTAGTTTTGATTTTTTTTTTTTACAAAATTAATTATAATAGAGGTGAATTGGACTGAGTTACAATATGATCCAATGTGGCCCACTAATTGGAGCTCAAATAGCCCACACTTTTTTTTTCCTGTCCCGGTTTTACTTCTACAATATGAAATTTTGATACTTCCTGAAGGAAAGAGCTAATATGTATTATTTTGACGATTCGTAATCCTAACTCAAGATTTTAAATTCATCGTTTTTTTGTCAAACTATACGTATACTGGAAGCAAAACTTGTAATTTATCACAATAATATTTTTTCTTGGACATCGAGAGTTGTAAAAGTCATCTCTATTCAATAAAATAAGAATTTTCTTTATCCACTTCTAATTGATGATCAATTTTCATTTTCATTGTTGTAACCATTTTCTACATTAAGAAATATATGTAAAACAAAAAAAATTCAAGCCAAAAAAAAAAAAAACACACATAAGTTTAATACAATAAAAAAAAAGTATACAATATTTCAAGTCTCAGCGTCAACTAAAAGAAAGAGATCACACACTACCTTACGAAAAATCCGCAAATATAAACCCAACCCACCAATGACAAAATGCGCAACAGAATTCTATAAAAAATGAGGACTTACATACACAACTTTCAGAATTTCCACCTATTTTATGATTAATGTGATCAATCACCATCATATGATCATTTATATTAATTTTTTTTAATAATTATCTAATATTTTAGAATAACAACTTATAATTAAAATTTTAATAACTTTTAATAATAATAATTACTTAAGAAGAATTATTTTAATAAACACACGCCCTTAGTAGGCCTAACGTGACCCACTAAACTCTCAAGATATGAATCATATGATTGTCATATTTTCATAGAAAATAACAACCGATCAGCATTCAGGCATGTCATTAAAAGAAAATAATGGATGAAAGTAATGGCCCAAAAGAATAATAATTTTTTTTTTTTGGAACCGTTCAAATTTTATATATAGGAAAAGATGTTACAATTATAAATTCTTAACCTAGATTTAAAATTGGAGCTTGTCTATAGTATTCCACATTAAAAATATTAGTTTTGATGAACGGTCCAAATTAGTCTGAAAGTAAAGTACTGTAGACGTTTTTTCTATATAAAATAAATGATAAAATCGTAAAATCGTAATTCAGGGTCTAATTATTTTTCTTTCTTTTTTTCTAATTCCCTCGTGACTCTTCATCTCCAGTACTTGAAACCATGAAAGAAACTCTTTTATTCTGAGAAACGGAGAAAGAAAGAAAGAAAGAAAATATTTGGAATTGATTTTTTTTTTTTTACAGTCTACATAATTGATTATTATTTTAAAAGATTGTATTTATTTATAGCAAGAAATAAAATATTTGGTATGAATTTATTTCTTCTTTTTTAAGCATGACAATAATTAATACAAGTATGACACAACATTAGCTATTATTATATATTATTTTATATTATACTATATTTAATCATATTATATTATACAGTGACGGAGTTTTATAGAGACAGAGAGGCATGGGTCCTCCAACATTTTAACATAGTAATATATGTCAATCGTATTTTAGTGAATTTTTTTTTGACATATATATATTTTAATGTACTTAATCCACAAAAATTTTGTACAATATTAATTAGTAGATAAAAAAAATTCTGGCCATCTTGAAATTTTCAGTCAAACTCCGCTGACGCGGACTGGAAACAAACCATCTGCATCCTGCAAGCATGACAAAGTAGCATTATTTTGTAACAGGAGTTTAGCCCCATCATATTTATTACTTGAGAAACATAAACATATTTTTTTCATACCTGTTTGTGTATTTCTACTAAATGCTTATCTAATCTCTTTGGTTATGTCCCTTCGTAAGCAAGAATAAAGATCGAAAAAATAAATAAATTGATCAAACCAAACATGATGAAAATCCAAGATTTATAAATAGGTTTGTTAAAATAATATAGCATCACACAAGGTAACTTCAAGCATGAAAAAGTAAATTAATGTTTATTACAATGAGAATTCCAAAGCACACACGAACCAAAGGAAACAAGAAAGGAATAGCCAAAAATATGCTGAAAATTCAAGATAAATATCGAGCTTTCTGAGAGTTTCGAGTACTTGACACGGTTGGGCTGTGGACCGACAGTGTCAAAACTCAATGGACCAAGGAAAAGATAAATGTGAAGAAGAAAGGTGAGATAACAGCTGCTATATGAAAATAAGACTTGATAATAGTGAAAAAAATATCAAAACGGGGTGAATCTTCAATCCCTTCCTTACAATCCACAAGGCTGTTAACAAACTTAATTACGAAGCGAGAAGATATATCGATCAGAACCGACGAAAGAACCATGAAAATAATAACTATACTGAACCCTCTACTGATTGGAGCAATCACCAAATATAGACCTAGTCCAAATGCCAAAACCAAACTTCTCGCCGCACTAGAAAAAAGGAATAAAGTTAATGAGAGGAACATGTTCTTAGCACCAGGATCTATCGAGCTTAAACCAACAAACATAATCATAACTGTACAAAAAAAGGACTGAAGAAATGCAAAAGTGTCTGCTAAGATAAACGCCTTAAAAATATATTTTCGGCCGAGCACTGGCAAGCCAGAATCCATACTACCGCCCGGAAGTGTGAATGCTGCAGCAAATGTAACTGTTGTAATAAGTACGGCGCCTAGACCTATGATTTGAAGTTGACCCATAAAATTATCTGCATCTTTTACATTGCCAAACGACCTTCTAGTTATGTGCATGAAATTGTTGAGCCAATGCGAGGTAATCCTGGATCCCTTCTTTTGAATGTATTGTTCAATCCGGTCTTGCATGCCCTATATATGAGGTAAGTACTCATAAAAAGAATAAAATGATAAAATAAATGACTTCTTGGGGCTCCGGTTGAACTCATGGTGTGTATTAGTTTACAATTTTTATAATCTTGGTACCATGAACTCTCTTTCATCTCATTTGTTCTTCTTAAAAAAAATTACAGCATAACATTTTTTTTTTTGAAGCTTCAGCAGGGCGAATTGCTTTGCTGAGATATCATTTAAAATAAAGAGTGTTCTTTTAAAAGTTTTTACAAGGATGGAAAATTAGAAGAAAAGAAATTAAATCGGAGAATTAAAACCCTCATGGGGGTAAAGAAATGACTGAAATACAGCATAAAATTTTGATGAAGAATTGACATACCGGGGAATTCTCGGAACTTTCGTTCACTTGAATCACTGAAATATCGAATGGTGTTAAGCCACTTCTATTTCGTAAATCGACATCCACCTTCTCGTTTACCATAAGAGCCTTCATGACCAACTTGCAACCCTTCTCTGCTGCTAGATGTAGTGGTGTGTTTCCTTCATTATCAGTTGTGTTGATCATTGCAGTGAGCATCCCAACCAAAAGAGGGTCATCAGTTATATTGATCTTTCCAGTGAGCATCCCTACCAAAGGGTTATCAGTTGCGTTGAACATTCCAGTGAGCATCCCTACCATAAGAGCCGGCATTGTATCGTCATCCGATTTTGTGAATAGTTTGGTAAATACAGTGGACTTATTTGCTTCTGCAGCAATGTGCAGAAAATTCCTCCCACAATGATCCAGCAGCTCGCCAGAATCAAGGTAATCTTGCATGAAAAGAATAACCATATCGACATGGCCCATTCGAGCAGCTACATGGACTGGAAATAAACCGTCTGAATCCTGCAAGTATGCCAAAGAAGGATCACTTTGTAACAAGAGTTTAGCCCCATCAATATTGCCAACTGACGATACAAGGTGAATTGGAGGGCTTCCGAGGATGCCGGCTGATGTCGACATATTTATTGGGTTGTGGGCATTTCCTGTCATTATTGTTAAAGAAAAGTAAACCTATAATGGTCTATTCCTTTAGGCAATTGAATTGGGAATGCACTAAACATTTCTTGCTTATATGGAAATACATTTTTTTTTATATATGGAAACAATTGAATTTGGGAATGCACTCATCACATTTCATGCTTGTATTATAATTTATAACAACTGAATTGGGAATGCAGTAGGTCACATTTCATGCTTTTATTGAAATATGCTAACAGAGAGCATGAACAACAAACTAAAAGGCTACTTATGGCATGATGCAAAAAAAAAAATCACCTGCATTTTCAACATTTCCAGCATAAGTATATTGGTCTGCTCGAGAGGATCGCTTTCTATTCAACATCTTTTGGTCAGAGAAATTTCCCATCAAGATCTTAACCATTTCATTGTTTCCTCTGGCGAGGGCAATGTCCAGTGCAGATATGCCGTAGTGGTCGAGTTCATACACCAAATCAGGATCGATCTCCATCAACTCTTCGACAATGCCTTCATGGTTGTGTCTAGCAGCCTCATGTAAGGCTGTCTCTCCATGGCAATTCCTCTCTCTAACTATCTCCTTCGACGAGGATAAAAATACAGACTTCTCTGCATATTCGAGGAGTGCACCAACGGTCCTCGTGCACCCGGCCTTTGCAGCACAGTGGAGAGGAGTCTCAAGCAACTTATTGCGTGCTTTCAGTAGCAAATAATCTATCATGCAGATCTTATATGCGAGCACATCATGGTCATTAGAACAAACTACATGAAGCACGGTGTTGCCCATAAATGTAGCACTTTGAAGATAGTCATGATGCTGATCACCGTCTGATGATGACGAGTCATATTCTGCCCATGCATCATCAATTGTCACATTTGTCTCATCATTACTATCTTCTTGCAATCTCAACATTTGTGTTAAGACTTGCTTGTTGCCTTCAATTGCCGCTTTAAGAAGCTTGCGGGCCATGACTGGGCGCTGGTTCTCCACTGTTCCGTCGGCCATGTCTGTTTGATGGAAAGATATGAAAATTTGAGCTAACAATTTTTTTATGTGAGAAAATTGTGGTATTGGTGATGGCGGGGCAGGAGGGGTTATGAGACTTGATATGCTAGAAGGAATATTTATAGGATTAACAAGTGAATAATATAAAATTTCTCATGGCGAATTATTGTGGGCTGGTACGGCCCTATGATGGTGTCCTGAGTAGGGGTGTAAACGGTTTGGATCCGGTTCGGACAGTGGTGATATCAAATTCATATCCATATTTTTTTTTTCAAATCTTGATCCGGATCCTGATATGATTCGGATATTAAAAGAATCTGAATACAGTTGAATGTTTCAGATGCTGAGATACAGATCCGGAATTACTCGGATAATTAAAATGAATATTTAGTATTTAGTACAAATATTTATTTTATAATTCTCAAATATCATTATACATCACGAATGGGGAAAGAATCACGAGAAAAATGAGAAACAATGTGGTTAAGCACGTGTTGGGAAATATGCAAGCACGAAATGAACAAATCTTGAAGGGAAGGTATCCGTCGCCATCCAGGACGATGATTGTTTCATCCACACAAGCAACTAATTGGGGAAAAATCTGCTAGAAACAACCTCGGAATAACTTGTGTTCTTGTCTTTTAATTTTTTTTTTTCCGTTATATGAGTTGTAGAGGAATTTCGTTTGTAAGAATTCTGTAAACAAGACTGTTTTTTTATTTAATAGAATCTCGGTGAGATAATTGCCTCCTGAAGCCATAAAAAAAATCATTATACATAAAATGCTCTAAATTTTAATAAAAAGATCCTATTTTTTACTTCATAAGAATTATTACTATTTGATAAAACTATAAAAAAAATTAATAATATTAAAAAAATCATCAAAAATATATTAAGAAGTAAGAAAAAAATCATGAATTCGCTTTATGATATTTTTAAACTAGTAAATTTTTAATTTTATAGATATTTAAAGATATTGTATTATTAATTTATGGATATTTCAATACAAACAAAATATGGGTCAAAAAATAAATATTCCTATTTGAAAATACTGGTCAAAAGACAGGTACTCATTTTTGAAAATTATCCGGATCCGGATCATCAGATCTGGATTTTTTTTATTTGGATCCGGATATTTTTCAAATCCAGTTTAAATATCTCACTCATTTACATTACTCCCGAGGCATTGTTTTTGACTTGATCAGCCACTGTTTTCTCTTGGTTGGAAAGATAATTCCGTTGGCCAATAGGTGGTGTGGAAAATAGGAATTGCACTTGGATTTGGATTAAGATGAGAGGGTGTGGTTCAGTGTTTTCAATGAAGACAGTTAAGTGCAAGCTTTAATTTCATGAATAAACTATTGTGTTATTTTACAATAAGACTTAATTTTAGAATTTAATTTTTGGAATATCAATATTTAGAAACATAGGAAGAGCTATGTCGTAGTTATCCGTAATGATACCTGGTGGTCTTCATTATCTGATAAAAAAGTCAAAATACAGAATAAATATTTTCTTTTGAAGCAGTAGATTGACTTGCTATAATCATAAGAAAACAAGTTTATAAATATTTACTGCCCAATTAAGCACAATAAGAACTTTTTTTCAATGTTAGGAGTTATTTGATATATAACTTGCATGATTATCTATCTGGACTATTGCAATTTGCAACTACAACCTAATTGCATGAGTAGTAAACTCGACATAAAATTAGCATGATGCTGATGGTGCATTAAGGGGGCCGTGTGGATAACCGAATTATAAATACAGGAACAGGAACAAAAGTGAAACTCCCCTTGTTGAAAACTACATCGTTGCAGTTTAAATTTTAGTATTTGGGTAGTGAAATAAGCTACAATTAGGATGGTTACAGTTTATTAATGTAATTGAATACATAAATATATGTATAATTGTATATCATTATGTTTGAGATAGGCATATTGTTTCAAAATACACAAACTACATGAAGAAATTTCAGCAAGAAAAATTGTCTCTAGTTAGTAACATAACTCGAGAGCCGAACGATAAATTAGATCCCTCGTGGGGCTCTTTAATTATATATCTTAGTGGAGCCTCTTTAATAGGCCCATTAATGGAGAAAATAGGCCGACTCTGGCCCAACAATTATTTTCAAAATAACAAAAAATTATGCAGGCCTTTTTAGGCAAATCTGAATAAAAGATAAACTGAACTTACATATTAATTTTCAACTCAACATTTGACTTTCTTAATGATCCAAAAAAGTATCATAGTATAACAATGATGTATATGATATTTATTTTGAAAAATGAGGTGATAAGTTACAGTTTTTCTTTTTCTTTTGGCAAGCGAGAAATATGAAAATCTTCGGAGAAATACAACCCAAAAATCGTACAGCCCCGTTGAATTGTTAACTCTTGGTTAATTAGCCAATTGTTAACTAGGCATCTTCTACTTTTAGAGTCCATTTGATCTCTCCGCTGCATACTATTAGTTATATCTCTCTTTCATTCGTCTTTGTAAATAATGTACGTAAATTTATTTTCTTAATTATCTATAATAAAAACGACAGGCTCATGCCCACTGTTTCCTAACCAAATAAGCATATTGTTTAATTCCTTATACCCTTTTAAATAAAAATAATAACACAACCACTTGCTTAATAAAAAGTTTATTAGCATCGTCCTTTAAGCAACTATTATCTTAATCTTCATTATTTACCATTTTGATCTTCAAACATATACTTATATTGGAAAACAATAGGAGAAAGTGACATACAAACCGTTATATGAAGTATGACCTGAACTGAACAAATATGATAATGCAAGTTTAAATTTTGTTGACTTTGTCTCCGAAAGAAAGTGTGTTGATAAAAAATTGTAGCCATCGGTTCGTTGGAGGACGATGGGTACATAGAATCTTTTATTCATGAATTAATTGAATGTGAGGTTTGATCTATTTATTAATTATAACTAAACTACTAAAAAGAAGTTTGGAGTAGTATTTCGAAACTCTAGGTATCAAACCAGAAGTGTTCATGTGATATGGACTTTATCTCTTCTACAATTCAAATCTCTCTCTCTCTCTCGCTCTATAAATACCAACCCTTTACACCAATCTTTCCTCATCAAAGCTTCCTCTCTCTCTCTCTCTCTCTCTCTCTCTCTCTCTCTCTCATCCTTAAACCTTGAATCATAGAAAAAAGAAAATGTTTACCATGGAGATTAGGGTTTCTAAACTGCTCTCATGCCTCATCTTTGCGATGGCCATCCAAGTCATGTTTCCAGTATTAAATGCATCTGATCTCAAGATTGGATATTATAAAGACACGTGTCCAGAAGCGGAATCCATTGTGAAAAGCGTAGTGAGTAGCTTCGTGTATCCACACCCAGGATTGGGAGCCGGTCTCATTCGCATGTTCTTTCATGATTGTTTTATCAGGGTAAAATTTATTCGTTATTCCTCTTGAAACAGTAAAGATATTATAAATGGGAAATTAAATCATAATTACCACAGTTATACACAAGTACTGCTAGTATGAGTCTATGTATAATAATGTCCTACACTAGTTAGAATTATCTTGCAAAAGTACTTAAGTTTCTAATGTAGAGCCTCATTCATGTTTCAGTATCAGATGTTTTAAATTTCAAATCTCTCATATATCCATGTTTCCCTATATATGTGTAATTTAAAAACAATTGTGTTGAAACTTGCAAATTCCATAACTTGAAATAAAAACTAAAGAAAGAAAAAAGAAACTTTCAAACCCCAAAAAAAGTAATTCTTTTTGTACTTGTATTAGGGTTGCGATGCGTCGGTCTTGCTTGATCCATCCCCAAGCAACCCGGACCCTGAGAAGAATGCCATCCCCAACAACCCTAGCCTCCGAGGCTTCGAAGTGATTGATGCAGCAAAGGATGCACTCGAGAATGCGTGTCCTGGCGTTGTCTCATGTGCTGACATCATTGCCTTTGCGGCCCGTGATTCAACATACATTCTTGGTAAATTCTCGTATGACATCCCTTCTGGTAGGTACGATGGAACGGTCTCTATCAAAGATGACGCTAATAAGCTCCCAGCTCCATTCTTCAACCTCACTCAGCTTAAGGCCAGTTTCGCGTCCGTTGGACTCTCAACTGATGATTTGGTAGCTCTCTCAGGGGCGCACTCAATTGGACGATCACATTGCTCGTCCTTCAAGAGCCGTCTCTACCCCACCATTGACCCCACCATGGATCTTGAATTCGGGTTGTTCTTAAGGACCCAGTGCCCGGAAGATGCAACGATGAATGGGGTTGTTCCTCAAGATTCTGTTACACCAAAAAATCTCGACAAACAATACTACGACAATGTTAAAACACGCAAGACTCTTTTTTTCTCAGATTGGAGTCTGTTGACTAGTCCGGAAACTCATAGCCTTGTGGAAAGGTATAGCATGGTTCCGGGGCTCTTTGAGACGGATTTTGGGCAATCCATGGTGAACTTGGGTAACATTGGTGTGCTCTCTAAGTATGAAGGTCAGATCAGGAAATCATGCCGTTCCCTGAACTAATAATTAGTGTTGTTTGATCAACTTTGTTGTTAAGATTTATCTTGCATTTTGAATTGTTGACATATGCTACTTTTGAATGTTTCTCTTTTCTGATTGAATGGAAGAGCTCAAAGTCGCATTTTCATTATCTGTTGTCATGATTTTGAGTGTTTTGTCATGTATTTTTTGTTTAATGTTGATTTGTATTGTTTTTTTTTTCTTGTTTTCTATTTGATTTAATGAAATCTAATTTTCCAAGTTTCTTTGTTTGTATAACTATAAATGTGTTGTTACTGTTAGAATAACATTGGGAAGTGTATAATTTTATACTCCATTTTTTGGCAGACTAGATTTTAAAGACATATCAATCCTGTGTCGCACAAACACGCCAAAAATCGAGCCTTACCTATGTCTGACACAGACACGCCTACGACACGAGCCCGACACGGCTACAAACGCATCAACACACAGCCATATATGAGTATGGACATGCATGCTCAGCGCCGGTCCAAGCAATTTCAGCACTGGAGAGTCAGTTTATTTATAGAAAGTGAGTAGATACCATCCGCTCCATTGTTTGCTGGTGGGACTAATAAATATATCTTCAAAAATCGGAATTTTCATGGTCATAGAGTCATTTAATGGGTTGAGTGGGATTAACAGGCCAATCAATGTGGGTTGTTGTAAATTGGGCTTCATATTAAAATAAAATAAAGGTATATATATATATATATATATATATATATATATATATATATATATATATATATAATAAATAATAAATTTTATTTGTTAAATATAATGCATATAAACGTGTCGTGTCCGGAGCTATTTTCAAAATTATCGTGTCGTCGTGTCCGTGTCGCGTCAGATACGACATCCGTGTCCGTGTCTGTATAACATAGTCCATCCATAACTCGGCACTTCTCCTCCGTTGGTTTTGGCTAATGGAAAGCAACCCAGAAGGTCCCTGGGCCCAAACCATCAACATATATACAATGCCTCCGATGTAACACAACTCGACAACATCCCGAAACATCACCCCTCCTTTTTCATTAAGGAAATCCTCTCACTCAAACACATATACCATGCAGCTACCACCCGTCCAAATCCCTCAGACGCACCTAACTGGATGGGGTCCACATAACCAATACTCCTCCAAACAAGCCTACCAAAAGCTCAATTTCGCTGGAATAAAACTCAAATGACAACAGCCAATGTGGAAGATGAAAATCCCACTTAAAATAAAAATATTTCTTTGGCTAGCCTTCCATAACAAATTACTCACCTCTGAAAACCTCGCCAAAAGACAGTGGTCTCATAATCCAACCTGCACGCTTTGTAAATTAGCAAGAGAGACATATCTACACCTACTCGCAGAATGCACCTTCACAAAGGCGGTAAGGATTCACATCAAAACTCAATGGAACTTCAACGCACTATCATGCAGTATGGTGGACTATTTGGAAAGAACGCAACAAGAGGATCTTTAACTCAACGGAGAGAAACCATTAATTCATAGTTCGAGAAACAAGAGAACTCGCCAAATAGTGGGAAGACAATTTGCACCCAAGCTGATCGACGGAGCATAAACATACCAAGGTGGAGATTTAAATACACTATAGACAAAATAGCTTTCTATAATTCACACATTCAATATGGTTGTAATCTTCCTAAATGTTAGTCTCCCCAAACATTTGTAATCAATTTTATTTTAATTAAAATCGACCGGAACAGGCTATCGCCTTCCGATCCTTCAAAAAAAAAAATTCTACTCCATTTTTTATATAAATGTTTGTTGTTATATCTTTTGCTCCTGCTGTAAAAGTTCATTAAGAGCTCAGTCTCTTCAACATTCAGAATGATCTCGTCTACATATATCTAAAGCAAAAATAATCAAGACATGAACAACATATATTATGTTTAGAAGAATCGGCCAATTTTGATCTGGAATTGACCACGCCGAACAGATTCTTGCCTGATTCTCGCAATTATGTTAAATTCATTATTTTGTAAAAAAATTTGGTCTGATTTTTCATCCCATTCGGCCAATTTCAGTAAGGAATTCTGAGGGACCAACTGCGATTCCAATTTTGATTTTCCCAACCTTGCATATAGGTTTACCATCACAAAAAAAAGTATTTGATATTTTTCAATAGCATACCAGCTAGATTTAAAAGATCACATAAACCTTGACGAAAATCCCAGACAAAATAATATAAAAAAAAACCTAGACAAAAATTCTACTTATTACAAATTATGTAGAATGCACAACAATAACTGAAAGCTAGTGATACATATTTATGCATTCTAAACTCACGGGATCAAAGCAAATAGAAAAATGCCGCCAATAGGTGGTAGTACACGCAACAAGATTTTCATCCTTGCAGAACAAGTAGGACGGCGCATTTCGATAGGAATTGGATTTCGGTCAACTTCGTCATCAATTGCCTTGAGCTCATTATTTGGAAGTATGTCTACCACAGCTGCGCTAAAAATAAAGAAACATAAAAAATCAGTGAACCATTTATTAACCGGATTCAACACCAAAAATACACCAAGTCCGAATGCCAAAACCATATATCTCGCTGCAGCAGAGAAAAGAGTCAATGTATTTGAAAGATACAAATGCTTCACTTCAGGTTCCATTGGAGTTAAACCGCCACTTATAAGCGTAATGACGCACAAAAAGGAATAAACGAACACTAAGCTGTTTGCCACCATAAACGCCTTGAAAATGTACTTGCCACCCATAACTGGTAAACCGTTTGAATCATTACTGCCTGGTAGTGTGAATGCTGCTGCAAATGTTACTGTGGTGATAAGTACTGCACCGAGACCTACGATATGAATTTGATCTGTCATGCTTCCTTCACTATCTATTATTGGCATGAACGCTTGGACCTAAACGGGAATAAATTTAGCACCTTTGTTTTCAAGGTATTTCTCAATCCACCCTTGCATCATCTACCAGATAAAAATTAATTATGATATATAGAAGAATGCTTTTTTTTAGGTCAGATAGAAGAATGTTTTACCAATTCTAAAGTGAATTTTTTAATATTTTTCATTCTATTGGAAAAGTGTTTTTGCGAATTTACATTTAAAAATAGATAGAAGAAGCAAATTTGACATACCATGGAATTTTTTGTACTTTCTTTTACTTGAATCACGGAAATATCAAATGGTGTTAAGCTCCTGTTTCGCAGATTAATGTCTACCTTCTTGTTTGCCAGAAGAGTGAACATAGTAGATTTGCATCTCTTCTCTACTGCAAGATGCAATGGTGTGTTTCCTTCATTATCAGTTTCATTGATCATTCTTGCCATTATCTTTTTCCAAATGGGAACCAACGGATTTTTATTCAATTTTTTAAATAGTTCAAAATTATTAGTTTTACCGGACATTCTTGCAGACATTTTTCTCCAAAAGGAAAACAATTTATTATAAGTTAATTTATTACATTTCGTTTCTCCTAATAGCCGGACAAATACACTTGAATAATTTTCTTCAGCAGCAATGTGCAGAAAGTTTCTTCCGTGGTGATCCAATAACTCTGCGGAATCAAGATATCTTTCCAAGAAAAGAAGAACCATTTTGAGATGGCCCTTACGAGCAGCTACATGAATTGGAAATACTCCTTTATATTGTAAGTACGCAAGAGAATCATCATTTCTAATAATAGTTCGGCTACGTCTGTATTGCCAACCAACACTGCACGATGAATAGGAGAGTTTGTGAATATGTCAGCTGAATTTGAAATTTCATCTATTGGTCTCTCAGTTCTTCCTGGAAGTGAGGTCAATTAAAATTTGGCTCGAGGAAATTTGAACAAGAGGATAAGAAGTCAGCAAAAAACTCAAAATTTCAGGTGTGCATACCTTCCCCTTCCCTTCCGTTAGAGTGCGATGTAGTACGTTTTGGTCTAGAACAGTATATTCTCGGATCAATCTTTTGGTCGGGCAATCTCCCAATCATGCTTGCAACCACACCACGGTCCCCTCGATCAATAGCTACGTGTAGTGCACAGTTACCATCATAGTCAACTTCATAAACCAATTCTTGGTCGACCTTCAGCAATTCATCAATGATGCCTTTGTGGTTGTATCTAGCTGCCATATGTAAGGCCGTCTCTCCACTCTTGTTCTTGCTTCTAAGCACCTCCCTTAATTCGGACTCCCCTTTAGTACGAGCAAATTCAATGAGCTTAATGATTATCTCCCCTTCCCCGGCCTTCGTAGCACAGTGCAGAGGGGTCTCAAGCATCTTGTTGCGAGCTCTCAAAAGGGATCCATCTTTCTTGCATACCTTAGATGAAAGCACATCATGGCCATAGGAACATAGTATGTGAAGAACGGTGTTGCCCATAAAATTAGCACTCTGAATGTGGTTGTGGCTCTCACCGTCCGTTGATGACTCAATACTCACGGCAGTTTGATTGCTATGATCTTGTTCCAATCTCAACATTTCTGTTAAGACTTCCTCGTTGCCTTCAATTGCCGCTTTCAGCAATTCAGTGGCCATGATTGGGCGCGGTGGAATTGTTTCGTGTTCAGCCATTAATTCCTCTTTTGTTGGAATGATAATTTTTGTTTTTATTTGCCTTGATGTTGGAAGGAAAGATAATTTCGTTGGCTAATATGGGATGATTTGGAACGAGAGTCTATTTTTTAGGAATTAGACTTGAGGAATTGGAGTGATTGAGGGTAGAGGTCGGTTCACTCGATTACTGACACATGGAGAATTTTTATGACTCGTTCGGAAGGAAGTAGCTTAGGATAATAATCAACAAATCATTTCATGGAGCACGGACAAATTTTGAAACAAAATAATTGGATTATATATTATAACCTTCATTAAAAAAACTCATCCCTTGATCTCAAATAAGTTGTTGGTATGTCAACAAGCAAATATATAAATAATTCTATAAAGAACAGCCCTTAAACCCATGACTATAGCAACAAGGCCTTTGGTATTTTCGTGCGGACAAAATCTGAAACAAATGAACTTATAATAAATGTATGATGCGATTAAAATATTTATTTAAATAAGGTCTCATTCTTATGATTTAGATTTAGATAAATACAATCTTGAGCTGAAGAATTGGTGTTAAATGAATTAACCCCAACCCCTTATTTTTCATCTACTTTTGAGTCTCTTCAAAATGCCACATCATTATTTTTATCTTGACCGTTCAATCAATTTTTTTGTCGAATCTTAGTCATTCATTTTCTCAAATTTATTGATATTTTATGGCAACATTTATGTAGTTATTAAAACATAAGCATATGATTGGTTGAATTGGTATTTTGTGTTTCATACCCGATTTAGTGAGAACCGTTGTGAGTTTGTTTGTGACCATCAGATCTTAATCAGATGGTTTCAAGAGTTAATCAAGAGTTGACTCATTAAAATATAAATAAATTTTCTTTTCTTCTTTAAAAAATTATAATTCTTAAAGAAATATTTTATTTCTAATATTATAATCATCAAATATAAATTTGTTGGAAATTTCTCTTTATTTTGAGTTTTATATTGTTATGATTCCATTTTTTTTTTTGCTAAAGTATGTGAATATAGACTATATAAAAGAATATGTACAAAAATAATATGCTCATTAATTTATATCTTATACCTTATTTTTTATCTCTTTTTGAGCATTCTCAAGAGACTTATTATCAATTTTATCTCGGCAATTGGCTCTTTTTAAATCTTAGCTTTTCATTTCAATTATATGCACAATATCACATAAAGACATATTACTATGATTCCAATTTCATTTTTTCTTGATAAAATATGTGAGTATGGACTATATAAAAGAACATGTAATAAAATGATAAGCTCATTTACTCTTATTATATTCTTTTACCCCTCTTTAAAAATTCTCAAGAGAACTATTATCAATTTTCTCTCACCCGTCGAATCAAAAAATTTATCAAATCTTAGCTTTTAATTTTAATTATTATCATAACATCACATGATTAGTTAGATTAATATTCAGCGTTATATCTCTTTTATGTGAGAACTATCATCTCAAATAAAATTTCGGAATATTGAAAACTATATTATATTACTTAATGTACTACGGATTTCATAATAACATATATGCAATCTATACCATTTTAAAATCGAAAAAAATAAGAAAAATAGTGATGACAAATTTTTGAAGAAAATGAGTAATGTTACATTTTCCTATGTAGTATACATATTTTTTCCCATATATATAATATTAAATATAATTATTATTTTTTATCTTTTTTTAAAGTTAATCATCTATAATTTAATCTTATGCGGTTTCATCTAAAATTTTCTAAACTAAAATCTTCGAAATAAATTATCTTGTATTTTAATTTTTTTGATCTCATTCATCTAAGCCTGATTAATATATAATTTATTTCTCTAATATAATATCTCAAGAGATAATGACATAAAAAAATCAAAGACAATAATTTTAATTTTCATGTATTATTTATGTATTATCGATTCATAAAGTTTAATTTTGAATTTTCATAATTATAAGTTATAATCATTAGATTGAAATAACTATTAAAATTAAAATACTTACCGCGCAGCGCGAGCATTGTCCTAGTCTACGTGAGTTTTAACTTGGTCCATCTAATCCAAAATAAATTAAAATTGCACCGTTATTTTCAGCCCATAATACCGCCCAACCAATCAGTATTCTAATAAATAGAGATAAAAAGGCTACAATAACAAGACAACAAATGAGCCTCCATGCATGGGCCAAATTTTTTGCTTATAATAACGAACATTTTTGCAGGCCTTTGTGTAGATCAGAATCAAACTAAAAATAAAAGTACAAATCAATAAAATCTAAATGTTTTTGTATTTTCTCTCTTTTTTTTTCTTTTTTTTAAATATTTTTTGTGAAATCAAACTAGATGCTTAAAACGTCCATCCACATCGTGATTCCTTAAACAAATCAACGATATCTCTTGATTATTTTGCAGCTAAAGTTCGTTCTAAGATTAGGGGACTCAATAATATATAGGTAAACTTTGATTTATTTTTATATAAAGTGAAAAGGATCAAGAAAAATATTCTAGTTGTTCAAGCAAGATACAAAAGATACTATTTAAGTTATTTAATGTTTAAAGTTTTTTTAATTTTCATTATATTGTCAGCTCTGACCAAAATAAAATTATACATTTGAATTCTTGATCTTGATCCACCTAAAGTTGCATGAAACACGGCCACTTTCACGAGGTATGGCTTGCACTGATTTCGTTCTTCATATTCAACTATGATTGATTGATTGTGAAAATAGATTTAGTTAATATAAACATTAAACAGTAGTAAAATATGTCAATTTATTTTTTGCCAATTATATTTCTCTTTCATTTAAAAAACTTAAAGATTTCATATTTTTTCTAAAGTGGGATTTGTCGTTGTATAAATTCTCCTAGTTAATAGCTAAATAAAAATATGATTCCTTTCATGGTAGAGCAAATATTGTGGCCTTGTTTATATAATTATAGGGAAATAAAAATGCACGGCTTGCATGGATGACTCTCTAATCCCTTGTATTTCAAGAAACAAACGATCTTGAGCTAGAATCCAATTAATAATGCGATTTTTTTGTTATTTCTTGAAAAAAAAGATCGAATCATGTGATTTTTTGGCGGGCATCTACTTTACGGTTCAATCAAATAGAATTGAGAAAATAATATCTTATAGAAGAGAGAATTTCTTTCTATTTTTATTTACAATTGAGGAAAAATTAGCTTTAACTTACTTTTCATCTACCTTTAGTTATTCTCATTGTGATGCTACAACAAAACAAAAAAATTTATTGTGATGCATCACCTCATAAGATGAGGCTCGTATATTTCAATCATCAGATGATGTGATTATTTGTTTGTAGTATGTCTTTACTTTATAATTACTTCAATATATTTTAGAATAGATAAAAAACTACAAACTTAATACAAAAAATTTGCATTTGGATGTGGGGCTTTAGAACCCACTCCAAATTTCCTAAAAAAAATATTTTAGAATATTGTATTATATTATATTAACGACATGATTGTTGTTGTTGTCATTCATTGAGTTTATACTAAACTGTCATCTAATTATTTTATCATTTGAAATTAATTCAAATAATAATTTAAATAGAGCCTAAAAAAAATAATAATAATTTAAATAGAAGGGAAAGTTCAAATATCAAAGCACAATTTTGTTTTTCTCAAAAAATTATTAATTCATAATCCTATATTGTATTTTCATGATGAAACCTACATTGGACTTCATGTTGGTATGGTGCCTTATTTTTTTTCGTGTAAGTATATCAATATGGAGAAGAAACATGTAAAAAAACAACTTAATATTCCATCCTACTAACATTTGTTGGGATCAAAATACCCTTTATTAAAGGTATTTTTATATTTTATTTTCTTCAACATAAATTAACAAAAATATAGGGGTTTTGAAATTTTCTTATTTGAATAATTCATGCCCCCAAATAAGACTTAAGATAACTACCAAAAGTGGACCTATCTTGAAACTCATATCGTTTGCTTTATTCCTTTATTTTCTCTTTTTTCCAGTGTAAAGCATATCTCTCTGAAAGCTACACAAAATATAAATATACCCAAAAAAAAGGAGTTATTTTTGGAATTATCTTGAAATAAAAAGAATTAAAAAAATCTCGCTTTTGTGTTTGAGTTTGTATAAATATCATAATATCCAAACTCTAAAAGTTTGAAATTATTGGCTTTTTTATTTCGAAATTTTGGGAGTTGAAAATTGATTTTCTTTCTACCATTTTTCATTAACTTGACATGAAAAAAACTATATTTTAAACTCCAAAATAGAAAAGTAAAAAATAATTCGAATAAAATAAAAAAAATCAAAAACTTTATTTGTATAAATTCAAAGATGAAATAATTGTTAAAGTCACCAATTCAAAAAAAAAAACGAAATTGTTAAATTCACAAGTTTTTTTTATTATAAGACTATTTTTGAAAGTAACTTCAGAATAAGTATCACAGTACTGTGGCCAATCTTTATTTTAAAATATATAATTAAGTCAAATGTGTACACTGTAATATGACATATATCACAATAAGTAGTAGTTCAAAGTGGCATTTTCAAGAAATGGACTTTATTCAATTATTCATAATAATATTCTTGGAAAAAAGGAAGACTCAAAGCACACGCTTCTTATAAACACATTTGATGTAGAGATATTTTTGTTTCAAAAGAACAGAAAACGACTCTATATAGTAGGCAATTAGAATGTTACAGTTCTCTCCATTGTATTTGACTGACACTTCCATTGTTTATCTAGTGCATTATGTTCAATATTACAAAGGAAGTGGAGTTCTTCATTAATATTTCAATGGAGAAACTAACTAGTCATCATCTAAAACGAGAAAAGAACAACAGCGGGTAAGCAAAAAGACTCCATTTCCCGAAAATGCCCTCCTACCAAAAAGTATTTTTAAATAATTTACAAAGGAAATTGTTTCTAGACCCAGTAAATTTCCTATTTATAATAGACTTTTTTCGGGTGGTGGTGGTTTTAATAAAAAAAAGTGTTTTTTGGATGTGGTGTTGAAATAAAAAAAAGGGAAATCATTCGCACGCCTCAAACATCAACAAATTATATTTTTATACTATTTTTAGTTGTCTATCATATTTTTATATGGAAGTAATTGAAAAAATATTTTTATATGTTCATTCTATCTTATCAATATATATATTTTTTTTATAATTTTGTTATACCTTTCTAAAATTTCAGCGTATTGGATGTTAAATATGTTGCTTATCAGATCTCATAAAAAAAGTTTATTTTGGTTAGTGTTATTAAAGTAAATTTTTGCATCAAATGTGGAGCCTAAAGAAAATGAGCAAATGTAATATAGGAAAATTTTTATTTTTGGTTATTTAAATTGATTTTATTCATTTACGTTATCTTTTAGTTTTTTCATTTACCTCTCTCAAGCTAGTTTTTCCATCTCTAAACATGAATATATTTTTCTGAGTAAAAAACATGAATAATTATAACTCTCTCTCTCTCTCTCGCTTCACTTTGTCTTCTCTTCTATTTTATTTTTATTTTTTTTCCTTAACTCTAACAATAAATAAATTAACAATCATGTAATCATGTCTTATTTTTTCTTAAATTCCTCAAAAGAGGAATATTAACACAATTTTCTTTCATTCTTTTTAAATAACAATCTACATTAATATCAAATATTATATCACTAAATCTAGTCAGCAGAACAGGTCATTCATTACCACTGATAACATCTAATTTAATAGATATAGGAGGCAAGATGAACAAAATTTAAACGACACTTCTAACAAAAAAAATGAAATAAAAATTAATCAAATGAGAGTAAATAAAGAAAATCAAAATTTTGTGGCAAAAAAGATAAGACTTTTATCATGTAATAAGTAATGCATTTATATTGAAATAAAAAAATTATATAATATCCCTACTGATTGTATACTAGCTATAATAATTAATACACCAAACTGTATCACTTTTAGATAATAAAACATAATAAACAAAATAAAAAATTTGGAAACGATACAAACAAAATAAAATAATGTAACAATTGGTACGCATGCACTTCCTTTATTGTATATTTTTATTGTATTTTAATCTCTTACTCCAAACAAGAATAAAATTGTGTGAAATAGGACCTCAAGTTAATACTTACATTTGCAAGGGACTCTAAACAAAAAAAAAACAAGAATTAAAGGTACGCTTTCTCATCAATAAAAACTAAAGTAAATACCAATTTTATACTACAATAGACCAAATTTTATCACTTTTAAATAGCAAAACATGTATGCAAAAAAAAATTAACTGTAGAAACAAAACAATATAATATTAAGTAGGCATGCACTTTCTTATTGTACACAGTGACGAGGTGGGTATCTATTTGTTAGGAGACTAAAAAAATTTCTCATTACTGATTTATACTGTGCAAAATTTTTATGAGGGAAAAATAAATAGAAATACATGTATGAAATTTTCTACACTAAAATATTACTGATGAAAGACATGGCCCCAATTCCTATAAAGCTCTGATTGTATGTTTCTCATTGTTAATTCCTTATAACAACAAAATAAAATTGTAAAACAGGACCCAGAAGTAAATATTTACATTTAAAAGGGCATATGAACAAAAAAACAAGAATTAAAGAAACGTTTTCCCATCAATATACTCTTTCAATGATTCCATTCCACTTCTCTCTTTTCTCCCTTCTATATCGGGCAGAGAGTCGTCTCCCTCTCTCTTCTCTCTCTCTCCACTTTCCAGAATTCAAACTCAACATCAAAGAAGAAACGGATAAAAAGGAAGGAATAAGAAACTACATATCCATGGCGGCACCTGTAGCTTGCCCTTTTTATTTATTCGTTATATTTTTATATTTCTTCTTCTTGGTTTTCTTGCCTGCTTATTTCATGTTTATTTCAATACACAGCTCATTAATGGCGAAGCAAGATCTCATGAGAGTGAACCTGAGCCGTCTGATGGGTTTGTAGCGGTGGATATCAGTGCTCTATCAGCCCTCTCTGATGAACCAGCTGTATTTACTCTCTTCCTTTCAATCTCATTAACTTAATAAAATACGACTTGAACGCTGAAATTGTATATTTATTGCAATTTTTGAGGGATTTGATTTTAATTTTCAATTTGGACAGAACAAGAAGATGATGAGAACCATGTCAAGGAAAGGAGGCGATACCAATTGCACCGGTCAGTCTTTCCTTCTTCTCCTTTCCCATTAAATATATACACCAAGATACAAAAAGTATTGTTTGACTACTAAAATCTTTATTGTTTTTCCTAGAAAAAAAAAAATCTTTATTGTTTCATACACTTAATGCTGTACTAACATTTCTATTTGCAAAAAGATCTTTGAAAAAGCAAAAGAGAATTAAATTGAGTCTATTTTGTAGGCGGACACGTGGCGGGTGACAAACAGGACGTCCATGTACACGTGGCAGTAGCTAACGACGACCACACCAATGGCCACACGGGATTGGTCTCACCGAATCCGGGCAGAAAGTTCAGGCGGATGAACAGCCGGCGGCTTCCGGCGCCGTGGCTGAATCCAAGAAGAGTTCTTTTCGTTTTTGCTACTCTGTAAGTAAATGACTGAAATAGTAGCCTTTTTATATTAGTTTATTTCTTTTTTGAAGGTTTGTAAGTTTATATCTTATATGAAAAGATAAAAATATCCTTTGTATATGATTTTCTTATGTGATTTTAAGTTTATTTCTTATATGGAAAAACCAAAGTAACCTATGTATATAATTTTCTGATGTGATTCTGTCAGTTTCTTTCTCATATGAAAATATGAAAATATGAAAATTGAAAATAATTTTCTTATGTAATTTTGCAAGTTTTTTTATATGAAAATACTAGAATACCCTTTATACTTTTCCTTTTTTTATGTGATTTTGTCAACTTAGGCATTTGTGAAACTTAATTAGCCTATTGAAAATGAGAACTGAATGATTAATTCTAGATTTTTGATGCATTTAAAGACCAACGACTATTTTATGAGCTATAGGAAATTTTGGTATGAATTTACCCCAATTTGTCTGTACTAAGATTCATGCCTTTTAAATGCAAACAACAATTTTAATTAACTTCTTTTAGAAAAATAAAATGATCAATGTTATATCTTCATGCATTTAAAAGACCAACTACCTTTTTTGTGCTAGAAGAATTTTGGTGCCAATTTTCCAGAATTTGCCCATCCTAAGATTGACTCGTATTTAATGCAATAATCTATTTATATTAGTAATTTGAATGAAATAACCGAATTTATTTCTATTTAATAATTTGATTAATGTGATATGTAATATTTATTATTTTTTTTAATGTAGGTCAAGTATGGGTACTTTAATTTTGCTATATTTCACTCTCTCAATGGGAAAAATGACGAGTAAAGATAGCAATGCACGGTGACCCAGTACATGTTTGGCGAAATTGTTGTTTCCTTTTGGACATTTTGTATATGTATGTATTTATATCTTGGTATCAAAAATAGGTTTTGTAGAGAGAGAGGCTAAAAATTGGTACCGAGTGGAAAAAAATGTTAAGAGGAAGAGGGAGGAAGGGAGAGAGAGCAAAATTATAAAAAGGAATATGAGATTATTATGAATACATAATTTGATGGTAAATTACTAAGGCCTTGTTTGGTGTCGAGCAAAAGAGGCACAACCCACAACAATGACTAAGGTAAATAGTTCTAATTCTACATGTATAGTATGCGGCCTTGCTGTTTTCTATTTTTTCTTCAAAAAAAAAACAAAAACAAAATGTGTTTGGCTAAATGACTTTGTTTTAATTTTTTTCTGTTCAAATGACAAAAAATAAACAGGATTTTTGAATTAAGAAAAAATTATTTTTTTTTTCTATTTTTCATTGCCAAACCTATAAATATCCAAAACCACACAAAAATAATATGGTAGGCACTAAAAAAGAATATTGACCTTGCAACATTGTATTACGCTAAAATAGGCGTAAAAAAAAAATTTTGACCGTAAAACTTTATATCCACTAAAAAAGTTAACTTGACACTAATTAAAAATATTGACTATGAAATTTTATATTATAGTAAAAAAAAAAGTAATTTATCACTGAAAATAATATAATGATATAGAAAAAAGTTTATTAATACTGAAATCTTTACATTCACACTGAAATGGTATATTGACACTCGAAATGATATATGCCGATATTAAAAATGATATATTAACATTTTTTAATACTAAAAATGATATATTAACATTTTGATACAATAAAAGGAATATATTTTCATTGAAAATAGTATATTGACATGGAAAATGATATATTGACATTGTAAATGATAGATTGACACTGAATACTCAATAGATTGATATCGAAAATAGTATATTAACTTTAAAAATGATTATTGAAAATAGGATATTAATACTCAATAATGATAAATCAACATTATAAATGGTACATTGACACTTGAAATGATATATTGGTACTTAAAACGGTATGTTAATACTGAAAATATTATATTGATACTATAAACGGTATATTGGCGCTGAAAACTTGATATATTGATTCTGAAAATATTATAAATTTGCATTTGATAAAATAGTAACTAGAAAAAAAATATTATCAGTTTTAAAAACAAAAAATAGTTTTTTTGAAAACAAAAATAGAAAAACAGAAAACTGATTTCTATTTTGTAAAAAACGAAAAATAGAAAAAATGAAATGATGCCAAACGAGCCATAATGTGTTTGTTTATTTTTATGTTATATTTTGGTACAAGGTTAAGTCTAATTAATTTGGACTGAGGCAATTGGGTTCAAATTTAGATAATGTGTTTGTTTATTTTTATTTTATATTTTGGTACAAGGTTAAGTCTAATTAATTTGGACTGAGGCAATTGGGTTCAAATTTAGATCTTAATGAATTTGGACTTAGATTATAGGCTCAACTTTAAATTTCAATTTATTTGAACTAAGATTAGTGGGTCAAACTTAAATTTCAGTTTATTTGGACTGAGATAGTCCAGTTATTTATTTATGGTCAGGAGTACAGTGTACTGCCCCGTCGCACGAACCCTTTTGACTGCAATTTTTATATTACGTCACCGCATGTGGCTCTCACAAGCACAGCCAAAATGGCTCAGCACCATTGTCTTTTTTCTTTTTTCATTGCAATTTAATCTTCTGTGACACTTAAGTGCAATGAAATATAATATGAGTTGGATAAATTAGATAAATATAAACATTATACAAACATGAAATAAATAGGGCCAATAAAAATGTACAACGTACTGGGTTATGAATTATGAGTAGCTATATAACATAAGAGAAACCTAAAAAAATTAAAATGATCATTGATAAAAGAATAAATATTTTTAGATTACCAAATTAAAATGATCATTTGAAACATAACAAGTTCTTTCCTTTCATGCTAACGAATTTAATTAATTAAATCTGAAGCGGAGCAAGATCACATCTAGTAATATATAAAGAAAATGCTAGTTATAGTTCTCATTCTCAGATTTCTTGGTCAACTAAACTTAATTCCCTCTGCACGTTGCTGATAATGCTATTTTCTTTTCTTTTAAGAAATATCAACTTTTTTATTATACAAAACAAACATCAACTATATAATTTTGGCAATCTTAAATTTTCTTCAATTTCTTATGCTGCTGAAATAGAAGAAATGAAGCATAAATGCGTCATTCATTTGTTTGTTATTTTAATTGTATGTTTCAAACAAATCATGAAATTTTTTTATAATAAGCAAGTGAGACATATCATGAATTTAGCATGCTCTTTTCATACTTTTGATAATTCAGTCAGTTAGAGTAGTCATTTAGTTTAAATGAACTCAATGATTTCCGTGCTTGATGCTTGCAAGCACTGTTATTAATTCAACTCTGACAAATTGCAACCTAAAATCTTCTAAATCCAGTCATAAGTTAAACTAGGGGAAAAAAAACACCCCAAAAGCATGCAAATTTTGTAAATTGGTCCAAATTTAAATTTAATGATTTCGGACTAAGATTGATGGGCCTCCAATACTATTTTCTTACCTTTGTTTTTTCCTTTTTTAGACCCATATAAACCTCTCTCTCTATCTCTCTTTTGATTCCGGATTGAGAGACAAAGCCATTGATTTTTAGCACCGCCTCTCTCGACATTTCCATAGATGGATCAAAAAACAAACATGTCAGATGATTTTTCTTGAAGAATTGGCGCTATTGGAAGAAACCCAATACCAAAAAGGATTCAAAGAAGGAGGGACGGCTTAGTCTCAGGCAAAGCAGAAGCAAAAGACGTCGGCTTAAAATTCGGTTTCCAAACAGGGAAGGAATTAGGGTTTTACAAGGGCTGTTTTAACATATGGTACTCGATTTTGTGAATCGACTCTCAGAGTTTTTCTTCTAGGGTTTGCAAAAACATCGAGAAATTGGGGGAATTCGTGGAGATGTTTCCGTTGATCAGCAGGGGCGGCCCTGACCTTTTGCTTTCCCTAGCCCGAATTGTCAATAGTTCCAAATTTTTTTTTCCGAGATATTGCCCCCAAAATATAAAATTGCAAAAGAGAGCAAACATTAACTTATAATATACATTTTTAACATTTATTAGAGCTAAAAACAAGAATTATCATGTATTCTCAGTTCCCATATAGAGGCCACAATGGCAAGCGGTCTTTCTGATCACATACTCGTTGCTCTTTTTATATATTATGAAACCCATAATTGTGTTTACCAAGCAGCTTTTTATTTGTGAACTTAATTCTTATTCTTCTTTTTGGACAATTTGTCAAACATTTTATGTGCTTGAAAAGAAAACATAAGTTAAATGAAAAATACTAGAATGAAGAAAAAAAAACAGGTGCAATTGTTAACTCCTGGCAATTAGCATTTCTTGTGTCAAAGTACTCTTCTTGCTAGTTCCCACGAAATGAGTATCAGCTTATTTTGTGGTGTCTGTAGACACCTTTTCAACCATACCTAATACCTTCCATTATTAGCCAATTATACATGGATTTTTAAGAATATGATCAACTTGATTCAAGACTCCACATAGTATACTCACTGCTTTGACCTCTTTGTGTTGTTAATGGTTGCTGAGAAAGTATTTTATATCGAGAGATTGGTCATATAATTCTTGCATGACTGTTACTTGATCATACATTGGTGCACCGGTGATATCCAATTTATTTTTGCAAACGAGAACACATCTTAATTGTTATAATCTGTTCTTCGATTGTTCCAATTTCAAAACCAAAACTAAAAATTATAGAAACTAATTTTGGTTCCGGGCCTTTGGTCTTCTATTTATTTCTTTTTTTGCCTTTTTTCTTGGTTTAGTGACTTTAGTCTCCGGTCCAACTTGCTAAACAGGGAAGGAAAGACAAGTCTTGATTCCTCTCCAATGGGTCATAGTGTGCCATCTCCAAACAAGACCAGTGGGCAGTCTTCATTCAAATTGATTCCTATTGCAACTTTATGTCTCCAGTTTAAATGAAATGGAAGTCATAAGAAGTTCTTTTGCCATATATCTTCACTTCTCATAGCGTGTTGACGGCAGCTCTTTGGGCTATTTATATGGAGTCCAAACTAATTTTTTTTCGGTAAATTTTCGTATGACATCCCTTCTGGTAGGTACGATGGAATGGTCTCTATCAGAGATGAGGCTAATAAGCTCCCAGCTGCGTTCTTCAACCTCACTCAGCTTAAGGGTAGTTTCGCGTCCGTTGGACTCTCAACTGATGACTTGGTAGCTCTCTCAGGGGCGCACTCAATTGGACGATCACATTTACTCGTTCTTCAAGAGCCGTCTCTACCCCACCATTGACCCCACCGTGGATCTTGGATTCGGGTCGTTCTTAAGGCCCCAGTGCCCGGAAGATGCAACGATGAATGGGGTTGTTCCTCAAGATTTTGTTACACCAAACGATCTCAACAAACAATGCTACGACAATGTTAAAACATGCAAGCCTCTTTTTTTCTCAGATTGGAGTCTGTTGACTAGTCCGGAAACTCATAGCCTTGTGGAAAGGTATAGCATGGTTCCAGGGCTCTTTGAGGCGGATTTTGGGCAATCCATGGTGAACTTGGGTAACGTTGGTGTGCTCTCTCAGTGTGATGGTCAGATCAGGAAATCATGCCGTTCCCTGAACTAAGAATTAGTGTTGTTTGTTCAACTTCGTTGTTAAGATTTATCTTGCATTTTGATTTGTTGACATATGCTACTTTTGAATGTTTCTCTTTTCTGATTCAATGGAAGAGCTCAAAGTCTCATTTTCATCATCTGATATCATGATTTTGAGTGTTTTGTCATGTATTTTTTGTTTAATGTTGATTTGTATTGTTTTTTTTCTTCTAGTTTTCTATTTTTAATGAAATCTATTTTGCCAAGTTTCTTTGTTTGTATGACTATAAATGCGTTTTTACTGTTAGAATAATAATGGGAAGTGTATAATTTTGTACTTCATTTTTTATATGAATGTTGGTTGTTATATCTTTTGCTCCTGCTGTAGAAGTTCATTAAGAGCTCAGTCTTTTCACCATTCAGAATGAGCTCGTCTACATATCTAAAGCAAAAATAATCAAGACATGAACAACATATATCATATACTGCACCGAGACCTACGATCTGAATTTGATTCTTCATGCTTCCTTCACCATCTATTCTCGGCATGAATGCTTGGACCCAGATGGGAGTAAATTTAGCGCCTTTGTTTTCAAAATACTTCTCAATCCAGCCTTGCATCATCTACCAGATAAAAATTATGGTCTTTAACCTGGTTGGTTAAGTATTATGATTATAACCTCAATTCGTGCAGACATTTCTCCTCAACACACTTAAACTTTCGCAAAAAGTTTAAGTGTAAATGAAAAAGTTTTGTCAAAATAAAAATTAAAAATAATAAAAAGAAAAGTACGACCTGACATAACGAGTTGCCTCTCGCCAAGCGCTCCCGTTTAACGTCTCGAGCCCGACGCGTGTTTATTCACTTTTCCTCTTCTGCGCCGTTTGGCGCTTCGCCCAATTCTTGCTCGTCAAACCATCGCGCGTCATGATTTTCGTAAAATGCCTTTAAGCGGTGGCCGTTGACTTTGAATGCGTTCCCTCCTTCCCTAGAGATTTCAAACACTCCAAAGGGAACAATAGCTATATGCCTCTTTATATAGGAGAGAGTCACACTAATTACCAAAATACATTGTCTAAATTATAGATACAATTACTTAAAATACAATCCAAGCATGGAAACAATCCACATTCTTCCATTGTTTAAATATTTCCTAAATATTTATTTTCATAGTCTAATTATTCTCTAAATAATATTACCAAATAAGAAATAGTTTATTGAGAGATTTAGAGCCTTACGTAACAGATTATATAATTTTTCCTGATAATAAAGCTCTGGTCAGATTTCTTACTTTCAGTTGCATGCACACTGAATGCTGTATTACTTACCTTCTGCTAGTTGCATTCCCTCTCAAATTCCTTTTCTTTCTCAAAATCAGTCAACAACTTGAATAACTATTCGTTTATTCAGACCACTTGTACCAGTATTATGGGTTCAATTGAGGATCTAAAATTACCATATCAGTACTAGCACCAATCATTAGGGTTCAAATGAGGCTAAAAAATTAGTAACTTGTACTAATTATTTTGAGAGGTGTTTTTCAAAGAGTTTGACTTAATTAAGAACAAATTCAAATTTTTATTGACAAATATCAAAATTGCTCTTACTTAATGATGATTCTTAACTTAATACTTTTTTTCATTTATTATTCCTTCCTAGTAATGACTAATTAAATCTTGCAAAAATAAAAACATCGTGATTCAATATTCCAGTAATTTATTTTGTGATGACAACAGATTTAGATTTTTTTTTTAATCTTTGACTGTGACTTTTATTTTATTAGTATTATTAGTATAAAAGAATTTCTTATTCATGTAATGAATTTTAATGTTATATTATTAATACTCATATAAAAAAAATTCAAATAATACTTCATCTAAATATAGAGAAAAATACTACTAGCACATAACAACACATATTTATAAATTCACGGTCAAATATATAAAATAAAATAGCATATTCATTGAGTCATTTGTTAATAGATAGCAAAAATAACATAGAAAATCGAACTAACATAAACGAACAACATAATATGACAAATAATACGTAAATATTTCATGATCCATCAATTGCATAATATGACAGAAAAGAGGTAATAAATCTATTTACTCTCTTTTCATTGCATGATTTATTTGCTAAATTTAAGGAGAAAAATAAGATCAATATAAGTAACAATTTAATAATCGTCATTAATAAGGATAATTTTGGTATTTGCCAAACAAAATTTGAATTTACTGTTGGCTAAGCCAACTAAGCTCTTTAAATAGTATCTCTCATTATTTTTTTTCTAATTATTCTGGTCTTACACACCCACATGTTTTAATGCAGGTTTACTTCAATAAAGATCAAGTTTAATTTACACATAAAAGTATAAAATAGTATAAAACAACTCAATTTACAAATATCACACATCCAATATCCAACAGCTCAAAAGCATCTATTACATCAAATTAGAGGACTTAAATCCCAACTCCTCAATAAACATTTCAAGATTGACTCTAATCTACTCTGGATTCATTTCTCCTAATAGCCGGACAAATACACTTGAATTATTTTCTTCAGCAGCAATGTGCAGAAAATTCCTTCCATGGTAATCCAATAACTCCGCAGAATCAAGACATCTTTCCACGAAAAGAAGAACCATTTTCAAATGGCCTTTGCGAGCAGCTAAATGAATTGGAAATACTCCATTGTATTGTGAATACGCCAGAGAATCATCATTTTCCAACAATAGTTTGTCTACGTCTATATTGCCAACCAACACTGCACGATGAATAGGAGAGCTTGTAAAGATGTCAACTGAATTTGGCGTTTCTAGCAGTCTCTCAATTGTTCCTGGAAGAGAAGTGTCAATTAAAAGTTGGCTCGAGGAGATTTGAACAAGATAATAAAAAGTCAACAAAAATATGAATGATTACCTTCATAATGTAGCAAGAAATAAACTCAAATTTCAGATGTTCATACCTTCTCTTTCCCTTTCATGGGTAGAGTCCGATGCAGTACGTTTTGTTCTAGAACAGTATATTCTCGGATCAATCTTTTGATCGGGCAATTTTCCAATCATGCTTGCAACCACACCACAGTCCCCTCGATCAATAGCCACATGTAATGCACAAATACCATCACAGTCAACTTCATAAGTCAATTCTGGATCGATCGTCATCAATTGGTTGATGATGCCTTTGTGGTTGTGTCTGGCTGTCTTGTGTAAGGCCGTCTTTCCATGCTTATTCTTGTTTCTAAGAAAATACAATGAGCTTAATGATTGTTTCTCCTTCCCCGGCCTTTGCAGCACAGTGGAGAGGCGTCTCAAGCATCTTGTTGCGAGCTCTCAAAAGGGATCCATCTTAGATGCAAGCACATCATGACCATAGGAACATAGTATGTGAAGAACCGAGCTGCCCATAAAAGTAGCACTTTGAAGGTGCTTGCAGCTCTCACCCTCCGTTGATGACTCAATATTCACGGTAGTGGTTGATATGATCTTCTTCCAATCTCAACATTTCAACATTAGTTCCTCTTTGTTGGAAATGATGTTTTGTTTTTCTTTTGCCTTGATGTTGGAAAGATAATTTCATTGGCTAATATGGGATGATTGGGAACTAGTCTATTTTTTTAGGAATTAGACTTGAGGAATTGGAGTGATTGAGGGTAGAGGTCGGTTCACTCGTATACTGCTGACACATGGAGAATTTTTATGATTCGCTGGGAAGAAGTTAGCTTAGGATAATCATTAACAAATCAATTCATGCAGAACGGACAAATTTTGAAACAAAATAATTGGATTATATATTGTAACCTTCATTACCAAAAACTCATCTCTTGATCTCAAATAAGTTGTTGGTCAACAAGCAAATATATAAATAATTCTACAAAGAACTGCCCTTGAACTAGGGGTGAAAACGGTTTGGATACGGTTCGGATCGGGTCATACCATATCCGTATTCATATTATTTTTTCGAATCCAAATACGAATACAGATAGTCCGGATATGGATTCGATTCAGATATATGTATGGATACGAATATGATCCGGATATTATCATATACGAGTACGAATACAGATTCATTTCGGATATTTAAACGGATATATTAATATACTAATGGATCATATTCTTCTAAATATTTAACTATTTATAACGATAAATCTAATAAAATATAATAATTTCTAAGGGAAATTTGAAGAAATGCTAACAAATAATAATATGGGTATAGATAATATCCGTATTCGTATCCGAATATGATAAAAAAAAATCAAATATCCGTATCTGTATCTATGTAGATATCCATATCCGTATCCGATATATAATAAAATATCCGAAAACGAATATTATCCGAATAATAAATTATTCGGATTCGGATATTATCAGGATCCGTATCCGTATCCGGGAACTAAATTGACCAAATCCGTATTCGTATCTGAATAAAATTATCCGTATCCGATCGGATACGGATATTTTGATTCGAATACGAATATTTTACGGATACAGTTACCGGTCGGTTGGATAATACCAGATCCGTTTTCACCCCTACCTTGAACCCATGACTATAGCAAGGCCTTTGGTATTTTCAAAGGGACAAATCTGAAACAAATGAACTATTAATAAATATGCTATACGATTAAAATATTTATTTAAATACCTACGGTCTCATTCTTATGATTTAGATTTAGATACCATCTTGAGCTGAAGAATTGGTGTTAAATGAATCTACGTAAGTTTTAACAATCCATCTAATCCAAAATAAATTAAAAACTGCACCGTTATTGTCAGCCCAACAGGACAACAAATGAGCAGTCATGCATGGGCCAATAATTTTCGATTTTTTTTTCTAAATACAACTATTTAAGAAAATAAATCAATAATTACCGTCACTTTGAAAATAATTAAAAAACTACCATTTCCGTCACTATGAATGACGGAACAGATTTTGTTCCGCCACTCATACTGGCGGAACATGATATATTTTTAATTTTTCTTAAAAAATCTTAATTACGCTAAAAAACATTGTTCCGGAACAAGTTAAATTTTTAATTTTCGGTGATCCTTAAACGGATTCTGCAAAAAAAAAAAATTAATGTACACTGTTTCGCCACTGAGAGTGGCGGAACAGTATTTTTTTTAATTTAATATATATTTTTTTTTTATAAATTTTCAGAGTGTTTTTAGGGGCAAAAAAATATAAAATAGGTTATTCCGCCAAGCTTTTTGCCGGAGCAAAAACTTCTATTTTTATTTTTTGACTAATTTCTTTTCTAAATTTGCAGTCAACGCTAAAAATTAATCTGTTCCACTAAGGATTCTGGCGGAACACGCCCGAGCCATTTAGCAGCATTAAATAATCCTAATTAGGAGAAAAAATAAACCCTATAGTCTCTCATTTTTGTAGTGATTTCTAAATGACATGAATTTTATATTTGATGGAATTTAGGGTTCTAGACAAGCAGTTCTAATTCGAGTCACAGTTGATAGATGCGCGTTTTATAATTGCCGATTTCTCGATTGGCAGGTAATTAATCATCACATAAATATTTTTTTTTTCTTTTTTCTATCCCAACATGAAATATATTATCATTGTTATTTACATAGGTTTTTTTTTTCTCCTAATTAGGATTATTTAAGGCTTCTAAATGGCCCGGACGTGTTCTGCCAGAACCCTTAGTGGAACAGATTAATTTTTTAATTTTTAGCATTAACTACAAATTTAGAAAAGAAATTAGTCAAAAAATAAAAAAAAAGTTCTTGTTCCGGCAAAAAGCTTGGCAGGACAACCTATTTTATATTTTTTTGCCCCTAAAAACACTCTGAATATTTATAAATAAATAAAAAATTAAAAAAAATATTGTTTGAACAGTAATTTTTTTTTTCTTTTTTGCAGAATCCGTTTAAGGATCACGGAAAATTAAAAATTTAACCTGTTCCGCCACCACTAGTGGCGGAACAGTGTTTTTTAGCGTAATTAAGATTTTTTAAGAAAAATTAAAAATATATCATGTTCCGCCAGTATGAGTGGCGGAACAAAATCTGTTCCGCCACTCATAGTGGCGGAAATGATAGTTTTTTAATTATTTTTAAAGAGATGGTAGTTATTGATTTATTTTATTAAATGGTTGTATTTAACAAAAAAAAATCATAATTTTCTTCCTTATAATAACCACATTTTTGCAGGCCTTTATGTAGATCATAATCAAACTAAAAATAAGTACAAATCAATAAAATTTTAATAATTTTGTGGAAGTCAAACTATATCTGGTTAAAACGTGCATCCATGTCCTGATTCTTAATCAAATCAACGGTATCTCTTGATTATTTTGCAGCTAAAGTTCGTTCTAAGATTAGGGGACTTAACAACATACAGGCAAACTTTGATTTAATGTTATATATAGTCTTTACTTTCTTATTCAAGTGGTTCTTTCAGCTCCTCCTTATTTTTTTTATTTTTATTTTTATTTATTTGTATTTGTATTTTTCTTTAATTGATCGACTGTTAGATCACTAGACTTTGTAACCTTAAGCTCAACAACTTTTATTGAAGAGCTAAATTATTAATATATTCACAGGAATGTCCAGGCTAGACCAGGATCCTGCCTTCAAAAATAAATGTTATATATACTAGTTTACATCCTGAAAAAAGTGAAAGGATCATGAAAAATATTCTAACTAGTTTTTCATACTAGATATAATTTTATTTTGAAATTTAAGATAAAAAATATGTAAGTTATATAATGTTTTAAATTTTTTATTTTCATTATACTGTCAGCTCTGACCAAAATAAAATTATACATTTGAATACTTGATCCACCTAAAGTTGCATGAAACACGGCCAGTTTAAAGAGGTGTGGCTTGCAGCCTTGCACTGATCTCGTTCTTCAATTTCAACTATGATTGATTGATTGTGAAGATAAAGTTGGTCAATATAAAAACTAGTAAAATATGTCAATTAATTTTTTGCTAATTATATTTCTTTTTTATTTAAAAAAAAAGTTAACGATTTCATTTCTTTTTTCTAAAATGGTATTGCGTTGCCCAAATTCTCCTAGTTAATAGCTAAATAAAAATATGATTCCTTTCATGGATAATTATGTGGCCTCGTTTATATCATTATTGTTGTAGTGATTGTAGGGAAATAAGAATGCATGGCATGCATATGCATGACTCCAAACCCTTGTCATTCAAAAAACAAACTATCTTGAGCTACAATCCAATTAATAATGCAATTCCTTTTTTAGTTCTTGAAGAAAGAATCCAATCATGCAATTTTTAGAAATGAGAAAATATCTTATAGAAGATATTTTTTTACTTTTTTAAACTTAAGCTTTTGCTATTTTTATTTACAAGGGACGATTACTTATTTTTCATCTACCTTCAGTTATTCTTATTCTTAATGTGATGCATCACCTCAGATATTTTAATCATTAGAGGATAAGATTATTTGTTTGTAGTGCCTTTATTTTATAATTACTTCTATTTTTTTTTAAATATATTGAATTATCTTATATTAATGATGTGGTTTGTTGTTGTCATTCATTATTGAACTGATTTCATCTAATTATTTTATCATTTGAAATTAATTCAAATAATAATATAAATAGAAGACCCTCAAGCTTAGCCTCAAAAAATAATATAAATAGAAGAGAAAGAGTTCAATTATCAAAGTACAATTTTATTTTATTTTTTCAAAAAAATAAGTAATTTAATCAAGCTTTTTGTAATTATTCAAAAAAATCATAATAAAGCCTACATATAAATCCATTTGAATTTTATATTTACATTGGTTCCTTATTTTTTTTCCTTTAAGTGTATTAATATGGAGACGAAATATGTAAGAGATGAAATATGTAAAAAAATTAACTTAACATTCCATCCAACTAACATTTTTGGGTCAAAATATCCGTCATTAAATGCATTTTATAACATTTTTCTTCAACATAAACTAATAAAAATGGAACCTGATAGAACATGGCTGCTCATGACGGATCCAATAACAGTATATATAATTTATTTTCTAATAACAATATATACATAACAGTATATATAATTTATTTTCTAAAAACAATATATACATAAAAAGTGAAAACAATATATAAAATGGAAAACTGTATATAAAATGGGCAAAACAGTATATAAAAGTAAAAAATAAAAAATACACAAAGAATAAATAACAGTATATAAAATGACAAAATAGTATATAAAAAAAAAAGAAACAGTATATAAAATGAAAAAATAGTATATTTACAGTACCGTCGTGCTACAATGCCGTCGTGTTGTACATTTCTCAATAAAAATATAAGGGTATTGAATTTTTTTTATTTGAATAACTCATGCCCCAAATAAGACTTATAAGTACAAAACGTGGACCTATCTTGAAACTCACCTCCTTTGCTTTATTCCTTCTTTATTTTCACTTTTTTCACTGTAAACATATCTCTATGAAAAAGATTCACAAAATATAAATATATCCAAAAAGGAGTTTTTTTAATTATCTTGAAATAAAAAGAATAACACAAATCTCGCTTTTATATTTGAGTTTCTAAAAAGATCATAATTCCACTCTAAAAGTTTGAAATTATTAGTTTCGCTTTTTTATTTCGAAATTTTGAGAGTTAGAATTTTTTCTTTCTTCCATTTTTCATTAATTAACATGAAAAACTATTTCAAACTCCAAAATAGAAAAGTAAAAAAATAATTTCGGGCTTCATGAAAAATAAAAAATTTTATTTTATAATTTGAGAGATGAAATAATTGTTAAATTCACAAATTAAAAAAAATGTTAAATTCACAAGTTCTTTTTGTTATAAGGCCATTTTTTAAAGTAACTTCAAAATAAGTATCACGATTATGTGTAGCAATGGTGCGGGTAATATCCAAACCGATCGGTACCGTATCCGAAAAATATCCAGATCCAAATGAAAAAATTCGGATCCGCCCAAAATCGTATTAGAACCGGATCCGTTTTTACGAATACAAATTCAGATATGAGACTTCAAACATTAGGTCTGTATCCGGACCTGGTCCGGATATTTATCAAATCTTGGTATTCGTTTTCGAACTCATACTTTAAAATTTTGATATAATTTAATAACAAGATTATGAATCACAACATAGTTATATAGTATATTTGTATCGTTTTAATTACTGAAAAAGATCTGGATTCATATCCGACAAATCCGGACCATATCCAGATCCGTATAACGTATCCTGAACAGGAAAAAATTATGAATACAAACATTATACGAGCACTATACGAACCATTACCATGTCCCACCCCCACAATACTTACCTATCTACATTTTAAATTATATATGTCAAATTTGTACACTATAATATGACATATATCACAATAAGAAGTTCAAAATAACATTTTAAAAAAAAGTAGAGTTTATTCAATTATTCATAATATTATTCTCGAAAAAAGGAAGACTCAAAAGCACGCTTGTGATAAACACATTTGATGCAGATATATTTTTTGTTGTTCAAAAGAAAAGAAAACTACTATATAATCTTTACAGTGGGCATTTAGAATGTTACCATTCTCTCCATTCTTTTTATCTGGTGCACTATGTTCAAATATTACAAAGAAACTGGAGTCTTCATTTATATTCCAATGGAGAAATTAACAAGTCGGCATCTAAGACTCCAGTTTCCGAAAATACCCTCCTACCAGTAAATTTTTTTAAATAATTTAAAATGAAATTTTCAGTTTAAACCCAAATAAATTCCGTATTTTAAATAAGGACCTGACATGTCACAATGCAGTATAACAAGTCGAAATCATGACAACATTATATATATTTTGCTAACAGTATATATAGTTCATTTTTTGTAACATTATATATATATATAAGCTATGACAACAGTATATAAAAAATAATATTAAAACAGTATATACAAATTCTAAAAGTAAAAAAATACATAAAGAATAAAAACAATATATAAAACAGTAAAAACAGGAGTATCATTAGTTCAAATTCAGATTATAGGAAAATTCGACAATGACCTCACCATGAATTTTTTTTACATGTAGTGTCTATATTATAGGAAAATTTACAAATAACCCCCTAACTTTTCTGTATATTATGAAACCCCTATATAATTTCAGATTTACAAAAAAATCACTATGATCAATTTTTCATTTACCTAGCTCCTCCATCCACTTTTTCATTCAATCATTAGTTCAAATTTTTGAAATTCCCATTTTGCCCTATGAGAAAATGTTTTTCCAAAAATAAATTTTTTAAAAATATTTTCTGAAAAATAAATATTTTTTAAAATAAATAATTTATCTTTTTGTTAGAATTTCCTTAAAAAAATTTATTAAAACTGTTTTTAAGAAATATATTTTTCCTAAAAAAATTTAGAAACATTTTTTAAGAAATCCCTTTTTAAGATTTTTCTTCTAGGAGTTGTTTCTGAAAAATATTTTATCTTAGAAAAAAAAATTGGTTAGACTTTTTATAAAAAAAATGGTCAGAATTTTTTTTATGAAAAACAAAATCCCGAATACAATAATTATTTTTCAAAAAAAGTTTTCTGAAATAATATTTTTCAATTTTTTTTAAAACAATATTTATAGAAAAATTGTTTTACAACATTTAAAAATATTTTTTAATAAAAACATTTAAGAAATTTTTGTTAGAATTTTTTTAATGATTTTATGTTAAAAGATTTGATGATAAAGTTTTTTAAAAAATATATTTTTTAAAAATATTTAGGAAATTAGCAAATAACCCCCTAACTTCTCTGAATATTACAAACAATTATGACCACTCTTTTTCTAACAATTGTTTTGTGTTCTCGAAAAAAATATTAAAAAGGGATTTTGAAATTTTTTTGTTTTAAAAAAATATTTTTAGTAAAAATTTATTTCTTAAAAATAGTTCTTAATAAAAAAATCTAAGTAAATTTTTTGTAAGAATTTAAAAAAAAATAGTTGATAAAATATTTATTTTTAAAAATATTTACTTTTCGAGAAAATTATTTTTTAAGAAAATTATTTTTGGAAAAACATTTTATCATAGGGTCAAAAGGAGAATTTTAAATTTTGTAACTAATGATTGGATGGAAAAGTGGATGGGGAGTTTTTTTTGTAAATGAAGAGTTAATCATAGGATTTTGTTTTTGTAAATCTTAAAATATAGGGGGGTTTTGTAATATTCAGAGAAGTTTGGGTATTATTTGTAAATTTTCCTATATTATATATTGTTTTAATTGATTATATGTCACAAAACAATAAAACTTAGCGTATTATAAAAAAAAATTTAGAGAAAATATAGTAACATAATAAATTACTCCTACTAGTTTTTCACTCTCTAAACATGAATAATCAATAACAAAGCTTAATAGGGATTGGTGGGGCATTGGACAATGACCTCACCTTGAAATTTTTTGACATGTAGTGTATATATTATATATTGTTTTAATTGATTATATGTCACAAAATAATAAAACTTAGCATATTATAATTAAACCCTCCCTAAAAATTAAATGAAACATAAATACAAGAAAACATAGGAAAATTTTTCCTCCTCCACATTATTTCGGGTCAAGATTCACTCATGATTGGAACCTCTCTCTCCTATATCTGCCAGAATTTGTCTTTTTTTTATTGCTTTATCTATTTTTCTTAAAATCTTACAATAAATAAGTTAACAATTAGTCTCATCATGTCTAAATTTTTTATTCTTTTTAAATAAAAATCTACATTAATATGGAATATTATATCATTATATCTATTCAGCAAATCCAAGTAATTGATTAACATTAATCATGTCTCACTTAATGGATATAGGAGGCAAAGTGAACAATTTTTTTTTGATGTTCAAAGTGAATAAATTTTTAGTTGATGAGATAAATAAAAAGAATTTGTGGTAAAAAAGACAAGACTTTCATCATTTAATGGGTAATGCTTTTATGTTGAAAAAAATAAATCTATAATTTAACATTTCTAGTTTCGTTTGAAACTAAATACATACTGATTTTATACTACAATAGATCAAAACATATCAATTTTAGATAATAGAACATAATAATCAAATTTTTTTTGTAAACTATACAAACAAGATAAGACAAATATTACAATAACTTCTAGGGCATGCACTTTCTTATCGTATTATTAATCTCTTCTTCCAACAAAACATAAAATTGTGGAACACGACTTATAACTAAATATTTACATTTGCAAGGGACTCTAAACAAAAAAACAAGAAATTAAAGAAACGTTTTTCCAACAATACTCTTTCCATGATTCCATTCCGCTTCTCTTCTCCCCCTTTTATATCGGGCAGAGTCTCGTCTGTGTCTCTCTCTCGAATTTGAACTCAACTGCAAAGAGGAAACGGATAAAAAGGAAGGAATAAGAAACCACCATCCATGGCGGCTCCGTCCATCAATCCTGTATATATATTAACTACTTTTATTTATGCCTTATATATTCTACTCCATCTTCTTGTTATTCTTGCTTGTGTTGGAGCTTGCTTATTTCATTTTTATTTCATTACGCAGCTCATTGATGGCGAAGCAAGATCTCACGAGAGTGAACCTGAGCCGTCTGATGGGTTTGTAGCGGTGGATATCAGTGCTCTATCAGCCCTCTCTGATGAACCAGCTGTATTTACTCTCTTCCTTTCAATCTCATTAACTTAATAAAATACGACTTGAACGCTGAAATTGTATATTTATTGCAATTTTTGAGGGATTTGATTTTAATTTTCAATTTGGACAGAACAAGAAGATGATGAGAACCATGTCGAGGAAAGGAGCCGATACCAATTGCACCGGTCAGTCTTTCCTTCTTCTCCTTTCCCATTAAATATATACACCAAGATACAAAAAGTATTGTTTGACTACTAAAATCTCTATTGTTTCCTACACTTAATGCTATACCAAGTGCAACTACACAATACTAACATTTCTATTTTCAAAAAAATCTTTGAAAAAACAAAAGAGAATTAAATATAGTCTATTTTGTAGGCGGACACGTGGCAGGAGACAAACAGGACGTGCGTGTACACGTGGCAGTAACTAACGGTGACCACACGGGATTGGTCCCACCGAATCCGGGCGGGAAGTTCAGGCGGATGAACAGCCGGCGGCTTCCGGCGCCGTGGCTGAATCCAAGAAGAGTTCTTTTCGTTTTCGCAACTCTGTAAGTAAATGACAGAAATAGCCTTTATGTACATAATTTTCTTAAGTGACTTTGGAAGTTATTATTTCTTATGTGAAAAGATAGAAACACTCTTTATATATAGTTTTCATATGTAATTTTGTGAGTTTCCTTCTCATATGTGAAAAGATGAAAATACCCTTATTTTCTTATGCAATTTTGTAAGTTTTCTTTTATATGAAAAGACTAGAATGCCCTTTATAGTTTATTTAATGTGATTTTGTCAACTTTGGCATGTAGCAATCTTAATTAGGTTATTGAAATTTGAAAACAACATAATTAGATTTTTATGCGTACGTTTAAAGACCAACGACTATTTTATGAGCTAACAACTATTTGAAAACAACATAATTGAAATTTTTGGTATGAATTTACTTGAATTCGTCTATACTAAGATTCATGCGATTTAAATGCACACTATTTAAACGGAAACAACATTATTATTAATAGAAAAATAACATGATTAATGTTATATCTTCATGCATTTAAAATACCAACTACATTTTTTGTGCTAGAAGAAATTTGGTGCAAATTTTCCAGAATTTGCCTATCTTAAGATTGACTCGTATTTAATGCAGTAATCTATTTATATTGTATTAATAATTTGAATGAAATAACTGGATTTATTTCCATTGATAATTTGATTCATGTGATATATATTAGTTTTGATGTTTTTTTGTTTTTAAATGTAGGTCAAGTATGGGTACTTTAATTTTGCTATATTTCACTCTGTCAATGGGGAAAATGACGAGTGAAGATAGCAACGCGCGGTGACCACCACATGATTGTTTTTTTTTTTTTTTTTACATTTTGTATATGTATGTATTATGTCTTGGTACCAAAAAAATATTTTGTAGAGAGACAATTGGCAGTGAGTGAGAGAAAAGGAATATGTTTTGGAAAATAGCTGTTAATCCATTTGATGGCACGCATAAAGAAATATTTTATTTTTGTTATTTTCGTATAAGGAGATTAACTTTCTGATTTTTCTGATGTTTTTTTCTTGTGTGTTCAAAAATAAGCACAAAAGGATTACATCTATAATCATCAGGCCATATAAGGCCCAAACTTAATTTAACTAATTTCGACATTTAATGGGCCAAGTTTTAACTTATAAGGAATTTGTCCTATGATTAGTCGTCCCAACTTGGATTCATTAGTGGGTCTAAAATTAATTTATGAATATCAACTGAGATTATTAGGTCCAAATTTAAATTTTAATGAATTTAGAGTTTAATGGCGCATTTAATGGCTATTTGACGTGAACTTTTTCATTAACGCCTCCCGCTTGTAGACAGACAGAAAGCAGAAAGAGAGACTCAAAATTTAAATTTCAATGAATTTGGATTAAGATTAGCAGACCTAATTTCCTAAATTTAAATTTACTGAATTTGGACTGAGATTAATCGGCCTCCAGCATAGTATTAAATAAATCTCATCCAATTACTTAGGGTGTGCTCCAATAGAGGATAAAAGGAGAGGAGGAGAAGAGAAGAGAAGAGAAGAGAAGAGAGGAATGCTCAATTTTGAAGAAGTTGAATAGACAGAAGGAAACAAATCCTCTCCTTCAAGAGAAATTTTTTCTAAATTTTGTCTCATTTCAAATTGAAGGTAATAAAGGGACAAAATATTGAAAGAAATAATATTTATATTTTATTCTATAACAAATGAACTCTACTACTAAAATATTAATAACATTTTTGTACTCTCCGTTAAACTCCTCCAAAATAACATAATTCGAACAAGGTAAAAGTTTTTCTTCGCATCTCCTCCCTCCTCCTCTCTCCCCCTTCTCTCTCTGGATCACACCTTAAGGTATATTTCTTACCTTCTCTTCCTCTTTTTCCGCCGATTTATACCTCTCTCTCGCGCGACATTTCCATTGATGGATCAAAAATCAACCATGTCAGCTGATTTTCTTGAAGAATCGGGGGCTATTGGAAGAAACCCAATACCAAGAAGGATTCAAAGAAGGATATAACGACGGCTAATCTCAGGCAAACAAGAAGCAAAATGCGTCGGCTTAAAAACCGGTTTCCAAATGGGAGAAGAATTAGGGTTTTACAAGGGCTGTTTTAACATTTGGAATTCAATTTTGCGGATCGACCCTCGGAGTTTTGCTTCTAGGGTTTGTAAGAATGTAGAGCAACTGGGGGAATTGGTGGAGAGGTTTCCATTGATGGATCCGGAAAATGAAGGTGTGCAAGATGGTATGGAGAGAATTAGGTTGAAGTTCAGGGTTGTTTGCGCGAATTTGGGGTTTAAGTTGGAGTATGATGGGCAACCTTGTTCATCAAATAGAGATGTTGAAGATTGTAGTTTGTTTTCTTTTTCTTTGAAGTAGAAATTATTGTTCAATAATCAGATGGTTAGAACTTAGAAGTATGTGATTGATTATTTTGTGATTGTGATAATGATTTAATTGTAATTTTTGTCCTAGAAGGCTAATATAATTTGAGAATATGCTGTTATATAATTATTTTTCCCCAATTTGACAATTTGCTAATACCAAAATAGATGCAATAGAATTAAGTGATTTCTCACAAAATTCTTAGGCCCCACTGAAAAGTTAAAAAAAGGAAATTGGTTTTTGGCTCTCTGAATCTGAGTCCATATTGTTCCACCTACCATTTAAACCTAGTATCTAAAGTGGTTTTGTTGGTACCAAGTATTTGTATATTTTATTTTTCAATTAGTTGCATTCGGTTGTAATGTTTACATAATTAAGTCTATTGTATTGTTATTATTCTTTATTGCTATGCTTTTTAATGATATTTTGTTTTTTAAAAATATTATTATAGTCTTTGAATCAGAAAATTAGAAATTAATAGGATTACTTGGCTAAAAGAAGGATTTAAGCTACAAAAGAAATAAATTTATAATTTTTGACTTGTGATTCTTAATGTTATATCAATGAACCAATCTAGAAATTGCCATTGAATCATGTCTGAATGATAATCATGAATAAAGGACACATAAAACTACAAAATTAGGATAAGAACAGAGACAGATTTATGTTGCTGTTCCAGCCATGTGATAGGATTAGGATCATAATTCTTCTTCTTCTTTTTTCTTTTCTGGAAAAGTGATAAGATCATAAATGATAATTCAGGCGGTGCAAATAAAAACAAGCAAAGTATTCACAAACCAGCAACCGCATGTCTTTTCACCTAATCCCCTTAAATCGTTATTATTTAAATTTTAATTTACCCCCTCTAATAACTTGTTAGTTGTGTTATGTTAGGTATTTATTTTCCTCCCACATTCCTTACCTCCCCATAGTTCTATTTTGTGTTTGAAAAAAATTAATCCTAGCTTCTTTTTTCCTTTTTATTTAAAGTCTCATAGAAATATTGTTTATAACATTTTATGTACAATATAAAATATTATATGCAATATATTAAAAATAAAAATAATAAATCATTAAATATAATTAAAAATTGTATAATTTTTATCCACCCATATTCATGCAACATATTATAAAACCAAAATAAAAAAATAAAAAAAATCCTATAGTCCAACTTCAGTCAACACAATTAATATCTCTCACTTGCACAAAAAACTCCAAATATCTCAATCCCATCTTCATTCCTCACCTTTCCAATCTCCCACCAAAATAAATAAATAAATAAACCTTAAAAAAAAAGAAAAAAAAAAGAAAAGGATAAATTATCTAAAAAACAATCTTCATATTTTTAAAAGAAATCCATCCTTACCATACCAATACCAACCTATCATCATCAAAGAAGAAATCCCTTCAATTTGATGTTATGTTAATCCGCGCAAAGCTCCTCTCTTTGCCCCGACTACTTCCGGCCACCACCACCACCTCCGCCTCCTGCCTCCCCGACGCCGCCCAGTCCTCCTCTTCCCCCTCCTCCTCCGACCCAAATCCGGCTCCTCCGAGCCCTCCTCGTAAGTATAGCCCTCAGCTGAGCCGGTGGTCCAGAGCGCGGTCCATCAAGTCCGGCCGACGGCTCAGCTGGCCGGCTCTGAGAGAAAAAGCCGGATCTGCGGCGCCGCTCACAATCCCGCCGCCTTCGCCATCTTCCGAGTCGGAGTCCGGCGAGATGGCCGGGGGTGAGGAGGATGGATTCGATAACGTGGGTACGGATCAAGGCAAGGAGATTTACATGGTTTCAGATGGAACTGGATGGACGGCGGAGCATTCCGTCAATGCGGCGCTCGGCCAGTTCGAGCATTGTTTAGTCGACCGTGGCTGTCCTATCAACACCCATCTCTTCTCAGGGGTATTAATTCCCTCTTTTCCTCTTCCAAACCCTAAAACTCCATTAAAGCCTCTCTCTTTCTCTCTTTTTCTAGGTGGAAGACATGGACAGACTGATGGAGATAATCAAACAAGCTGCCAAAGAAGGCGCTTTACTCCTATATACACTAGCTGATCCTTCCATGGCCGAATCGGCCAAAAAAGCTTGCGAGCTCTTCAAAGTCCCCTCGACCGACATTCTCGGCCCCACAACGGAAGCCATCGCCACCCACTTAGGTAACCCTAAACCCTAATTCTCACTCAACACAAACCCTAATCACCATCTAACTATATACTTTCTAAATGCCAGGCGTGGCTCCATCTGGAATCCCGCGTGGCGCTCCGAATCGTAAATCTCAACTTTCCGAAGATTACTTCAAACGAATCGAAGCCATCGATTTCACGATCAAACAAGACGATGGAGCTCAACCCAAAAACCTAAAAAAAGCACACATCATTTTAGTCGGCGTTTCAAGAACAGGCAAAACCCCTTTGAGCATTTACTTAGCTCAAAAGGGGTATAAAGTTGCCAATGTACCGATCGTATTTGGCGTCGATTTACCGAAAAGCTTGTTTGAGGTGAATCAAGAGAAGATTTTCGGTCTGACGATTAATCCGGTCGTGTTACAGGCGATCAGAAAGGCGAGAGCTAAAGCGTTAGGGTTTCATGGTGGCATGAGGAGTAATTATTCCGAGATGGATCATGTGAGAGAGGAATTAGGGCACGCGAATGGGATTTTCGCGCAGAATCCGTCTTGGCCTGTGATTGGTGAGTTTTAAATGTTTTGTTTTGTTTGTTTTGCGCGCGTTTTTGTTTAGGGTTTAGGGTTGTGAATAAATTGTGAAAAAATTGATGGGTTTTTGAAAATTTGCGAAAAGAAACTTGGTTTTTGAAGAAATTGGTAAGTAGGGGAGAGAAAATAGGGGGGAAGGATTTAATTTAATAAAAAATATTAATTAGAATGATTTGTTTGTTTGAAGAAATTCGCTCAGAATCTGTCTTGGCCTGTGATTGGTTAATGGTTGATTGAATGTTTAAATGTTTGTTTTTCGCGCGGTTTTTTTGGGGGAATTTGGGGAAAGGCCCTTGGATTGTGAATAAATTGGAAAAAAAAGGATGGAATATTGAGAATTTGCGAAAATCCCCTTGATTTTTGAAGGAATTGCCAAAAAAAACCTACACTATGGTTATTGTAGGAGAGTGAAAATATAGAAAGAATTTAATTTGTTAAAACTTGTTAATTAGAATGACTAAAGCGAGCTAATTAACGGTATTATACTAAGACATGTTAGGGTTTTCTTTGTCGCAGTTTATTTTAAGATTGAAGGGGGTTTTCTTTTTTGCAACTTTGGCATGACATTTGGGCTTTTTTTTTGCAAATTTCTATTTTTAAGGTTATTTATGTAATTTCTTTTTTTTTTTTGAATTTATGTAGAGGTAACGGGAAAAGCGATAGAGGAAACGGCAGCGGTTATAGTGAGGATGTATCATGATAGGAAACAAAAATGCTCCATGCCTCGTATTTCCAAACGTTACTAATTAATATACTCAAAAAGTATATTAATTATATTGTATACTTTTTCGGCGGAGCTAGGCTACTATGATCGCATTAATTATTTTGTCGCTATTTACTTTTTTCTTTTTGCCGTAACGTATGCATTAAGATTCGTGCAAAAGATTTTAGCTACCAATTGTGAAATTTGGATTTTTGCACGATTCTTGATGCACATCTTATGGTAAAAAAAAATAATAGTGCTGAGGTATTTGATGCTATTATAGTAATGTAGTAGAACTCATACTTTTTATGTTTTTGTATAAATTGTAAATGATCTCGTGTCATCAATTAAGCACCTTTCAAATTAAGAAAACGAAAGTTAATAGCAAGCTTTTTTTTTCTTTCAGTTCTTAAAGACTAATTAAATTGTTTTGTGTTTTTGAAACATCAAAACGAGATTCTAGTAAATGCATTGCATAATCTATGTAGCTATAAAATATTATTGGTCAACAATTATCTTAGTAAACATCAAATGGAGAATCTAGTAATTGCATTGCATAATTAATGTAGCTATATAATACTAATGATCAACAATATCTCTGTTTGCAATGGTATTCTTGGTCAACTTTAGTGTAATTCCTTATTCTTCATTGATAATCATGGTTCTATGATTGGCCATGTTAGCTATCCTTCTTCGTTAATTTAGTGTAATTTCATATTATTCCTTCATTGGTAGTTTTTCCACCATGTTTGCCTTCTTGGTTAATTTGGTGTTATTTCATATTCTTCCTTCGTTGATGGATTCTTATCTAAGTTGTTGATCGTACAAAACACACATCAAATATATCATTTTGAAAAAGCTCGATTTTCTTCAAACAAAATCATGAAGTACTTTATAATAAGCATGTTGGGCAAAGCCATTAATTTAACATGCTCGTTTCATACTTTGGGTGATTCGAGTTAGAATAGTCATGTAATGTTTATGGACTCCTGATTTTCATTCTTATTGCATGCTAGAATTTATGTTGATAGTTGATACACCCCAAAAGCAAGTAAATATTAAAAACGAACACTAAAGCAAAATCGAGTACAAATTAAAAAGCTCACCATGCAAGTAGAAATAATTTAAAACTCACCATGCAACAATCAACTCAAACATCCCACTCGAACCAGAAGCTTGATCTTTAAAACTTACCCTTAAAGCTTATCCAAAATGATCAGAGCCACCCCAATAATTTAAAAAAGAAAAAAACTTTATCCAAATAAAATTCCAAAAACCCGAAAACCAAATCCTTAATCTTCCTCATACTGGACATTCAAATTCCCAATTTTCGTCCTCCAATTCCTCTGCATCCTCTCCTCTCTCTACTTTCTCCAACAAATTCATGTCATTTCAAAACGGAATTAATTTATAACATATAAGAGAGAAACTCTCAGCTGAGATGAAATACTATAATAGCATTAAATTATTTTGGCGCTATTTTCACCATAATGTATGCATTAAGGATTCATTCCAGAGATTCCAGTTTCTAGTAGTGATCATGAAATTTGTTTACTAAGTATGAAATTTGTGCTCTAGCTCAGATGTCGATGGATTTCTTGTGGTGTTGAAGCATTTGATGTAGTAATATAGCATATTCATACTTCTTATGTTTTGTGTAAAATGTATATGATCATGTTTAATCAATTGAAGAAACTGAAAATTCAAATCAAAATTTTTGGTTTCTTTTGCCTCCTAGATCTGCTATTACTACAGAGTTGTTTTTTGAAATAACCTTCTATAAAATATGTTGCAAAAATACCGATTTGTTTTCTTGTTTTGAACTTTGGATGTTCGAACAAGTATTTTCAATGCGTAAATTTACTAGGCATGAAAAATGATTATGTTGGAATGTGTGCAGGTTGTTAGAAGGCCTTTTAAATGCAAATACTATTGAACTAGCCGGTTTATTAGCCATCAATGTAAAGCTGATTTTTCTTTCTATCTCATATTAGAGTATGTTCTGTACGGATATGTAATGATTTTTTTTTGTTGGTGTGTAAAGACCATGTTTGACAAGGAATTGTTAGATTTGCCTGTTTTGGAGAAGTTGAAGATCTTTGATCTCTCATGCGCTTATATAAAAAAGGACTTGCAACCACTTGCATCATTTCTAAAATTGATTCCTAATTTGGAAAAACTTTTTTTAGACGTCACGGTACAAATTTCAAACATTCATAAACCTTAACTAATTTCTTAAATACTTAATTAATTAATAATTATGTGATGGAAAAGGAGATGTTTTTTGGAGCGGTAAGAGTTAATGAGATTTGAATGTGAAAGGCTGAAGAGTGTTGAAATAGTGTGTTGGAAAGGCTTTGAAGGAGTGAATAAGTTGGTTAAATATTTACTCACGTATTTACAAAATATAGAGGCTATTACAATCATTCGTGTTGATAAGGATAGAGTCCAAGAATACTTTGATGCTTGTTCTTAATTCGTCATTAGTATTTCTGATTTTGTTGAATTTTTGTATGGATTTCTGATGAATTGTTGGTGTCTACTTTTTCTGGTGAAACAGACCCAAGTTTGAAGTTCATCCTTTAGGATTTAGCATTAGCAACAAGTTTGATCGGTTTGCGTATTTTCAACTTATTTTTGTTGACAAGATAAAATAATGTATTTTCGACTTATATATGATAGTATTTCCTTTTGTGTGGAAAAACGGAAAAGTTAATGTTGAACTCTCATAATACGAAACTAGAAGATACAAATAACGATTGAAATTTCTACGTTTTGATATGCTATAAATACAAATTCAATTTTTTTATTCGATAATAGCGATACTAGATGGCGTTTGGTAGATGCTATGTTTAATTCACTTAAGCAAGGATGAGGTCACAAATGATAGACAAAAAATTTGGAAACACTTCCATTAATTCGGAAGATAGCATTATCATTCATATTATTTGATACACATAGATGATGAGTTGTACAAAAATTTGGAATCTACTAATAAATTTGAAATGGAATAAAAATTAAATATAAGGATTTAGTAGAGACATTACATAAACTATGTAGCTTGAAAATATAGTCGATCAACAATCATCTCGGTTCTATCTTTTGCCATGTTATGCTTCTTTGGTCAATTAAGCCTCGTAATTCCCACTTCACTAATGCCTCAATTAGGAATATTTGAATTGTATAAAACAAATATCAACAATAACACCTTGTTAAAGTTCGATTTTCTTCAATATCTTATGGTTGATACAATAGAAAAATGGAACAAATGCATCATCCATTTATTTGTCAATTTACTTGTATGTTCCAAACAAATCATGAAGTACTTATATAATAAAATGGGACAGATCATTAATTTAACATGCTTGTTTCATACTTTAATCATTGAGTTGTCAGAACAGTCATTTAGTTTTCATGCACTCATGATTTCCTCACTATTGCTTCCTAGTATTGTTATCAACGCAACACCACAAATTACAATATAAATACTTCTAAATCCACCCAAAATTTAAACCAGAAAATAAATCACCCCAAAACATGCAAACATTACAACAACACTAAACCAAATGCAGTACTCAACATAAACTAAAAGAGTATTTAAAGTTCACCATACAACAACCAAATCAAAAATATAAAAAGATAACCAAACTCAATCCATAATCTTGAGTTCAACCCTAAACCCACTAATAAACTCAGCTCTCCAAATATCCAGAGCCAACTCAACACACAACACAACACAACACAACAAACAAACAAAAAACATTAAAAACCCTAAACCCCAAATCCAAGAAACCAACCAAACCCTAATCTTCCTAATCTTTCGATTTCTCGATTCCCAATTCCTCCTGTCCTTCTCTCTCCTCTTCATTCTCCTCCAACAAATGCACATCCTCAACATTCGATTTCTCCATTCCCACCTCCAATCCCTCCTCTCCTTCTCTCTCCTCTCCTTCTCTCTCCTCCAACAAATGCACATCCTCAACATTCAATTTCTCCATTCCAACCTCCAATTCCTCCTCTCCTTCTCTCTCCTCCCCTTCATCCTCTTCATTCTCCTCCAACAAATCCACGTCATTCTCATCCAACGGCCCTAAACACATCCAAAGCTTCAAAATCTCTCTCACCTCATCCAAACCCTCGTCAGAAATACAATTCCCGTTTATATTCAGCATCTCAAACCGCTTCAAATTCAAAACCGCATTGGCCAAACATCTCGCGCCAGCTCGCTGAATCAAGTTACTGCTAAGATCCAGTTCTGTTAAATTACCGGTTTGCCCCTCACTAATGGCTTTAGCGATCATAATCGCCCCTTCATCTTTGAGCTCATTTTCAGATAACCCTAATTTCTTCAATTCCTTCGCTTCTTTCAATAAAGAAATCAAAGCCGGCACGGATTTCGATGTGATCTCATTTCCCGCTATTTCCAAAACCTCCAAACCTCGCGCGGATTTCAAAGCGGTCAGAATCTCAATACTACCCTCATCTTCCAAATTCAAATAGCTCAAATAAATCTCCTTCAAACCATTAAATTTCAAAATAGTTTTACTCAAAACCAAACCCGCTTCAACACCGAACAAATTATCCCTCAAATCAAGCTTCTTCATATGAACACATTCGCCCAAAGCCTTGGCCAATGAGACGCCGCCACCTGTCCCCACTCTCGTGGAAGAGCACCTAAAATTCTCTAAATTAGGGCATCGTTTAACGATCTCAGAAATCTCAACAGCGCCTTCATCTCCCGTCATGTTGTTGTGAAAATGCAAAACCCTAATTTTGTCGCAAACCCTAACAAACTCATTCAAAGCCCTAGCCGCCTCTTCAGAAATCCCATCATTCATGAGATATAATTCTTCCAACTCATTTTGAGACTTCAAAAGGGCCTCAAAAGCCCTAACTCCTTTTTCGCCCAATGCATTGTCGGATAAATTTAGGGTTTTCAAAACAGAACCTTCTAGAGAGAGAGAGAAGATTCTCATCACTTCCAAAGCTTCCTCTTCGGGCCGGCCCGCCACGAAATCCGACAAGTCAACCGATGAGAGTTGACTTTTGACCGATTCGAGAATCGGGCCCGCGATTTTTGCCGCCTCGATTCCAAAACTCCTATTGCTAAAAACAATTTTATTAAAATATTTCCCTTTTAAATTGCTCAATAACTCTTGAGCCTCATCGGCCTCAATAAATGCTCGTTTCCCGCCAGAAATGTCAAAAACAGAGCTTTCGTTTTGGGCAACCTGCAAAAGTTCATCTTCTTTTAGGATTTCCATATTAGGGTTTTCAGCTTTTTCGGTTTTAGGGCCCGTTTTTAGGGTTTCAATCATGAGCCGGCTCGTCTCCTTGGCGTAAAACTGAACGGCCCGGCTTCCGTCTCCGTCCGGCTCGGAGACGAAAAGTTCATTGGCGCTTTGGAAACCGTGCTGCTCGATTTGTTTGGCGGATTGGTAGGCTTCTGCTTTGGAGAAGAGAGAGTATTTTTTTGAGAAGAAGGTTTCGGTCGAGAGGTTCTTGGTCATTCGGTCGATGATGACCTGGCGGGTCGACTCGCTCGGCGGCCACAGCTTGATTGAGAAGGTCTTGGGCAGCTCGCGAGGTGGGTGAGATTCCATTTTTGCTGCGAAAAAATCGAGGGTTTTTGAGAAATCGGAGAGAAAATTGAAGTTGGAAAGGGTTTAGCCGCGCACAATGGATTCCATTTTTGCCCGAAAGTTGAAATTTTGAGTTTTTATTTATTTATTTTGGGGAAATTAGAGAAAAAATACTGTAGGTAAAAGGGGAGAAACAGTAAGTATTTCAATATTCTTGTTAAATTACTTAGGAAAATGGAAAATCTGTAAGAACATTTTTCATTTCTAGCGTGAAGAAAAAGATGTATGATCTAGTGAACAACTTAATTAAGAAAAAAAAAACACTGGATCTATAAAAAATTAAGTGAAGCAGTCTCATTTCATCACTTTTCTGATTAAACAAACCAACTTCGACTGTTCTCTATAGCGAAATCAAAAGAGTACCAAACATTCAAAATCCGATAAAATGGCATAGACACAGAGAGGGAGAGAGAGAGAGAGAGAGACCTTGAGAGCAGATCGTTGTTCTTCTTGCAGATCGGATCCGTTATCTCTCTTTGCGAGAGAAGTAGGGTTTGAATTTTGAAAAAGAGAGAGAGAGAGAGAGAGAGAGAGAGCGGCGAATTTAGGGTTTGATTAGTGGGGATGGTTTTTGTACAGTACAGGGTCCAAACTGAATTCGGATAATAAAAAGTGTCCCACCAAAGAAATAATTCACAAAATTAAACTATGGTAAGTGATTGCATGAGTTTGTTAAAATATTTTCGTTGGGTAATATATTTTTATTTTTACTTAATTAATTTAAGTTTGTTCAAATAGTTTTTATTTGGGGATGCTAAAAAATGTGGAAAAAGAATTTCGTAAGAAATATTGGGCCAAATGGAAAGCTGACCATGTTGGTCGCTCGTACATATATTTAATATATTTCATCATAATCATACTTATATTACTTTATTTAATATGGTACATATACACATATTTTTTGTAAGGTTATTTATGATATCCCATGTTTAGTAGAATATCCTATTTTTCTAGGGTATTTATTTTTATACAGATATTTATGATACCTGTATCCAAGAAAAGTTAAGAATTACATGTGGCATTTTCTTATTTATTCATGATATATCCGATAACTTAACAATTAATTACCGAATGGTTTCAGTAGCATTTTTTTAGCGAATATATATAAAGTGATTCCATTAAATTAAAGGAACACACTTAACGCTTTATAAAGAGCTATAGCAATCTACTTTTATTTTTTGTGGTTTTTTTGTGGCATGTAATAGATTGTTATAGCTCTTTATAAAGCGTTAAGCGAGCTCCTTTAATTTAATGGAACAACTTTAAAGAGGGAACACCTTCAAAGGTAAATAAGAATATATATGCTGCAAGATCAAGATAAGCATATTAACCTTCAAAATATTATAAAATATTAACCAGTGACAGAATATGTATAATAAATCAGTGACAATATGCATAATACTTTGAAGGTTAATATGTGTAATAGATCAGTATATGTATAATATTTTGTTGGATTAGTAAAAATAAATTAATTCATTAGAGATATTTCTAAAACACATTTAACAAATAATTCAGAAAATTTCAGCAAAAAAGAAAAAAAAACCGTGTAAAATGCAGAAATGACATCTAAGTAAAACTTCTTCCATTCAGTCAATTTTCGAATTAATTAATTAATTAATCTGAGATATTTCAAAAAAAAATATATGTACAACAAATAATTCACAAAATTTCAACACAAAAAACATAAAAAATATAAATAATACATTTAATTAAAAAGGAGAAAGAGCGCTAAACAAAAACTCCTGCAAAATCTTAGAAGCCTCTGACACCTCACCACAAACCGCTTCATTTCTCACCTTCAATAAATTGATACTCGAACTGCAAAATCCGTCATTTGAAACCCCGGATTTCTCTAAATCCGGTAAAACAGATCCTTCATTTGTTTTCCCGGTTTTCTCTGATGTAACAATTAGGTCTTTTTTAAATGAGAGGAATTTAATTCCCTTGGGTATTTTAGTTGGTTTTTTGATAGATTTTTGCACTGCAGAGAGTTTAGGACTGGAGATGATATTATTATTATTATTATTATATATGTTTGGCTTTGACTTTTCTGACAATGAGTCTTCTTTCGCTTGAACCTGCCAAAAAAAAAAAAGAAAGAAAATTCAATTTTCAATCAAATGTTAATAATATAATGCACAATATTCAGCGCAAAGTAATTACTGAATAAAAGAAAGGAAACGTACTGTTGTTGTTGCTGTGTGGGAAAATTTGCAATTTGGCCCTCGGTTGCAAAATCCTTCGGAAATAAATTTATGGCAGGGGTATTTTTGCAAATTGTGATCGTACGGACACTCATCGCCTTTCAAGCATTCTCCCCTTGCAAAATGATTACACGGCTGAAAAAAATATTTTTTAATTAAAGTTTATATTATATTTATATAATATTTGAATATTTATACAATATGTAATATTTGAGTGTACCTTGGATTTTGTTAAAGGAACGGCGTCGTGTGAAAATTTGCATTTATCTCCCTATTCAAGGAAAAAAAAGAAAAAAGAAATAATTAATAAGGAGAATAAAAATAATAATAATAATAATAATAGTAATTATAATAAGAGAAGAAAAATATAAAATAATAATAATAATATAATGACCTGTTGGCAACGACCATTTAAGAAGAATTTACAAATTTTCTTTTCTTTTTCCTTTTTAATTGTAAGAGGAATTCTCAATCTATGCACACCTTCTTCTCTCAATTTCTTCGCCCTTTTAATCCTTTTTGCTTTCTGAAAAATATAATTTAAATGTAAATAATAAGGTGAAATAATATGAAAAAATGTCTGAAATTTTTTAAAAGAATGGAATTAGGGCAAACCTTCTTTTTGGCTTTTCTTTCTTCGGTCAAAACACGCTTTCTCTTCTTTCCTTCTTTAAGAGCCTGAAATTATATATAATTCACATTAAAAATTAAAATCAAATATTAATTCTTTTTTATTTATATTTTAAATAAATAAATTTACCTCATCATGTGTATTTTCATCATCACACTCACTATCAGAGAGCATAAACTCATCATTATTATTATTCGCATTAAATTCATCAATTAATCCCTGATTATTTTCTTCTTTCTTGTCAAACCCTAAATTAGTATTAACCAAATCTTCTTTTAATTTATTATTATTCAAAAATTCGTCTTTATTCTCAAATTTTAACTCTTCATCCAAATCTTGAACTTCATCTGGAATTTCTCCTTCTTCAAAATCTTCGAAATTAGAAATTATATTATTCAAATGATCTTGGTTTAATTTATCCAAATTTGATTCATCTTGCATAATTTCACCCAAAAATCTGTCTTTTGAATTTTGCTCTTCATTTAATTGATCTAATTTAGATGTCAAAATTATTTCTTCTCTGCCCAAATCCAATTCAGTATTATTAATCCCCTTAATTTGTTGATTTTGCTCTGATTGTGCATGTAATTCACCAATTAAACTCATATCAATTGAATTATTTAAGTTATCTAGATTTAATTTATCCAAATTTGATTCATCTTGCATAATTTCATTTTCCAATTCCAAAGATCTATCTTTTGAATTGCCCACTTCATTCAATTGATCCAATTTAGATATGGGATTCATTTCTTCCAGCCCCAAATCTAATTTAGAATTATTCATTGTAATTGGTTCATTTATCGCCTCAATCTGCTGATTTTGATCCGTTTTTGCATCTAATTCACCAATTGTGCTCAAAATCTGATCTTTTGAATTTCCCAGTTCATTTAGTTCATCTGATTTACAATTTGAAACTATTTCTTCTTGCCCCAAATCCAATTTATCATTATTCACTATAATTGGCACACCAATGCCCTCAATCTGTTGATTTGGATCCGTTTTTACGTCAAATTCACCAACTGAGCTCAAATTTTGATCTTTATCATTGAACTCAACAATATCAGCATCAATCAACGAAGACAAATCTCTCATCATAACATCCACTAATTCCTGATTACCATCAAACCCAACAACCCAATTATTCTCCTCCCGCAAAGATTCCTCCGCGGATTGCAAAATCTCATCTTTTCCACCCAAATCACAAATCCCAACTGAACCCCCAATTTGACTTTCATCATTCAATACATCAACTGAGGCGTCTGAATTACGTGTTGAGGGTTTAAGAGAGAGGTCGAGACAGTGAGAGAAAATCCGAGAGAGAGTTCTGTAAGAACCGCTCTGCAAGTGAGACCTGCGTTCTAGTAAAGTCTCCATTGAACTTGAACTTGAACTAGGGTTTAGGGCTTTAGAAACTTGTTTATATCTCTGTACAGGTTATGTTATGTTTACAATTACTTGAACAACCACCAAACACAAAGTACTGAATTGGGTGCTCAAATGAGGCGGCGGAGGAGAGGAGAGGAGAGGGGTTTAGTTTAGAGAAGGGAAATGTCAATTTTTATATACTATTTTTTTGCCTTTTTCATATGAGAAATTATTCCCAATATTCAGTTTTTAACGTGAACAAAAGCTTCACCATATAATTTTAACTATATTTTTTATATTTACAAAAATATTTTTTTGTAATTTCATCGTATGTTTTATAATCGGATGCTGCTGGGCACTTCAAAATGCTTTTTAATATATTATTTTTTTTTCTTGTTTATATGCTGCTTTTTTGTTTTATATATATTTTGGTTTTGTGTATTCTATATTATTTTTTTTTCATTTTTTTACTATATTATGTTTGTACTATTTTTCAAAATTTATGCATTATTTATTATCTGGATATATTGTGCATGACAGAAAATCTCATTACACCATAAATATAAATTTGAAATTCTGAATTTCTCGAAGGGTATACGTATTTGTGAATTTGAGTTGCTCCTCTTACTAATATTTTAGTACTTCCACACATTACTGGTCCCTTTTCAGGTAAGAAAACGGGTTAACCATGCCATTCTTATGCTATCCTTTATATTATTTATTTATATCTATATCTGTGTATATCATGCTATTCTTGTGCTATCCTTTAATATATATATTTATATATATACCTATGTCATGCCATTCTTATGTTATCCTTTAGTATATATATTTATATCTATACATATGTGATATATTGTGCATTTGTTCGTGAGGACTAATACTTAGTTTATAGTTCCTTCTCCCATCCATTGCATTTGTTATTTATAAACTCATATTGGACAATTAGGAATTCACTTCGGATATTTGGAGGCTACCTAAGAAAATTATAAGGTGAATGAAAAACCCTTACCTAATGGATCTTAAAATTATGATTTAAGTCGTGACAAATGATAATATTAAAAAGATAATTATGATGAAATTATGACTTAATATTAAACAAGATAATTAGGATAAAATTATGACTTAATATATAAAAAAATCTTCTGGTATTAGATAATTACTAAAATTATTACTCAATTGGTGGCAAAAACATTTTACCTGCCATTATATTAAAGTATGTTTTAATATTAACAATTTAATTTCATCAGAATGTAGGGACTTTTTAACATATGTTTATATTTTGGTAGGCTCTCTTGGTATAGTGATGTGTTGTGTCTGCAGCCCGATTTTAATGGCAAAACTAACACGTCTAAAGAATCGGTTCTTTCTATCAAGTTCTTACATGGAAAGCAGGCTCAGAGAAGAGCTGCACTTTAGGTACGACATAGTTTTTATTGATTTATCGCGAAATTCATAATATTTCTTCTTTTCTTTTGAAAGAAAGATGAATTTGTTTCAGTTTGATTGTAATAATTTCAGGAGTTTAGATTTCTTTTCTTTAATGAAGCATGATTTGTTTATTTTGTTGTTGATCATTAATTTGTCGGCTGCCAGTTCTTTATATTTTAGATTTGATCACACTGAACGTGAAATAAAAGATCTAAAAAATTGTATTTTTTCCCGGTTAGGTTGAGCATGAGAAAGAGGTTAAAAAGCTGATCTATTACTTAGAAAAAGAGATAGAAGCCGGAGATAAATCTCAGGAAATTGTTTTGAAGTTGGAAACAAAGAATACATCTCTCAAGGTCCTGAAAGACTCTCTATTAGCTCTTCTTTTCGGCACATGATTAGGTAGGGTTTTTAAGAGGTTTCGAAGAAGGGTTAAGTTGTGAGTGTATGTGTGCCTGTAGAGGCAATGTCAAAAAACTATTTCTATTGAATGAAAGACAATTTACTGCATGCTATGAATTCTTCCAATTAAATTCTTTTTTTTAGTCTATATTGTAGTTTTATTTACGGAGAAGACTAACGAAACTTAAAAATAAGGCATGAGAAATAACTTGTTGCAAGAAGAAATTTGAGATTTCAAACAACATAAAATCATTGATTTTAATGACATAATCACACATAAGAAAAATAATATATTCTAATGAATTTTTAAATATATTTTTTTATTCAATCAAGATGATATACTGCAACATTTTTTTTATTAAATCGAAATGCTCTTTGGATGCAAATAAAAATTGAATGCAGATTATTTTATTGCAGCAATTACTTTGATGCTAATAAAAATTCAATCAACAAATTTTTGTCTACTTATTATCTTCAGAACAAACTGTATTTTTAATTAGTTATAAATTTCATTTTAATTAGTTAGTTATAAATTTCAAGTACTCAGAGCAGCGTGAGATTTTTCCTAGTATATACAAAACCAAACATAGCCATTACTCATCAGAATGTGATTTTACAAACCCATCCACCAAACCAATCCATAAACCCTCATTAAAAGAGAGCTTTTAAAATTTAAATCATGACATCCTGCAGCAATTTGGCCACCCAAATTACTATATCTTGGAATTCTGAGTTTGTTTTAAACCTATGACCAATCTATGAACTCATAAATCAAAATAACATATCACAATAAACAATCTTCGAAATTTTTGCAAATTAACAAACTCATCTCTCCTTTTCTAACAATTCATAAATATTCAACATCTCTCTTTGAAAATTTCTTCAAATGAGAAAAGTTTGATTATATTTTGGAATTAATTCTGGTTCTCATTTGTTTAAATACGTGGAAATTGAAGAGAGGAATTTATTTCAAATGAACAAAATTATGAATTCATGTAAAAAAGAGAAAAGACAAAGTGAGAGAAATAATGTTGAAGCGGAATCGAAAAGGAATAAACAAATTATTCAAGATGAAGCTCTTGCAAGAGAATTACAAGTATTAAATATATATATTTTTTTTATTAAAACAAAAAGGTATAATAAATCATCATAGGTTTTGAATTTTTCAGAAAATGGAGGATGGAAATGAAGCATTAATGGACTTTAGGGCTTCAAAAAATTCATAGGTATTATATGATATTCTTTTTTTAAATTAAAATCCAATAAAAAGACAAAGTTATCATAATTTCAAAAGATTTAATTGCATGATATTCATTTTTTTAATGAAAATCCACAAAGGAAGACAAAAAATCATCATAATTTCTAAAATTTTCAGAAATCAGAGGACGGGAATGAGAAATTAAAAGATTATAGGGTTTCAAAAGATTTAATTCCTGAAATATTCAAACTAATTAATGTACAAAGTCTCCCTTCTTCGGCCAATTCATCTTCAGTCACAATTCAAGACATAATTGAGGTAATAATTAAGAAAATATGTAGGGGTATTTTGGTCTTTCTACATGGTGATGTGTTGTAGCGGTTCTTTCGAATTACATGGTTGATCTTGATTGGTTACTATCAGGTTTCAAATTTAATATTTTATACATTAAAATAAATATTTCTCAATTAATTTTTTTTGAAGGAAACAAGGACCCTTTTGGGGCCGTTGAATCAATTTAATTAATTCACAACGTTTAATTACAACCGAAGGCCTGCCAACGTTTTGCAGCCTTTAACTCGAACTGAAACCCTCCCATCGAGATGAATCCGGATCCAGCAACGGACCTAATGCTTAAGGCCAAGAGAACAATCATAAACCCACACAATTGGCACACAAACAGAAGCAAGAAGAGTAAAATAAGGGAGAAACCCGAGAATTGTAAAAAAATAATTGAATTATTAGATAAAGTGGAGGAACAGAGATTACTTACATTTCTTGAAAGAAAACTCAGAATTGCTTGTAATTCGGCTTTGAGAGAATCAGTGGTTGCTTAAGAGACAAAATGGAAGCAACGATCTCATTATCGTTGGCTAAAAGAAGGGGATGAGAATACACGGCTCTTCTCTTCCATACTATGGCTTCCAGTCGAAGAAGAAAAAATCGAATTAATGAAATAGCCATTGAAGACTGAGTTGTTACAGAGGCGGAGGAGTTGAGGGAGGTGTTTCGGAGGCATTTTATTCAGCATACAGGGACGGAAAATTTCACCTTTTGCAATTCTAAATTTACTAACTTATTTGCTGATGCATCGCAGGAATTAGCTATCCTAAGCTGAGAGATAACTGAACAAGAAGTGCGCAATGTGGTGTTTCAAGCGCCTAACTGGAAGGACAACGACTTTCCTAGCGAGTTTTGGAAAACTTACTGGTCCATTGTTAAGGATGATCTCATGAGTTTCTTCGTGGCTTTCAATTCTCAAAAGGTGGACCTGGCAGCCGTAAATGTTGCAGACTTGGTCCTATTACCCAAGAAGGATATTCCGGTTGGCCCAAGCAACTACCGACCCATCAGTATAATCTCTAGCCCAATTAAAATGTTGACCAAGGTTCTAGCTAACCGGCTCGGATCTGCTCTACCCGATTTAATTTCCGAATTCCAATCGGGTTTTATCCGTAAAAGAACCATCACAGAATCCTTCTCCTCGGTTCAAGAAATGCTTCTATTTCATTCCATTTCATTCCAACAACTCCGCATCATTTCTCTTTAAAGCTGACTTCACGAAGGCTTTTGATACAGTATTGGTTAATGGTGTGAGAACAGCAAAATTCAGGCACAAAAGAGGAGTTCGTCAAGGGGACTTATTATCACCTATGTTGTTTGTTCTAGCTGTGCGCTTCAAAGAATGATGAACTCAACTCTTCCACTTTCCAACAATGTTGTCGCATCCAATGCCCTAACATTTCAATACGCCGACAATACGGTCTTCCTTGTGAAGTACAATACAAAAGACCTTGAACGATTCAGAATCCTAATTCAGCTGTTCTCTCTCATTTCGGGTTTGGAAATCAATTGGAATAAAAGCGAAGTGATTCCAATAAAGCTCAACTCAGTCATCTAAACCTTATTAGGAGTACGTTCAACTGTGGGACCTCTTCACTATCTATGCAGTACTTAGGCCTCCCTCTCACGATTAAACCCCCAAAAGAAGCGTACTTACCTCTAATTTCTAAGTTCGACAAAAGATTAGCGGGCTGGAAGGGGCGGTTTCTCACAACAACAGGACGAGTCCAGCTCATTAAATCGGTGCTTGCAGCATCGCCGACTTATTTTATGTCGTGTTTCAAATCACCTCAATGTGTGATCGGCCAATTAGAAAAAAATCAACGTGGGTTCATCTGGAGATGGGATAAAGACCACGGTCCTCATTTGGCTAATTGGCATCTTATGTGCACCCCTAAATCGAATCGTGGATTAGGGATGCGAGACCTCAAAATGCATAACGTTTGCCTCTTAACTAAGTGGTGGTGGCTGTATTACACAATGAGAAATTCAATATGGACGGTGATTTGTTCTGGAAAATATGGAGATGCTGCCTTCACATTGAGAAGTTTCAACCGAGCGAATCAATCGTTCTTTCGGAAGGACCTTTACACTTCTTACTGATCTTAGACATTAAAAACAAATTACTACTAACTCCAAGCTCAGGACCCTACAACTACGCACTTTTACATCTCCACTGCCCTTCCTCCTTCGGGAATAACAAGAGTCTGATTCTTTATTTCTAGACTTTTGTCAAGTTCATCATTTCTTCTTCGTCCAGTGAAATTTTGCAATCGTCGAGCACCCCTGCAATTTTCTTTCCGGACATAGGCGTCGAATTGATTTCTTCTTGTATCAGACTCTTAACCATACTAATTCTCTTTAAGTTGGAAGGGCCTGTTTCTAGTTTCTTCTTTTTTAGCTCCTCTGCTTTTGTTAGAGAGTCTACATGGGTTGCCGATAATTGTCTCACTCGTGACCTCCTTTTAACCGGCCCTCCCGTTTTAGTATTGATCTGTCTCTTTAGAATCTGCAGATTTTTCTCTGTTATAGACTTCTTATCTTTTAAATCTGCAGGCTCAAAGCTCTTCATGTTGGCAATTTCCTTTGGGCTTTCCCGGCCTCTCTTCATGCCCAAAGCCCCTCTTGTCCTGGAGTCGTGCACGCACTCTCGTTGCCCCATATATCTGCTTGATCCTCGGGATTGCCCCCATCTACTGCAGACTCTGAAAACAGAATTGCTTCTATGTTGGCTAAGTCCGAGGTGGCCTTTGTTGGCCCATTAGGTAATGAGTCCCCCAAAATATCCTCCATGTATCCCCTTGCATGTATTTCTTCATTCAAGGACTGATGTACCTCTTGGTCTTCTTCAATAACGAGCTTATCTTTCTTCTCTTGAACTCTATGTTCCATCTCCGGTGTCAGATCTGGCACCCTGATCTCATCTTCCTCCCTCATCATCTTTGTCATCATGGCTGTCCTCTCTGCTTCTACTCTCTCAAACGAGCCCTCCTATGAATCTAATTGTAAGGCGCCACTCGAATTCTCATCCGTTGACACAGCTCGCACAAACTCCTTCTCATATGTATCCGCCGTCGTCGAATCATTTTCCTCCGAGGTGAGTTCTAGAGTGGAGGAATCTTCATCGGATGAAGGATTTCCTTTGCCTTGCTCGGATTGAAAATCGATCCAACGAGCCACTTGAATTGGGAGAGAGTACACAATTCCATCCAGGACCCACGACAAGTAATACGGCACTATTTTCAAAGAATGAACCGCTATAGTCACATTAAGCAATTGAAGAGATCTTCAATGTTCCGGTGACTGGTGAGACACGTAATACCCGATGGAACTCACTGCTCTTTTTATCTCTTCCTTCCACCACCCCTGCGGCGACATATTGAAAACTTCTAAACACACTTCGTGCCGAAAATTCATCACTTATCCTCTCAACTTCGGACTCCAGGCTTGCACCTCAAACTCTTCTGCTCTTAGTTTTGTCGGAAAGGAAGATGTGAAGGTCGAGCGATCCATATCTTGAGGCAAGAACAGTAGAAACTGATTGTTTATCCAGTGTATAATACCGATTGTATTATTGACTTGAGGCCACACATCAACAAGCTGCTCCCTGACCTCCTGCAGATTGCACTTAGCCCCGACTGGCGCTTTCAACACCATAGCATTGGCTAAGTATGAGAGATCATAGTGATGCTGATCCGAAGTCTCATGGAATTGATAAACGTTAAGGGATCTGTCTTCAGGCATCTCAGTTCCACTGATCTGGCTTGGCAAGGTTAAGGTCGTGCCCGGTTGAAGGGCCAAGCAGCCAGAGAAGCCACCGGTGAGGGTACGCGCTGGACGTTTAAGGTATGGGAAGTAGCTTTCGGGCAGAGTCTCACTAAGTGTCTCTCTCCAAAGCACTGAACACATCGCCTAGGAAAATGACATAACCTCACGCGAAGACCCTTATGAAGGCAGTTGAAGCAACGGCCTTTCCACGTCGGGTCCTGCCGATTAGGGAGGAAGGTTAAGTTTTTCCATCATCGAGACCAGCCTCTTGGCCGGAGATGATCTAGGAGAGGGAGGCACATGGTTCATTGGTTTTCCTTTTAGAAGGATTTCTCGGTAGGAAAGCACTTTGGATTGAGAGGTGTTTGCAAGAGAGATGGTCTTTTGAAGAAGATGAGGCGGCTGCTTCGTAGCTTGATGAGATGGCTTTGACGGAAGAGGGATATTTAAGGGTGAAATTTTAGGGTTTAAAGGCCAAAAAGGGTGAACGGGTATAATAATATTAGTGTTTTACGGTTGTGTAGAGCCGCTAGGCCTCCTGATCACCGTGCTCCAGCCGTCTCCACCATGAATCGCCGTCAATCACTCCATTAGGGTTTCGCTCCAGAAAAGGAAAACATCTTTCTTCTTTCTCTTGCAAATTATTTTCCGGGGATTTCTATCTTCCAAATATTTGCATTTATTAATATTTTCAGCTTGCCCTAATTTGAAAAATATACCACACGTGCTTGTTGTGCATGGCGATAGCAATTCTTCTTTCGATCATTCGGTACATTTTATTGTACCAATAATAATAATCAAAATATAATTTATATTCAATAATTTTATCTCTTATTTTATTTTATTTATTTATTGTCATAGAAATGTGAGTTGAAAAATTGGTTATTTCATAAACTGCCATTACCAATCATTAATATAATCAATACATATATTTCATTACTTCATTTCTCTAAATATACAATTAATATGATCAACATATACTTTATATATTACCATTTTTTTATTTTTTCCTTTTTTATTTTTGTAGAAATATAAGTTGAAAAATTGGGTGTTTCACACACCACCATTACCAATTTCGTGCGGGACCCACACTCAAAGGTGAGTTTACTAATTTACCCTTCCGAAATCAGAATTGCAATTCACACCACGATTATATTCATATCGATTGGAATGATAAAACTCAGTGGGTTTGGATGCAAGATTTCCCTTTCAAAAATGCAAATAGTTCTAGTAGTAATAGTGGTAATAGTAGTAACAGTAATAATAATCAAGGGTCTTCTTTTAAAAATGACCTTGTTGAATATCTCGCTTCTTTAAAGGTCTTTATTTTTCTTTTATTTTGTTTTATATTTTTACTATTTCTTAATTTTATTTATTTATTTAATTTAATTGTAGTGACCTGAGTTTAGAGTGAATATTCTTAATATAAGAAATGTTGCATTTAATTCTTCGTTTTTTAGAAAGTTTGATTATAGCAATGCAAAGGTACATCAATTAATTTTATTTATTTATTTCTAATTTTTTTATTATAATGTTTATTTATTATTATTTTTTAATATTTTGGGCAGGTAAGGTTAATTTGCAAAAATGGGGTTATATGAAATTACGAAAAATACTTCAATAATCTATATTTGATAAAGAATTTATCAAATCACTCTTAATTTACCAGCTATTTATTTATTTTGTGAACAAAATGGAGCTAGATGCTCCATTTCAACAAAGATTTACAAGCTATCATACATAATTCTAATTTCTTCTAGCCTAGCAGTTTTACTTCTAGATACATAATTACAATTTATTCTAGCCTAGCAATTTTACTTGTAGATTTAACTCATACCACTATCTCCCAACAAAACAAAACAAACCATTACATCAATCACACAACAAAAGAAGATTTCTTTATTACGCCTCTCTTTTGGTATTGCTTGTTTGGAGTAAGTTTCCATGTTAGATGTTGATTTAGGTTCGATTTTAACTCATACCACTATCTCAACAACAAAACAAAATAAATCATTACATCAATCATTAAAAAAAAAAAGATTTCTTTATCAAATTCCTCCAAAACCTTACACTCCATAAGGTTCGATTTTTACTTTTATTTTTATTTTTTAATATCACATCATGTATTTGTATTTTTTAAGACTTAGTATAATGAAAACATTACTATTTTTAATCGCAAGTATTATTTATTTGAGATTAAATATTTTGTATTTTTTTTCTTATTTCCAGATGTTCCATGGTCATGGGACAAGAGATATACACAAAAAGATGTGTACGGCCAAACTTGGCCTCGACTTGTTTAATTATATGATAATGATGATTCCTCAAAATTAAAAAGAGAAAGTGAAAAAGAAAAAGGAAAAGAAAAGGAAAAGGAAAAAAAATGATGTGATCAATTTTATAGGATTATTTATGATTGGTATCTTGGTATTTTGTATGAAGAAAACTGAAATTATATCTTAAATAAATATATATCGAAGGCCAATTTTTCATTTTCAAATATTTATCTCTGGTAATCTAATTTTTTTATATGGTCAATAAAAGATTATCTTTGATAAAAAGCACAAGGGGTGTAACTAAAAAAAATCATATACGATATTTACTTAGGAATACATTTTTATTATATATACATATTTTTGTAAGGTTTTATGATATCCCATGTTTAGTAGAATATCCTATTTTTGTAGGGTTTTTTTATATAGATATTTATGATACTTCGTACCCAAGAAAATTTAAGAATTACATGTGGCATTTTCTTATTTATTCATGATATATCCGATAACTTAACAATTATATATATATATATATATATATATATATATATATATATATATATATATATATATATATATATATATATATATAACATGCCACAAAAAAACTAAAAAAAAATAAAAGTAGATTGCTATAGCTTCTTTATAAAGCCTTAGGTGTGTTCCTTTAATTTAATGGAACGACTTTAACAAGGAAACAACTTTAAAGGTAAATAAGAATAAGATAAGCATATTAACCTTCAAAATATCATACATATTAACCGATGACAGAATATGTATAATAAATTAGTGACAATATGTATAATATTTTGAAGGTTAATATGTATGATAGATCAGTGACACAATATGTATAATATTTTGTTGGATTAGTTAGTTTTTTTAGCTTCAAATGCCAATAGGCTCCTCATTTAGATTAGTGAGTGTGTGGATTCTTTTTAAAAATATAACCTTTTTTTTTAATTATGTTTGCACTAGCAGAACTACCTCAAAAAAATTACATTTGCAATAACAAAAATATTCACAAATTTGAACTTAAACATTCTAACGTTCATATCTTTTATTCATGCCAATAGTCCCATGACTCAGTTGGTTAGTGAAAAACACAATAAACCAAAGATTATAGATTCAAATTTATTAATGTCAAAATAAAACTAGAATAAAAAGTCATCTCTATTCAATAAAATAATTTATCTTTTATTAAAAAAAAGTTCATATCCAACCACCCATTACATGTTCTAGACCATAGAGTACGTAACATTGGACATTGGATCGCGATTCGCGAGTGCTCTTTATTTCTTTCTTAAATGGCCTCCTATTTTCTCCTTCAATTGCCTCATATCAACCCACTTACAAATCTGCTTTAAAAACCTTAAAAAAATAGAAGAAAATTGTTTCCGATTCTTTTCTTAGACTGCTCTGCTCCGTGCTTTAATTAACTTAATTAGGTGATCACTTCTTTTTGTTTTCTTTAGTTACAATTTTACGTAGTCTATAGTTAGGTGATCATTGCTCTTATATTCCTTTTGATCCTAAGGCTGTTTTTGCATGCACAAGGATTTTATAGGGCAGGAAAGGGTTTTTATAGGGATTAGGATTGTGAAATAGGGAATCCTAAAAGATAAGTACTATGTATGGATTTTCTAAAAATGTTGTTTGGATATTGTTTTAGGAAAATAAAGGAATCTAATTTTATATTATATTTACATATGTATTTAACTGTAAAAAAATATATTGTATGAAATAATTTTTAACTATAATATAATAATATAATATAAAATAAAATAATATAGTATTAAATAAAATAATAAAAGATATCATAACATAAAATAATATAAAATCAAATAATATAAAATAAAATAATTTGATATAAAATAATAAAAAATATTATAAAATAAAATAATATAACATAAATAAAATAAAAATAAAATAAAATAAATTAATATAATATAATATAATATAAAATAAAATAATGTAATATAAAATAATATAAGTAATATAATATAATATAATATAATATAATATAATATAATATAATATAATATAATATAATATAATATAATATAATATAATATTATAACATAACGTAACATAACGTAATATAACATAATATAACATAATATAATATAATATTATAACATAACGTAACATAACATAATATAATATAATATAATATAATATAATATAATATAATATAATATAATATAATATAATATAATATAATATAATATAACATAACATAACATAACATAACATAACATAACATAACATAACATAACATAATATAATATAATATAATATAATATAATATAATACAATATAATATAACATAATATAATATAATATAATATAATATAATATAATATAATATAATATAATATAATATAATATAATATAATATAATATAATATAATATAATATAATATAATATAATATAATATAATATAATATAATATAATATAATACAATACAATATAATATAATACAATATAATATAATACAATACAATATAATACAATACAATACAATATCATACAATACAATACAATACAATACAATACAATATAATATAATATAATATAATATAATATAATATAATATAATATAATATAATATAATATAATATTTTAATAAACCTTAAAATTCCTACAAAAAACTTGACAAAAAGTCAAGTTTTCAATCCATCCAACTTTATATACAAAAATTCCCTAAAAACTCTTAAACCAAACTTCCCTATAAATTCTTAAATAGCATCCAAACATACAAACAAACCAAACTTCCCTGAAAAATCTGAACATAGCCTAATCCTGTTAACTTCCAAATACACTCTCCTAAAAAAGAGAAATAAAAAAAAGAAAAAAAATGTCACGACGACTGCTAGAAATCCAATTTCTAGTGCGGATACATTATGGGCTGTCACTATAAGACAATATCTCGTGGCAATCCGAACCTTCCATGACTAAATTAACATACGAAAAATGATGACATCTTAAGAAGACTAGCGATACCCTTGCTCCGCTTTAGGTACAATTATCTTGATTTTTACGCAATACATAATCTTCAATTATTGTATACAAAATAATAGAATAAGTAAATTTATAAGAGAAAAACAACAACAATATAACATCCATCATGCACTACTTAAATGATAAAAAAATGATATTTCTATAAATCTTTTGAAAATATTATTATAACTAATTATTTATTTAATCTAATATGATGATTATATAAATTAAATAGAAAGAAAATGAATAGTTTATGATAAAATTTTCTATATTTTGACTCATATTCATGTTCTTCAACCCAAAATAATAAATAAGAATAGCCATCATCATTTTTTATTCAAATTTATTTCCTTCAACCCAAAATAATGAATAAAAGAATAGTATTCTATAAAAAGTATTAACAAAGCGGAAATCATAATTCAATTAAACTAAAACCATAAAACTAATAAAAGGAGAAAATATTATATTTTGAAAAAAATATGTATTGGCTCACTTTGTAAAATAGTATAAAGACATGGCCACAAAAAAATCTTTTGGTGGACATGTGTCAAAAAGTTGAGCAAAACTCAACTTTGTATATAGGGACAAAAAAAATAAGTGGCTGTGGTGGTAATTAAAGATTGTTATGCTGGTAAGTTAAAAATGCAATTTGGTAGTACTTAAAAAATAATTTATTCGAGTAGAAAATATGAATTATATAGTAATTAATATTTCTCTACTTTTTTCCCAATGTTTATTGTTGTCCCGGATTTAGATGCAACATCTTTGACATATGACACGTGTTAAATAATATTTTTTTAACATTTAAAATGTTAAACAATATTTTGTTCAACATTTTGTTATGGAAGGAGAAAAATGAGGAAATTTTAAGGAGAAAAGTGGTAACAGATCCAATCGAAACATTTCATTGTAATTATTATTCTCCCATTTCACTTGCCAGTCCTTACAAAGATATCTCTTTATCAAATATAAAACATCTATAATTCTTCAAATTTTATTAATCCTCCCTCTGTTGAATATCAAGTGCTAGATAACTATATCGACATCATTCCATCCAAGTGAAATGGCTGAAGTTATAGCAGTTGAAGCACAGCGCCCACTCATGCCCCGCGAACTGCTGCAAGCGGCAATCGAAGGCGACGAGCAAGTCTTAACAGAAATATTGGGATTGGAAGAAGGTTGTGATGGTCAGGTGAATGTGACGATTGATGCTGGGCGAGAGATTGGGCCCCACAACCATCTTCAAAGTGCTACATTTATGGGCAACACTGTGCTTCATGTACTTTGTTCCAATGATCATGATGCGCTCGCATCTAAGATCTGCAACAAAGACACTTCCCTCTTGAAAGCCCGCAATAAGATGCTCGAGACACCTCTCCATTGTGCCGCAAAGGGTGGGTGCACGAGAACTGTTCGTGCACTCCTACAATTTGGAGCGAAGGAGATGGTTAGAGAGAGGAACTGCCATGGAGAGACAGCCTTGCATGAGGCTGCTAGACACCACCATAAAGGCATCGTCGATGAATTGATGACCGTCGATCCTGAATTGGCGTATGAAGTTGACAGCTATGGTATATCTGCATTGCAAGTGTCCCTTGCTAGAGGAAACAATGAAATGGTGGAAATATTGTCTGACCAGTGGATCAATGCAAGAATATGCTCGTCTAGACCAGACCGTAGTAATTATATGGAAAATTCAGGTGATTTTTTATATTAATTTATTTCTTGCATCACGATTTTTTTTTTTTTTTTTTTTACCATGAGTCCATAAGTTTCTTGTTTTGGTTGTTCATTTCTCCTCGTGTTATTCCAAAAAAAAACATGAAATGTCATGTGCATTCTCATTCAGTACTAGAGACCCATTTCATCAATGTCGGTGTACGTAGCTAGTAGATGAACAATATAGTTAATTTAATTTGTGCATGGCAAAACAAACTACTACAATTTTCTCAAGAAAAAAGATACAAAATTGTGGCAAAATTCCTAAGGAAATCTTGTAGTTTTACTTATCTTTGACATTAATGACAGGAAATGCTCAAAAACAGATAAATATGTCAGCATCAGTTGACATCCTTAGAAGCCCTCCAATTCACCTTGTAGCATCAGTTGGCAACACTGATGGGGCCAAGCTCCTGTTGCAAAAGGACGCTTCTTTGGCGTACTTGCAAGATTCAGACGGATTATTTCCAATCCACGTAGCTGCTCGCATGGGCCATGTCGAAATGGTTATTCTTTTCCTGTCAAAATACCTCGATTCTGGCGAGTTGCTAGATCATCGTGGGAGAAACTTTCTGCACATTGCTGCTGAAGAAAACAGGATAAATATATTTACCACACTATTTGCGAAATCCCATGAGTATGAAATACTGGCTGGTATAATTTTGAAAGATACATTGCCTCCTTTCTGGGAAGGGATGTTCACGGCAATGATAAATTCAGTTGATAGCAAAGGAAATACACCACTACATCTAGCTGCGGGGAAGGGTTGCAAGTTGGTAAAGACTCTTATAAAACATGAATGTCTGGACGTGAATATAAGAAATCGGAACGGCTTAACACCATTTGATATTTTAGTGATTCAAGTAAAAGAAAGTACCGAGAAATCCCTGGTATGTCACTTCTTCCTCCCTATTGGTATTCACAATGTTATGTTTAAAAAGTTTTATGATCATACAAATCATATTACATGGAAGAAGATATAATTTGAGATGATTTTTTAATTGAGAGACGATTTGAATTTATGCATTAATTTTGAAAGCATTTTTTCCCAAAATTTGTCCATATATAATAAGACAAGAAATAATTTTATTTGTTTGAAGTAAACGAGAAAAGTAGTAAATTTACCTCTAATCCCCAAAATTTTACTTTTTTCATCAAATTTCTTCAAAATTTACTCCACTCCTTTATTTTCAACTATAGAATAGTTACATCTATACCATTAAATTTTTATTTACTCTAATTTCTTGTGACATATTTATTTCTCATACTAATATGTATAACAATCATCTATGCTACGCGGATACTTATGCCCATATCGGATATTCGGATACCGTATCAGATACGTCATATGACGTATTCTAATATTTTATTCTAAAGTAATGCCGGATACTTCATAGATACTTCCCGTATTCGCATCGGATGTTTTCAACAAGAACATATATTCTTAAAATATATGATTACATAAATAAAATTAATAAAGTAAGATTAAGACATTTAATTATTTAATTAACAATAACAAAAACAAATATTACGTATCGTAAATTTCTATAATAACAAATTTTTAGTATCTCTTACATCAAATTATAATATCTAAATATATATAATTTAATTTAATATATAAAATATAATTAATAAATAATAAAATAATATATAAATTGCGTATTCATATCCCTGTATATTTTTTAGATTTGTCGTATCGGAGTATCCGTGTCGTATCGGATACAATCCCATATCCGTATCCGTGTAACATAGACAATGATTAATCTTTTTGGTATTTACTATACTATGTCCGATCGTGTGAGAACCGGCAAAAGTGTTATGGTCCATAGTTATGTTTAAATATTAACACAAATATAATATGAATAGTTCACTCATTAAAACATAAATATTTTTTCTTTTTTCCTTAAAAATAATATTTTTTAATGAAATATTTGATTTCTCCGATAAATCTTCAAATATAAAATTGTGTGCATTTTCTCTTTATTTTAAATTTTATATTGTTATGATTCCAATTTATTTAGTTTTGCCAAACTATAATAAAGATGAATTACATTGAAAACAGTGAAAAAAGATACTCATATTAACCATTATCTTATTTTTCACATTTTTTAAGCATTCTCAAGAAATCCATCATCAATTTTCTCTCCGTCATCCAATCAAAAAAATTCTCAAATCTTAGCACTTCAAATAAATTATTAGCACATCACATGGTTAGTTGGATTAATGTTTCATATTATATCACTAATTACATGAGAACTATTACATCAAAATATTTATTAGAGTATTGAGAATTATTCTATACTATTTATTAATGTATTACGTATCTCAAAATAATCTATATGTGGTTGATTTATTCATACCGTATATATATAATCTCCGTCATTTTAACTATTAAAAGAATAAAAAAAGTTAAGAAAATAAATCTTTACAATTTTTTTAAGAAAAATGAGTCATGTTATATTTTTCTTTGCATAGTGTAAATCATTTTCTCCATATATATAATATCATAATTCCATTTTAAATATTATTTTAAATATAATTATTATTTTCTTTTCCTTTCTTAAAATTAATCATCGTAATTAAATCTTATGTAGTATTTACTAAAATCGTCTTGTATTTTTTTCCCTCCATCTAAATCGATTAAGACTAAATATTTTTTCTAATATAATATGTCAAGAGATAACAACATAAGAAAACTAATGATAATAAATGATGGATAAACTTAGATATCTTAATATAAATTTAAATTGAGGTCACAATTTAATTATCCAAATTTAGTGGGCTATTATTTTTTTATTTTTTTATGAAACTATCATTTATGTTATTTTATTTCTCATATGTAAATTTATTTGCATATAGTTATTCGTCCATATCAATATTAGATGTGAGAAATAAAATATTTTTGAATGAATGATAAATGAATAAAATATCTTATAATGTAATTCGAAATAATTATTAAAAATCGCCAACTTACTTCATATAATTATTATAAATTATTTGTGCAATTCATTAGTTTCAAATTTTATTTTGAATTTTCTTAACTGCTATTTTACATTTTAGATCAAAATAAATAAGAAAATTTAAATATTCGCAGCGCTGCATGAGTATCATACTAGTATGTGTATAAGTTCTCATCTCTTACATTATCCTTCTCATATACAGGACTTACAAGATCAGATTGAGCAATACCTTCAAAATGAGGGTCCTCAGATTACTTCACGTTGGTTTGACCAGTTCTACGGTAGCAACGATGCAAGTTCACCGAACGAAGAAAAATCCACGGGTGTTTTCATGGATAAACTCCAAATCATTGGTCTAGGCGCCGTACTTATTACAACAGTTACATTTGCAGCAGCCTTTCAACTGCCGGGTGGTAATATGGCTTCCGGCTCACCATTGCTCGGCAGAAAATATCTTTTCAAGGCTTTTATCTTAGCTGACACCTTTGCATTTGTTCACTCCTTTTTATGCACTGTCATGCTCATGTTCGGTGCTTTAAGCTCCATAGACCCTTGCGCTAATGATATGTTCTTGTCAATCACTCTATTCTTTTTCTCTTGCGCAGCGAGATATTTGGTTTTGGCATTTGGACTAGGTCTGTATTTGGTGCTCGCTCCGATTAGCAGAGTGTTCAGTATACTCATCCTTTGCGTGATTTTATCATCGCTTTTGGTCGACCTGTCTTCCAAAGCATCAATTAAATGCGCTATTCTTATTGTGAATATTAAGGAAGTTCTTGGCGGTTTCTTACCTGCTATTTTTTTCTCTATAATGAAGTCTAACATTCAATTACTAAATATTGTCATTCCAGTGTTGCTCATATTTCTCCTTTCCTTGATTCATTGAGTTCGGACTTCGTCAGTGCTGAAGCTGAACCATGTCGAGCACTCAGGCTTCTCTGAAATCTTAGATTTTCATCAGGTTGTGTTTGTGTTAGTTCTTTCTTGTTTTCTTTGGTTGGCACGTGATATAGAATTATCATTGTAATAAGCGTATGAATTTGTCTTTTCCATGCTTATGTGATGCTCTATCGATGTAATAATTTATAAATGTTGGATTTTCATAACGTTTTGTTCGAGCAATTTATTTAGTTCTTCAATTTTCATTCTAGCTTATTAAGGGCCCGAACCAAGTGTATATGTACTTGAACTTGAATATAAGCAGTATATCAAAGAAGAAATAAATTTATTTTTCCTAATCAATATCTTTATTAAGTTGATAACTTCAAAAATGCTGACGTATCCTAAAGACGATATGAGCATCTGATATGTGCACGATACATATCAGATATGCGACATGATGTATCTAATTATTTTAATATTAAACTCTTTGCAGATATGCTCCGGATATATAAGGATACTTTCAGGATTTTTGAACCCCGAAATATTAGAAGAAACAATTTGAGATGCCCAAGTATTTTTGAATTATGGTCTTTTTTAAAGCGAGTAATTATGCGGAATTAATTATTTAAAATTTTCTTTTTTTATGCCACATTCAATTGGTCGAGTACACAAGCATACAAAGCCACCTAATTTTCAGATAATTACCAAGATCGTGTTAGAAAAAACGAAATTGGAAAGAAGAAAAAACGAACACAAATTTTCTCTCGTTAATTCTCTCAACATAATCTTCTCATTACAAATGACACATACAAAATATTCTTATATAGAAGCTTGTCGACAAAAAGTCTAATCCTCTATTCACAATCTTTTACATACACAACTTTTAACACATACACAATCTTTTTTTTTTTTTTTAATGGGTTGGAGTAGGCTCAAAGTCCTACATCCAAAATACACATACATAATCTTTAACACACATACACAACATTTCACGCATACATAACTTCTCACATTACACACAATTTTTCATATATACACACTGTAAGGCTCCAAAAATTTTAATTTCAGGGCTAAGAGTATTTTGGTCGTTTCAAATAAATCTGAATATTTGAAAATATTTTATTCAGTGTAAATAAATTATTTAATATAATTTAAATTATAAATGTATAAATCGATTTCACCGAATCTGTATTTATATTTCGATGGTCTTTTATTTTAAAAAGTTGCATCAGTAAAGTCAATTCGAATGAATTCCGAATAAATTTCCAACTTTGTCATGTAAACTTAGTCGGTAGAATATTCTAGAATCTTCAGATTTGAAAGCTAATTTGATTTCATATTTTTCCCTAATTATTTCCTTAATTCCATTCCAAATTTTGAATCAGCAAATTAATGAATTAATTTGGGGAAAAAGGGCTTTGAAAAAAAGTTTTCCAAAGCCAACATCCACCGTTGAATTATATTGAGATCTTAAACCAAGTTATTTGTAAACGGAGCACTTAACTAACAGAGTTAAATTGGAGATGAATATGAGCAAACATAATTCCCTCTCTCTCGTTTCTAATGGAGATCTCCAATTAGACCTTGTTTTGTTGACCCAAAGAATACTAATCAGTGAAGAGAAAATATTTTTTTAATTGATTCTACCAGGGCATTTTAATATCTTTTGAGTTGATTCCACTCAGGAATTGTGATATTAACAGCGTACCAGGATTTAATAATCAGTACTGGTACTGTTTCAATATCAGTAAAGAACCACTACCAGTGTTGATCTTAGTTGTTTATCAAATATTTTAATTGCCATGCTGATTTTTATTGTCATTTTATCTTTGTTTTTATTTCTTTGCATAGTAGTTGATTTTTGTCGATATCTTTTATTCTTGCAAATAAAAGATTAATTGGAGAGCGCACCACTTCTAAAGGCGTGATTTTGAAGATGATTTGTTTAGAATGATTGCTACAATGCATGGAGTAGGAGCTGATTGCAAGTCTAATATTTCATTTTCTGCTAACTATTAGGCTTCTCTTCTCAAGACCGATTTCATTTCGTTTTAGCTTGTAAATAAAGAGTAGATTACTTGTTTTCTTAATCTTTTGCAACCATGTATATATTTGAGAAAATAAATAATTCGAGAGCAAATTTCTTTTTCATTTTCTTTTTCTCCTTGTAGATAACTTTTTAAAACTTTCAGTTTAGTATTCTAATATGTGATTATGAAAGTTTATTACTCTAATATATGTGATAATTTGCAAATTGTATGTTTTTGGTTATGTTCTGTTTCTTTTGTTATGCATATACTCATATTCATGAGCTCTAAAACTCAAATAATAGTTAATTATATTCCTATATAAAGAGATCTTAAAAGAAGCTAATCTTTTTTAACTTGGAACTTGTACACAAGTGCTGCATGTATGGTAACAATTATGCCGATAATCATCCTTAAGGAAAAATATTCCAATCATAAATAACATTTCAAATATGTAACTAAATAATAATGCATAAGAACGTATCAATATAATCTAAGTTTTTTTGATAAATTTTTGTAAACCTAATTAGTTCATCACAATGAATGCATACATATATATCCATATATAAGATGATTCCATTAGAAGTTTGTTCATTCGGTATGTGCTATTCTGATATTTATACAAAATGCTTCCGCTAAACTCTTTACTTAATTAAAGTATCATTGATACAAAAGCTGATATCTTTATCAAAATCAAAATTCTAGTATTACTACTACATTTAATGCCTTCTAGGACTATATAATTTTCAAATCTTTTCAACCCTACGAGTTGTGAGGTCGCAATCATCTTCAGCTTTGTATCTACGATCATATCATCCATAGTACCTATGAACAAAAGAATCAACTCAAAAAAATAAAAATAATTAAAAGACTGTGTTATTGGTCTTGTACTGATGCTAATAAGAAAGTAATACATGTTTTGGCCACAATCACACACTGTTCCTTAATTCAAAAGTGTCTCGGTTAAGCCTCATTTAAGCCCATTTTTGCCCTAATTTGAGCTCACTTTTACGATTATAGACCAACAATGCACTAGAACACAAACATGCTTAAAATGAAAAATAGATTTAAGGTGATTACAACGAAATTGTTGTCATCAATGCCGGTTTGATATGTAACAGTAGGATAAACATTGATGATTATTTACGCTCAATTCCAGCCAATATTTGTAATTGATTGACAAATTGATGTTAATTCGTGGAAGACATCATTTCAGTCGGATCGTGACCGGTATTGATGTTAATACATTTTGTAATAATCTGATCAGATTTAGGAGTACATAGAGAGAAGGAACCTGAACAGAGAATATGGAACCTCTCGTTTCTTCTCAGTCGGATCGAGCAGCAGATGCGCAACTCAACCCTAGCGGTGAAAGGGAAAGCTCTCTCGAATCAGGGAGGGAGGGTCGAGAGGAGCAATTCTGAGCGCGAAAGGTAGATTAGATGGAGATTGAAAAAGGGTAATGGAGAGCTCCAATTTTTACTTATTAACGCCGTCAAAATTGGTCCGTTTTGTAATAATCTGGTCAGGTCAGATGTGATCCCATTAAATCAACCAAAAGAAGCCCTGTGGCTTTATTGCTTACTTTCTCCATAAATTCTGGATTTGTTAAAGGTACCAAGTTTCATACTCCTATTCATTCCATTGATGCAAGATGTTAATTGAATTTGAATTTACATATATATAATAAAATATTTTCATGATAATTAATTATTTTTACAGATTTATTGGTCTAAATTATATTAGATCCATTAATAATTTTCAACTAATAAAAATAATCTATGCAAATTATTTAGATTTCCAATTTCCCTTAAATTTAATGTGAAATTAAAGTTATGAGGTAGATTAATAGTTAAGTGGGATGATTTTTATTATTTTAATTATTATATAAATATATATATTTAATATATATTATTAATTATTATTAAATTGTTTTGAGATTTTTAAGGAAATTCTTATTACGAGATTCGCAAGATTTATATGGATAGTTAGGTTTATCTGTAGGAGGCTAGGCTTGTTTTTGTTTCTGTTTCTGTTACCCGTACTTATCTTTGTCTCTTTTTATGGGACCTCTCTCGACAAGTAAATCTCGTAAACTCTGGGTAATATTCTTCCAATTAGCTGGATCATCAATATTAGGTTCAAAATTCAAATCCATCTTCTCATGTTGCTTGACTTCTTCACCCACTAAATTATCTTCCCATTCTCCAGTAACCAGATTACGGTTCATGTCATTCACCACAGAATTAACGCTTTCATTCCCCAAATTTTCATCAGCATTATTTACCAAACAATCTTCCAATTCATCAACTTCTAACTCATCAACTAAATCGTCAGTTGGTTTATTAGTTCTAATGTACTTATCCAAAGCGCCTTTCTGAGATTGAACTAAATTCTCAATTCGTTCCTTCTTTTTCTTTTCTCATGTCTCGACAAATATGTTCTTTTAACCACCATGACTACATCAACAATATGCAAAATTATATTAACAAATTTATCATGAACATAACAAATTTAAATAGAGATATTTGCATAAGTTTAAAAGAGAGAATGTTATTTATTTGGAGGAATTTGAACAAAAGAATTGAATATAAAATAATGAAACAGACTACAGAGAGAAAATTACACTTGAATTGAGAATTTATAACAAGTTGTCGAAACTAGAAGCAATTAGGGATGAAATTTGGACCTGAAAGATGATGCAAATTAAAAATTAGAAAAAAAATTATGACATGAAATTGAAGACTAGAAATAAAATTATACTACAAATTATTGAATTGAACCTTGAGCAAACGAAAAAATATCTCCAAATTGCAAGAAATTGGATGAGCCCTAATAAGACGAAAATTGAGGAATTTCCAATTTATTCTTGCCGCCAGGCCTTCCATGGCTCCATGCCATTTCCATATTCTTCATTTTATTTCCATTTTGATTTTCATTTCCTCTTTTTTTATTTTCTTTCCGTAATGAAGAGTGGGGGATGGAGTGGAGAGGATTTGTATGCTGGGCCTATTTAATTTGAGTTTATAATGGACTTTACATTTTTATTAATAGATAATATATATATAAATATGGGGCCTTGGGTTTTTGGGGGCCTTAGGGCCTACTGGGCCAAAGCCCAAGACCGGCCTTGCCCTTGGGTATTTTAGTTGGCTTTTCCATAGATATTTGCACTGGGGAGTTATTATTCTTATTACTATTACTATAATTATTATTAGTACTAACATTATTATTGTTATTATTATTATTAAATTTTGCTAAGTTTGACTTTGACTTTTCTGACGAGGCATCTTCTTTCACTTGAATCTGCAAAAACAAATTAAAAAATCAATTTTGAATTAAAATACAATACATAAAATATACAACACAAAGTGATTACTGAATAAATGAAACGTACTATTGTTGTTGCTGTGTGAGAAAATTTGCAATTTGGCCCTCGGTTGCAAAAGCTTCGGAAATAAATTTATGGCAGGGGTATTTTTGTAATTTGTGATCGTATGGACATTCATCACCTTTCAAACATTCTCCCCTTGCAAAATGATTACACGGCTGAAAAAAATATTTTTTAATTAAATGTTTATATTATATTTATATAATATGTGAATATTTATGCGATATGTAATATTTGAGTGTACCTTAGATTTTGTTAAAGGAACGGCGTCGTGTGAAAATTTGCATTTATCTCCCTATTCAAGGAAAAAAAGAAATAATTAATAAAAATAAAATAAAATAAAAAAATGAAAATAATAATAATAATAATAATAATAATAATAATAATAATAATAATAATAAGAGAAGAAAAATATATTGTTTTTTTATATATTTATTTCATTGTTTTTAATATATTATGGTTATATTATTTTTCAAAATTTATGCGCTATTTATTATCTAGATATATTGTTGTCTTGATGCATGCCAGAAAATCTCATTACACCATAAACATAAATTTGAAATTCTGAATTTCTAGAAAGGTATACGTATTTGTGAACTTGAGTTGCTACATTACTGGACCCTTTTTTCAGGTAAGAAAACGGGTTGACCATGCCATTCTTATGTTATCCTTTATATGTATTTATTTATATCTCTACCTGTGTATATCATGCTATTCTTGTGTTATCCTTTAATATATATATTTATATATTTATATATATACCTATGTCATGTCATTCTTATGTTCTCCTTTAATATATATATTTATATCTTCATTTGTTCGTGAGGACTAATACTTAGTTTATAGTTCCTTCTCCTATCCATTGCATTTGTTATCTATAAACTCATATTTGACAATTAGGAATTCACTTCGGATATTGGAGGCTACCAAAGAAAAATATAAGGTGAATGAAAAACCCTTACCTAATGGATCTTAAAATTATGATTTAAGTCATGACAAATGATAATATTAAAAAGATAATTATGACGAAATTTTGACTTATATTAAACAAGATAATTAGGACAAAATTAGGACTTAATATTTAAAAAAATTCTTCTGGTATTAGATAATTACTAAAATTATTACTTAATTGGTGGCAAAAACATTTTACCTGTCATTATATTAAAGTATGTTTTAATATTAACAATTTAATTTCATCATAATGTAGGGACTTTTTTAACATATGTTTATGACGGGGCCTTTCCTCGTCGTCAGAAAGCACCGGTAGCTATTTTGGCAGGCTCTCTTGGTATAGTGATGTGTTGTGTCTGTAGCCCGATTTTAATGGCAAAATTAACACAACTAAAGAATTGATTCTTTCTATCAAGTTCTTACATGGAAAGCAGGCTCAGAGAAGAGCTGCACTTTAGGTACGACATAGTTTTTATTGATTTATCGCGAAATTCATAATATTTCTTCTTTTCTTTTGAAAGAAAGATGAATTTGTTTCAGTTTGATTGTAATAATTTCGGGAGTTTAAATTTCTTTTCTTTAATGAAGCATGATTTGTTTATTTTGTTGTTGATCATTAATTTGTCGGCTGAACGTGAAAAGAAAAAAAAAAAAAAAATCTAAAATTTGTGTTTTTTTATTAGGTTGAGCATGAGAAAGATGTCAAAAAGCTGATTTATTACTTAGAAAAAGAGATAGAAGCCGGAAATAAAGCTCAAGAAATAGTTTTGGAGATGAAAACTGGCTCTCAAGGTCCCGAGAGACTCTTTATTAAGTGCTTTCTTCAGTACTTAATTGGGTAGGGTTTTTAAGGGATTTCTAAGAGGGGTTTAGGATTTCTGATTTAGTTGTAGTTGTATGTGTACGTGCAACGTGCCTAGAGACAATGTAAAAAAAACTTTCAATTGAATCAAAGACCATTTAATGCATGCTATGAACTCTTTCAATTGAATTCTTTTTTTTAGGCTATTGTAGTTTTATTTCAGCTAAAAAACTTAAAAATAAGGCATTGCATTTGCATGAGAAACAACTCACGACAAAAAGAAGTTTGAGATTCCAACAGCACAAAATCATCACAAGTTCAAATTAAAAGAGAGCTATTAAATATTGAAATCCTGCAGTAATTTGGGGGTTTTCAACCTCGAAAAATCAGGAACAATCTAAAGCAAGTGTTGGACACCCAAATTACTATATCTTGGAATTCTGAGATTGAAAATTATTAGTCTGTTTAAAACCTATGACCTATCTACAAACTCATAAATCAAAATAACATATCATAACAAGCAATCCTCAAATTTATGCAAATTAACAAGCTCATCTCTCCTTTTCTAAAATTTTACAAATCTTCAACATCTCTCTTTGATGAACTGGGATGCCCATCATACTCCAACTTAACCCCCAAATTCGCGCAAACAACCCTGAACTTCAACCTAATTCTCTTCATACCCTCTTGCACGCCCTCATTTTCAGGATCCATCAATGGAAACTTCTCCACCAATTCCCCCAATTGCTCGATGTTCTTACAAACCCTAGAAGAAAAACTCTGAGGGTCAATCCGCAAAATCGACTCCCAAATTGTGATGCAGCCCTTGTAAAACCCTAATTCTTCCCCTGTTTGGAAACCGATTTTTAGGCCGACATCTTTTGCTTCTTCTTTGCCTGGGATTAAACCATCGTTGTATCCCTCTTTGAATCCTTCTTGGTATTGGGTTTCTTCCAAAAGCACCGATTTTTCAAGAAAATCAACTTGGGTTTTAGATTTTGAATCCATTTTGAGAAGATATAAATATGATAATTTTTGTGTGAATTAACCTACATAGAAAATACTGAATGTCAGAACTCAATTATTACAGAATTTTTTTTTTAAATAACTGTAAATAATAAGATATAATTAATATAAACTAATGGCCAGTTAATACCTAATTAGGAACACGAGAGAGAGAGAGAGAGAGAGAGAGGCGCAATAAACACAAACCTGATGAAGATAAACAAGAACCGAGCGGAGCCGAATAAAGAAGAGAGAAGGTTTTTAGAGGGCGAGGGAAGAAGAGAAAGTTGGGAAATGAGATTCCGTCTTTTAGTGTTCAATAACACCGATGGATTTCATTTCCGGATTGTTAGTTATCCGGACTTTGTATTACTGGATTTGCATAACTGGAGTTTCCCTCTTCATTTCTCAAATATTTATATTTTCTCTCCTTTCTTTCTCAAAGACTCGAATGTTTTGATCGATTTTGCACTAATATTTCCACTTTAATTTCCCCCTTTTTCCTTCATTTCTCTCTATTTTGCTCCAAATGTCTTCTTCACGAGTAAGCACTATTTTTTTCTGAATTTTCTCATAGTTATTTTTTTTTTCAGTTTTGGTGATTGAAATTTAATTTTCACTCTGTTTAATCCTACTTTCAATTTTTTTAGATAAATATTGGTACTTTAATTCCTGTCACAAACAGCAATGCTTCAAATAAGATTCCAATTTACGAAGGAGATAATCTAATTGGGCGTAACAATGTGAAAATCGTTGATAAAAGACTGAGCAGAAAGCATATAAGCTTGCACGCTTCTTCTAATGGCTCAATTGAAGTTCTTGTGGTGATAATTAATCTTATTAATTTTCTGAAAATTGTGATTTTGAGTTATTTTAGGGTTTATCCGATTCCAATTTCAATTTTTGATTTTTATTACAGGAAGGCCCAAATCCGATTATTCTGAGTTCTGATGGTTCTAGAAGGAAAATTTCCTCAAATGAGAAAAGTTTAGTTAAAAATGGAGATATTTTGGAATTAATTCCTGGTTCTCATTTGTTTAAATATGTGGAAATTGAAAAAAGAAATTCATTTCAAAGGAATAAAATTGTAAATTCATGTAACAAAGAGAAAAGACAAAGTGAGACTAATAATGATGAAACAGTATCTAAAAGGAATAAACAGATTATTCAAGATGAAGCTCTTGCAAGAGAATTACAGGTATTAAATTTTTTTATTATTTTTTTTAATAAAGATTCAAAAATTAGAGAAAAATCATCAGAATTTCATTTTTTTTTTCAGAAAATGGAGGATGGAAACAAGGCATTAATGGACTTTAGGGTTTCAAAAAATTCACAGGTATTGCATGATATTCTTTTTATTAAATAAAAATAAAAAGAAGGTAATAAATCATCATAGTATCTATTTTTTTTCAGAAAATTGAAGATGGAAATGAATTAAATAATTTTAGGGTTTCAAAAGATTTAATTCCTGAAATATTCAGACTAATTAAAGTACAAAGTCTCCCATCTTCGGCCAATTCATCTTCAGTCTCAATTCAAGACATAATTGAGGTATTAAATTTTTTATCATAAAAAAAATAAAAAAAAATGTTTATTAGGGGTATTTTGGTCCTTTTATAGGGTGATGTGGTTGTTGCTGTTCTTTCGAATTACATGGTTGATCTTGATTGGTTACTATCAGGTTTCAAATTTAATATTTTATACATTAAAATAAATATTTCTCAATTAATTTTTTAAATTAAATATTTGTATTATTAATATTTTCAGCTTGCCCTAATTTGAAAAATATACCACACGTGCTTGTTGTGCATGGCGAGAGCAATTCCTCTTTCGATCATTCGGTACATTTTATTATACCATTAATAATAATCAAAATATAATTTATATTCAATAATTTTACCTCTTATTTTATTTTATTTATTTATTGTCGTAGAAATACGAGTTGAAAAATTGGTTGTTTCATAAACTGCCATTACCAATCATTAATATAATCAATACATATATTTCATTACTTCATTTCTCTAAATATACAATTAATATTTTCAATATATACTTTATATATTACTATTTTTTTATTTTTTTAGAAATATAAGTTGAAAAATTGGGTGTTTCACAAACCGCCATTGCCGATTTCGTACGGGACCCACCACTCAAAGGCGGTTTTACTAATTTACCCTTCTGGAATCAGAATTGCAATTCACACCGCGAATTATATTCACATCGATTGGAATAATAAAACTCAAGGGGTTTGGATGCAAGATTTCCCTTTCAAAAATGCAAATAATAGTAATAATGAAAATAGAGGGTCTCCTTTTGAAAATGATCTTGTTGAATATCTCGCTTCTTTAAAGGTACTTTTTTTTGCTTTAATTTTGTTGGTTTTATTTTTATTTTATGTTATGTTATATGATAAATATATTTATTAATATGTTTTTATTTATGTAGTGGCCTGAGTTTAGAGTGAATATTCCTAATATAGGAAATGTTGCATTTAATGCTTCGTTTTTCAGAAAATTCGATTATAGTAATGCAAAGGTATGTTGCATTATTAATTTTATTTATTTATTATATTATTTATTTATTTATTTTTAATATTTTTGGGCAGGTAAGATTAATTGGGTCGGTACCAGGATACCACACAGGGTCTAATTTGACAAAATGGGGTCATATGAAATTACGAAAAATACTTGAAGAGTCGAAATTTGATAAAGAATTTATTAAATCTCCCTTGATTTACCAGGTATTTATTTTCCTGCTTATATTATTTTTTATTATTTATTTATTTTAACAAATGAGCAACCATTGATAATACTTATTTTCTTATTTAGCAATAAAATATTAATATTTATTTCGGTTATTGAATTTATTTACTTCCCACTAATTATCCTTAAATTTTCCCATTATCTTATTCATTTATTTATTTCTCAGCAAACAATTCTACGTAATTTATTTATTCCTTTATTCATTTAATTAATTTATTAATTTTTATTTTTTGTAGTTCTCTTCCTTAGGTTCACTAGACGACAAATGGCTGACCGAATTTCAAAACTCACTCTCGGCCGGGTCAACAGAGGACAGGTGTCAGCTCGGGATTGGTCAGCCTCTTATTGTCTTCCCCACTGTAGAGGATGTCAGATGCTCCATTGAGGTATTACCCAAAATTAAATATAATGTGATTGAATTAAGTTTGTTAATATATTTTGTTTGGTAATATATTATTTATCAAACTCAGTAATTGAGTACATCTACAATGCTAAATCGAGGTACTTCAATTTAAATCTTTATCAAACCATGGTAGGCGATTAAATATACGTTTGTTAAAATATTTTTCGTTTAGTTTTACTTGTAAATTGTTTTCAATCTCAGTAACTATATATGTATGGTATTTGATTAATGTGAGCTTAGTATATATTAATTTTATTTTTGGCGATCTATTAATTATTTTATTTTTTGTTTTGTTTTATTTAGGGATATTCAGCTGGAGGAGCAATTCCAAGTCCGCAGAAAAACGTGGAAAAAGAATTTCTGAAGAAATATTGGGCCAAATGGAACGCTGACCATGTTGGTCGATGGTATATTTTTGTAATATACTTAATATTTATTCATAATTATATTTTCTAACTTCATTTAATATTGTAATTAACTATGAATTGTTTATTTGAAGTCGAGCGATGCCTCATATAAAGACTTATACTAGATACAATGGTCAGAATATCGCGTAAGCATTTAATTCCATTACATTTTATTTTTAATCTGTAAGATCAAATTTTCTATTATATATTTTATTAATTAATAATTTTATATTTATTTAGATGGTTTCTTTTAACATCGGCTAATTTAAGTAAAGCCGCATGGGGCGCATTGCAGAAAAACAATACACAACTTATGATTCGTTCATATGAGGTTTAAAATATTAATTTAATTTATCCTAATTATTTAATTAATTATTTATTTATTTAATTTATTAATTCTCATATTTTTTTTGCCTATTTTTTGTTTCTAGTTGGGTGTATTATTCTTGCCTTGTGAAGTTCATAACAGATCAAGTTTCTCATGCACCAAACCAGTAATTAATGAAATTAATTAATAATATCACATTTTAGACCTAAAAAATTACAAGATTTTCTTTACTTATTATTCTACTTTTTGATATATTTTTTTCGTTTCTTTTGAAGAGTGGGAGCAATGTATCAAATAATAATATAGATAAATCAAAAACAAAATTGGTGACAGTGTGTTGGAAAAAAGGAGAGGAAGAATCCGACGCGTCAGAAATTGTCAGACTGCCTATACCGTATCAAATTCCTCCAAAATCTTACACTTCACAAGGTTCGATTTTTATTTTTATTTCTATTTTTTTTAATATCTCATGTATTTGTATTTTTTTGACTTAATACAATGAAAACGTTACTTTTTTTAACACAAGTATTATTTATTTGAGATTAAATATTTTGTATTTTTTTTCTTATTTTCAGATGTTCCATGGTCATGGGACAAGAGATATACACAAAAAGATGTGTACGGCCAAACTTGGCCTCGCCTTGTTTAATTATATAATAATGATGATTCCTCATAATTACAAAAGAGAAAGTGAAAAAGAAAAAGAAAAGGAAAAGGAAAAGGAAAAATGATGTGTATTAGGGACCAATTGTAAGCTTTTAGTGGATTAGCTAGCGAATTTTATGAAAACTATAATTAAAATTGTTTTAATGGGAATTATATATCGGTTTATTTTAAGATGGGAATAATAATTAGGATTATTTACGACTGGTATCGTGGTATTTTGTATGAAGAAAATTGAAATTATATCTTAAATAAATGTTTATTGAAGGCCAATTTTTTATTTTCAAATTTTTTATATCTGGTAATCTAATTTTTTTTATATGGTCAATAAAAAATTGTCTTTGATAAAAAGCACAAGGCGTGTAACTAAAAAAAATCATATATGATATTTACTTAGGAATACATTTATATTATATTATATATACATATTTTCCAAGAAAAGTTAAGAATTACATGTAGCATGTTCTTATTTATTCATGATATATCCGAGTGTATGTATATATATATATATATATGTATGTAGATATACATATTTTTTTGTAGTTTTTTCTTCTATATATATATATATATATATATATATATATATATATCATGCCAAAAGAAAAAACTACAAAAAAATAAATGTAGATTGCTGTAGCTCTTTATGAAGCGTTAAGCGTGTTCCTTTAATTTAATGGAACAACTTTAATGATAAATAAGAATAAGAATTTGTTGCAAGATCAAGATAAGCACTTGCTAGTCCTTATAAATATATCTCTTTCGGTTTCAAGTGTACCCCTCCTCCTTCTCTTTCTCATTTATAACATATCTATGATTCATCAAATTTATTAATCCTCCCTGTGTTGAATATCAAGTGCTAGATTGCTATATCGACATCATTCCATCCAGGTGAAATGGCTAAACTTCAGCGCCCACTCATGACCCCCAAACTTCTCGAAGCGGCAATCAAAGGCGATGAGCAAGTCTTAACAGAAATGTTGGGATTGGAAGAAGGTCATGATGGTCAGTTGAATGTGACGATTAATGCTGTGCCAGAGATTGAGCAGCACAATCATCTTCAAAGTACTACATTTATGGGCAACACTGTGCTTCATGTACTTTGTTCCAATGATCATGATGCTCTCGCATCTAAGATCTGCAACAAAGACACTTCCCTCTTGAAAGCCCGCAATAAGATGCATGAGACACCTCTCCATTCCGCTGCAAAGGATGGGTGCACGAGAACTGTTCGTGCACTCCTACAATTTGGAGCGAAGGAGATGGTTAGAGAGAGGAACTGCCATGGAGAGACAGCCTTGCATGAGGCTGCTAGACACCACCATAAAGGCGTCATCGATGAATTGATGACTGTCGATCCTGACTTGGCGTATGAATTTGACATCTATGGTGTATCTGCACTGGAAGTGGCCCTTGCTAGAGGAAACAATGAGATGGTGGAAAAATTATCTGACCAGAGTATCAAATCAAGAATATGCTCCTCTCGACCAGACCGTCGTAATTGTATGGAAAATACAGGTGATTTTTTGATATTAATTTATTTCTTTCATCACGATTTTTTTTTTGCCATGAGCAACCATAAGTTTCTTGTTTTGGTTGTTGTTCATTCTCTCCTCGTGTTATTCCAAAAAAAAAGCATGAAACGTCTTGTGCATTCTCATTCAGTACTAGAGATCCATTTCATCAATATCAATGTAGCTAGTAGATGAACAATGCAGTTAATTTATTTGTGCATGGCCAAACAAACTACTATAATTTTCTCAAGAACAAAGATACAAAATTATAGTACAATTATTATATAGAGCCTAAGGAAGACTTGTAATTTTACTTATCTTTGACATCAATGTCAGGAAATGTTCAAAAACCGATAAATATGTCGACATCAGTTGACATCCTCGGAAGCCCTCCGATTCACGTTGTAGCATCAGTTGGCAACATTGATGGAGCCAAACTCTTGTTGCAAAAGGACGCTTCTTTGGCGTACTTGCAAGATGGAGAAGGATTATTTCCAATCCACGTAGCTGCTCATATGGGCCATGTTGAAATGGTTATTCTTTTCACGGAAAATTACCTCGATTCCGGCGAGTTGCTAGATCATCGTGGGAGGAACTTTCTGCACATTGCTGCTAAAGAAAACAATTTCAACATATTTATCGAACTATTCATGAAGTTCAATGTTTACGAACTGCCTTGTATAGGGATGTCCTGTTGCAATAGACCGCCTCCTCTTTGGAAAGGGATGCTCACTCGAATGATCAATTCAGTTGATAACAATGGAAATACCCCACTACATCTAGCTGCTGAGAAGGGTGGCAAGTTGGTCGAGATTCTTACGAGAATTGATAAGGTGGACAAGGATATACGAAATCGGAGGGGCCTAAAACCATTTGATATTTTAGTGATTCAAGTAAAAGAAAGTTCTCAGAATTCCCAGGTATGTCAGTTCTTCGTCTCCCTATCGGTATTTAAAATGTAATGTTAAACACGTTTCATGATCATACCAAATCATAGAAAATATATTGAGAGCATTTTTAAAATTGAGAGTAGAAAGAATAATAATTTCATTTAGATATTTATTATATATCACTGGAATAATCTAGTGATAAGATATTAACCATATTTTTCCATAAGTGAGAGGTTCGAATCTTACGTATGGTATGATTAATTTAAAAGAGAATAAAAATCAAGCGATCGTTTGTAGTTCTACCTAAGAAAAAAAAATATATCCATTATACTAAATAGCAATTAGCATAAACGGATTGTATTGTGGGTGAATTTTGAAAGCATTTTTCCCAAAACTTTTGTCCACATGTAATACGACAAGAAAATATTTTTTTGTTAAATAAAAGAGTACTAAAATTACATCTGATTGCATAAAGGAGATAGAGCTTCTTTCTTTTGAATATCATATTTTTTTTTTCATCAAATTTCTTCAAAATATGTGTACAAGTCTCATCTCTCTCTCTCTCTTTTTTTTTTTTTTTTTTGAATAAAAGTCTCATCTCTCTTACATTCTCCTTATATCATATACAGGCCTTAGTAGATCAGATCAAGAAATACGTTCGAAAGAAGGGTGCTAGGATTACTTCAGGTTGGTTCGCCCAGTTCAGGTACCCAGGGTCATCCAATGAAAAAAAAGACACAAGTGATTTCATAGATAAACTCCAAATCGTCGGTCTAGGCGCCGTACTTATTGCAACAGTTGCATTTGCTACACCATTTGCACTGCAGATCGGTGATACAAAATCTTCCAGCAGAAAATATGTTTTCAAGGCGTTTATGTTAGCTGACACCTGTGCATTTTTTAATTCCTTTTTTTGCATTTTCTTGCTTATGTTCGCTGGTTTAAGCTTCATAAACCCTGACGCTAATCGCAATATCCTCTCACTCACATTATCCATTTTCATTTCCGGAGCGAGATGCTTGCTTTTGGCATTTGGACTAGGTATGTATTTGGTGTTGTCTCCGATTAGCAAATGGCTCAGTATCCTTGTCCCTGTCTGGGCTTTTTTTTGCCTTCTCTTCGACGTATCTTCTCAATTATCAATTAGATTCCTCAGTATTATTGTGGATTTTAAGAAAAAGAATGAAGATATCTTCCCTAATTCTGGTATTTTTTTATCTATGATCAAGTTTTTCAGTCAAATTTTAAGTCTTGGCTGGCCTCTGATCATATTTGTCTTTTCCTTCATTAATTGATTTCCGACTTCGTCAATCTTGGGATGAAGCTGAACCATGTCGAGTACTCAGGCTCTCTAAAAGTTCAGTAATTTATCTTAGATTTTCATCAGGTTGTGATTGTGTTATTTCTTTCTCGTATTCTTAGTTGTCACGTGATACTGGATTATCATTGTAATAAACGTATGAATTTGTTTTTTCATGCTTAAGTTATCTATGTGTGTGATGCTCTATTGTTGTAATAAACCTATTTATAAATGTTGGATTTTCATCACGTTTTGTTTGCACAATCTTTATTTCTTCTATTTTCAATCTAGCATATTCAAGGGCAGAACCAAGTGATTAGACGTGAATATAAGCAGTATACAAAAGAAGAAATAAATTTTTATTTTCCATATATATATATACCAGGTTTTTCATGTATACCGAGTATCTCTTCTCCATGAGTTATTCCATACTCAAATTATTGCTCTTAAGATCAGGTACGTAATAAACATTCTCGATTGACCCTTCCGTACCATCTTTTATAAATAGTGAACCGTACCTTGACCTTTTACTTGGATCTTTGACGCGTCTTCGAACGACACATGTCCATCTTCAACCTCTCGCATCTCCTTGAATAAGTGCTTGTGCCCGCACATGTGGTTTCTTGCACCGGTGTCGAGGTACCAGACTATATCGCCATCGGTGTTGATATCGTTGTATGCCATCATGAGAAACTCATTTTTCATCTCATCTTCCGTGACAAGGTTGGTGTTCTCCTCCACTTTCTTCTCGGTATAGCAAACTTTTGCGTAATTCCCGACCTTGCCGCAATTGTAACACTTGTCGGAGTTGCAGTCCTTCGCATAGTGACCGTATTTGCCACACTTATAGCACTCGACATTATAGTGATTTGACCGGCTGCCTCTCCACAACCAGGTCCTCTACTTCGTCAATTTTGTTGGCTTGACTGCCCCTTCTCCTCATAGTATCCACCTCGACCGCGGCCTCCGCCACCGCGATTATTGTTGTGACCTTGTAACAACGTGAAAATTGTCGTTTATTGAAATCATGTGTTAACAAAGATATTTGTAAGTTTCCTAATTCATCAACAAAGTGTATAAGTGAATTTTGAGTTTAGGATGTCGAACACAAGGAAGCAAGGCCTTAAATACTTTAACGTTCAATTCTCACTTTGAATTTAGTGTTGTGTTTTGAAAGATTGTTGTTGTTGCTCTAAATAGAAAGAATTGCACAAGGAATAAAATTAAAAACAATTTTCTTTTTAAAGGATAAAAGAGAAATAGTAGGGAAATATGACAATTTGTGTAACTTAAGAATCATTAATCACAAATGATAGCAAATTAATTATATAGTATTTATAAGCAAGGTTTAATTAATTTCTTTCCAAAAATTAATTAATAAACTCATCAACCTTCAGATCCATTAAAAACTTCTATTTTTAAGTGTTCTTATAATTGACTCAACCCTTATTTGAATAAGGATAACTTTTCCAAGTCAAATATATTCAAACAAATCTCTAAGAATCTTATAAATATTTATCATCAAATCATCCTTCTAAATAATTTAACTTTAAATCTCATAAAAATATCTCAAGATTTAATCTTAAAAATACTATAATAAATGCAAGTTTTCTCAAGATTTCATCATCAAGGCTACACAATAAGTCTTTCCCTACCCTTAAAACTACTCACTCATGTCCACAAAATAAATCATATTTAAATCCAACCAAGAGAATAGAAAAAGAAAAAGAAGAATTAAATCAAACCCTAAAGAAGTGAATCGTTCTCGATCTCTCCCCTCCTTGATTGATTTATCACCTTCACCTTCTAGTTCAAGCACCTCTTTCTTCTCTAAAATTCTATCCTCCCTCTCAATTCTCAAAAATTGAAGTTTTGAAGTTTATGGACATTAATGGTGGAAGAGATGAATGAAAGATGGTGTATGTTATGTAAGAATGAATGATTGAATGGTTGTGTGAATGTATGGCCCTCTAGAGAGAAGATGGGGTCTTTTTATAGTGAAATTTACCCTAGAAAATATTTATAATTAGGATGGTGGGACTAAACAATTTAGTTTGATCCGGATTCTGTTTTGGGTAGCAATTTGGGGGATGTTTAACCTTTCTTCTTTCATTTCTAGTTCAAATTCTGACTGGGTGTAATTTTCTGGGTGTATTTATCATTTTCCTTTACTCTCATCCACTTCCAACAGACAGTCCACGTGTCTTGATCTGAATGGCCACACTAAATTCGAGAATTTAATCCAACGAACCAGAGTTTGCCACGCGTCTCATCCTTTAATTTCTGCTGAAACAATCTTGCCACGTGTCGATACGTTATTGGCTGACAGAAGAATCTCGTACTGATCGCTGCAGAAAACGCGTGAAGAACCGTCTCCGTTTCATCTCACCAGAGGGTCCATTTCGCACCAGAATATGTGTTATAAGCAAAACGGAGGCATGCAGTGCAATTGAAAATGGAGGTGAGTATTTCTGAACTGATAAGAAACGCGTTTTCTTATGAACGGGATGACACGCGTCGTGATCTTAGTGGGTGAATAAGATTCTCGTACTGACGCATTCTGCATTCGTCAGTGATGCCCCCCAATAAAAATGTGCCACATGTCCTTCTTGTTGCCAATGATAACAGGAATTGCCATGTGTCGCTCTGTGATTCGCTGATTTCCAACGGCATTTGCCACTGTGTCAGCCTCCGATTGGTTGAAAATTGTTTGACCAGGTCAAAGGTTGACTTTGCCCAAATCTTGTATCGCATTTTCTGAGAGTTCTAGAAGGTCTTTTTCCGCAAGGTTTGTACCGTTGGATTCGTATTGTCGCGCTCTTCGATTTGGTACCTAGTTTGACCCCTTTTGGAAATGTTGACTTTTTGGTCAATTCGGCGATTTCCCGGGTTTGACTTTTCGTCTTTTTGTGAATTTTGTAGGTCTCGGCTTGGATAGTCGACGGATAAGGGTTATAAGAATTTTGGAGAATTGTGTGCAGGGTTTTCACGGAGATTTGTCGAAAATTCGGCCATCTTTAGCTCATGATTTGTAAATCGATCCGTCATTTGGAGTTGACTTTTTGCTGAGGTTTCCAAATACCGTTTTCTCGATTTTTTTACCTGAAAAATCACACAAAAGTGTATCAAGAGTTTCACAGATAATTTTTATTAATTTAAAGTATTTTTCATACAATTTATGTGATTTATTGACGAATTTTTCATGATAAAACCCTAAAAATGTGTATAAAAATACACATTACAGACCTCCACGGCCGCGCCCTCTACCATGGAAGTTTTGAGTGTAGAGTGTCTTTTCATTTTTGATAGACATCTTGGCTTATAGCTCTTCCTCAAGCGACTCATTCTTCTTCTTCTTCTTGCGTTGCTCGTGTACCTCCAGCGACCCAGCGAGATCGTCAATAGTTAGCTCCTCTAGGTCCTTCGATTCTTCGATGGTGCACACGACATTCTTGAAATTGTTGGTTAGCGACCGTAGAATTTTTTCAACAACCCTCGAGTCCTTTAGAGTTTCACCATTACACTTGAGCTGATTTACCACGGTTTACACACGTGTGATGTAGTCGGATACACCTTCTTGACTCCTTCATCTTCATACACTCCAACTCGCCGCGTAGAGTTTGGAGTCTTACTTGCTTTACTCGGTCGGTTCCCTTGAAAACTTTTTGTAATGTATCCCATGCTTCCTTGCATGTTACCGCGCTTGCTATCTTTTCAAAATCTGACTCGTCAACTGCGTGGAACATCATGTATATCGTTGTCTTGTCCTTCATTCGCTTTTGTTTCAACGCCTTGATTTCACTTACTGTAATATCGTCGGTATTCTCTGGTTCGGTGTAGCCGTTCTCGACTATGTCCCATGCATCTTGGCCCCCGAGTAGTGCTCGCATCTGAATGCTCCAGTTGTTGTAGTTAGCTCTCGTCAATCGTGACGGGACCCCCAAACGACATTCTCCCGGGATTTGTCATCGGCTCTGATGCCAATTTATGGATTTACCCTCACAAACTCACAATTTTAATGGAAGAAGAACAATTTCTTTTTATTACTTTTTCTTAATATATTTTTTTTCTTCTTGTCACTTACAAAACAAAATGGGTTCTTATAGGCTAAATTGTTCATGCATACATGAATCACATTAAACCCTAATATTAAACTCACACAATTATCTAAGTACATGATCCATATTTCTAGATGGTGGATACATATATTACAATCCTCTAGATGAACTTACATAGAAAAACACAACTATTATTTCTTTTGACTCGGACTTATCAACATGAAGAACAAATCAACGTGCTTGAAGCTCTAAAGCCTCAACGCAATCTCGAAAAGTTTGTCATGAAAGGGTCACCAGGAACTAAGCCTCCTTCTTGGTTGGAGACGGATTGGCTTTACGGAGTGCAAATTATAAATTTAGGTAATTGTTATTATTGGAAATCCCTTCCCCCTTTAGGCCAGTTACCATTTCTAGATGATTTAAAAGTAGCAAAAAATGGTTCGATAAACTGGATAGGCACTGAGTTTTATGGTACATGTTTATTTCCATCTTTAGTGAGGTTGTGCTTTGAAGCGAGCTTCGGGAGTGGTTTGGTTTTGATGGTAGACAACTATTTCCTAAGCGTCAACAATGTTGATATCGAGATGCCAAAAATTAACCAAAATTCCTCCTTTACCAGTTGGACTCGAATATTTTAGTATAACTACTTTGAAAACAGGTGTGCCTAAATATCGACAAAATTTTCTTTTTGATTTTCTACATTACGTAAACGACCATTCGGTGCCATCGAGGCCTCTTTTTGGTTTAAAATTCAAGTCATGTATCTTCGTGGATTTCTTGCATGTCCAACATCTCAGCACCTTCCGAGTTCTGGATATTGACTTAGTCAAATATAAACATGATAAGGAGAATACTACAGCTTATAAAATACCAGAAATTTCTGAAAGTGTTGAGCATGAGAAATATTAATAGTAGGTGCCTAGAGCTGATTTTGGCTGAGCACAAAGATGAGTGGGATGATGCCCTTCCAATGTCACTTCAATCCCTACATATTTATTCCTGTAAGTTGACAGTTGGTTTGATCTGTATCTGGCTGCAGAAACTATCCTCCCTTAATAACTTGATGTTGGATGATTGCTTTGGTACTTACCGGGGGCTGACATTCACATCACCCTGCTTTACAATGCTTAAACATATAAAGATTCACAGAGGCAAACCATTCATCTCTCTACCAGATTTAAAGAACTATCCAGCTCTTGAGAAGCTGGTGTTAGAAAATTATGAGGCCTCAAAGAACAATCTAACTGATAGTGATAGCATTCAAAAATTGAAAAAGCTTTTCATTACAGACTGCATTTACCAGATTTTGATGATTATCCATCCCAGCTCGAAGAGTTGGATATTTGAGCTTGTCCTACACTGAAGACACTTACCAATGTTGGCCACTCAATCAAGCTGAGAAAATTGCGTTTAGATAATTGTCAGAAGATAATTGAATTGGAGGGCTTGCAAGGAATCATATCTCTCACTGAACTGCATATCCATTTATGTACCCAATTATTATCCTTGCCTAAAATGGACAGATTTTATTCTCTCAAGAGGTTGACAGTATCCTCGTGCCAAAATTTGAATTCGCTACCGAAAATTCGATACCGGCATAGAGAATTAGTGGCAGAGAGAAAGAAAACAGGGGAGTTAAGAGTATAAAACCTGATTGCATTTCTAATCAGAAACCAATTTGAGATTGTGATTATATTCTGAGCTTTTATTTTCTTTCATCGTGACTTCTTTTGATGATTTTGGTTTCTTCTTCTTGCTGGTCCTTGAAAATTGAAATTTCAATGAGGAAATGCAGTTCTGAGACGGACCGCACAAAAGACTCAGTCTCCATTGATTCTTGATATGATTTGAGGTTTCTGTTGGTTTTTGAAAGAGGAAAAAGAAGGTCGGTTTAGAGTAAATTTGATGGATTTGAGATGAGAAAAAGGAAACTTGATCTAATTTGGGGATTAAGAAAAGAACCAATTCATAGAAGTCTGAGTGAAATCGTCAATCTTGGAGAAGAATATGTTAATTTTGCTACATTTGATTGATCGCTTCTCATACTCAATTGCAACGAATTAAATTGAACTGTATTTTCTTAGACTCTATGCCATTTGTTTTGTAGGTTTATTTTAATAGGCCATGAACAGATGAATATGGGCTAATTGTAACAACACATTCAAAAGCCTATATCTTAACAGGCCTACTGAGTCCCAAATTATTAATCCGTCACCCCCAAATCCTAGCATCTAAGGGAGTCCTCAAAAGAGATCACGTCACTCTCTTTTGGGGACCGTTAGATGGGGTGATGTGGTTTGATATGGACCGTTCGATCGTTTATAGTTTATGATATTTTATGTCAGTTTCTGTGTAGTTAGATGGTGTCAGAATATGATTGGTCGAAATTCGGTGTTCTGCGTTCTATCCTGATTTAGTGTGAAATGTTAAATCAAATATAATTAATTATTTTGAAAACTAAACTGTGTAACTTATGTGTTGTGAGTTATAATATCAATAACCACCGAATACTCGCTACACATAATTCATTACTAAATAATAATAAAAAAAATTTCAATCATGATTTATCAAAAAAAAAAATGGGCCCACATGACATTCTCTTTCTCTCTCTCCCTCAAATAAAAAAAATAATGATTTCCAAAATAAAAAAAAAGGTGGGTCCCTCTTTCTCTCTCTCAAATAATTAAAAAAATAATAAATAATTCATTTTCCAAAAAAAAATGTGGGTTCCATGTGTCTTTCTCTCTCAGGTAATTTTTTCCCAACGTTTTATTTTAAAATATGATTTTTTTTAGTAGCTCATTTTTTTGTGAAAAAATGAAAAATAGAACAAGGATGATGAGATCTTTCATTCAGGATTAAATTTGTTATACTTTCGAACGCATCATTATGTTTTCTCATAATGACTTTCAATATCTCGTGTCTTCAATCGACTGGCTTGAATATCACAATGTCAGATGACATTATGACTCATTCCTAAATAAAAATAAAAATAAATAATAATTTATCTAAAAAAATGCGGGTCTCATGTGTCACTCCTTTAATCTCTCAAAGTAAATAAAAAAAATAGATTAATAATTTTCAAAAAAAAAAAAAGTGGGGTCTCTCTTTTTCTCTCCCTAAATAATAAATAAAAAAAATAAATAAATCATTTTTCAAAAAATAAAAAATGGGTTCCCATGTGTGTGATAATTGTTTTCTAATGTTTTCTTTCGTAATATGAATTTTGAATAACTCAATTTATAATAAGACGATGAAATCTTTCGTTCAACACCCAATTGTTATCCTTTGGAAACCACCGTTTTCACCCACCTTCTCATCTCTCTCAAACCCGTGGCCATTCTTGGCCTGATCTTGCTCCCTTTTTCTGCTCCGCCCTCTCTGCCTATTTTCTCTCACTCCCTCTCTAAAGGAAAAATTGCAGAAACTTTTAAGAAATTTGATTTCCATGCCTTCTTTGTGTTTCTTTTCCTTGATTTGATTGTTTTTCTCATGTTTTCGTTTCTATTCACTCTGTCGTAAAAACATGCACAAATCAAGTTGAAGTTTCTTTGTGCGAGTTGGCTCCTTGATGATATAACAAATCTAATATTTCCTCTGTCGGTGAAGAATTGCACATATCAAGTTGAAGCCTCTATGTGTGAGTTGACTCCTTGATGAAATCAAATCTGATTGGAGAAGAATCAAGTTAAAGCAGCTCCCGATTGAGTTTGCTCCTTGATTTTTCTTGAATTAGAAAAGAAAATGTGCTTTGTCTGAGACATTAAAGCACCATCAGAAATGTTTCTGAGATTTGATTCAATTAAAATGAATCTTGCTTGATATTTTCAGTTCCGAATTTGTGATTTAAGAATATTTTTGGGATTTGTGGCAAAAGATTGGTTCTTTGGATAAAGAGATTTCTTACTGGTATGAAAATAATAGAAAGAGTGGATAATTAATCAGTTCTTTTGACTCATCATTCCAATATCTCTATCCTAATCCTATCTTGATTACAATCCTTAATATACAAGAGAATGATGAGTACTCTGACTCTATCAAGGTTAGTCTATTTGAACTTCCTTTGCAAGGTGAAAGAACATATATGTTCTGCTCTATTTTTCAAGGAGATTGCTTTGTAGAAGAACAATTGGGATTGCGCCAATAGTTTTAGTTTACTGTAATATATCATGTATTTGCTTAATTCCTGAAATTAAGACTCCATCATACCGTACAATTGTTCCACTATATATTTATTTTAGGATTGGACCTAAAAGGGTCCTCAATTATGCGATTGGGCCTGAAAAAGCATTTACAATGCTAGAACTAGCCTCAATTTTCCGTAGACTGCTTAACTGTCATTTACTTAATTCGCTAGAAGGCAACTTGAACGACCAATTTCGCCTCTCTTTATCTCCTGGAATCAGAGTTGTTTTGGTCTCGATTGTTCTGTTAGTGATGTTAATTACTCTAATTAGAAGAAGAATTTGGATTCAAAAGTCAAAAGCGTAAATGTAATAAGAATGATAAGGATGTTTTTTTATCAAGGTCCCATTCGTATAGAACAAAATAGTAATTTATTAATTTCAATTCTTTCATTATTTCAAACTATTTTACCTTAAATTGAAAGAAACCCTGCATTTTAGGAACCAAGGTTTTTCTGCTAGAGGACCTTTTTCTAATTTCGTATGAATAGAGGACCTTTTTCTAATTTCATATGATGCAGGGGCTATTTGCAAATTTCCAGTGTGCTTATATTTCAATTATACCTCAATATGTGCATTATAATAATTCAATTTTTGCTGAAGAGATTTTACACAATATAATTATTTCCTCCATTATTTGGGTTCTTTGAAAATATTAGAAAGTACAGCAAGGAGACATAAAACGCAACTAATAATTTCGGTATGGAGATAGAACAAGGCAGTAGTGTTTAATGATAGTTGTATGCTGCAATTAGAAGAATGGATAAGGTTTATATTTATATACTTTTCATAGGATTTGCCTGATGTGGTTGTAATAAAATATGCTGATTTTTCAGATATGGATTATGTTTTTGTACATGCTCCCTTTTCTTTCTACTTTTTATTTATTTTTTTCAAATTTTAATTAGTTAATTAAATGTATCATTATTCTAAAATTTGTTTTTCTTCTTGAAGGAAATTACCTAAGAGTCTAAAAGTTACGGATCCTTCCACATTATGTTTTTCCTTTGCATTAATATATAAAATATATTAACGCATAAAATAACATAGCTGAATAATATTTACTTATTTATTAATTTCTTTAATCATTCTTTTGATTTTAAATAGTTGCAACCTTTATATCATGTCTTAATAAGGTTATTTATCACCCTTATTTTTTAATTGCCACACAGAAAGTCTTTCCCTACTCTTAAAATTACTCACTCATGTCCACAAAGTAAAACATATTTGCATCAAAAAAATAAAATAAAATAAAATACAAATAGGAGAAAAGAAAAAAAAAGAATAAAATCAAACCCTAAAGAAGCGAATCGTTCTCAATCTCTCCCTTCTTGATCAATTTAGCACTTTCCCCTTCTAGTTCAAGCACTTCTCTCTTCTAAAATTCTATCCTCTCTTTCAATTCTCAAGAATTGAAAATTTGAAGTTTATGGACATTAATGGTGGAAAAGAAAAAATATGGTGTAAGAGATGGAAGAAGAAATGAGTGTATGAATTTGATGTAAGAATGGATGAGTGAATGATGTTTTAGAGAGAGAAAATGGAGTATTTTTATAGAGAAGAATGACCTAAAAATTATTTGGAAATAAGCTTGTGGGACTAAAAATTTAACTTCATCCGGATTCTGAGTTGGGTAGCAAATTGGGGGATCTTTAACATTGTTTTCCTTTATTTCTATTCAAATTCTGCTTGGGTGCAATTTTCTGGGTGTATTTATTATTTCCCTTCAATCTCATCCACTTCCAACAGACTGTACACGTGGCATGCCCTGATTGGCTCTACTAAATTCTTTGATTTAATCCGCCGAACCAGATGTTGCCACGTGTCCTACTCAAAGGATTCCGTGACAACTCATCGCCACGTGTCGCGTCTTGATTGGGCAATTTACAACCTCGTATTGCGCTTCTGATTTCTGCAGAAAACGCGTCCTGTTCCTTCTCCATTTCTCTTCACTGGACGCTCCAGTGTTGCCCCGTGCGAGCGTAAATAAAGGAATGGAGATGTGCGGTCATTCAGGAAATGGAGGGGAAGTTTGTGGAAATAGAAGAAAACGCGTTCTCTCTAATGCGTTTTGACACGTTTCATTGAGCGATTGGCTGCAATTCGAATCTCGTACTGACGTTGCAGCATGTCCCCCAATTAACAGCCGCCACGTGTCCCGCTGAATCAGAAGAGCACTACGCTCAACCACGTGTCACTTCTTGATTCGCTGATTTCCAACAGAATTTACCACGTGTCAGCCTCTGATTGGTTGAAAATTGTTTTACCAGGTCAAAGGTTGACTTTGACCAAATCTTGTATCGCATTTTCTGGGAGTTCTAGAAGGTCTTTTTTCGCAAGGTTTGTACCGTTGGATTCGTATCGTCGCACTCTTCGATTTGATACCTAGTTTGACCCCTTTTGGAAAAGTTGATTTTTGGTCAACTCGGCGACTTCCCGGGTTTGACTTTTCCTCTTTTTGTGGATTTTGTAGGTCTCGGCTTGGATAGTTGACGGATAGGGGTTATAAGAATTTCGGAGAATCGTGTGTAGGGTTTTCGCGGAGATTTGTCGAAAATTCGGCCATCTTTGGCCCAAGCTTTTCAGATAGGCTCGTCATTTGGAGTTGACTTTTCACCAAGTCGTCCAAATATCGTTTTCTCGGTCTTTTTACCTGAAAAATCACACAAAAGTGTATTAAGAGTTTCACAAATAATTTTTATTAATTTTAAATATTTTTCATACATTTTATGTGATTTAATGATGAATTTTTCATGATAAAAACTCTAAAAATGTGTAAAAAAATACACATTACACAAGATGATATCAACTAAAATTAGGGGATTAATGATTTGTAGGTTTGCATTTTGGTCCATGAATATATTTTTGTGAATTGTATAAAATTTTGTTATGTCCTAAACTTTAGTTGATGAGTTTGATTAGACCTTTGCTTAAAGGACCGGGCTAATTTTTTTATCACCTTTCTCATAACTTTGTCGTGTACTAAATTATTATGACTGAAAATTACCATTAACTTAATTTGAAAAATAGGTTTTGCCTAGATTACTCTAACTACACTTGAAAAGCTTTTTAACATAATTTATTATAATTATTGTGATCTAATTGTACAATGTTATAATTTTGTTACGCAACGCGTGTAGTGTTTGCTAGTATTATTCATTATTCCAAGGAAATTCAAGTCTAATTTAGAGTTGCCATGTGTACTGCAGATAAACGGATAAATACTTTTTCTAATACATTTTACACAGAGTGATTTAGAAATTGTAAAAAAGTCTCTGTATTACTAAAATTATAAAAAAAAATCTATTGTTATATTAAAACTAATACCGTCAGTTTCAGCAGTTTAATCACTTAAAAATCTTTAATGAATCATGATTTGTTTATTTTGTTAATTATTTATTTATCAGCTGTCAGTATTTTATATTTTATATTTGATCATACTGAACGTGAAATAAAGATCTAAAAATTTTTTTTTTTTTCTATTAGGCTAAGCATGACAAAGAGGTTAAAAAGCTGATCTACTGCTTGGAAGAAGAAATGAGAAATAAAATTCAAGAGCTCATTTTGAAGATGGAAACAGATAATACATCTCTCAATGTTATGAAAGACTCTCTATTAACTCTTTTCCGTTAAGAGTCATGATTAGCTAGTGTTTTTAAGGGGTTTGGAAGAGGGCTTTAGAATTTATTGTAGATGTGAATATGTGTTTGTGTGAGACTAAGATCAATGTAAAAAACTATTTCAATTGAATTAAGAACCATCTAATGCATGCTATTAACTCTTTCAATTGAATTTCGTTTATAGACTGATGCATTGCATTTGCATGAGAAATAACTCACGATAAGAAAAAAAAAATTGAGATTCCGAACATCAAGAAATCATTGATTTTAATGATATAACCACACATAAGAAAAAATTAATATATTCTAATGAGTTTATTAAATAGATTTCTTTCTTCAATTAAGGCAATATATTACAACAATTTCTTTTATTAAATGGGAATGCTCTTTGGATACTAATAAAGTCTAAATGCAAATTATTTTATTGCAACAATTATTTTGATGCTAATAAAAATCCAATCAACAAACTTTTATCTTCTTTAATCAAGTAACTGATTTTATTTTTAATTAATTATAAATTTCAAGTACTCGCGACACAACACGAGATTTTTCATGGTTTATAAAAAATCAAACATAGCCATTACTCATCAGAATGTGATTTTACAAACCCATCCACTAAACCAATCCATGAACCATGAAAAAGAACAACCCTAAGTAAAAGAGAGCTATTAAAATTTAAATCATGAAATCCTGCACAACTAAACCACCTAAATTACTATATCTTGGAATTCTGAGATTGAAAATTATTAGTTTGTTTTAAACCTATGACCTATCTATGAACTCATAAATCAAAATAACCTATCACAATAAACAATCTTCAAAATTCTACAAATTAACAAACTCATCTCTCCTACAACTTCACAAATCTTCAACATCTCTCTTTGAAGAACTAGGTTGCCCATCATACACCAACTTAACCCCCAAATTTGCGCAAACAACCCTGAACTTCAACCTAATTCTCTCCATACCCTCTTGCACACCTTCATTTTCCGGATCCATCAACGGAAACTTCTCCACCAATTCCCCCAATTTCTCAATATCTTTACAAACCCTAGAAGAAAAACTCCGAGGGTCGATTCGCAAAATCGAATCCCAAATTGTGATACAACCCCTGTAAAACCCTAACTCTTCCCCTGTTTGGAAACCGGTTTTTAGGCCGACGTCTTTTGCCTCTTCTTTGCCTGAGATTAAACCGTCGTTGTATCCCTCTTTGAATCCTTCTTGGTATTGGGTTTCTTCCAAAAGCACCGATTCTTCAAGAAAATCAACTTGGGTTTTAGATTTTGAATCCATTTTGAGAGGATATAAGGATGAAAATCTTGCTCTGAATTAATCTGCATACAAAATATTGAATGTCAGATCTCAATTCTTACTGAAAATTATTTTAACTAACTGTAAATAATAAGATATAATTAACTGAATTAATGGCTACTAATTAGGAACTTGAGCGAGAGAGAGAGCGAGGCGTAAACAAACCTTAAGAGCAAGAGACGAGCCGAACAAAGAATATAGTGAGAGAAGTGTATGCAGGCGAGGAGAAATAACTAATAAGAGAAAGGTGGGAAATGAGATTCCAGTTTTTGAGCGTTCATTCAAACCCCGGGATTTCATTTCTGGCTTTTATATTATCCGGGATTTACATTACTGGATCTCACCTAGCTGCGTTGTCTGGGGCCCGCTTGTCAGTGACACGTAGTCTCTGTTTCTTCATTTTTCTCATATATTTCTCCTCACCTTTTCTCAAATGTTTTGATCGAGTTGCACATTAATTTTCTCCATTTTTCCTGTTTTCCTTCTGAATGTCTTCTTCGCGAGTAAGCAGTGTTCTTTTTATGAATTTCCTCTTTATTTTTTTTTTTTCAGTTTTGGTGATTGAAATTTAATTTTCACTCGGTTTATTTCTACTTTCAAATTTTTGGCAGATAAATATTGGTACCTTAATTCCCGTTGGAAACAGCAATGCTTCAAATAAGATTCCAATTTTCGAAGGAGATAATCTAATTGGGCGTAACAATGTAAAAATCGTTGATAAAAGACTGAGCAGAAAGGATATAAGCTTGCACGCATCTTCTAATGGCTCAATTGAAGTTCTTGTGGTGATAATTAATTTAATTAATTTTCTGAAAATTGTGATTTTGAGTTATTTTAGGGTTTTGGGTTTATCTGATTTGAATTTTGATTTTTGTTTTTCTTACAGGAAGGCCCAAATCCTATTATTCTGAGTTCTGAGGGTCAAAGAAAGAAAATTTGTTATAATGAGAAAAGTTTGATTAAAAATGGTGATATTTTGGAATTAATTCCTGGTTCTCATTTGTTTAAATTTGTCGAAATTGAAGAAAGGAATTTATCTCAAATGAATAGAAGCTTGAATTTATCAAAAAAAGAGAAAAGACAAAGTGAGCATAATGATGATGAAACGGAATCTAAAAGAAATAAACAAATTATTCGAGATGAAGCTCTTGCAAGAAAATTACAGGTATTAAATATTTTATTATTTTCTTAATAAGAATGAAAAAAACACAAAAATTCATCAAAATTCTGACTTTTTTAGAATATGGAGGATGGAAATGAGGCATTAATGGATTTTAGAGTTTCAAAAAATTCACAGGTATTGCATGATGTTCTTTATTTATAATGAAAATGTCAAAAAAGACAAAAATTGATCATAATTTCTATTTTTTTTTTCAGAAAATGGAGGATGAAGATGAGAAATTATATAATTTTAGGGTTTCGAAAGATTTAATTCCTGAAATATTCAGACTTATTAAAGTACAGAGTCTCCCATCTTCGGCCAATTCATCTTCTGTCACGATTCAAGACATAATTGAGGTAATAAATTATTTCTTTTAATCAATTAAAAAATAAGAAATGTTTTAAGGGGTATTTTGGTCTTTTTACAGGGCGATGTGGTTGTAGCGGTTCTTTCGAATTACATGGTAGATCTTGATTGGCTACTATCAGGTTTTAAAATTTTAATTTTTTATATTGTAAATATTTTTCAATTTTCAAAAATGTATTAGTTTTATTTTTAAATCTATTTGTTTATCAATATTTCAAGTTTGCCCTAATTTGAAAAATATTCCTCACGTGCTCGTTGTACATGGCGAAAGCAGCTCCTCTTTTGAGCATTCAGTATGTTTCATTATACCATTAATAATAATCAATATATACTTTATGTTATCCTTTTTTTTTTGTAGAAAAATAAATTGAGAAATTAGGTGTTTCACAAACTGCCATTGCCAATTTTGATTTTTATATTTAATTTATTTCTCTAAATACATAATTAATAAACTCAATATACACTATTAATAACTTTATTTTTATTTTTTGTTAGAAATATAAGTTGAAAAATTTGATTTTCCACAAACCACCATTGCCGATTTCGTACGGGACCCACCACTCAAAGTTGATTTTACTAATTTACCCTTCTGGAATCAGAATTGCAATTCATACCGCTAATTATATTCACATCGATTGGAATAATAAAACTCAAGGGGTTTGGATGCAAGATTTCCCTTTCAAAAATGCAAATAGTAATAGTAGTAATAGTAATAATAATCAAGGGTCTGCTTTTGAAAATGACCTTGTTGAATACCTCGCTTCTTTAAAGGTATTTATTTTTTATTTTATTTTGTTTTATATTTTTAATATTTCTTAATTTTATTTATTTATTTAATTTAACTGTAGTGGCCAGAGTTTAGAATGAATATTCCTAACATAGGAAATGTTGCATTTAATGCTTCATTTTTCAGAAAGTTCGATTATAGCAATGCAAAGGTACATCAATTAAATTTATTTATTTATTCCAATTTCTTATTAAAATTTTATTTATTATTTTTTAATTTTTATATATAGGTAAGATTAATTGGGTCGGTACCAGGATACCACACAGGGACTAATTTGAATAAATGGGGTCATATGAAATTACGAAAAATACTTGAAGAATCTAAATTTGATAAAGAATTTATCAAATCACCCTTGATTTACCAGGTATTTATTACCCATTATTTTATTAATATATTTCCTATTATTTCATTTATTTACTTATTTATTTCCCATTACTAATACTTATTTTCCCATTATTTTATTTATGTATTTATTTCTCAGCAATCAATTCACACATTATTTTCGCATTATTCATTCGTTTATTTAATATTATTTTTTTCTCCTTTTTTGTAGTTTTCATCGCTAGGTTCACTAGACGAAAAATGGATGACTGAATTTCAGAACTCACTCTCGGCCGGGTCAACAGAGGACAGGTGTCAGCTCGGGATTGGTCAGCCCTTAATTATATTCCCCACTGTAGAGGATTTCAGATGCTCTATCGAGGTAATACTCACAACTAAATATTTATTAAATAAAAATAAGGACTGGATATATAATGTTATTAATGTAAGTTTGTTAAATAGTATAATTATTTTTGAAAAATTGAGTCCAGTTCTGTGCCTGGAGCTCAGCAATTGATCAATACGATGGATTGCTCATTAGGTAGTTTAAAGATAGAGAGAAAATAGTTTAAACAGTATACTTGGTAATATAGTATTTATCAGACTCAGTAATTAGCTATATATAATGCTCACTTAATATTAAATCTTTATCAAACTCGGTAAATTAAATATATACAAGTCATGTGATTAATACATGTTTGTCAAAATATTTTCATTTGGTGATATATTTTTTATTTTACTTCAAATTAATCTTTATCAAGCAATTATATATGATATGTGATTAATGTAAGTTTGTTAAAAAATAATTTTTTATTTGGTGATTTATTTTTATTTTATTTAGGGGTATTCAGCTGGAGGAGCGATTCCAAGTCCGCAGAAAAATGTGGAGAAAGAATTTCTGAATAAATATTGGGCCAAATGGAAAGCTGACCATGTTGGTCGATGGTACATATATTTAATATTTAATCATAACTTTATTTATATAACTTTCTTTAATATTATAATTAACTATATATTTTTATTTTTGTGGAAGTCGAGCGATGCCTCATATAAAGACATATACTAGATATAATGGTCAGAATATTGCGTAAGCATTTAATTTTGTTTCATTTAGTCTTTAATTTTTTTAAGAATTATTTATTTGTTTATCATTTATTTAATTTCTTTTCTTTAGATGGTTTCTTTTAACATCGGCTAATTTAAGTAAAGCAGCATGGGGCGCATTACAGAAAAACAATAGACAGCTCATGATTCGTTCATATGAGGTTTAAAATTTAATTTATGCTAATTAATTAATTAATTAATTATATTTCTCATGTTTATTATTTCTCTCTTTTTTGTTTCTAGTTGGGTGTATTATTCTTGCCTTGTGAAGTTCAACACAGATCAAGTTTCTCATGCATCAAACCAGTAAATAAATTAATTAAATTAAATAACATGTTTTAGACCTTAAAATTTAAAATAATTTCCTGTACGTGGTGTCTAATTTTTTATATATATTTTTTCTTTTGAAGAGTGGAGGCAATGTATCAAATGATAATGAAGATAAATTAAAAACAAAATTGGTGACATTATGTTGGAAAAAAGAGGAAGAATCTGATGCGTCAGAAATCGTCAGACTGCCTGTACCGTATCAAATTCCTCCCAAACCTTAGACTCCACAAGGTTTGATTTTTATATTAAATTTTAATATCTCATTATGTTTGCATTTTTAGTTGTATTTAAATAATTAAGTAAGACCAAAGATTTATTGTTTATCATTTTATTTAATATTAAGTAAGACCAAAGATATAAATGTATTTATACGTCTTTGAGTGTCAAATATTTTCTTTTTCTAAATTTTTAATATATATTTCTCAGTGTTAATCTATATACAGAAGTGGTATATATTTTTGAGTATCACTATATCATATATTTTTTACTTTTATGTCAATATACATTTTTTTTGAAGTTGTGCCAATATAAACATTTGAAGTGGTATTTCATTGTTGAATTGTTTGTATTGGTTTGTTTTCTATTCTAATTTTACAACTTATGGTAAATCGTCTTTTTTAGTCACCATTTCATTGCACATTTTAGACAACTCTTTTTTTGCATTTATGAATATGTTCTTTAACGCAAGTATTTATTTGAGATGAAATATTTTTTTTCTTATTTTCAGATGTACCATGGTCATGGGACAAGAGATATACAAAAAAAGATGTGTATGGCCAAACTTGGCCTCGCCTTGTTTAAATTATATGCCTTGTTTAAATTATATACTAATGATGATTCCTCAAAATTACAAAAGAGAAAGTGTAAAAGTAAAAGGAAAAAAATATGTGTATCAGGGCCCAATTGTAAGCTTTGAGTGGATTAGTTAGCGAATTTCTTCTTGGTTCGTATTTTTATCTTTTGAAGTGAAACTAGTGTTACCGTTGCTCCGCTTCAGAATTATACATAATACATTAATAATTATAATTTTAAGAAAATTATTTTTAAGGGGATTATAAATTTATTTTAAGATGGGAATGACAATTTCAATTTTTATAGGATTATTATGAGTCTATGATTGGTATCTTGATATTTTGTATCAAGAAAATCGAAATTATATCTTAAATAAATGTATCTTGAAGACTAATTCTCATTCTTTATATCTTAGGTAATTATAAAAAAAAAATTATTTGGAGTGCCCAATTTATGGAGTGCCAAAACAGTGCCAACATACAGTTTTAGCCATACACACATATATTTTTGCATAACTAATTGAAAATATACATTTTTATAATTTCATCATACATTTTTGAAAATATATCTTTTTTTTATAATTTCATTATACCTTTTGTGTTTATGGATATACCTTTTTATAATTTCATCATACCTTTTTGAAATCGGACGCTACTGGACGCTGCAAAGTGCTGGCACTCCATTATGCTTTAAATAGAAGGGACCTGCTACAGCTCGACGCACTGTAGCTCGATTGTATCTTGACGGGATCCAATAATAGTATATATAATTTATTTTCTAATAACAATATATACATAACATTATATATAATTCATTTTCTAAATAACAAGTGTATACATAAAAAGTGAAAACAGTATATAAAAATAGAAAAACAGTATATAAAATGAGAAAATAGTATATAAAAGTAAAAAAATAAGAAATATATAAAGAATAAATAATAATATATTAAGTGGCATAATAGTATATACAATGAAAAAACAGTATATAAAATGAAAATAACAGTGTATCTACAGTCGTCGAGCTACAATGCGTTGAGATTGTATATTTCCCTAAATAAAAAGAGTAATGGGTGTAACTAAATATTTGATGCTTTGGACTATAAATGCTAATTTAAAAATTATATATAATGTACTCTATTTCGTTGACTAATTGAACAGGACGCTAAAGTTTCCCGAAAAAAAGAAAAAAAAAGAAAATTTAAGGTCAATACATATTATTTCTTTATGCTCTATTTTAAAGGAAGATAAGACGGGGCTAATTTTCTAAGGATAACTAATAATATTATGTTTATAATTTCAATTCCTATTAACTTAATATTTTCTTTCGTTTCCAATTTTGAGAAGATTCTCTAAAATATTGAAAAGTTCCATCATGAGAAGTTTGACAATATGTCAACTATTTGTTTTTACTCATCACGTAAATCATTTTCATTTCATCAATTTTCACATACTTTTGAATGAAATAAAATCATTAATCAATATGATTATTCCTCTCATCATGATTCACCGGATTCTGAGAATGCAATTGCAGACTTATCAACACAATTTTGTGTTACTAGTCTGGAACTAGATTATCCCATCTAACGACGACCTATGTGATGCTATCAAGATGTGTGATGTAATACTCGCCTTACAGCCTAATGAGATTTTTAATCTTAGCCATGTGATATAAATGTACCTTTCATGCTTATTTTTTTCTCTGTCAGTGTAACTTACAGGCTGTATATGTAATGTTTATAATCAAGTCAACTACGTTAATAGTTGGCATATATTAGAGAATCAAAATAAAATATACTTTGATGGGGTGCTTGTAACCACTAGATTTCGATATGAAGGTCCCAAACATGTCAACAGACAATTTCCTCGAAAGATTCATACAATAATCAAGTCTTTATATATTTTCTCAGTGGTGGCGTTGAATTTGAAAGATATGTTAATTAAGTTTTACACATGTGCTCATTAAACCGACCAGGGGAAGAGAAGACTTTTTTGCTAAACTGCCCCCAAAAAAAAAGACTAATTAAGAAAATAGCTAAGTTTTCAAATTATTTGCGAAATATGTCGTTTCATTATTGAACGAGTTTTGTACAGTAGTGGGGCGAAATGGCCAATTTTTTAATTTTCTAAAAAATTAAATAATACTATTTCGTCCAGCCATTGGGCGCAATTTTTTTTTTTTGCCAATTTCGTCCCGCTATGGGACAAAACAGTGTTTTTTAGGTTAATACAGTGGAAAAAATGAGAAAATGAATGTTTCACCACGTCACTGGGCGAATCTAGCCATGGGGCGAAACATTATATTTTTTTGCTTAATTTAGTTGGAAAAGTGAGAAAATTGATGTTTCCTCCTGTGGACGAAACTAACTTAGTTTTGTTCAGTGATTTGGCAAAACGGCTAGTTTCGCAAGTAATTTGAAAATTTTGCTATTTTCTTAATTAATCTTGTTTGCACTAATAATTAGGTGGAATTTGTTTCATTTCATTTTCTTTATTTCAACTCTTTTTTTTTGTGATTTTCATATTGTATAACTATCTTGTAACCGAACTTTATAAGTTTTTAGTGGAATCTCGCCTGAAGCTTAAAAAAATTAAGGTTTAAACATGTTATTTCAAATGAGGGTGAGAGAAAAGAAATGGTGTTACCTTTTTATATTATGGCATGTGTTTTATAATCTTGGCATAGTGCAGGTTTTGCTTTGCATATTTCCCATTTTCTTTAACGGGCTGCAAGTGCAAGATCAAGATCAAGATAACGTGCTTAACATGTTATTTCAATATGGAAGTGCCAGATATGTCATTGGACGATTTCCTCAAAAGATCCATACATTTAATGCAAGTCTTTATATATTTTGCCCGAGTGCTTGGATAGCCTCAACAACTACGTGATGGCCGTGTCCACTATCCCACTCGAAATGTGAAAATGTTATTTCTAGGTATTGATCTAAATAATGCGTCACATTTTTTTTCCTAAGTCCCTACATTTTTACATAATTCGTGAAGGCCACATTGACACACTATTCACAATATCTTACATGCGTTCTTATTGACTTTTGGACTCGAAAAATACACAAAACATATCTGCTCCACGAATGATAATATTATAGAGGTATCATAGTTATAGTTTTCTCATTTTAAATGTTGTCATTTTTGGGGTAATGGTAATAATGATGTGAACGACAGCATAAACAGTTGGCCTAGAGAAGATGAGACAAGGATTGTATCGGAGGGAGTTGTGAGGGGGCAAGCGATGAATATTTCCCCACCGGAGGATTGCCCACGATACAACTAAATTTCCGGACGTGCATTTGAAGATGCAAGATGAGCATCTTTATTTGTTAGTATTAACTGTTATGTATATATATTTTCTTAATGATATTTAGGAAATGATTAGAGAAAGGAAAATAATTATTTAGAAAATATTTAGGGAGTAAAAGGAGATGCTTTCTTTTTCTTTTTATATCTTATTTTAGAATATTTTCATATTGTATTGTTACTTTAAGCAATATATAGATTGATATTAGTAAAGATCTAATATTTAAAGACTTCTAAATCTACTGTAATTATATCACAATTTTTATAATATAGTCTCTCAATTATTATTAAGAATTTTCTCTTCTTTTCTAATTATTTTCTCACAAATTGTCTTTGTTTATATCTATATTTTCTCAATTACTCTAATTGTTAGATTTTTTTTTTAGTTGTAGTATTAACATGTAATTGAAGTTAGTTTTTTTAGACAATCAACAATCAATGAATTATTAGAGTTGCTAAATATTGAGCTCAATACGTTTATCGTGACTTAAAATTGAATGTCTCTCAAAGTTGGCAGGATATCTTATCACTTGAGTTTGTAAACTTTGACAATAAAAGTCGTTACTTATGTATTTTGATTGTGTTAAGGCTTAGGATGTACAATTTGATGATAATAATAATAATAATATATTTTGTAATTTTTTGTCATTGTTTATATCCTATATTTGATTTTTTTTTTATAATAAATTAGTATTTTGAAGATATATTGAAGATGTTTAATCAGTTTTAATGTAGATATAGTGAAAGCCGATTACACGAAGAAGATATGGTGAAAATCGCATCCATGTCGCTGCTTAAGACGCATCAATGTTCATGAGTTTAAATCGCATCTACATGTGGTTTAAAGTGCATCTATGTAGTTGCGGTTAAATAGGCATCTACATAGTTGCGGTCAAAATAGCAGTTAAAAGCGTATTATTTGTGCCACTATTTGGACTTCATATCTACAATTTTTTTTGCCACGGCTCTCGTAGATATAATTGTTGTCACGGGTCGAAACTGCATCAACCAAACATAGATGATGTTTTAACCGCTTCTGATCCAAAAAAATGACAACAAGGACCACTTGCCACTTTTGTTTAGTAGTGTTAATTTTTTTTAAAAATTTGGAGAGGGCTTAATTATCCCCCTTCCAAATATATTTCATAAATAATCTGAAATTTTTACAATGTTTTTTCTTTTTACTTTTTACATAAATAATTTAAAAAGAAAAAGAAGAAAAGAAATCCTTGAGCTTTCTAGACAATGGAACTGGCACAACCCAGATCTAGTAGTATTAATTTTAGGACATATATATGAGACTTCACTTATCTCAATTTTAGTATGGTTCTAATTTTAATTTATCAGCACTTTGAAAATAATTTATTAGTAGTTTTGCAAAAGCTAAATCATCTGAGTAAAAAATATGAATGATATATTCATTAAATTTTCCTCTATTTATTTTCAGCGTCTGTGACATGGGTTAAACCAGATTTTATTTAACACTTGAAGTGTTACAAAAAAATGGTTTAATGTTTTGTCGTAGACAGAAAAAGAAGGAACGAGAACATTTTAAAGCATCAAGTGGTAATTTTCAACAATAAATATATTTTTTGAAAGATATCCCCCAAGTCTTAATTCCTATAAAAAGACTTCAAGTCTTCCAAAACTAATTTTCAACCAAAATAGAGTTACGTCTAGATCCTATCAAAATAGTTAATTTGTTTAATAATTTGTCATAGATTGTCTCAAAAAAAAAAAAAAAAAAAATATTGTCATAGACAGAAGAAGAAAAACGCGAACAATTTTTTTTTTTGAATCTCAGGCAGGCAACTGAGCAATGCAAACATTTTAAAGCACTGAGTTGTAATTTTCCACAATAAATATATTGTCTGAGTGATAATTCCCCAAGTCTCAACTCCTTAAAAAAGACGTCAAGTCTTCCAAAACTATTTTTAAACCAAAATAGAGTAATGTGCATATCCTATCGAAATAGTTCATTTTATTTATCCTCCCATCTGCAGAGATCCTATAAATAATCCCCCCAGTGTCCTTATAAAGATAACACTTTTGAGTGTAAGTGTTACCCTCCTTCCTCTCTTTCCCAAACACAAAACACATCTATAGATCTTCAAATTTTATTAATCCCCCTCTGTTGGATATCAAGTGCTAGCTAGCTATATCCACATCATTTCCATCAAAGTGAAATGGCTGCACTTGAACCTCAGCGGCCACGCATGACCCCCGAACTTCTCAAAGCGGCAATCAAAGGCAACGAGCAAGTGTTAACAGCAATGTTGATATTGGAAGAAGGTCATAATGATAAGGTACATGTGACCATTGATGCCGGGGCAGAATTTGGTTTGTCGGGGGAGACTGAGCACCACAACCATCTTCAAAGTGCCACAATTATGGGAAACACTGTCCTGCATGTACTTAGTTCCAATGATCATGATGCGCTCGCATCTAAGATCTGCGAAAAAGACACTTCCCTCTTAAAAGAGCGCAATAAGATGCTCGAGACGCCTCTCCATTGTGCTGCAAAGGCCGGGTGCACGAAAACTGTTTGTGCACTGCTCAAATATGAGAAAATATGGTCACGTGGAGCAATGGAGATGGTTAGAGAGAGGAACTGCCATGGAGAGACAGCCTTACATGAGGCTGCTAGACATCACCATGAAGGAGTCGTCCAAGAATTGATGAAGATTGATCCTGAATTGGCGTATGAAGTTGACAACTATGGTATATCTGCACTGGAAGTGGCCCTTGCTAGTGGAAACAATGAGATGGTGAAAAAATTATCTGACCAGAGTATCAAATCAAGAATATGCTCCTCTCAACCAGACCGTCGTAGTAATTGTATGGAAAATACAGGTGATTTTTTATATTAATTTATTTCTGGTATCATGATTTTTTTTTGCCATGAGTAACCATAAGTTTCTTGTTTTGGTGGTGGTTCATTCTCTTCTCGTGTTATTCCAAAAAAAGCATGAAATTTCATGTGCATTCTCATTGAGTACTAGAGACTCATTTCATCAGTGCCAGTGTAGCCAGCAGATGAACAATACAGTTAATTAAATTTGTGCATGACGAAACAAACTACTCCAATTTTCTCAAAAAAAAAAAAATACAAAATGTAGCATAATTATTATATATAGCCTAAGTAAGTCTTGTAGTTTTACTTATCTATGACATCAATGACAGGAAACGCTCAAAAACAAATAAATATGTCGACATCAGTTGGCATCCTCGGAACCTCTCCGATTCACATTGTAGCATCAGTTGGCAACACTGATGGGGCCAAACTCCTGTTGCAAAAGGACGCTTCTTTGGCGTACTTGCAAGATTCAGATGGATTGTTTCCAATCCACATAGCTGCTCGCATGGGCCATGTCGAAATAGTTCTTCTTTTCATGAAATATTATCTCGATTCAGGCGAGCTGCTAGATTATCATGGCAGGAACTTTTTACACATTGCTGCTAAAGAAAACAAGTTCAACATATTTGTCGAACTATTTACGGAGTTCGATGACAATGAATTGGCTCCTCTTTGGGGAAGGATGCTCCCCAAAATTATCAATTCAGTTGATAACGAAGGAAACACACCATTACATCTAGCTGCGGAGAAGGGTGGCAAGTTGGTCAAGACTCTTACGAGTATAGGCGAGGTGGACAAGGATATACGAAATCGGAGGGGATTGACACCATTTGATCTTTTAGTGATTCAAGTTCAAGAAAGTAACGAAAATTCCCTGGTATGTCAATTCTATGTCCTTAACGGTATTCAAAAGGTTATCTTTAAAAAGATTTATGATCATATAAATCATTATATATGGACATTGAGAGCATTTTTTTTTAATTGAGAGGAAAGAAAAATAATTTCAATTAAGTATCCATACTTCCATTAATAGCAATTAGCATAGTATAGTATGGCATATTTCTTTGGAAGGAACATAAATATTAAATACATCATGTTATAATATTGCTTTAATTTCCTTGCCAAAAGCCAGATATTGTGGCTGAATTTTGAAAACATTTTTCCCCAACACTTTTCTACATATATAATACGACAAGAAGAGAAAAAAAATTTACGTAAAGTATTTTTCCAATTGTAAACATTATTTGTTTCAGACCCAGAGAATATTATCGTGGGCTCCATTTTATTATTTTTCTTCTTTGGCTATGCAAATATGGACGAACAATTGCTTTAAAGCCCCTATTAAATAAATAATTTGCTAACTACAATATAAACGTTTATTTGCATATAATTATATTAAATTATTTTCATTAAAAGACTATGAAAAGTAATATTTTGCTTTTTGTACTATATCTGATTTATAAGAAAAATAAAATATTTTTTCCCATAAATTGTAATTTATCTACATGCTAAGAAATGTTTATAGTACCTTTTGCAAGTTATTTATTTCTTAGGGGCTTGGGTCAAATTTTTCTCCATATTTGCACAGTCAAAACAAGAAAAACAATAAAATGGAGTCCACAACATTATTCTCGGTGTTTGGAACACCGAGAAGGTAACTTTGAGAATTTTTAAAAAAATATGTTAACCGGTGGAAAATCCCTTATATAAAAGAGTAGTAGTAAAATTACCTCTGATAATACTTAATAGTCTGATTGCATTACCGAGATTATTGTTCTCTTGAATATCATATATTTTCTTTCGGATAATTTCTTCAAAATATGTGTGTAAGTTCTCATATCTCTTACATCTCCTTATCTCATATACAGGCCTTACAAGATCAGATTGAGCAATATGTTCAAAAGGTGGGCGCTAAGATTACTTCAGGTTGGTTCGACCTGTTCATGTACGGTACAAGCTCATCCGATGGGAAAAAAGACACAGGTGATTTCATGGCTAAACTCCAAATCATTGGTCTAGGCGCTGTACTTATTACAACAGTTACATTTGCTGCGGCATTTACACTACCGGGCGGTAATATGGATTCCGGCACACCTGTGCTTGGCAGAAAATATGTTTTCAAGGCGTTTCTCTTAGCTGACATTTTTGCATTTGTTCAATCCTTTTTTTGCACTGTCTTGCTTATGTTCGGTGGTTTAACCTCCATAGACCCTGGCGCTAATAACATGTTCTTGTCACTCACTTTATTCTTTTTCTCTAACGGAGCGAGATGCTTGGTTTTGGCATTTGGACTAGGTCTGTATTTGGTGATGGCTCCGATTAGCAGAGGGTTCAGTATACTTATCCTTTTCTTGGTTTTTTCATCGCTTTTGGTCGACATATCATCTCGCATGATAATTGGATTCATTAATATTCTTGTGCGTATTAAGGAAGAGGTTGAGTTTATCTTCCCAAGTTCTGGTCTTTTCTTCTCTATTATCAAGTCTTGCTTTCAAATTTCAAGTGTTTTCTCACCTTTGTTGTTCATATTTCTCTTTTCCTTGATTCATTGAGTTCTGACCATCAATCTCGGGCTGAACCATATCGAGCACTCAGGATCTCTGGAAGTTCGGTAATTTATCTTAGATTTTCATCAGGTTGTGCTTGTATAATTATTTCTTTCTCGCATTCTTAATTGTCACGTGATACAGCATTATCATTGTAATAAGCGTATGAATTTGTTTTTTCATGCTTAAGCTATCTATGTGTGGATGCTCTATCGTTGTAATAAACCTATTTATAAATGTTGGATTTTCATCGCGTTTTGTTCGAGCAATTTATTTATGGAAAAATATAGTCTGTCCCAGGGACGGAACCAGAATTTATTATTAGAGAAGGCCAAAATCATATAAAAATTGAAAAAATTATACTCTTCCCCCTATACCCTATGAACTGGCACCACTTGGTAAACCTAAACGAACACGTGGTAAACCTGATCCATCTCATCGTCAGATGTGTCTCTAATGCTGGTAAATCGGGAGTTCATGTAAGGTTCATCACCTAGACCATTCAACTCTCCCAATTTCCTCAATATTCAGGTTAACATATCTCCCGATATTCAAATTTTATTTTGAAACCAATCCTTCCCTCTCTCACCCCCTCTGAAATAAGAGAATGAAATGATGTAATTGATATTAGATGATTGATTAACTCGAGAACTTCGGTTATGTCGACGGAGTCTTAGTGGCGGCCAGTAAGTGGGCCGGTGAAGCCAATTAACTCCACTCAGATGATCAGATCCACCCTCTCTCTTTTCCTCACCCACCCAAATCCATCTCCGACCTCCCACCTCTCATTTCCCCACGCATCCAGTGGCGACGCTTAGTACCAAAGTTCTTGTCACGAATCTGGATTGATTCGTGACGTTTTGTGAAAAATTGGTGAGAAATGAAAATTGAAATTGAATTCAAATCAGACTTAGTTCATACAACACTCAACACCTTACTCATCCTGAGCTACACTATTTATAGAGAGAATATACAGCTCACTCTCTGACCGATCATAACAATCTACTTTATAATTTGCACTTGATTCACCAAGTCTTGTGCTCCAGTGCCTTAACTAACCTCCTCTAAATCAAGCATACAACCAATCATAATACACTACATGACAACCCTTTTAACTAACTATTATGATTATCCAATTACACCCTAAACTATTTTATTATTACAAATTACTCTAAAATCATGACATTCCCCCTCCCTTATTAAAACCTTATCTCAAGGTTGAAATTCAGGAAACCTCTTCTTGATCGCTTGGGGTTGCTTCCACTTTGCCTCTTCGTCCGGCAAATTAGTCTATTGAATGAACCATTGCGGAGCCGGAGTACTGTTTCTCTTAATTACGGGTGCTAATTATAGTGACGGGCGCCACCTTGAACAATCCCTCGGGTTCCATCAACAGCAAGCTTGTAGCCACTGTTTTCTTGACTCCGATTTTCTTTTTTAATTGCAACACATGAAAAACCGGATGTATTTGAGAACCCACCGGAAGCTTGAGATGGACTTCAAATGGCCCGTAATAACACACATGGATTTTAGTTTATCGATTCAAAGAAATCGAGGTTTGGCAATACGGTTGAAGCTTCAAAATAAACCGCGTCTCCTACTTCAAATTTCCTCTCACTTTGGATTTTATCCACGTAAAGCTTCTTTCTCTCTTGTGCCTTCTCTAAATTTTCTATGATAAGTTGGAGAGTTTGGTGCCTCTCTCTCTCCCGCTTATCCACGGCCACATTCCTCAATCTCGATGGCATCTCTAATTTAACTGACCCCAGTTTGTACCTGTAAAGTGCCTCAAAAGGATTAATTTTTAAAGAACTATGATATGATGTATTATACCAGCATTCAGCTTGAGCAAGCCAATCAGCTCCTCTCTTCGGAACATCTTGTACCATGCAACAGAAATAGTTTTCGAGACATTAATTTACTTTCTCCATTTGCCCATCAGATTGAGGGTGATACGAAATACTAAAATTCAATTTAATGCAATGTAAATGAAAATTTTCATGCCAAAAAGAACTCGTAAAAATCTTGTTTCAGTCGCCCACAATATTCTTGGGCACCCCCTGCAATTTGCAAATATTCTTGCGACCTTTTGAGCCGTAAAAGAGTGGATTAAATCTATGAAATGCGCGTACTGGGTCAAGCGGTCAATCACTACTAATGGCATCCCTTTCATTAGATTTCGGCAATCCTTTTATAAACTTCATGCTCACATCGGTTCACACCGACTCGGGAATTTCTAAGGATTGGAGAAGTCCGGGGTTCGCCACGTGTTCTCCCTTATTTCTTTGAAACATGTCATATTGTTACACAAACTTTTCTACATCTATTTTCATTCTTTTCCAAAAGAAAACCCTCTTAAACCTTTGATACGTCTCCAAATTTCCTGAATACCCCCTTTGGCAGAATCATGCACATTAGTTATGAGCTTCTCTTTTAGAGCCGCATTATTACCAATACAAATCTTTCCTTTATACCTCAATAATCCGTTATTAAAGGAATTGTCAGTTAACCCTCCATTATTAAGCAATAATTTCTCCATGATTTTCTCTCTTCATCCCCATTATAACTCTCCACTACTTCTTTATACCACTCAGGAATCACCACATTAATGGCTTGGCATTCCCTCTTTCCAATACCATTTTCCTCTCCTCTTTGAGACAAGACGTCCGTGGCCTTGTTCTCCACTCCCTTCCGATACCAAATACGATAATTCATCCCTGTCATTTTTGCGACCCCGCTCTGTTGTAATTGCGTATTCGCCTTTCCTTCCAATAAGAACTTTAACAATGCAACCTTCCCAGTATCGGCCCGCATTCTTTCCTTCCCAATCTCATGATCCATTTTAATGAGAAAACTCCGCCCAAACAAATAATATCTTCATTTCTCAACCGCCATAATAACGTTTAAAAGCTCTTTCTCATATGTGGAACACCCTTGATTTTTTATTTTCAAGGCTTGACTAAGAAAGCAATCGGTTGCCCTTCTTGCATAGGAACCGCTCCAATATGGGTCCCACTTGTGTGCGCTCTCAATCACAAATTTCTTTTGAAAATCGGACAAACCTAAAACCGGCACGCCTCCTTAAGATCTTGGAAGGTTTTATCCGCCTTTTCCCACACAAGAATCTTTTCTTAACAAATCGATGAGTGATTTCGCCATGAGACTGCAATTTTAGATAAATTTTCGACAATAACACGTTAACCCAAGAAACCCACGCAATTGTTTCAAATTCTTAGGTTTCCGCCATTTAACCATCGTCCCTCGATTTTACTTGGGTCCGTAGCGACCCCTATTGGGATTCGTAATTAAATAAAAAAACTTATAAATTTGGATTCGTAATTAAATGCATAATTTAGTGACGTGTAAAACCCGGTCAACCTGCACAACCCGCCTAGAAAATATGACTGAGTTTCAATGATTTTTGAAATATTATAGGTTGGGTTGGAAAAGCCGCTATAGTTGGGTTGAATTGTAATTTTGGTCTAAACCCGTCTAATCCGACCTATGTCAACCCCAATGTAAAACCAACTGATTTCTTGCTGCCATTTGTTGTAGATAGCATGCCATTAATTGGAATGGGCTAAAATATAACAGAGCCACATTCAACACAAAACAAAGCCTATAACTTAGTAATCCATGAACTCAAATGTACTGATTTTCTTAACAGGCCTGACTGACAGAGGCCCAAAACTTCAAAAAAATTCAAACAACAGACCTCCTGTTAACTTTTTTGATCGCTTCACACTAATCTCCGCTTGTATTTTCTAATCTAAATTTTTCTTCTTTTATGTTGTTTCTCCTGTTAATGTCTTCTTCACGCGCGAGCACTATTTTTTTTTCTGAATTTCTCTCTTAATTTTTTTTCATTTTTGGTGATTGAAATTTAATTATCACTATGTTTAATCCTACTTTGAATTTTTTTTCTCAGATAAATATCGGTGCTTTAATTCCTGTCACAAACAGCAATGCTTCAAATGAGATTCCAATTTACGAAGGAGAAAATGTTATTAGGCGAAACAATGTAAAAATTCCCGATAAAAGACTGAGCAGAAAGCATATAAGCTTGCATGCAAATTCTAATGGCTCAATCGAAGTTCTTGTGGTGATAATTGATCTTATAGAATTAAATTTACGAAAATTAGGGACTTAAGTCATTTTAGGGTTTTGTGTTTATCTGATTTGAGTTTTAATTTTTGTTACAGGAAGGCCCAAATCCGATTATTCTGAGTCCTGTGGGTGAAAGAAGGAAAATATGTTCCAGTGAGAAAAGTTTGATAAAAAATGAAGATATTTTGGAATTAATTCCTGGTTCTCATTTGTTTAGATACATGGAAATTGAAGAAAGAAATTCATGTAAAAAAGAGAAAAGACAAATTGAGAATAATAATGATGCAACGGAATCTAAAAGGAATAAACAAATTATTCAAGATGAATCTCTTGCAAGAGAATTATAGGTATTAAATATTATTTAGTTATTTTTTAATAAAAATTCCTGAAAAAAGTTACCAAAAATCATAAAAATATCTTAATTTTTCAGAAATTGGAGGGTGGAAATGAGGCATTAACAGATTTTAGGGCTTCAAAAAATTCACAGGTTTTGCATGATATTCCTCTATTTTAAATGAAAATGCAAGAAAAAGACCGAAAATCATTATAATTTCTATTTTTTTTGTTTTCAGAAAACTGAAGATGGAATGAATTAAATAATTTTAGGGTTTCAAAAGATTTAATTCCAGAAATATTCAGACTTATTAAAGTATAAAGTCTCCCTTCTTCAGCCAATTCTTCTTCAGTCTCAATTCAAGACATAATTGAGGTAATAAATTAATTTTTTTTAATCATTAAAAAAAGAAAATTAAAATGAAATTCAGGGTTATTTTGATCTTTTTACAGGGTGATGTGGTCGTAGCTGTTCTTTCAAATTATATGGTGGATCTTGATTGGTTATTATCAGATTTTAAATTCCAATATTTTGTAGCTTAAAATAAATATTTCTAAATATTTATTTTTTTAACTATATTTATTTATAAATATTTTCAGCTTGCCCTTACTTGAAAAGCATTCCACACGTGCCGGTTGTGCTTGGCGAAAGCAATTTCTCTTTCCAGCATTCAGTATATTTCATTTTACCATTAATAATAATCAATATATAATTTATATTCAATAATTTATCTCTTTTTTTATTTTATATTTTATTTTCGTAGAAATATTAGTTGATAAATTAGGTATTTTACAAACCGCCATTGCCAATTTTGATTTTTATATTTAATTTATTTCTCTAAATAAACAATATACACTATTAATAACTTTATTTTTTAATTATTTTAGAAGTATAAGTTGAAAAATTTGGTGTTCCACAAACCGCCATTGCGGATATGGGACCCACCATTCAATGGCGATTTTACTAATTTACCCTTCTGGAATCAGAATTGCAATTCACACCGCGAATTATATTCACATCGATGGAATAATAAAACTCAAGGGGTTTGGATGCAAGATTTCCCTTTCAAAAATCTGAATAATAGTAATAGTAATAGTAATAGTAACGATAATAGAGGGTCTCCTTTTGAAAATGACCTTGTTGAGTATCTCGCCTCTTTAAAGGTACTTTTTCTTGCTTTTATTTTGCTTCGTATTTTTAATTTTTCATAAGTTTATTTATTTGAATGGTAGTGGCCTGAGTTTAGAGTGAATATTCCTAATATGGGAAATGTTGTATTTAATGCTTCATTTTTCAGTTTGATTAGCAATGCAAAGGTACATCAATTAATTTTATTTATTTATTCCTAAATTTTTATCATAATTATATTTTATTTATTATTATGTTTTTTTTGACAGGTAAGGTTAATTGGGTCGGTGCCAGGATACCACACAAGGACCAATTTGCAAAAATGGGGTCATATGAAATTACGAAAAATACTTTAAGAAAATCTAAATTCGATAAAGAATTTATCAAATCCCCCTTGATTTACCAGGTATTTATTCCCCGTTATTTTCACACTATGTATTTATTTATTTCCCATTATTTTGGTTATTTACTTATTTTATTTTATTTAAACAAATCAGTACCCATTAATAACATGTATTTCTTATTTAGCTATAAAATATTAATATTTATTTATTTTCCATTATTTTATTTGACTTATTTATTTCCTGCTAACAATCTCTTTTCTCATTATTTATTTATTTATTTATTTCTCTGCGATCAATTAAACACACATTATTTTCATACTATTCACTCACTCATTCATTCATTTATTTTATCATTTTTGTAGTTTTCATCAACTGGTTCACTTGACGAAAAATGGATGTCAGAATTCCAAAGCTCGCTCTCAGCCGGGTCAACAGAGGACAGGTGTCCGCTTGGGATTGGTCAGCCTCTCATTGTATTCCCCACTGTTGAGGATGTCAGATGTTCCATTGAGGTATTACCAAAATTAAATATAATGTGATTGAATTAAGTTTGTTAATATATTTTGTTTGGCAATATATTGTTTATCAAACTCAGTAATTAGGTACATCAATAATGCTCAATTGAGGTACTTAAATTTAAATCTTTATCAAACTATGGTAGGTGATTAAACATAAGTTCGTTAAAATATTTTTCGCTTAGTTTTACTTGTTAATTTTTATCAAACTCAGTAACTATATATGTATGGTATTTGATTAATGTGAGCTTAGTATATTTTTTTTTTTTTTTTTGGTGATCTATTAATTATTTTATGGTATTTGATATATATAACATGCCACAAAAAAACAAAAGTAGATTGCTATAGCTTCTTTATAAAGCGTCAAGTGTGTTCCTTTAATCTAATGGAACAACTTTAAAGAGCAAACAACTTCGAAGGTAAATAAGAATAAGAATATATGTTGCAAGATTAAGATAAGCATATTAACCTTCAAAATATTATTACATATTAATCAATGACAGAATATGTATAATAAATCAGTGACAATATGTATAATATTTTGAAGGTTAATATGTATAATAGATCAGTGACACAATATGTATAATATTTTGTTGGATTAGTTAGTTTTTTTAGCTTCAAATGCCAATAGGCTCCTCATTTAGATTAGTGAGTGTGTGGATTCTTTTTAAAAATATAACTGTTTTTATTTTATTTTATTTGCACTAATTGACATCAAAATAAAATTGGAACAAAAAGTCATCTCTATTCAATAAAATAATATATTTTTTATTAAAGAAACGTTCATATCCAACCACCCATTACATGTTCTAGACCACAGAGTATCGTAACATTGGACATTGGATCGCGATTGGCGAGTGCTCTTTATTTCTTTCTTAAATGGCCTCCTATTTTCTCCTTCAATTGCCTCATACCAACCCACTTACAAATCTGCTTTAAAAACCTTAAAGAAATAGAAGAAAATTGTTTCCGATTCTTTTCTTAGACTGCTCTGCTCCTTGCTTTAATTCACTTAATTAGGTGATCACTTCTTTTTGTTTTCTTTAGTTACAATTTTATGTAGTCTATAGTTAGGTGATCATTGCTCTTATATTCCGTTTGATCCTAAGGCAGTGTTTGGATGCACAAGGATTTTATAGGGTAGGAAAGGATTTTTATAGGGATTAGGATTGTGAAATAGGAAATCCTAAAAGATAAGTAATATGTATGGATTTTCTAAAAATGTTGTTTGGATATTGTTTTAGGAAAATAAATGAATCAAATTTTATATTATATTAATAAAATAATATAGTATTAAATAAAATAATAAAAGATAACATAACATACAATAATATAAAATCAAATAATATAAATTAAAATAATTTGATATAAAATAATAAAAAATATTATAAATAAAATAATATAACATAAATAAAATAAAAATAAAATAAAATAATTTAATATAAAATAAAATAATGTAATATAAAATAATATAAATAATATAATAATATAATATAATATAATATAACATAATATAATATAAAATAAAATAAATTAAAATAATATAATATAATATAATATAATATTATAACATAACGTAACATAACATAATATAAAATAACATAATATAATATAGTATAATATAATATAATATAATATAACATAATATAATATAGTATAATATAATATAATATAATATAACATAATATAATATAGTATAATATAATATAATATAATATAATATAATATAATATAATATAATACAATACAATATAATATAATACAATACAATACAATACAATACAATACAATACAATACAATACAATACAATACAATATAATACAATACAATACAATACAATACAATACAATACAATACAATACAATACAATACAATATAATATAATATAATATAATATAATATAATATAATATAATATAATATAATATAATATAATATAATATAATATAATATAATATTTTAATAAACCTTAGAAATTCCTACAAAAAAATTGACAAAAAGTCAAGTTTTCAATCCATCCAACTTTATATACAAAAAAATTCCCTAAAAACTCTTAAACCAAACTTCCCTATAAATTCTTAAATTGCAACCAAACATACATTCCTAAAAAATCCGAAAAAGTTTCCTAAACTACTCTTTCTTTAAAATTCTTTGTACATCCAAACATAGCCTAATCCTGTTAACTTCCGAATACACTCTCCTAAAAAAGAGAAAAAGAAAAAAAAAATGTCACGACGACTATTAGAAATCCAGTTTCTAGTGCAGATTCGTTTTGGGCTGTCACTATAAGACAATATCCGTGACGATCCGAACCTTCCATGACTAAATTAACATACGAAAAATGATGACATCTTAAGAATACTAGCGATGCGCTCGCTCCGCTTTAGGTACAATTATCTTGATTTTTATGCAATACATAATCTTCAATTATTATATACAAAATAATAGAATAAGTAAATTTATAAGAGAAAAACAACAACAATATAACATCCATCATGCACTACTTAAATGATAAAAAAATGATAATTCTATAAATCTTTTGAAATATATTATTATAACTAATTATTTATTTAATCTAATATGATGATTATATAAATTAAATAGAAAGAAAATGAATAGTTTATGATAATATTTTCTATATTTTGACGCATATTCATGTTCTTCAGCCCAAAATAATAAATAACAATAGCCATCATCATTTTTTATTCAAATTTATTTCCTTCAACCCAAAATAATGAATAAAATAATAGTATTCTATAAAAAGTATTAACAAAGCGGATATCATAATTCAATTAAACTAAAACCATAAAACTAGTAAAAGGAGAAAATATTATATTTTGAAAAAATATGTAATGGCTCACTTTGTAAAATAGTATAAAGACATGGCCGTAAAAAATCTTGTGGTGGACATGTGTCAAAAAGTTGAGCAAAACTCAACTTTGTATATAGGGACAAAAAATAAGTGGCTGTGGTGGTAATTAAAGATTGTTATGCTGGTAAGTTAAAAATGCAATTTGGTAGTACTTAAAAAATAATTTATTCGAGTAGAAAATATGAATTATATAGTAATTAATATTTCTCTACTTTTCTCCCAATGTTTATTGTTGTCCCGGTTTTAGATGCAACATCTATGACATATGACACGTGTTAAATAAGATTTTTTTAACACTTGAAATGTAAACAATATTTTGTTCAACATTTTGTTATGGAAGGAGAAAAATGAGGAAATTTTAAGGAGAAAAATGGTAACAACAGATCCAATCGAAACATTTCATTGTAATTATTATTCTCCATCTTCACTTGCTAGTCCTTACAAAGATATCTCTTTATCAAATGTAAAACATCTATAATTCTTCAAATTTTATTAATCCTCCCTCTGTTGAATATCAAGTGCTAGATAGCTATATCGACATCATTCCGTCCAAGTGAAATGGCTGAAGTTACAGTAGTTGAAGCTCAGCGCCCACTCATGCACCACAAAATTCTCAAAGCGGCAATCAAACGCAAAGAGCGAGTCTTAATAGAAATGTTGGGATTGGAAGAAGGTTGTGATGGTCAGGTGAATGTGACGATTGATGCTGGGCCAGAGATTGAGCAGCACAACCATCTTCAAAGTGCTACATTTATGGGCAACACTGTGCTTCATGTACTTTGTTCCAATGATCATGATGCTCTCGCATCTAAGATCTGCAACAAAGACACTTCCCTCTTGAAAGCCCGCAATAAGATGCTCTAGACACCTCTCCATTGCGCTGCAAAGGGTGGGTGCACGGGAACTGTTTCTACTCTCCTCAAATTTGGAGCAGAGGCGATGGTTAGAGAGAGGAACTGCCATGGAGAGACGGCCTTACATGAGGCTGCTAGGCACAACCATGAAAGCTTCATCGAAGAATTGATGAAGATCGATCCTGAATTGGCGTATGAAGTTGATAACTATGGTATATCTGCATTGGAAGTGTCACTTGCTGGAGGAAACATTGAAATGGTGAATAAATTGTCTGGCCAGAAGATCAATAAAAGAATATGCTCCTCTCGGCCAGATCGTCACAATTATATGGAAAATACAGGTGATTTCTGATATTAATTTATGTCTTACATCACAAAATTGTTTTTCCATGAGTTACCGTATGTTTCTTGTTGTGTATGTCGTTCATTCACTCCTCGTGTTATTCCAAATCATGAAATGTCTTGTGCATTCTCATTTAGTACTAGAGACCCATTTCATCAAATGACAGTGTAGCTAGTAGATGAACAATACACTTAATTTGATTTGTGAATGGAGAAACAAACTATTACAATTTTCTCAAGAAAAAAGATACAAAAGTGTAGCACAGTTATTATATATAGCCTTAGTTTTACTTACTTTTTATATCAATGACAGGAAATTCTCAAAAACCGATAAATATGTCGACAGTTGACATCCTCGGAAGCCCTCCGATTCACCTTGTAGCATCAGTTGGCAATACTGATGGGGCCAAACTCTTGTTGCAAAATGATGCTTCTTTGGCGTACTTGCAAGATTCGGACGGATTGTTTCCAATCCACGTAGCTGCTCGCATGGGCCATGTCGAAATGGTTATGCTTTTCATGCAAAGATATCTGGATTCAGGGGAGCTGCTAGATCATTGTGGGAGGAACTTTCTGCACATTGCTGCTAAAGAAAACAAGTTCAACATATTTATCAAACTATTTATCAACATATTTATCAAAAAGGCACAAGTGATTTCATAGCTAAACTCCAAATCATCGGTCTAGGCGCCGTACTTATTACAACAGTTGCATTTGCTGCACCATTTACAATGCCGAGTGGTAATATGGACTCTTTCAGCAGAAAATATGTTTTCAAGGCGTTTATGTTAGCTGACACCTATGCATTTGTTACTTCCTTTTTTTGCACTGTCATGCTTATGTTTGGTGGTTTAACCTCCATAAACCCTGACGCTGATGGCATGTTCCTCTCACTCACATTATTCTTTTTCATTACCGGAGCGAGATGTTTGGTTTTGGCATTTGGACTAGGTATGTATTTGGTGTTGTCTCCGATTAGCAAATGGCTCAGTATCTTTATCCCTGTCTTGGTTTCTTCATCGCTTTTGATCGACGTAGCTTCACAATTATCAATTGGATTCGTTAGTAGTATTGTGGATTTTAAGAAAAAGTTTGAAGATATCGTCCCGGGTTCTGATATTCTTTTCTCTATGATCAAGTTTGTCGTTCAAATTTCAAGTCTTGTCATGCCTTTGATCATATTTCTCTTTTCCTTGATTCATTGAGTTCTGAATTCGTCAATCTTGGGATGAAGCTGAACCATGTCGAGCAATCAGGCTCTCTGAAAGTTCGTAAATTTATCTTAGATTTTAATCAGGTTGTGTTTGTGTTATTTCATTCTCGTATTCATAGTTGTCACGTGATACGGAGTTATCATTGTAATAAATGTGTGAATTGGTTTTTTCATGCTTAAGTTATCTACGTGTGATGCTCTATTGTTGTGATAAACCTATTTATAAATGTTGGATTTTCATCACGTTTTGTTTGCACAATCTTTATTTCTTCTATTTTCAATCTAGCATATTCAAGGGCAGAACCAAGTGATTAGATACCCATGCGTACGACGTGAATATAAGCAGTATACAAAAGAAGAAATAAGTTTTTATTTTCCATATATATATATATATATATATATATATATATATATATATAAAGTGGGTAAATTCAATAATCCTAATGTATCCTAAACATGATATGGTTATCTGATATAGATACATGGGCGATACATATCGAATATGCCATATGAGGTATCAATCTAATTATTTTAATATTAAACTCTTGCAGATATGTTTCCGATATATAAGGACACTTTCAGGATTTTTGAACCCCGAAATATTAGAATCAACAATCTGAGGTGTCCAAGTATTTATGAAATATGAATTATGGTTTTCTTAAAGCAAGTAATTATGCGAAATTAATTGCTTTAAATTTTCTTTTTTTTAACGCAATATTCAATTTGTCGAACTTCAGCCATGGCTGCAGAAGAAACTGACCCCTTTATAAGAATAATAATTAATAAAGTTCCATTTAAATCGAGTTATAGATTATTTGGTCTGTTGGTAGATGCTCCCGCTGAATAGATCGCAGGTTCGAAACTTGCGTGGTGCATAAGCTGGATATTTCAGTATTTTTTCTCAAATGAAATGAAAGACTGCAATATTTTCGTCCAACCGTGATTCGAACTCGTGACCTTTCCACTCACAGTCCAGCGTTCTTTCCAACAAGCCAGAACATTTTTTATGCCTCATTTTTTTACCAACAGTTCTCTGTCATGTATCTCTGTACTGTCCAAATGGTCAATATTAGTTTTCTCGTTTTTTTTGGGGTCTCCGTCATATAACAATTAATTATATACAGGCAACATGACAAAAAAAAGCTACAAAAATTCAAAGTAGCTTGCTATAGCTCTTCATAAAGCATGCTCCTTAAATTTAATTAAACAACTTTAAAGACAAATAAGAGTAAGAATAAGAATATGTTGCAAGATCAAGATAAGCATGTGAAAGTTTTTGACCAATAATAATTCAAGCCTTTATATATTTAATCTTGGTGCTTGGGTAGCTCAACAACCGCGTGGTGGAGCCCAATTACCCATTCAAAATGTAAAAAATATTATCTTTCTAGGAGTGGACAAAATATTTACTTATTTTTCCGGATGTCTCCGAAGGGATTATTTTTTTACTAAATTTTAGACTTCACATAACGAGTGAAACTGTATGCAAACACCAATTCACAAATTTTAACGTACTTCTTTATTGGTTTTTGTTTACCCCCACAGGCACAAATACAAAATATTTTGTGAAGTTAATAAATCAGTGAAACAGTACGATACAATATTTTGTTCAAGATTATTTAAATTTAAACATTGTAACGTTCATATCCAACCACCCGTTTCATGTTCTATATCATAGAGTACGTAACATTGGATATTGGCTTGCGAGTGCTCTTTATTTATTTCTTAATGACCTCCTCTGCTTAGTGCTACTGCTTTCTCCAATTCTCCTTCAATTGCTCATATCAAACCAATTACATTCTACTTCAAAAAATTTAAAGAAAAGAGAAGAAACTTGCTTTTGGTTATCTTTTTTGACTGCTCTTTCCTCTTCAATTGCATCATATCAACCCAACCTAAAAAGAGAGAAGAAGGCTTCTGATTCTCTTCTAAATTATAATTAGACGGCTCTGCTCCTTGATTTACTTAGGTGATCACTTCCTTTTTTTCCTTCTTAGTAACATTTTGAAATAGCCTACTTCTATTCAAATCCATTCTTCCAAAACAGAACTACAGAAACAAAAACAAAAAAAACAAAAAAACAAAAACAAAAAGAATTTTCCGTTCCCTCTTAAATTCCTTTTGATCCTAATCATATTAACTTCCAAATACACTCTCCAAAGATAATTGCAAAAGAGAAACAAAAAAAAGAAAAGAAAAAAAAGATGCCACAACGACTACTAGAAATCAAGTTTTAGCGAGTGTATGTTATGGGTTGTCACTATTAAGCCAATATCAGTGACAGTCCGAACTCCCGTGCCACAGGTAATTTTGATAGCTGCCGTTACCGAAAACGAAATACTCAGTGACCGGATTGTGCATACCCTGACTGAAAATTGGATCATAAGGATTGTGACTAATACTAGAGTTTTTAATTTTTCTAATTAACTTTTTCCTTCTAGACCGTTCTCTCTCTCTCTAACCTGTCCCTTTTTGAACACGAACCCTTTCTGACCGTCCCCTTCTAAACCCTTCTCCTTTTCTGACCAATACGAGATCTCTGCCCACCAGCTCGCCTCCTCCGCGGCCACTCCGTTTCTGAATACTCATCCTTTTTCTTTTCACAAAATACACCTCATCGGTTTCTTCAATCTAATTTCGTTGCGCAAACAAAGAAGAAAAATAAATAAAACAAATGGCTATAATATCATTAGGCACTGCTGTCGGATGGGTTGTGTCACCCCTGATCAAGATAATGATTGAGAAGACCCAATCATATGTATCGGGCCAGTATAACTGGAGTTCAGACATGATGAGAGATCTCACAAAGCTAGAGGACAACCTCACACAAATCCTCTTGGTGGTGGGTGTGGCCGAGAGGCGAAAAATAGTAGAATTGAACCAAGCAATGCTACTCCGCCGGATAAAAAGTGTGGTGTATGAGGCGGAAGATGTGATGGATGAGTTTGATTATATGCTTCTGAAAGAAAAGGTTGAGAAGCAAAAAATGCTTAGTCATTTAGCTTCCTCTTCTCATTCTTTCGGAAAGCGTTTAGTTGGGCTCAATGAGTTTAGACCAAAGTTAACGAAAGTTATTGATAAGCTAAATAGAGTTAAAGCCTCTGCGGAAGTATTTCTCCATGTGATGGGGACTGAGAACGATACCAGTGCCATCCAGCGAACTCAAATTTCTAAGATGCGGGTTACGAATTCCGACTCTCATGAAGAACAAATAATTGGGAGGGTTGTGGAGGAAGAGAAACTAATAAAAATGTTGTTAGAGCTCGGGATCGAGCCCGGCCAGAATAATATGTATCTTCCTAAGGTCATTTCTGTTGTTGGTGATGGAGGTATGGGTAAGACTACACTTATTCAGGCGGTTTATAACAATGAGCAAATAAAGGGTAATTTTGATTTGAGAATATGGGTTTGTGTTTCCGAAAATTTTGAAAAGTTCAAACTTGCTGAAGAGATTTTAGTAGCTGTGACTGATAATAAAAATATTAAGTTGAGAAATTACAGTTATGATTCAGTTCAAATAGAACTTAAAAAGTTATTGGATTCAAAGAAATTGCTATTAGTTCTAGATGATATATGGTATGATGAGAATATTGGAAAAGAGTTATATAGAGATATGTGGAAGGAATTATTTGCTATTTTTAAAAACAAGAAGAGAGGTAGCAAGATTTTGGTTACAACTCGAATGAAAATTGTAAGTGAATTGCTGGGATCAACAGAATTCCCATTGTCAGGCCTCAAACCGGTAGATGGTTGGTCACTCCTCAGCAAGTATGCATTTGGCAGAGAGAAACCAGATGATCATCCAAAATTACAAGCTATCGGCAAAAAAATTGTAGAGAAGTTAGGGGGGTCGGCTTTAGCAATTAAAGTAATAGGAGGGCAACTAAATGCGAAATTTGGTTTTCAAGAATGGAATCGAATCTTAAAAAAAGACTTGTCAAAACCAAGTGATATCATGACAATACTTCGGTTGAGCTATGAACACTTGCCGGAACACCTCCAACGCTGCTTCGCTTATTGTAGCTTATTCCCGAAGGATTGGAATCTCGATTCCGAAAAAATAGTTGATATGTGGATTGCACAGGGGTTTGTTCATCTAGAAGAAAGTGACGATACAAGTCTGGAGAACATTGGTAAAGATTATTTTAACGAGTTGTTATCTAGATCATTTCTCCAGCAACTCAAGCGCGGTGATAAAATATTCTATGTCATGCATGACTTAATGAATGATCTCGCAGTCCATGTTTCTGAGGGGGAGTGCTTTAGGATTGAGAATGAAGAATTTAAATTGCCAAGCTCAGTTCGGCATCTTTCAGTTGCAAATAAGGAGTTACGTAATATATCATTTGCTAAGGAGATAGAGGGGCTCCGGACTCTAATCATATTAGAAGATTCCATACTTTGCTCAAAGAGCATTTTGGAAGGCAATGTACTTGAAGAGTTCAAAAGTGTGCGTGTACTTGATCTAAGTGGTTGTTGCTTAGATAGAGTTCCAAACAGCATTGACCGATTGGTGCACCTAAGGTATCTGGCCATGAAGCGGAGTAGTCACCCGCTACCTAGATCAGTTTACAAGCTTTATCATCTGCAAGTATTGGCTATTCTCTATCATTCATGCCAGAATCTTGGACCATTTCAGTTTTGTAAGAGCATAAAAGATCTTATTGGCCTATTGCGCGTCGATGTTGCGGGGGCATATGCCGTCATATTAGATGGCATGCACAATCTGTCTTGTCTTTGTGCGGATGGAGTTTTGCATGTCAAAAAGAAGAGGTGGAGTAAATTGGTAGAACTGAAGGATAATATTAAGTGTGTTAATGAATTTTTCCATGCAGAAAACAAGAGCTGCAAAAAATTGGATGATTTTAAGGACAAGAAAAAACATGCTTCTACTGAACAGAGCTTTAGTAGATTGGGAGAACTGAACGACAAGAATAAGCTTCGAGGAAAGCTTTCCATAAAATCTCTAGAGAATGTAAAGAGCTCAACAGAGGCTGCAGAGGCTCGATTAGATTGCAAAGAAGATATTACTGAGTTGGAGCTAGAATATAAATGGAAAGAAAAACCGGATATGTTTAAAGAGCAGATTAATGTGCTTGAAGCTCTAAAACCACATCGCAACCTCGAAAAATTGGTCTTGAAAGATTCACCAGGAACCAAGTGTCCCTCATGGTTGGAGACGGATTGGCTTAACAGAGTGCAAATTATAAATTTATGTAATTGCTATTATTGGAAATCTCTTCCCCCTTTTGGTCAGCTACCGCTTCTCAATGATTTAAAAGTATCAAAAAATGATTCAATCACCCAGATAAGCACCGAGTTTTATGGTACTGGTGTATTTCCATCTTTAGTGAGGTTGTGCTTTGAAGACATGAGCGAGCTTCAAGAGTGGTTGGGTTTTGATGGTAGGCAACTATTTCCTAAGCTCCAACAACTATTAATATGGAGATGCAATAAATTAACTAAAATTCCTCCTCTACCAGTTGGACTCGAATATTTCAGCATAGGTCGTTTGAAACCGTCAGTGTCTATATATAGTGTAGATATTGATCTTGATTTTCTACATTACGTAAATGACCGTTCAGTATCATTGAGGCCTCTTTTTGGTTTTAAAGCCAGCTCACTCGTCTTCCTAGATTTCTTGCATGCTCACCATCTAAATTCCTTTCAAGTTCTGGATATTGACTTTCTGTCAAACATAAGCATGATAGGAAGAACATTACAGCTTATAAAATCACAGAAATTCCTGAAGGAGTTGAGCATAAGAAAAGTTAACAGTGAGTGTGTAGAGCTGATTTTGGCAGAGCACAAAGATGAGTGGGATGATGCCCTTCCAATATCACTTCACACTCTGGAGATTTCTTCTAGCAAGTTTACAGTTGGTTTGATCTCCATCTGGTTGCAGAAACTATCTTCCCTAAATAAATTGATATTGCATAATTGTTTTGGTACTTACCAGGGGCAGACATTCACTTTGCCCTGCTTTTCAATGCTTGAATATATAGAGATTAGAAAAGGAAAACCATTTATCTCTCTACCAGATTTGAAGAATTATCCAGATCTTGAGAAGTTAGTGTTATTGGATTATGAGGCACCAGAGAACACTCTAACTGATAGTGATAGTAGCATGCAAAAATTGAAGGAGCTAACCATTAGTGGCTGCAACAACTTGGAAATTTTATCGAATGTCAATGGTTGTCCATCCCAGCTTGAAAAATTGAATATTGTTTTTTGTCGTGCATTTAAAACACTTAACAATGTTAGCAACTCAATCAGGTTGAGAACATTGAAATTAGCAACTTGTGTTCAGATAACAACACTGGAGGGGTTGCAAGGGCTCGTCTCTCTCTCTGAGATGTATATCAGTTACTGCCCCCGATTATTATCCTTGCCTAAAATGGACAGATTTTATTCTCTCAAGAGTCTTTCTGTATCCTCGTGCCCAGATTTGAATTCGCTGCCGAAAACAGGGTTACCTGTTTCACTTGGGGAATTGGATTTGGAAAATTGCCATCCAATGATGCATAAGCAGTTCAAAAAGAAGAAAGGCCCGGAATGGAACAAGGTCGCGGCCATTCTACTCAAAGGACGCTGTCATTATACTGTTGACGAGGACAGACTTTTTATGTAAGTGAAAACTGCATCCTTCTTGTATTATAATTTCTATCTATTTAGTATTTTGTTCTTCTCCCCTTCCTATAAATAAAAACTTTTCCTTGGTTTAATTTAATTTTAACCCTCATTTTGAGGATGATTATTTTCCCACTATTAGAGTTTAGCTAAACAGGAGATTTTTCCTGTACATTTAACGACCCTGGTATAAAACTCCATTGATCAAATAGTTCGAATTCAATGAAACCTAAATCCTCATAGTTTAATGTGAGCAAGTATTTGATTGTGGTTATTTTTTTGTTCTCCGTTCTTTCTAGGAAAATATGCAAAAACTCAGTACATTATGCCTAAATTACAAAAATAAACCTTTATTATTATAAATTGGAAAAAGGCCCCTACATTCTTGAGAAACTAACCCAGTAGTTTGAACACCCATAATTACCGAATATTTTTTTGAATTACTGTTACTTACCAAATGTTTAAGCATTAATTTTTTAATTACCATTGAGTTGGACTCTAAAATACCTTGTCTTCACAAATAAAAGAAATCAAATCCACCTCATCTCTTTCTCTTCCATTAATTCTCATCTCATCTTCTCTTCCTTCAAGGATCAAAACCGGCTCAACACTTTGAGGGGCTCTCGGCGAAAAATTAAGAAAACATCTTACTACTTTATATAATTAAACAAAGTTGAAAATTTACTCCATTAAAATGACTAATTATAACTTAATAACATCTGAAAAACAGAAAAAAAATATTCAAAATGCTACAATGCAAAAACTCAAATAAAAAATACATAATCAACCATCCATAACTATAAATTAAAATCTAAAATCAAACAAAACATTATTTAAACAATGACCTTCTATCTATAAAAAATATTATCAAACTATTTCAAAATCAACCAAATGTATAAAGCATCATCTTCCATCAGAAATCTACATGCTAGCACCGCCATCTAACAACATAAGATAAAAAATAATAATATTATCAATAATAATTAAAATAATTTTGTTCTTGCTTTTTTAGATGCAAAATCATCAATTAGTGTGTCACAATTTGCATTTTTCAAAAGGTCATGTTCAATGGATAAAATTGCTAAATTATTCAATCGATCTTGTGACATAGTAGTTCTTAAATAATTTTTTATCATTTTTAATTTTGAAAAATTTCTTTCGGCAGATGCAACCGTAACAGGTATTGTTAGTGATATTTTATATGCAATGACGCAATTTGGAAAACAATCTAACATTTTTATTTTATTTAATATATCAATTGGGGTATATGTATCTTCCTTTAAAATTTCTTTTAATATTTTTAGCTCCGAAAACAAATCAAGTCCATCAATATCGGAACGTTGGTTATATTTGAGAAAATCGTCAAAATTAAGGCACTTCTGTTTCAAATCAGAATCATTCAACAATCTCAACTTTTCAAAGAACAAAAAAACAAATATTTCCTCATACTTGGTATAAGATTCAAATCTACTTTGAATTGACGATATAGCGTGATCTACTACTACTATATAAAGAAAATAATCAGTCTTGAAAGACTCCTCTACGGATTTTATCACCTCATTGTCAGTGTTTTCATCATACTGTTTCTTTCTAATTGTTTTGCGTTTTTCACGAAATTTGGGTTCAATTTTCATTTCTAATGCAAGCTCTTTGGCTAAATTCAAAGCAGAAGCAAAACCATTTTCTCTATAACCCTCAAAGTATGACTTAAGTCCTTTTAACTTCTCAATAGCAAGATCAATAAAAATATCCATAGATTGTAGACTCTTACTAATTGAATTTACAGCAAACAATATATCATACCATATATTGATACCTAATAGGAACTCAAATTTTTCAAGCTCATCTACTAAGTTTGTGGCTTGGCTCTTTATTTTTGCATCTTCATTAATTTCTTCAAGATCAAGTAAAGCTTCTCTAATTTGTGGAGCTTGAAATTTGATAGCTTTAACACTTTCTATACGACTCTCCCAACGTGTTGGTGCTAATGGTTTAAGACTCAAATTAACATGGTCTAATAAAATTTTCCATCTCTTTGTGGAAGAAGCAAATAGAGTATAAATTCGTTGAACTACTTCAAAAAACGATATAGCCATAGGACAAGAATTAGCAATATCACCTAGAACTAGATTTAGACTGTGACAACTACATGAAGTGTAAAATGCCCTAGGATTTATGTCTCGAAGTCGTTTTTGTACACCTTGTTTGTGACCTTTCATATTAGACTCATTGTCATAATAAGTTCATGTTTGTGTAATGTACTAATAAGTTCATCAAGCAGGCCTTTTCCTGATGTGTCATCCACTTCTAAAAATTCTAGAAAATATTCATTAATTTTTACTGGACTTGACGACATATCAACACAACGTATAATTAATGTCATTTTGTTCTTGGTGACTTGCATCAGGAGTGCAATCAAGTATGATAGAATAATATTTCGCTTCTTTAATTTTTTTAATAATAATACTTTTAATAAAATCTGCTAACAAATTAATCAATTCGTTTCGTATGTTATGTCCTAAATAATGGTCATGAATCTCAAAAGATTTAATACGTCTAATGTGTTCTTGTATTACCCCATATCAAACTCAGCAATACTTTCAATAGAACCCAAAAAATTTCCATTATTATCTTGATAGAGTTTTTCATTTTATCCTCTAAAAGCTAGGTTATTTTTTGCTAAAGTCTTAACCACAGATATTATCCGTTTTAAGACATTTCTCCAATGTTCTTTTTCCCTTTTAATTTGAACTTGCATAGTTTCATCAATTGTATTATTTTTTGATAATCGGTTTTCTAAACTTGCCAAAGTAAACATATTCATGATATGTTCATTAGTTACCTCATGATCTTTAAGTTTTCTTCCACGATTTTTCCAATCATTACTACCACTTTTAACTAATTGAATATCATTATTAGGTGCAGAAAATAGCTTACAACAAAGCAAAAAACTTTATCAATATCTTTTGAATATACTAACCATCTTCTATCATGTTTTTCTTTATTTAATTCTCGGCTCTAAAATTTTATCGAGAAGTGTCTATTATTTCCATCTTTTGGGAAATCAAAATCTAAGACTCTAATTGGACCCTTCTCTACCAACATATCTCATAACTTTATATCAATTTGTTTCCATTGTCCAGGATCATATATATTTATGTGTGTTGGGTTAATTTGTTCAGTTTTTGGATCTTGATCATCTAAAGATATTTTATCATTTTCTAATTCCTCTAATATGACATTTTCTAATTCCGCTAATATGATCATCTAAATAGTACATTACATGTTGGTATTTCCTTAGAGATAGTATCTTCAACACATAATTCAGTTTGTGATAGTACATTAGATGTTGGTATTTCCTTAGAGATAGTATCTTCAACACAAATGTTTGTTTTTGTTCCTTGATTAGAACCTAATTGACTATATACCATAAAATTATTTCTTAATATCACCTTTTTGAGATTCAGCCAAGGCTTCTAGCCTTCTTTCTTTTTAAGTTGTTATATCCACATGGATATTTTCTATTAGACATTCTTAATTTCTAATCAAATCAATCCAACAAAAATGAAAAATAATTTGGAACAAAAGTACCTGGATAGTGGAGGGAATGATCAATGAATTAGATTCCAATTGCTGGTTTGTGCTTGTGGCTGACTTCAATTCAACATAAACTGAAACCCCCAATTCTCAAAATTGTAAATAAACCTATATCTAGATTTGAATGTAAAATTAGCACAAGAAATGTTCAAAAAGTCAAATAGGCAAAATTATTAAATATGATAAAGATTATACCTTTCATATTTTAAAGAAGATTGAAGCTAAAGATTAAGGATTTCGAATGAGTATCAAGATTTCTTTGTTTTCTGTTGCTGATTGCGAGCTGAGTTGATTCGATCGTCGTCTCGTCGAGTCGAGTCGAGTCGAGATGGAGCTGTTGTGAGGTGAGAAGGTCGAAGGAGAAGGAAGAACCTTGATTGGTGATTTACGATTCAGCCAGCGAGGCGAAAAGAAGTGGAAGGAAGCGGATTTTGTGGTTCAAGACGAAATGTAAGGATGTAGATATGATAATTGATTTGGGGAGAAGAAATGGAAGGATGGAGCCATGGAGATTTAATGATTTGGGGGAGAAGAAATGGAAAGAAATCGTGTTTTAGTGGAAAGATTTTTCTACTTGGGCCGGATCAGAAAATTAACCTGATATATATACTAAATATTATATAAATATACAAACATCTGTGTGAAAAGATAATTTAGAAAATATCATTTTTGCAATTTAGGCATGTAGGGACCTTTTTGCCAGTTTCACATATTTTCTAACATAACATTTATTATGCAGCGTAACAAGAGATTTGTACGAGCGGGAGCAGTAGTAGCATGGACGTTTCACTTGAAAAGAATTACTATACTTTTCCTAAAAGAGTGGTACTTTCTGACATGGTTCACTGCTCTTCTTGTATTTTTTGCAAAATATATATATATATATATATATATATATATATATATATATATATATATATATATATATATATGTATATATATATTTCACACTCTAACGTAGCATGACTTGAAAAACATTTGAAATCAATGAAAAATAGCCCTCTCAAACTCACAATCGTAACTGTATTTTCTTGTGCATTTGTGCAGAAATTGGTGTGCAAAATAGTATAATGGGGAGTATATTATTACCTGATCAGAAGGAAGTTTGATAATTAAGAGGTGGCTCTAATTAACACGAATGTCGATTACTTGGCAAAAGTAAAACTAAGGAGGATCTTGATTCTTGAGTATTACTACTTATGTGGATTTGGATTTGGCATTGCTTTCTTTTAGATGAATTGCTATGAGTTAATTTTTCAAAAAAAAAAAAAAAAAAAAAGAAAAAGGAAAAAAATATATTTTCTTTCGTTTTGGTGATTTCTTTGAACTGGGCATTTATTTTGTTGTTCTTTGTGGAGGTCTGTTGCAATGATCTTTTGATTTTTTGTAGAGTTTTGATAGTTGTTATTATCCTGTGTGGTTTTTTATGTATTTATTTGAACTATGAATGCACTTTTTATTTGAACTGTGTGGTTTTGTTATTTGAGCTTTTAATTATATTGCTCTTCAACATGTAAAACCTACGGATTTCTTGCCATTTGTTGTAGATGTTTAACATTTAGCAGGCCATTAATTGAAATGGGCTAATAACAGAAACACACTCAGCACAAAGCAAAGCCTGTATATCTTATCAGGCCATGAATAAAACCGTACTCATTTTCTTAACAGGCCTGATTGAGTGAGGCTCAACACTTCAAAATATCCATACAAACCCACTAAAACTATTTCAATGAACAATTGACAACAAATTGAGATGACCATGGAAAAAAAAAATATATATATATATATATATACAAACAAAATTGTTCAAAAAGAAATGCAAAAAAGATGAGACGAAGACAATAATGCATGGCAATTGGCATAAGAACAGGATCAGATCCGTCCTCTTGTTTCATGATCATGCGTGTGGGCTCGACCAATTATGCTATTGTTATTCGCACGTGGCCTTCATGCATCACAATTTCTCAATTATTCTGACCTTAATTGATCGGAAACATATGATAAATTGAGCAGTAAAGAAGAAATAATTAACATCAAAAAATATTAGCAAGAATAAGTTTAACTCACTAGTGTTAATATAATATAAATTATTGCTGGGTCTATATAATACGAAATTTAGACCAAGTTAAGCACGGACGTCAAACTAATAGCTACTGAGAAACCAATACATTATTTCTTCCACACATATGTGTATCATATGCATGTCAGGAATGAATAATGAAATTACCCGCAATACAAAACTTATATCAAACAACACGTAAGATATTTATCATTTATGCTCGTTTCAAAAGCATAGATAATTCCAGAAAAGCAATTCATACGAAGATTAAGATTTAGAAAAAAACTCACTTTAGCACTCTTAACTCTTGAGTTTGCTCACTTTTACACCCCCAACTATTTTTTGCTCACTTTTGCACCCTAAACTTTTTAAATTGAGCAATTTTGCACCCTCCATCCGTTAAATGTCTAGTCGGCAGTTAGATAATGACATGACACTATGATGTGCAAGAAAAATATTGTTTATTTATCCGATTTGGATATTTATTTAAAAAAATATAAAAAAATATATCTTCCCTCCCCTCCCCCTCTCTCTCCCCCTCTCTGCCTCACGAAAGAATAAAACAAAGAAAAAAATACAAACACACCCGCCCCTTCCTCCCATCTCTGTCCGTCCGCCGGTCAGTTCGCCGGCTGCCGTCACCGCCGCCGGCCTCTATCTCGCCGGCCGCCGCCTCTGGCGGTAGATTTTTTTTTTTTTCAAATTAGTAACGGTTTTTATGAAAGAACCGTTACAGAATTAAATTTGTAACGGTTCTTTTAAAAAACCGTTACTAAATATACAATTAGTAACGGTTCTTTCAGAAAAACCGTTACTAATTATAACAAGTAGTAACGGTTCTTTCACAAAAACCGTTACTAATTATAACAAGTAGTAACGGTTTTTCTGAAAGAACCGTTACAAAGGGGAAGGGCGGTAGTTTTTTTTTTTTTCAATTTAGTAACGGTTTTTATTAAAGAACCGTTACTAAATATAACAATTAGTAACGGTTTTTTCCGAAAAACCGTTACGAATTATAACAATTAGTAACGGTTTTTCTGAAAGAACCGTTACAAAGGGGAAGGGGCGGTAGTTTATTTTTTTTTTTCCAATTTAGTAACGGTTTTTATGAAAGAACAGTTACAGAATTAAATTTGTAACGGTTCTTTTAACAAACCGTTACTAAATATAACAATTAGTAACGGTTCTCTCATAAAAACCGTTACTATTATAACAATTAGTAACGATTTTTCTTAAAGAACCGTTACAAAGTTGCTTAAATAGTCCAAAATTGTTACAGAATTTGGACTATTTAAGCAATTCTGTAACGGTTCTTTCATAAAAACCGTTACTAATCTGAAAAAAAAAAAAATCTACCGCCAGAGGTGGCGGCCGGCGAGAGAGAGGCTGCGGCGATGACGGCGGCCGGCGAACTGACCGGCGGACGGACAGAGATGGGAGGGAGGGGCGGGTGTGTTTGTATTTTTTTCTTTGTTTTATTCTTTCGTGAGGCAGAGAGGGGGAAGGGGAGGGGAAGATATATTTTTTTTATTTTTTTTAAATAAATATCCAGTCAGCATAAATAAACAATATTTTTTTTTGCCACATCATAGTGCCATGTCATCATCTAACTGCTGAATAGACATTTAACGGATGGAGAGTGCAAAATTGCTCAATTTAAAAAGTTTAGGGTGCAAAAGTGAGTAAAAAATAGTTGGGGATGCAAAAGAGCAAACTCAAGAGTTAAGGGTGCTAAAATGAGCTTTTTTCTAAGATTTAAGACTCTCTCCAATTATTAAACGTATAAATCCCACTACGTCCCGCGCATACTGGACATCTACTGTCTTATACACCGAATAAATAATCAGCAACAATTCCCTAAACACGGTCCATATACTACTCCATACAATTGCTTTTCGCAAGAGAAGAAAATTAGGAGGATAGAAATATCTTTCTGAGACGGTGTAGAGATTTAGTGGTAGACCAGGCGGAGTTGATGTTTTGAGGAATAACGAATAAGGTGTTAATTTTTAATATTCTCAAACAATAAAAATCAAAATAGTTTTTCTGGTGGAAATATTATAATTCTAATGAAATTTATGCATACTTTTATAGTTGACAAAATATATTTTTACTTCTCCATTTCAAAATTATTGTTTTTAAAATAATACTAGTTATATAGTAATTTCTAATAATAGTAATCAAATTATATAAATATATATATATATATATATATATATATATATATATATATATATATATATATATATATATATATATACACACACATATATGTATGTGTGTGTGTGTGTAGTAATTTCTAATAATAATAATCAAATTCGAACATAAAATTAGTTGTTTGTTTTCTATGGATAAAATATTTATAAAATTAGAGTGATATTAAAGAAGTATTCAATAATTTAATTTTATATGTCAAAAATAAGCTGAAAGTGAAATATCAAAGAATGCATGTTTCTTTAAATTATGAATTTCAAAATTTAGGGGTAGGATATATATGCATTCTTTGCATGTAAGAAAGTCTCATCGAATTTGTTCCTTGCCTGAATAGAATGCTTCCACGTATCAGATCTCTTGACCCCATATATACGATCCAGTACTGAATAATTTCTGCTCAATCACCTCGTGCTTTCTGTTCCAATTAACTCCCAGCCACTTACAAATCTACACTCAAAAATCTCAAAAGAAAAGAGGAAATTTACTTCCGGCTCCCTTCCTGTTGCTCTTTGATTTCCTTACTTCTCTTCCTCTTTGTGCTTGTAAGTTAAATTTTGCTTTAGTTTACTTCATTCAAATCCTCATTTACAAATCTACTCTCAGAATACTCAAAGAAAAGAGAAGAAATTTGCTTCGGTTTCTCTTCCTAGACTGCTCCTTGATTTCTTTAGGTCCCTTTCTTTCTGTGTTAGTTACATTTTGCATTCCTCCAAAGAAAAAGAAAAAGAGCAAAACAAAACCAAAAACAAAAACAAAAACAAATCCAAAACCAAAGCAAATTTTTTTTCCCTTTTCCGTTTCCTCTTAAATCCTTTAGATCCTAATCCTATTAACTTCCAAAGAAATCTACAAAAGAGAAAAAAAATCACAACTCTGTTTCTGAATGCTTTTACATTTTCCACTACGTTACTTCTTTCTCTTTTCACAAATACTACCTCATAAAGTTTTTCATCTATCCAGTTTCGTTCTGTGAAAAAAAGAATAAAAAAAGAAAAATGGAAGTGGTATCATTAGGCACTGCTGTCGGATGGGTTGTGTCACCCCTGATCAAGATAATGATTGAGAAGACCCAATCATATGTATCGGGCCAGTATAACTGGAGTTCAGACATGATGAGAGATCTCACAAAGCTAGAAGACAACCTCACACAAATCCTCTTGGTGGTGGGTGTGGCCGAGAGGCGAAAAATAGTAGAATTGAACCAAGCAATGCTACTCCGCCGGATAAAAAGTGTGGTGTATGAGGCGGAAGATGTGATGGATGAGTTTGATTATATGCTTCTGAAAGAAAAGGCCGAGAAACAAAAAATGCTTAGTCATTTAGTTTCCTCTTCTCTTTCTTTCGGAAAGCGTTTAGTCGGCCTTGATGAGTTTAGACCAAAGTTGAAGAAAGTTACTGATAAGCTAAATAGAGTTAAAGCCTCTGCGGAAGTATTTCTCCATGTGATGGGGACTGAGAACGATACCAGTGCCATCCAGCGAACTCAAATTTCTAAGATGCGGGTTACGAATTCTGTCTCACATGAAGTAGTAATTGGGAGGGATGAGGAACGGGACAAACTAATAGAAATGTTGTTAATGCTCGGGGACGAGCCTGATCAGAATAACATGTATCATCCTAAGGTCATTTCTGTTGTTGGTGATGGAGGTATGGGTAAGACTACTCTTATTCAGACAGTTTATAACAATGAACAAATAAAGTGTAATTTTGATTTGAGAATATGGGTTTGTGTTTCTGAAAATTTTGAAAAGTCCAAACTTGCTGAAGAGATTTTAGTAGCTGTGACCGATAATAAAGATATTAAGTTGAGAAACTACAGTTATGATTTAGTCCAAATAGAAATTAAAAGGGTATTGGATACAAAGAAATTTCTGTTAGTTCTAGATGATGTATGGTATAATGAGAATGTTGGGAAAGAATTATATAAAGATATATGGAAGGAACTATTTGCCATTTTTAAAAACAAGGAGAGAGGTTGCAAGATTTTGGTTACAACTCGAATGAAAATTGTAGGTGAATTATTGGGATCAACCGAATTCCCATTGTCTGGCCTCAAACCAGAAGATGGTTGGTCACTCTTCAGTAAATACGCATTTGGTGGTGAAAAACTAGAGGATCATCCAGATTTAGAAGCTATTGGCAAACAAATTGTAGAGAATTTAGGGGGTTCAGCTTTAGCAATTAAAGTAATTGGAGGACAGCTAAATGCCAATTTTGGTTTTGAAGAATGGAATCGAATCTTAAAAAAAGATTTGTCAAAACCTAGTGATATCATGACAATACTTCGGTTGAGCTATGAACACTTGCCGGAACACCTCCAACGCTGCTTTGCTTATTGTAGCTTATTCCCGAAGGATTGGAATCTTGATTCCGGTAAAATAATTGATATGTGGATTGCACAGGGGTTTGTTCATCCAGAAGAAAGTGACTATACGAGTGATCTGGAGAATGTTGCTAAAGATTATTTTAAGGAGTTGTTATCTAGATCATTTCTCGAGCAACTAGAGCGCGGTGATAAAATTTACTATGTCATGCATGATTTAATGAATGATCTCGCGCTACACGTTTCAGAAGGTGAATGCTTTAGGATCGAGCATGAAGAGTTTAAGTTGCCAAGCTCAGTTCGGCATCTTTCAATTGCAAATAAGAAGTTGGATAAACTATCATTTGCTAAGGAGTTAGAAGGGCTCCGGACTCTAATCATATTTGAAGATTCCGTACTTTGCTCAAAAGTGATTTTGGAAGGCAACATGCTAGAGAAGTTCAAAAGTGCGCGTGTACTTGATCTAAGTGGTTGTTGCTTAGATAGAATTCCAAACACCATTGATCGATTTGTTCACCTAAGGTATCTGGCCATGAAACGGACTAGTCAACCATTACCTAAATCAGTGTATAAGCTTTACCATCAACAAGTATTGGCTATTATCTATCATTCATGCCGGAATCTTGGATCATTTGAGTTTTGTAAGAGCATAAAAGATCTTACTGGCCTATTGCATGTCGATGTTGCCGGGGCATATGCTGTCATATTAGATGGCATGCACTATCTGTCTTGTCTTCGTGCGGATGGAGTTTTGCATGTCAAAAAGAAGAGGCGGAGTAAATTGGTAGAGCTGAAGGATAAAATTAAGTGTGTTAATGGAATTTTCCATGCAGAAAACAATTGCTGCAAAAAATTGGATGATTTTAAGGGCAAGAAAAAACATGCTTCTACTGAACAGAGTTCTAGTAGATTGGGAGATCTGAACAACAAGAATAAGCTTCGAGGAAAGCTTTCCATAAAATCTCTAGAGAATGTGCAGAGCTTAACAGAGGCCACAGAGGCTCGATTAGATTGCAAAGAAGATATTACTGAGTTGGAGCTAGAATATCAATGGAAAGAAAAATCGGATATGTTTAAAGAGCAGATTGATGTGCTTGAAGCTCTAAAACCACATCACAACCTCGAAAAATTGGTCTTGAAAGGATCACCACAAACCAAGTCTCCCTCATGGTTGGAAACAGATTGGCTTAGCCGAGTGCACATTATAAATCTATGTAATTGTTATTATTGGAAATCTCTTCCTCCTCTTGGGCAACTACCGTTTCTCAATGATTTAAAAGTTGCAAAAAATGATTCAATAACCCAGATAAGCACCGAGTTTTATGGTACCGGTGTATTTCCATCTTTAGCGAGGTTGTGCTTTGAAGACTTGAGCGAGCTTCAAGAGTGGTTGGGTTTTGATGGTAGACAACTATTTCCTAAGCTCCAACAACTATTAATATCGAGATGCAATAAATTAACTAAAATTCCTCCTTTACCAGCTGGACTCGAATATTTCAGTATAGGTCGTTCGAAACCGTCAGTGCCTATATATAGAGCAGATTACCATCTTGATTTTCTACATTATGTAAATGACCGTTCAGTACCATTGAGGCCTCTTTTTGGTTTTAAAGCCAGCTCACTCGTCTTCCTAGATTTCTTGCATGCTCACCATCTAAATTCCTTTCAAGTTCTGAATATTGACTTTCAGTCAAACATAAGCATGATAGGAAGAATGTTACAGCTTATAAAATCACAGAAATTCCTGAAGGAGTTGAGCATAAGAGAAGTTAACAGTGAGTGTGTAGAGCTGATTTTGGCAGAGCACAAAGATAAGTGGGATAATGCCCTTCCAATGTCACTTCACACTCTGAAGATTTTTAACTGTGAGTTTACAGTTGGTATGATCTCCATCTGGTTGCAGAAACTATCTTCCCTAAATAAATTGATATTGCATAATTGTTTTGGTACTTACCAGGGGCTGACATTCACTTTACCCTGCTTTGCAATGCTTGAATATATATATATTGACAATGGAAAATCATTCATCTCTCTACCAGATTTAAAGAACTATCCAAATCTTGAGGAGTTGGTGCTATGGGATTATGAGGCACCAGAGAACACTCTAACTGACAGCGACAGCATGCAAAAATTGAAGGTGCTAAACATTACTAACTGCAACAACTTGGAAATTTTATCAAATGTCAATGGTTATCCAGCCCAGCTGGAAAGATTGGATATTGTTTTTTGTCGTGCATTGAAAACACTTAACAATGTTGGCAACTCAATCAGGATAAGAAGATTGTATTTAAAATGTAGTGAACAGATAACAACATTGGAGGGGTTGCAAGGGCTCGTATCTCTCTCTTATATGTATATCCTTAACTGCCCCCAATTATTATCCTTGCCTAAAATGGACAGATTTTATTCTCTCAAGATTCTTCGTGTATACGAGTGCCCGAATTTGAATTCACTGCCGAAAACAGGGTTACCTGTTTCACTTGGAAGATTGAATTTGGAAAAATGCCATCCAGTGATGCACAAGCAGTTCAAAGAGAAGAAAGGCCGGGAATGGAACAAGGTCGCAGCCATTCTACTCAAAGGACACTGTCGTTATACTGTTGACGACGACAATCTTGAAGTGTAAGTGAAAACTGCATCCTTCTTGTATTATAATTTCTATCTATTTAGTATTTTGTTCTTTTCCCCTTCCTAAAAATAAAAACATTTCCTTGGTATAATTTAATTTTAGCCTTCATTTTGAGGATGATTATTTGCCCACTATTAGAGTTTAGCTAAACAGGAGATTTTTCCTTTACATTTAACTACCCTGGTATAAAACTCCATTGATCAAATAGTTCGAATTCAATGAAACCTAAATCCTCATAGTTTAATGTGAGCAAGTATTTGATTGTGGTTATTTTTTTGTTCTCCGTTCTTTCTAGGAAAATATGCAAAAACTGCAGTACATTATGCCTAAATTACAAAAATATACCTTTATTATTAGAAATTGGAAAAAGGCCCCTACATTCTTGAGAAATTACCCCTGTAGTTTGAACACCCATAATTACCAAAGATTTTTTTGAATTACTGTTACTTACAAAATGTTTAAGCATTAACCTTTTAATTACCATTGAGTTAGACTCTAAAATACCTTGTCTCCCACAAATAAAAGAAATCAAATCCACCTCATCTCTTTCTCTTCCATTATTCTCATCTCATCTTCTCTTCCTTCAAGGATGAAGACAATAATCATACTCTCCTCTCATACCCTTCTCTTAACCACTCGTTTGCCTGAAAGATAATTAAGAAAATATTTTTTTGGCTTTAGAAATATCATTTTTTGCAATTTAGGCATGTAGGGACTTTTTTTTGCCAGTTTCTCATTTTTTCTAACAAAATATTTTTTTTATGCAGCATAACAAGAGCTTCATACAAGCAGGAGCGTCGACTTTTCACTTTAAAAAATTGCATTACTTTTTCCTAAAAGAGTGGTACTTTCTGACATGATTCACTTCTCTTCTTATATCTTTTTGCGGAAAAGAAATTTATTATCTTTCATACTCTGACGTAGCATGACTTGAAAAACATTTGAAATCAATGAAAAATAGCCCTCTCAAACTCACAATGCAGAAATTGGTGTGCAAAATATTATAATGGGGAGCATATTATTACCTGATTAAAAGGAAATTTGATAATTAAGAGGTGGCTTTAATTAACACGAATGTCGATTACTTGGCAAAAGTAAAACTAACGAGGATCTTGATTCTTGAGTATCACAACTTATTTGGATTTGGATTTGGATTTGGCCTTGCTTTCTTTTAGATGAATTGCTATGAGTTAATTTCTTCAAATTAAAAAAAAAAAAAAAAATATATATATATATATATATATATATATATATATATATATATATATATATATATATATATATATATATATATATATATTCTTATGTTTTGGTGATTTATTTGAACTGGACATTTATTTTGTTATTCTTTGTGGAGGTCTGTTGCAATGATCTTTTAATTTTTTCTAGAGTTTTGATAGTTGCTATTATCCTGTGTGGTTATTTATTTATTTATTTGAACTATGAATGCACTTTTTATTTGAACTGTGTGGTTTTGTTATTTGAGCTTTTAATTATATTTTATTATATTATTCTTCAACATTAAAACCTACGGATTTCTTGCCATTTCTTGTAGATGTTTAACATTTAGCAGGCCATTAATTAAAATGGGCTAATAACAGAAACACATTCAACACAAAGCAAAGCCATATATCTTATCAGGCCATGAATAAAACTGTACTAATTTTCTTAACAGGCCAGACTGATTGAGGCCCAACACTTCAAAATATCCATACAAACCCACTAAAAACTATTTTGATAAACAATTCACAACAAATTGAGATAACCATGGGAATATATATATATATATATATATACAAATAAAATAGTTCAAAAACAAATGCAAAAAGATAAGAACAAGACAATGATGCATGGCAATTGGCATAAGAACAGGATCAGATCCGTCCTCTTTGTTTCATTATCATGCGTGTGGGCTCGACCAATCATTCTATTCTTATTCGCACATGGCCTTCATGCATCACAATTTCTCGATTATTCCGACCTTATTAAATAGAAAAAATACTACAAATTGAGCAGTAATGTAGAAATAATTAACTTCAAAAATATTAAGAAGAAAATAAGTTCACCTCACTTGTCACTAACAGAGACAAAACTCGAAGCACGGACGTCACGCTAATAGCTAACTTAGAAACCAACACAACTATTGCTTCTATACTTATATGCAGCGGGTTATGAGTGAATAATAAAATAACCCGAAATACAACACGTAGGATATAATATCTTAGTATACCCTTACAAAAAGTATATTTCTTCTATACTTATATGCACGTTTCAAAAGCATAGATGATTCCAGAAAAGCAAAGCAATTAATTCGAAGATTAAGACTCCTCTCCAGTCATTACATGTGAACACTGCATAAATTAATCTCACTACATCACTCGTGTGCTGGACATCTACTGTAGTTTATACTGGAGATGATTGTATAGAGAATAATGAAGCCGTGATAATTGCCTAAACTTGGTCTAGGATATATTTTGTATACATAAAGGCCAAATTTAAATGTACCCTGTAAAATATAATATTTTAGTATATCCCTACAAAAAATTAAATATCACTGGACAGTGGCAGAGCTTCACTCTGTTTATTGTGAGGGGTCAAAAATATTTCTCCCTACTGATAAATATTGTGCAGAATTTTTTTGAAAGGGCGACAAATATATATAAATAAATATATTTCGAATTTATCTCACTGAAGCATTATTGATATATATTATTTTGTCAAATTTTTGAGGGGGGATGACTCCCTCAGTCTTTATAAATGCCTGTCACTATTACGAGATCACTCATATATCATGGATGCCCATATATTTTATTCTTCTGTTTTTAAATATTATACGAGTCATTTTATGTTCTTTTTTAATTTATATATTTATATATGGTTGATTCATGAATAATGATGAACATGTTGGAAAGAAAAATAAATAATTCATTCAAAGAAATTAATATAAAAATTAAAAAATGGAATATAGAATATATAATAGTCATTTTATATTTTTAATAAAATGACTAAAAATAAAGTAATTATTATAGACGTTGTTTGATGACAGATTTTGATGGAACATTAACGATAAAGGTATTAATGCTATTTTAAAAAATTTATAGCAGATTATCTGGATCCAGGAATAGTCAAAACAAAAACTGTCCATGATATTTTAAGGGAGGTCAAATTATATGATATATGTGTAATTTTATAGGGATATTGGTGAGATTTTTTTAAAGTTTTGTAATGTTATATATGAAATTATGAGTTTTTTTGCTAGTGTACGTATGAAATTTAGTCATAAAATGTCTTTGGGAAAATAATTGATCTTTCTATGCATATTTTTATGTTTTGTAATGCTATATGTGGAATTATGAGGTTTTTTGCTACATATGAAATTTGACCATAAAATATTTTTGGAAAAATAATTGGTATTTTTATGCATATTTTTTAAATTTTGTAATGCTATACGTGGAATTATGAGGTTTTTTGTTACGTGTGAAATTTGGCCATAAAATATATTTGGGAAAATAATCGGGTCTTTCTATGCATGTAATGTTAGACCATGTATATTTGAAGTTGTTTAGAATAACGAATAAGGTCGGTATCGAGAGAGACAAGGCCCGTGTGGTGCGAAAACGAGAGGAAAAGAGGAGAGGAAAAGAGGCGGCTGAGAATTATTAACCCAATTGATTTCCTTTTTTTCTCTCCTTTATCTCCTGGTCTATATATACGAGAGGAAAGGGAATTGATTGTGAAGGAGTTATTAGGAGATTGATAATTGTGATAAGAGATTTTGTTTGGGTTGATTTGGTTGTTTGATTAATTTCTGCTCAGGCGAGATCAGGTTTGGATAAATTTATTTTCCCTCTTTCTTTCTTTTTTTTTTGGTTTGAATCTTTGCCCTCTTTTTTTTTTTTTTTTTAGTTCTGTTATTGTTATTGGTTGACCTAATTTTTGTTGGGTTTTCTGTTAGATGATTAGGGACTTAATTCAATTATTTAAAGCTGCGAAATAATTAGATTCTTGATAAATTTAAAGAAAAAGGCGAAAGCTTTGTATTTTATCAAGTTCCCCTTTTTCAATACAGATTTGATTTTTTTTTCCGTGTTTGCTTTTGATTTTGTTATCTGATAATCTATTAAATAGGGTTAATACGTCCAGAAAACCTGATTAATTTTCTCAATTAAATGAAATTTCTTTGTATTTATTAGACTTACTTCTGTTTTGGATTATTTGTTGTTTTCCCTGAGTTTCGTTTTGCACGATTCCTATCTGGAACTAATTTAATAATTAATCACTAACTCAGGATTTTATTTATTTTGTAATTAAATTTGCAGTTCGGGTCCTTTCCTCTCAACAATCCAAGAGTTCATGTCTGATCTCGACGTCCAGATTCCATCTGCCTTTGGTAATTTCCTTTTTCCAGTTTAAATAGCGTATGGTAAATTTTAAATCTTTGTACATACACCACATCAAAAAACTGATAATATTTCAAAAAAATATTTTATAAATATGGGAAATATTTTTTTTTATTTCTCCTTACTTTAAATCTGTTTACTTTTATTAAACTATTATCACTGTCTAATTTTTAAAATCTCATAATAATCCTCATATATAAAATCGAAAAAGAAGATAATTTTTGTTATCTAATTTTCAAAATCGATAGTACTAATTGTTTTCATCTTCTTACTTATAAATATAAGCTAATACATAGAGCCTTTGTTAACTTCCCCTCATTATAATAACCTCATCTATCATCATCACAATTACCATCCTCAATCAACCAATTCCGGACTCCGAGAAGAACAATTTTTTTATCATACAACAATTATGAATTATCCTCAAGATCCGATTATAAACTCCAATATCATTACTGAAACACGATCAATTTGTTCTTCTTTTTAACAAGATCCGTTTGCGGAAGCCAATGCTGAGGACGCGAGTGCGGGGGCGAAGGAGTACGTGCACATCCGCATCCAGCAGCGCAACGGCCGCAAGTCCCTCACCACCGTCCAGGGCCTCGCCAAACAATTTTCATACAACAAAATTCTCAAAGATTTAAAAAAGGAGTTCTGCTGCAATGGCACCGTCGTCCAGGACTCTGAAATGGGCCAGGTATTCTACGCTCTTGCAATTCGTCCATTCATTGTTGGGGAATTGGATATTTGAATGTATAAGATGATGATTTGTTGTTGTTGCTGCAGGTGATTCAGCTCCAGGGGGATCAGCGCAAGAACGTCTCCAATTTCCTCATTCAGGTACTTTATTATATTACTATGGTTTTTTTCTTACTTTGGTACTTTATTTATTTATTTATTATTTTTATTATATTATTATTGAATAAAGCTATATTATAGTATTTGTTTCTATTTTGTAACTTAATATGATTTGAGGCAATGTTTTTATTTTTGTAACTGTGATTTTTAAGTATATTATTATTATTATTATTATTATTATTATTATTATAGAACTCTATTTATTATATTACAAATGCTTCTATTTTGTAACTTAATGTGATTTGATTTAATAGTCATTATTGTTAGTTAATTATTTTATTTGTAGTTTTATTGAACTAAAATTTTGAATTTGTTATTTTCATGTTTCGGATTCGTTAATACGATTTATGATGTTATTTTTGTGTTGTGTAGGCTGGAATTGTGAAGAAGGAAAACATTAAGCTTCACGGTTTCTAAGGAATTCTCTCGACAACCTAAAGAATAGAATCAAAGCATCACCTAGATATAATATAAAGCTAAGTTTGGAACTTTTAAGTGTGTGTGTGGTGCGCTTGTAATGCTTTTGAGATTACATCTCAAAGATGGTTTATTATTATCCTATGGTTTGTTTGAATGACTGTTTCTGTTTGAATAAAACTCAGCTATTTGCCTCTATTTTTTTGTGTTGTTTTGGTGTGATGAGTGTCTTTTTTATTTTCTTTGATTGATTTTTTACTAGTTGTTTCCTTCATGCAAATTATTTCAAATAAATTGGTGTTATAATGATATAATAAATAATACAGTATTCTCGCTCCAACAAAGTTAAATCTACAGAATCCGAATTTGACCTGAAATGTTGGTAACAATCCAGTCCAAAATAAGAGCGAATTAATCTGATTTGAAATGTTGCTAACAGTCAGTCCAAAATCCAAAATATGAGCGATTAAGCCGATTTGAAATGTTGTTAGCAGTAGTACAAAATCGAGCATGTTAACAGTGCAGTCCAAAATTCAAATGTTGTTAACAGTCTAGTCCAAAATCGAGCTAATCCGATTTAGATGTTAACAGTGTAGTCCAAAATACGAGCAACTAGTCTGAAGATTAATCCAAAAAATCATAAACCTAGTGACTAACATAAAACTGGTCTCCAATGACTAACATAACTGCCCTGTAATACAAAATGACATATGCTAGATATACCTTAAAAATATTTGGACCTTAACTTGAATCGTCGAAATATTGTTTAAATATCACATTTCATGATATCATCGAACATAACTGATCTGAAAATATTGACCCATGTATCCTAAAACGTCGGCCCGAATGACTTGTGGTTTCAATTTGACCTGCAACAAAATCTAAGTGACTTAAAATCCAAAATGACCTTAATTTGAAATCCGAATGACTCGAAATTCAAGTGATTTGGAACTCGATCAATGTATTATTGTGTATATGATCCTCCTAAAATTTATTTAGGGAACTAATCAGGAATGAAAAATAAAATTCGAAGGTATCACTGTCAATTTGTCATCTCTAATTGCAAATATGCTTACTTGTACGGATTACTACAATACTACTGTTCATAGATCTTGACTAAGGCTGTGTTGAAAGTCTGATAAAACCTTGTTCAGTGCACTGCCTTGTTCAGATCAGTACACAGCAGTGTACTGAACATGATTCCTATTTCCTTTTCATCACTAAATCAATAAACAGTTACATTTTTTATTGTCATTTTGGCATCTTTATACAATAGATTGCTTTCTGCCAAAGTCACTGTACCAAGAGAAATTGAATAATGAGTAGTAAATGAAAATTGAAAAGGAGTATGGAGTGAAGGAAAAGATTTCACAAGGTGTAAATAGCTTTGTCCTTTTCTTTTCAGATCATTTCTTTCCACTTGCGCTCTTTCTTTTTACACCATCTTTATTTCAAAAAAAAAAAAAAAACTAGTTAAATAAAAGACCAAGAAACAATGAAAAGAAGAGTCAAATTATAAAATTCACTTGTTAGACTTATTTTATTTGCAAACTTCTTTCAACATAATCTTTATTTCAAATTTAATTATTAAAATATGTTAAATGAGTATTTATTTATGGTTGAAGTCCAAAAGCAAACAAATGAAGAGTCAAAATTATCAAAATATCTTATATGATAGAATAATTTAGTCTAGTTGTAATCCACATCAATTTATTTCATAAATATAAATAAATTTATTCCATGGCATCTTGCATGTCTTCAATTTATTTCTTTATAATTTACCATCTTTATTTCAAATTCACTTGTTAATATTTTATTTGAACATTTATCTATGGCAAAAACATAACCAAGAAAACAAACAAATGAAGAGTGGAATAATCAAATTTCTTGTAGAGATTGTAAATTTAATTAATTGTCTCATTGTAATGCACTTTCATTTATTTATTATACATAAAAAAGTTATTTCATGGCCTATCGTATCTGGCAATTCAGACATAATTCAGGGTCTCTTTACAAATTTCTTTTTTTTACATATAAATTATCATGTGCTCTATTTTGTCTCCCACAGGCAACATGGCATGTAATTTGGCCAATGTTACAATTACAAAAACTGTTTATTTTTGCAAGGATGTCCCTCATATTCCTTAATAAAAAGTACAAACAAAACTGTTTATTTAATCCATCACAGTTTTATTGCTTTGGTACTGCTACTTAGTCAGACTGTAATTTATCCAACAATATTGGACTATTTTTATATAATTTAACTGTTCTTTGTACATTTGGTGCATTTGCATAAAACATACATCATTAACTTTTTTTTATACAAAATGACGATTTTGAGTGAATAATTAATGAAGAGGAGTTTATTTTTAATTAACATGTAAAATTTCTTCTTAATTTAATATTTTTTATTTCTATATAGTAAAGAGACAGAGACAAGGGCCAACACAGAAAACAGGGGCCAGATTATAATATTGACATGTTTTTCCTTGTAGAATATTAGTTGGAATCCACTTATTTTATAGTTTTTATTTTACTCAAATTAAAGTTATCCTCTGGCTTCTTGTATTTGTCAGTAATTTTCTAGTTTTTCAGAAACATGTATCATTTCTTTATTGCATACACATCCTTTGAAAACTTTAATTTTCAAAAAGTAGTGCATACTTTCTCAAGAGTATACTAAAGAATATTTCAATTGTAATAAAAGAATGAACTCGTGAACCTCCAAGAAAATATTAATAGAATTGTAAACATAACAACAAAAATCTAACAACACTAATAAGTAATAATGTAGAATCCAAGCTAGTCCATATACCCACCACAATTCATCAAAATTGATTTTTAACTACAAATAAATGAATCAAATAAACACCCTCATCATTTCTCTCCCTAAAGACTACATTCTTCGGGTAATTTAGGGAATCTCTCGTAATCCTTGCAGTAGTCGTAAATAACCAAGTTGCGCCAGACCCAATTCGAGTCTTCATTTTGGCTATCGGTCAGACTCCACGTCTGATACTGATCCCACCAATTGTCGCCTGTTGTTGCGACGCATTTTGGGAACGGATTTTCCCATTTACACCTGCCATGTAATACACGTTTATTATTAGTTATGCTTGAATAAGAAATATTTATGTCACTTTCATTTTTCTGTCAATGAAATGAAAATATGAATTTTCACCCTTATTTTACAATATTTCCATTTTCAAATTTTGAATATAATCATGTAAAACACATGATTGTACTATACTTGTCAAATGGATAGTACTTACAAAACCCTTAAAAAACACTACCATCCATGTAGTACCGAAATTATAGTAGTGTATTAACAAAATTTTTTTCTAAATATGTATTTTCATTAAAATAGATGTACGTTTATTTTCATTAAAATAGAAATAAAAATAGTTTACGTCTTTTACTCAATAAAATTAAATTTACTTCATAAAACAGAACACTTACGCATCAGCATTGAAATCCTTGTAGGAAGAAACAAAGGGAGCTTTAGCCCAATCGGTCTTCTCCAGTCCGCCTCTGGTCGCCCAGTCATCGGCATTCCAAATACTGGAGAGCATGTACATGGGTTTCTCACTGGGGAAGAAATTATTCGGCTTTCCATTGTTTTTGTACACTCTGATTGGCACTCTATCAGCAAAGAATCTGAAATTTGTGGTTTTGTATGTTGGAGTTTAGATTATTGTTGGAATAAATGGAATATAATTGGATTTGGTTTTACTAGCTATGATGATGTTTCTCCGACATATCAATGTCATTGGCTGTGAGATCTCAACATAAATCCAAAGAAGCATTATTTCTATGATTGACTCAACCAAATAATTGAATCAAGATCAATATTTGTACTACTAAATTGAAAAGAGAAAAGCTTAAATATTCCAATTTACTTGGCACATTTTCATATCTAACCTCCTTAATATTCTAAATACATTTTTGTTAGTTAAGGCGGAATTTTGAATTCTGAAAATTGTTAATTAGAAATTAAGTTGAAAATCAAAATACTTCAAAACTTATGGACGTTACATATAAAAACACGCCTTTTTTCAATAAAAGACGTACACAATTTGATGATCGTTCCACAAAATCGAATAAGTGTGAAAATCCTCGGTCGGATCGAACCAAAGTTGATGTCTCATTTCCCTCCCTCCAACTCCACCCTTATATACATTTGTTTGGATCGTGTATGGCTGACCTGTCCTGTTCCCCAAAAACTCGAAATCGAGCTCGTCTCGGTCTGGCGCCGCCCCTAAATCAGAACACATCTGTAAAATGTCATGTGAAACATGTTATTTTATCATGTTCAATATAATTACTCAAGTAAGATCATGATGATAGTACTTGAAAAAGAATACTGTATGATTTTGTAGTTTTTCTACTATTTTGAAGTCTAGAAACTCACGTAATATGCAGTGACAACTCCGGCAGAGTCACCGCCAACTAGTTTGAGTTTCATGCTGAACCATCCGAACCGGTATCTATCCTTGGTCTGAAATCCGCAACCTAATTCAAAGCAAGAAAAAAATATATAAACATAAATAAGCAGATAGAGACACAAATAAAAAAATAAATGTGATGTATTTAGTTACGTTCAAACCAGCCCAACATTTTCTTGAAACTCGACAAAGAAAAAAAATACACTAATTTTAGTAGAAAAGAGAAAAAGAATTCTAAGTAATAATGTCAATGAAATGTATATATATTTCACAAAATATTTCCAAACTTTTGAAAAAAGAAAGAGGAAAAGAAGAAAATGACCAGCTTTCTTGTCAAGAGAGAGAGACCAGACTTGGCCATCAGGAGAGGTTGTAATGTGATCTTCAGCGCCAGTGAGATCAAAACTATCTTTAAAAGAGAAAGAATCAGCTGAGGCATTTGAGATGTAACTCAAAACGGTTGTGGTCAAAAGAAGAAGGAGCCATGAATGGAGCTTGTACGACATTGCCATTTTTGAAGCTTAAAGAAAGGACTTGAATATTGATGGAGTAATGGCGAGAGAGAGGGAAGGTATAAAGGACTGTGAGTTTAAAGAGAGGCTTTAAATGATACCACTAACGCAGCATGAAGTTGTAAAAGAGACTCTTTTTTTAATTTGAAAAAAACAAGAGTTTTGCAAGGTTTATTTTTAAAAAACTTGCAAAAAAAAGTCCCCTCTATTATCAGAATTTGCAAGGAACCCCTTCATTATTCAATAAATTCAAGAATGCTCTCTGTTATTAAGTTCTTAATTGACTCGAGTGAACTAATAACAATGCAGTTAAATTATCCATTATTCTTTTTCGTTCAATCAATTCTCATTACCAGAATTTAATTGTTAGTTCATTTTGCAAACATGCTGACATGTCATATGTCTATATTCAATTCAAAATTATTAAATTGAATTAAATGATTCAAATGATGCAAACAGGGAAATTAATGTCTCATTCATATTTGTGTGCATGTTATATTCACAAAATGGAATACATGACATTGCAGTTTTTTCTCTGGTTAGATCTGACCCAGCTACCACATCTAGAAAACTATCATTTGATTTATTGTGCATCTGATAAGAGAAATCATGAAGCATGTGACTTCTTCATAAAATTTCCTTTTCTTTCAACTGAATTGAAAAGACCCATGTTCTTAAGAAAATATGAATTGAAAAGAGGATTTAATGTCAATTCAACAATAAGAGAACCGGAAATAATAAGTTTCATTTTATTCCAAACATGTTCGTTAAGATGAACTAATGAATATTGGAGTAAATTAATGTTTAAATTTGAAAATTTAAGAAAATAGAGAGAAAAAGAACCTACATGAAATTGCAGAACAATGAGTTTCTTTCATTTTATTTCACTATTTCATCTCGAATAAGTTTTTCCATCATTCTATATTTTTTCGTTCTTGTTAGTAAAAAAACTTTGTTTCACTTTATTCCACTACTCTTTATTTCATCCTTGCCAAAAATACATTAAATGTCTTAACTAATTGATCATGTTTATTTGATGGGAACAAGCATTGAATGCCTAATTAATCAATCATTTACTTCAAAGGAGAATTATTGTTCTGAAATCTGAATAGTGAATGAGTTATGCCTGTATATATTTGTAAACAAATTTAACCAAAAATCTAACCTAATTTGTATCACAAGTGTGAAGAAACATACATGTGAGAATAATAGAGAATATAAGTAACAAAATGAGTACAGGCTGGGAATCTGATCCAAATCCAGGCTGAGTCTGAGTCTGAGCTGGCCAATAGATTGGATTTGGAGTCAAATTGAAGACAGTGCCAAGTGGGTCACTATTCTTTTGTTTCCTCTCAAATTTTCCCTTGAAATACTCACATACTTTTGGTATAAAGTAAACTAAAAAATAAAATCTATATTTTATTTTCATTTGCCAGGAATGAAATAGGAAGTTTAAAGTCTTTTTATCTGACTTCTTGATGTGTTTTTTTTTTTATGAATTTGGAGAGGGCTTTCAATATCCCCCATCCAAAGAATGATATAATTTTACTATGAAAAAGAGTTTTACAATAATCATCAAAAGAATGTTAAGAAAATCTATAACAACTGATTTTTGTACAAATAATGTCAAAAATCTAGCAGTTCAAATTTTATTTTCCTCATTTTTACAGTCAAAATGACAATGAAGAAATTGCAAAGTGGTGGAATCATGACTGATATCAGAAAATAGATATAATATAGGAATATTTAATTAATGTTAATTGGAAAACAGTATATTGGTTCTTTCATGACCTTGGTTCTGAGGAAAGAAATGAGTCTTCTATTGGTTGTCACCGACAAATACTTTGTGTGATGAATAAAATGAATTCAAATTTCCATATCTAACCTTCCCAATTTTCTAAATGATGAAACCAACCTTAATTTCAACTTATTTTTATCTAGTTATTTGAAAAATACAGAGATGGATGGATATGAAAACTTTCCTAACTAAACAAATAAATGGTTTGCATTGATTGGAGGTAGATTTTAAATGCATAAAACATGGTTCGAAGTTCAAACATCAAACTTCTCAAAGGGTTAATATATTGGCTTTTTTTAAAATTACCCGCCGCTTTTTGTAGGGCCAATAAATTTAATCAACCTTGTTTTGAGGTAAAAGTAAAATTTAATGACGTAAAAACAAAATAAAAGTTAATTTGGCCTTTGCTTTCCACCCCATGTGAAGCATGGAACAAAGGATGAGAGAATGTTTCCACACTTCATCTTTTAAAAAAGGATATCGTAATTTTACTATTCACATAGGGACCATCAACTTCGTTGTATTTGCATAGCATTTTTTTTTTTTTTGCTCATTATTTGCATAGCATTTTTCATGCTCACATGTTTGCAAAAAAAAAATGCAAATTGTCACACTCATCCGAGGTTGGGTATCTCATACTGACTACTGGCGGTGAATCATAATAGAAACTCGAATTCAACTCAGTTCTGACTTGATCCATCTCGGTTACGACTTGACATGTACTCAAAATATGACTTAGCTGTCAAATTAGCATAACTCAACACGATGACTCAATTGAACGCAATAATGACTAATAAGCCACATATATTAATACAATAATAAATATCTTGTCCAGATCGAAATAAATCCATGCTACACTTGGGTAAACAGAGTCCCTCTCAAACCGCAATCGAACAAGTTCCAATTGAATTTTCATTTACTTATATAACTTGGTTGATATCCATTGTATAAACAAAATGTAGTACTAAGTATAGATTACCTTCCATTTTTTTTTCTAAACATGATTTTACTTTTTACTTATTTTTTCTAAACTTGTAATCTCTAATTCCTGTATCTTCTTCTCTTTCTTTTTTATTTTGTTTATGGTAAAACTTAAAATTATAATCTAACATGCTATGATATGTCTTTATAATTTCGAAAAGAAAAAAGAAAAGAAAGAATTACTATATTTCTATCTAAGTGCATGGGTTAACATGCATAATAAACAAGGTCCAAGATAACAAGGCCCAAAGAGTTATTTTAATTTAAATTTCATTAAGGCCAAGCCTACTTTAGAAAATTTCTCTTTTTTCAACAAACCCCATTCCAATTTATTCAATTTTTTATACTTATTCCTTTCCCATAATTTTTCAAGTGTTTTATATGGGTGTATACAGACCCAAGAACTTAATTTAAATTTATTTTTCAATAAGCCCAAGCCTACTTTATAAAATATCTGTTTTTTTCTTTAATTAGTAAAATAAAGTATTTTTCAACCAACCCCTTTTATGAAATTCAATGATGGGCTTTATATGTGGACCTACAAATTTTTTGGATGTGAGATCTTTAGATTCTGCATTTTTTGAGATAAATCCATACAGGTCACTATTTCATGGGACCCATTTTCACGGGTCAGAAATAAAAGGTGCTTTTTCAGGAGAGGCAAATTATTAGGATGTAAATATCTCACCTTTGAGCTTGCTACATATCTCCATATTTGTGCACTTATCATCTTTTTAAAAGCATGTAAATTGTCTGTGCCTACTAAAACTTTTCTTTAATTGAATTTTTTTTACATATTTAGCCCCGTAGACTTAAGATAAACAACACCATACAATCTAAAATAAAAGAAAAAATAAAATACAAAGAACCTTAGACTATCTTAACTGTAGTTCCTTAATCTAGTAGGGGCGGCCTTGATTAATAAAATTTGAGGCGGTAGTCAAAGGCTTCCGAAAAATAAAGGGTCTCCAAAGTTTGTTCACGACTGTAGAAGAGAAACTTGTAAAGTAAAATAATGAAAATGCGGTCAAGTTATAGTTCTTGAATCTAATATTTATAGTTATTCATAGTCTTTTTTTGTAAGTTGGAACTGGGACTGCAAATAAGTCGACTTCGAGCGAATTGCAACTCAAAACTCGACTCGAAATATAACTCAAACTGACTTTGATCGAAATAGAATTTTGTTTCGAGCCAAAAGGTCTGACTCAAACTCAATTTGATCTTATCTCGAGCCAGATCGACTCGACTCACTAACGGCTCAAAATAAAATTTTGTTATTAAATTCGTTCTACTGAAATCCACAAACATTTCTTTCAACGGATATGGCATAAAAAGGTGAAGACCGTAGTTCTTGAGATTTCGTGGATGAATCCCTAAAAGTAATTCTTATAATTGGAATATATTTTTTTAACCCACCCATAAGAATCATATTTTGGTCTCTAATCAAAACTGCACTCAAAACTCATGAAATCACCTGACTCGAGTCGAGATCACAATATAGGGGTGATAATATTTTGATCAATTGAACCACCTATTTTATTGAACATGACAAAACATGGTCCGATTCAAAATAATTTCGAATTTATTTCGATCGAGTTGAGTGCAACTTGAACTCGACTCGACTTAATTTTGAGCTAGCTCAACTCGATTTCGAAATTAATTCAAGCTTGCTTTCGAGTTTTTTCTCGAACGAGCGAGTTGCAAGCTAAATTTGTAGCCCTACTTAGATGACACTCTTTCACCATTAAAGATCATATTATTTTTTTTCTACAAGTTTCAACATTAAAAAATAATATATATGAAACAAAAGTAACTACATGAACTATTTAGTTGAATAAAGTTATACTCATTGAGGAGTTAGACTATTAATATCTTGAATTATTATCTAAATGTTCGAGTCAAATTTATAATTTATGTTTGTGTCAACAATACCAATACTATTTATTATTGGTTCTCAAATTATAATTTGTGGTTTGCATTTGTCTCCATTGAATAGTTTTGAGTATATATGAGTTGAGTTAATATCATTTGTAATATAAATTTGATGAAACTATTATTTTTTTTAATTCATAGTCTAAACTCACTTGAATCGATCATGGGTACAAGTTAGAGCCCTATAACTTCATGGTTCTTTTTAAATTAAACGACAAAGTCAAAAAGCTGGTGTCAATTGGAAAAAGGAATCTGTTTTTTTTATGCTTAAATCTTGTATTGTATAATCACTAAAGTTGCACCTCAAATCTCATAAACAAACATAAATATATCCACAAAAATCGCAAGAAAAAAAAACATAACACTAGGATGTATGCAGTTTCCTATTTTTTTTTATATAGGAGCTTTGTTGTATTTATATATTGTTTGAATATATATTATGTATTTATCTTTTACATATTATCTTTTTCAAAATTTGATCGGGAATATATATATATATATATATATATATATATATATATATATATATATACTATTTTTACTTTTGTATACTACATTTAAAATTTATATTTAGTATTTACAAATATTTTATATATTTACAAGTGTTTAAAAATCCGGTAACGTTAATTAATTAAATATTAATATTCTAGTTCAAATCCGTAATTTTACTTTTCAAAAAAAGTAAAGAGATACTCTATGTATTCTTCTATCTGTTTACAATTATAAGAGTTCTATTTATTCGTACCATTTTGTAATGTTATTTTTCTCTATGCTTCTTAATTCCAGAAAGAATAGAAGATTAAATATCAAAAGTCACTTGTTTGCCTTGTATGACTTATTCAAATTTTTTTTGATATTCAACCCATTATGATGAAAGATTTTATTAAATATATGTTATATGATTGTATTTGCTGCGATTTTAATCCATAATCTTTTTTACTATATATGTAAATATTTTTATCAACTAAACTATAAACTATTTACTAACTTATTCAAACTTAAATAAAGATCTTAAATATCTTATTTTGTAGAAAAATTCAGGCAAAAAAATTATCCTCAAGACTCGAACCAAGATCTACCGTTGAAGAAACAGGGAGAATACAAATATATTACGAAACCGTAAATTTAAGTTATTAAAATCATTTTAATACTAGAACTGAAACACAATGTTTGCAAAAAAAAAAAAAAACTTGCCACATGTCAGTAGGAATTTTATTTTTAATAAAGGCAATCCCGTCACACAATATCAGATATCAAAACACAAATATCTCCACAAAAAATTGCCAAAGAAAAACAAAACCCTTGAAAAAAATCTCTCTTCCATTGTTCCAGAACACACAAACCTCCAAATTAGCCTCCTCACCTCACACACCCTATCCACCCTACACGTGCCATCTCCCCTCCTCTTTAGATATTTCCTCTCAACTCTTCTTCTTATACACCCTTCACCTCACTCTCCATCCTCAACCCTTCTTCTTCTCTCAATTCCCTCTGATCTAGAACCCTAAAAAACTTCAAAAATGGCAGCCATGGCTACCTCTTCTCTCCTTTCAAACCCAACAAAACCTCTTCAAAACCACCGCCTTATTTCCCTCCCCATCCGCTCGTTTAAACCCTCCGTTTCCGCCTCTCTCTCCTCTCCTAAATATGACCTAAACTCATACAAGTTCGAGCCGATCAAAGAATCCATCGTTTCACGTGAAATGACTAGACGTTACATGACCGACATGATTACTTACGCCGATACCGATGTGGTTGTAGTTGGAGCCGGCTCAGCCGGTTTGTCTTGTGCGTATGAGCTGTCCAAAGACCCAACGATTAACATCGCGATAATCGAGCAGTCGGTCTCTCCAGGTGGCGGCGCCTGGTTGGGTGGTCAGCTATTTTCTGCCATGGTTGTACGTAAGCCGGCACATCTGTTTTTGGACGAGATCGGTGTTGCATATGATGAGCAAGACACCTACGTTGTGATCAAGCATGCTGCTCTTTTCACCTCTACCATCATGAGCAGGTTATATATTAAATTAATTTTATTAATATGATAATTTATCATCTTAGGATTTTTAATTATCTTGATTAAGTTATTATAAACTACATATAAAAAGTTTGGTGGAAAGGCAAATAAATCATTTTTTATGACAACTCGTTAGGAAAAATTTAGTAAACACTTTGAAATATGTTATATTGGCAAGTGACATGATTTTGGTGTCAAATGAAACATATTAATTTTCTTTCCGTCCAGCCCAATAAATCATAATTCACTTACCAATGTATCATATTTTCATTTACCCAAAAAGAAGAAATTGGGCTTACCATCTAAAGCCCAATAAAACACGATGGCAAGTAAAATATGATTTGGGACTAGTATATCATTTACCATGTTTAATTTACAAGTGTAGCATTTACCATCAAATTGAGACTAAACTAATAAAAAACTCGGTATATTATATCACAGGCTGCTCGCCCGCCCCAACGTGAAGCTCTTCAACGCAGTCGCCGCAGAAGACCTAATCGTGAAGGAAAACCGCGTGGCGGGAGTCGTGACCAACTGGGCGCTCGTCTCCATGAACCACGACACACAATCCTGCATGGACCCGAACGTGATGGAGTCTAAGATCGTCGTGAGCTCGTGCGGCCACGACGGCCCGTTCGGCGCGACCGGTGTTAAGAGGTTGAAGGACATCGGAATGATCGACAGCGTGCCTGGCATGAAGGCCTTGGACATGAACTCGGCCGAGGATGCGATCGTGAGGTTGACGAGGGAAGTCGTGCCGGGGATGATTGTTACTGGAATGGAGGTCGCGGAGATTGATGGATCCCCAAGAATGGTAAAAAAATGTTTCTTAAATTTTAGATTTTTTATGGATATTTAGGTTTTAGGGTAACTGTTATGATTAATGGTTCGATATTTAGGGTAAGTATCGTATAGATTGAGTAATTTGATATTTAGGATAATAATAATATGTTTAGGGTCAAAAAGAAGTTATATGTTTAGGGTAATAATTGCTAATTATTATACACAAGGAGACTAATTATTATACCCAAGGAGAGTTGTAGTTCTCCAGTATGGCAAGTTTGTGTATTATAGGTGAAGTCTAAACTCTAAAGTTTTATACCACAAAAAAAAGACTTCAAGACATAATATCCTTTTTTAAACATTTTTTTTGGATGTTTGGTAAAATTTTTGACTATTTTTAATATAGGGACCGACATTTGGAGCGATGATGATATCAGGACAAAAGGCCGCGCATCTGGCCTTGAAGGCTCTTGGAAGACCGAACGCAATTGATGGAACTCTTCCAGCTGCGCGTGAGCCTGAGCTAATATTGGCCTCATCGGAAAACAATGATGTTGTTGAGGCCTAAACTTGAATGTGAAGACTTGAGTTTGTTTTTTCAGTTTGTTTAACAATAAAATGGAAGGGGAAGAAGGGAGGGTAAAATAGGAAGGGAGAGATTTGGAGGGATTGTGTATGTTATTTTTTTTTTACCCTTCTGGTTGTAAGAAAAACTAAGTATTCCCTTCCTAGCAGGGTTTGAAATTTGAATAATTGGAAGAGTTGCTTTTTGTGCGATTCTTTTCTGTGGTTTCCTTCTTTAGTGATTAAGATATTTTATAAATACAAATTGAATTATGATCACAAAAGTGGCTGTAGTTTAGTGGTTAGAATTCTACGTTGTGGCCGTAGAGACCTGGGCTCGAATCCCAGCAGCCACACGTTCCTTTTTTTAATATACTTTTTTTAATCCTTTGTAATTCCAACTATGTGAATGGGAGCCCAGTATAAGCTTAAGCCCAAAACAATGAAATTACTAAGTTTTCATTGGCCCACTTAATTAGGTCCGGTGCCATCTATGATAAATATTTGGGTACCCTAAATGTTTGGTTGAGGTCCTGAGGATCTTTACTAAAATAATGCTATTTAAACATCGGTGGTAGTTGAAAATGGAGAGATTATATATTTGTAAAATAGTTTTGAAGTATATTTACTATATATTTTTGGGTGTTATTTTACTACATATTAAAATTTAAAACCTCTATGTTGTTCATGATTAGATGCGTCTATCAAGTGAAGTTTTTGAATTGGGTATGAATGAGATGTGATATAAAGATAAGAAAAGATTTTAGATGCATTATATAATTCTCATATAATTTTATCAATTTTTTGAATTGAGTATGAATGAGATATGATATAAAGAATAAAGATAACAAAAGATTTTGGATGCATTTATATAATTCTCACATAATTCTATCAATTGGATGATTTTTCAATTTCTCATCCCCTCAAATAGCGAGCCCTTGGTGAGAAAGATAGACAAGTTTTGGGTCATCTCCATTGTCAGATCGACTGGTGATCTCCTTTTCATTACATTTTTTTTTTGCTAAAAAACACTATAAGATATTCATTGAGGTAATAAAGGTTTACATAAAAAGTTTGTTGTATGTTACTGTCCGATAAGAAATTAATATTTAAGGTCTTTAGCATAACATAAAATCCTCATGAATTATGGCATATTCGTTAATAACATATATAACATTTTGGATACGTACTAACATTTATTAGCTTTTCTGTATTATATACTTGCATTGAAATTTGTCCAGCAAAAACAAGAAGGAAGTAATATATTAACCTCATAATATGTTTTTCTATATGAAACAAGAAAAAAAAGAGGTTTAAATAGACGAAATTTGTATGAAAGAAACGATCCTATATTTTGATGTATGATCGCTTACAATTTATGCACTTTAGCTAATCACTGGACTTTTTATCAAAAAAAAGCTAATCACTGGGCTTCTCAAGTCTTGACAGATAACTCGAGATGAACAGAGTGAGGGATGAGACTTGAGACGTTATCTTGTGTTTCGTGGCTTGATAAGAATCATAAGACTTGCGAGTCCTCCTATATAATTTTTTTTCCCCTCTTTGTTTTTCCTTAAAAATTGGGGAAAAAAGAAAGATAAGAATTAAGTCTATTGTAACCCTATCAAAGCATGGATTCTTTGATTCTCACATTTATGCTCCTCCGTATTATTATTTATCATAAAAAAAATCAGTGGTGAAATATAATTAGCTCGGTGAAATTTCATGTATAAAATTATTTATATATAATATATAAGTGAATTTTTGTAATTTAAATTACACTTCGGATTTATGCTCCTCCGTGTGATTAATCAGCTCGGTAAAATTTCATGTATAAAATTATTTTGTGATGAGAATAAGTAAAATTTTGTCAAATCTTACTAACTCAAGCGGTAAAGATATCACTCACCAACTAAGAAGTTATGGGTTCGATATTAGCCACGAGTAATTTTCTTTCTGTGTTTCAAATAATCCTCCTCACTTGAAAAGTTCAAAATAAAAAATAAAAAGAATAAGTGGAATTTTGTAATTTAAATTACACTTCGGACAACACCGAGATAATTATTGTCGCTAGTGTAATTGTATAAAAATCCTTATTACTTATTTAGTAATAATGATTATTAATATTATATTTTTTGTAAAAACAAAAGAAAACAATGACTTGACTATAAAAATGATATTTAGATTGAATAACAGTAAGAGTTCCAAAATTTGTCATTTAGATTCAAGTGACTAAAATTACTGGGAATAGAGAACATAATATATTAATTACTTGGAACAGAGATCCGCGGATCAAAAGTTTGAAATTTAAATGGGAAAACAGGTGGTCTGAATCATTCCTGCTGAGGGCCGCATAAAAGGCCACACAATTTAGTGCAACATGGAAAGTAATGGCTTATCCATTCCAACTGTGTATAGCGTCACCGTGTAACCAATTCCAAAATATGGCATTGCATGAATCATAAACAAACAAAAACTTTGTATAAATCTCCAGATATAAATTCTATAAATTAGTTTGTTAGACCAAGTTGATTCCGATCTTTAGGAGGAATTTTATAATTCTTTCTTTTGGAAGGAAATAGTATTTCATGGCAAGAAGTTGGTTGATGTTATGTAAAAAATGCAGCATGTTCATATATCACAATATCAAATCCAAATATTTTAGGTACTGAACCTCAAATCTGTTTTTAATTCTAAAGTATAAATAAGGAAATATTTGTCTTTCTTCATTTATTTTTTGTTGTCTTTCTTATTTTTACTTTTAGGTTGATTTGCCATTCGCTATTAAACCTCTTAGTTTCTTGAATTTTTGTATAATTTTTCCATATTAGTCATCGTATTATAAAAAGTGCTTCGCAGCAAAAGCAACTGATACTTCAATGTTATTATATCAAGAAACAATACTTCAATGTTATTATATCAAGAAACAAATGATTTCGACAGCTATTTATGATGTTGAAGCTCATCATTCAAGATTTTTCGAGTACATAGCTCATCATCATGATACTTAAATGTTTGATAAAAGGTGCAATATGGAAGAATCTTCTTTTTGGAATAATATCTAATGAAAAATCTTAAATTGGTCCTAATTGCTAAGACATCATAAATCACAAAATAAATGAGAAGAGATTGACAGTCATGATATGAAGGGCTAAATGAAAAAGTTGATAAAGTGTGACTCAAAACTAGTAATATGGTATTTCTTTTAGCAAAATGATTATATTATTTATAAAAAATCTATTAAATCAATTAACTGGTTGTTTACTTTTTTGTGATAAGAAAAAAGATTAAGTAGCTGTTTGCCAAAATAATCTCTTACATTACTATACCTTCCAGTCAAAGATCAAGCCAGTTTTCAAGTGCGTGCACTTTCTCTCAATTTTTCTTGATTTCTTCAAACAATACAACTAACTCCCAGCAAGTTTCATATTTTACATACATCATCTAAATCATCATCTATTCATAAATTAATTTTAGAATAAATTTTTTGCAACGGCATTTGTGCAAATTCTGAGTAGGAGAGTGAGAGACTCCATTATCTCATAAGCATGGTTAAAAGTGTTTGGTGAATTTTGTTTTCAGGCTGGAAGAAGAGGGGAAGATTCCTACTACTACTACTAACCGTTTGTATTTATCACTTGGTTTCATTTTATTTTCTCATATATAAGCATGATTTATCAGCACGTTATATCAATATATATTTAACGTTATCAAACGATCAATAACAAACAGATTGAGTAAAGTTCAAGATATACGAACCAAGAAGTTGAGGGTTTGAAAAACAGGACTTTCCTTGTTTGTTTTTATCCTACAGATGGAAGGAGAGAAGAAATTTCCTACTCCTAGTAACCGCATTTATCTTTCCTCCTCTCTATAAAAGGCGAGGGGAGGTGAAGGGATGACGCACACACTTGCATGCATTTGTTATAATCTCTTTACAACTCCATCTTTCTCTTCTTCTCTCTCTCTAGCTTTCCTTATATGGCTTCAACCTTCTCTGTGCCTTCACTGGTTTGTTCTTATGCCCTCCCGTTTATACAATATAACAAGAGCTACACAATATATACAATATTTACGAAATTTATATGTCATCACTTAGCTAACTTTATGAAGATATGAATTTACTATATAGATAATGGAGGAGGAAGGAAGGTTTGAGGCGGAGGTGGCAGAAGTGCAAGGATGGTGGAACAGCGAGAGATTCAGACTGACAAAACGGCCTTACAGCGCTCGTGATGTGGTCATGTTGCGTGGGACCCTTCGTCAGGGCTACGCCTCTAACGAGCTCGCAAAGAAGCTCTGGCGGACTCTCAAGAGCCATCAGGCCAACAGCACCGCCTCTCGCACTTTCGGTGCCCTTGATCCTGTTCAGGTTTGTTAACATATACACGATTCAATTATTGAATAATCATTGGTGACTAATAATATTTTATATAAATGAATGGAGAAGAAGACACTTTAGTCTCAGTTTCATGCCAGTGAAATTTGAACTCATAACTTATGATTTATCATCGTGATAATTCTTCAGAATAATTTTATATTAATTTTTGACTAATTATACATGCAGGTGACCATGATGGCCAAGCATTTGGACTCGATATATGTGTCGGGCTGGCAATGCTCATCAACCCACACCTCAACCAACGAGCCGGGGCCTGACTTAGCCGACTACCCATACGACACGGTTCCAAACAAAGTCGAGCATCTCTTCTTTGCTCAACAGTATCATGATAGGAAACAACGTGAGGCGCGCATGAGCATGACTCGTGAAGAACGGGCTAGAACACCATACATTGATTATCTGAAGCCGATTATTGCAGACGGTGATACTGGGTTTGGTGGTGCAACTGCGACGGTTAAATTGTGCAAGTTGTTTGTCGAACGTGGTGCAGCTGGTGTGCATATTGAGGACCAGTCATCCGTCACGAAGAAATGCGGTCATATGGCCGGAAAGGTTGGTTCAAATATATGATAATTAAGTGCAAGATGTTAATCAATCAATTACTAAAAAATACTTTTATTTGCAAAAAATCAAAATCTCCTTGTGTAGGTGCTGGTGGCAGTCAGTGAGCACATAAACCGTCTCGTGGCGGCTCGTTTACAATTCGACATAATGGGAGTTGAAACCGTTTTGGTAGCCCGAACAGATGCGGTTGGAGCCACTTTAATCCAAACCAACGTTGACTCACGAGACCACCAATTCATCCTCGGCGCGACAAATCCGTCGCTAAAAGGGAAGGCTTTAGCGACGGTTTTGGCTGAGGCCATGGCTGTTGGAAAGACTGGCACGGAGTTACAGGCGATTGAGGACCGTTGGACTATGGATGCGGGTTTGATGACTTTTTCAGAATGCGTGGTGGCGGCGATTAAGAGGATGAATGTTGGAGAGCATGAGAAGCAGAGGAGGCTTAGTGAGTGGGCCAATTGCTCAAGCTTTGATAAGTGTGTTTCTAATGAACAAGTAAGAATTTAATCTAAGTTTTATTAATTAATTGAGGTTTTCAAATGTAAATGGTTGTATTTATATTGATTATATTATAATTCAAAATAACATACTTATTCAATACAATTATTCAGGTCTAATCAATAATCCAAATTGACTAAATTAAAATTTAATTCTTGTATAATCACTCATATATAACCATTAATTCTAACCCCAATATATAAATCATTTACTAGTTCCAAATTGACGAACTTTTTAAATAATACAGGCAAGGGAAATAGCAGAGCGACTAGGCGTAACCAACCTATTTTGGGATTGGGACTTACCCCGTACTCGTGAGGGTTTCTATCGTTTCCAAGGCTCAGTATCGGCAGCCGTGATTCGTGGCTGTGCATTTGCACCCCACGCGGACTTAATCTGGATGGAAACATCAAGCCCAAATCTATTAGAATGTACCGAGTTCTCAACCGGCATAAAATCCACCAACCCAGAAACAATGTTAGCTTACAACTTGTCACCATCGTTCAATTGGGACGCTTCTGGCATGACGGATGTTGACATGATGGCATTCATTCCGAAAATAGCGAAATTAGGGTTTTGCTGGCAGTTTATAACTCTTGCAGGTTTTCATGCTGATGCTCTTGTGGTGGATACTTTTGCTAGAGATTTTGCCAAGAGAGGGATGTTGGCTTATGTGGAGAGGATTCAGAGAGAGGAGAGGAGTAATGGAGTCGATACGTTGGCTCATCAGAAATGGTCCGGTGCAAATTATTATGATCGGGTTTTGAAGACTGTTCAAGGCGGTATTTCTTCTACCGCTGCCATGGGCAAAGGTAAAATATTTAAACAAAAAAAAATGAAAAAATGACAATGCATGATTATTTGGTAATTAGGTTGGTGAAATGACGGTTTTGCCCATGCTATGTTTTCAGGTGTAACAGAGGAGCAGTTTAAGGAAACATGGACCAGGTCTGGAGCAGAGGGGATGAGTAACGGTGCGAGTCTTGTCGTTGCCAATTCAAGGATGTGAGAGAGAAATAAGAGAGATTAATGCAATTGATGCAAGTATTTATCTAAGTACTTTAAATATGGGTTTTGTGATTTTGTAATAATTTCCAATTTGGGGGAAATTGGGCGACGCTGTTTTTTTGAAATTTTAAGTGTCTCATTGTGGGCATTGATGGATGGATGGATGCATCTCTCTTTTCATTCAATTTTCTCTTGTTATTTAAGCAATTGAGGAATAAAGTAATTTCCAAATTTAATGAATATGTGCAATTTGGTTTCATGGGTTCTATTTCTCTCTGTTCTTGTTCGTTCGGCAAAATCCTGTTATTTGAATTATATAGTTCTTTTTGCACAATGAGCAACTAATTCATCAAAAAGAGTATGAACCGCGCATAAAGTAGTGGTGACCAAGAAAAATTGAGACTAAAAACAAAAGATGCATGGATTTATTTTGAACCTGAAATATGATGCATGGATTTATTTTGAAGCTGAACTGCTGAAGTAACGTGAATACATTTTCTTGTTGCCGTCTGTTCCCAGATAGAAAAGAGTAACTTCAGACTTTTATGGGCCTGTGCTAATAAGTGTAAACTTTTAAAATTGGGCCTGGCCTGATGAGTAAGCGAAATTAATGAATGTTTTAAATATCGAATATCGGTTCATATCCGGCTAGTTACATGTCGGTCAAACATCGGATTTGACTTTCTAATATTTTTTCTCAAAAATATAAATAATCATAATTTAAATTCAATCAAAATATAAATACCATAATTTAAAGTTCAAATAACATACAACAAAATCCAAATTAAAATGTTACATACCAAAGTCCAAATTAAATCTTAAACAAAATACATGATTGTCAAAAATTAACAACATACAACACATCAACCAAATTATATCGCGAAATTATACTCATAAATGAAATGAAAATAAAAATTTATATTGGATTGGACCGTGAAAATAAAAATGGGCCAAGCAAAAATAATTTTTCTTATCATGTCGGCCCGAAGTTGGATCAAACGTCGGCAAAAACCGGTCAACGTCGGATTGACCGACTTTTGCAAATGACATGAGCTTATGGGGACGGTCAGGTGCCGACATGTGACTAATTGGCGACATATCGCGACATTTTAAACACTGCCACAGACCCTCTCTGTCTTGGCCTCGGACAGGTCGTTGCCGTGGCCTCTTCCAGAAAAAGACAGATACTGGAACTGTAACAGCGACAATTGCTACATGGAGAGAATCAAACCTTATAGTTGTTGACTTTTTACCAAAAGCTTAGACTGATTCTTTCTACCATATGGGATTGCATTAGCTTTCTGATTGGCAGGTTAACTGGTAAGTTACATTAGAGAATTTTCTGTTTATATTTAATTTTCCGCATGAATAAATCATAAATATTTTTCCACATCATTTGTATTGCAAATTGTTTATGAAGGCGTAAATTGGTATTTTTCATTCTGACCTAGCCTACCTGTTGCTACAACGATACGGTACCAAATAATTATAAGATGGACATTATTAAAATCAAGGCAAGATATTTATATACCGCGTATTCAGTCAGAGTAGAATTGTTTTACTTGTTCACCTATTTCTTTTATTCAAATAATAAATTAGTTGAACGAGTAAAAAGAAACCTTGTTGCACTAGATAGGCACACACAGTGCTTGTTGGGCAAGACTAGAATAGAAAAAAATAGTGAAATAACTACTTTATTGAGAATTATTCCAGCCGAATAGTGTAAAAATAAGTTGGATTAAAGTTACAGAATAGAAATTTTTTTTATTTCATAGTTGAGATAAAATTAGTTATTCCATAAATTAAACCCAAATTTAAAACCAAAATGTCCTTATCTATTCCAACTATGTCATACAGGACATAACTGTTATTTACTAGAGGTCTATAGAGGGGGTTATAAGGCCTAAATTCGTGCGGAAGTGTGGAATTGACTTTTAGGTTTTAATGACTTTGTTAGACTTTTAGGCGGGTGGTCGTATTAATAAAAAAAATAGATAATTGAAACATGATAAATAATAGAAAAGCAAATAGAGATACCGAACACCATATCTATTGACGAAGTTCGGCAAGGTGGTTGCATTTAGCCTTAACCACTCATTATCGCTAGTAACCCTTGCTGTGTTCACGAGCGCCTACTCTCCGGGTATGCCTTTCGGCTCCTTAATTCACTAATCCAAATAGTGTTCGTTACAAAACTCGAATCACCGATCGCTTTACAACACTCGTAGCGATTCGGTGAAACTAAACTTGATTTCTTTCAATCACAACCAACAACAAACAATTACTTAATAACTCTCCTAATCTCACACAAGATTTAGAGTAATTTTGTTTAACACTCAAGAGAGAGAATTCTGAAATTTTGCTTTTGAAACCTTAAAAAACTGATGGGAAATTCGGAATGGGGCTGCTCTTTTAAAGAAGGAAGGAGCAGCCCACAAAAAAGGAAATTCTGCATATTCCGTTCAGAACTGAAGGTGCCATAAAACTGGTAGAACCAAAAACAGCCCCTCCATTCAAACCTGAAGCACTATTCACAGCACAAGTCAAAACCAAAATTTGAGCAATTTTGATAGGAATTTTCCCTCTAAGTGTAGAACCTAAATTACTCCAAAACAAAGACTTTTACTAAAAGAACACTTGAAGAAGGCTCCAAAACTTGAACGCCAAGAACGCACAAATTGAAAGCTAGAAAATGCGAGATCTCTTCGACAACTTCAAATCCAATCGTAAACATCATCAAACCGAGAACAACAATAATTATTACCTCTTTTCTTTATTAAAAAAAAAAACTACTCCATCTTTCTTCTATTTTCTGCGCATAAGCACAAAACACCATAACCGCCTCCGTACTAGTTTCTCCGATATTTTTCCGGTGGTTCTCCAGTGAAATAATTAATTGAACAACTATACACAAATAAATTATTTTTTCTCTCTTTAACAAGATATGTATCAATTATATTCCTCGTTATTCACTTTTTTGGCATAATATGTTGCTTGCTTTTTTTTTTTTTTTTGCTTCAAATGACTATTAAAAATGTGTTGGAAATATATATAACGTCATAACAATAATTGAAGAGTGTTTAAGAATTATTTAAATAAATATTTATTTGAGTTGTGCTTCAATTTATCATCTACTATTGTACTTTTATTAAATATTTATTTTATTCTGATGCTATTTTTTTTAATTAATTAATTTTCTTTCTATTTTCTTACAATTTGAGTAAAATTTTCATTTAATATGATTCGAATAAATTCAAATTATGGAACAAAAGTATTATAGTCATAAGCTCTTTTCTATATATTTAAATCAAAATTTTTATATAACTAACTTGCCGAACGTACATGGAATAAAGTGAATTAGTTGTCTATTCTCAATTTCGCTATTCTTCTATTCCGTGTATTGCCGAACGGGCCCATAAGGGGAGAGGTGGCAATCACACGGGTCGGATCGGGTTTGGTTCTGGTCAATTTGGGTTTAGGCTCTATTTTATGTATATTTGAATTTGATGGAGACAAATTAAGGGAGATACATTGCACCAAAGAATGGTGGGAATGTCTTGAATGCGATGAAGGTGAAGAGGGATGAGTTAAGACCTAAATTCTTGCCCCTTATTTATGCATATTTGAATTGATTAGAGTGTTGAAATGTTGAAATTGGTTATTTTAGGGTTTAATTTAACTTTCCTATGATATTTCTGATCGCTGATATGTAACATCAGGGAGAAAGGATCAACGCTTTTTTTCGTGGGTAATTTTAATTCTAATTAATCCAGTGAAGTATCATATTTTATACTATTGTACTTGCAAAATAAATACATAAATTTGTTTATTATGTATTAATAGGATCATATACAATGTACGTAAATAAACTCAATAAAGGAACATCAAAGTTAAACATTTCTTTTAATACTTGTATAATCAATTAAATATAGAATCACAAGGAATCGCTCTATTAACAATTGGAGAAAACAAGTAGAGAACCAGGTCAAGATAATAGATCTGAGTCCTCTGAGCTTATATAAATATATCTACTATTGACAAAATTGCCCAACAAAACATTGAAAAAACTATCAGTCATTGAATCAGAACATCAAATGTCATTTTCACACATAAATTAATAATTGAGTATATTCAAATTAATTGATTATTTCCACAGAAATGCATAGTTAGATCGCTGCTGTGATCATATGTTTTTTCCTGAAATATGTCGTCTTTGTTTGTTTTTCGTTAAAGTAAACTATATATGAAAGAAAAATTCTGTTGACGCGTTCATGTGAAATCAGGTTTGGGAGAAGTTGCAGAGGAAAATGTTGTAAAATTGCACAACCATTTTTAAAATAAATGTTTTCCTGATCAAGAGATATGATGGTGCAAAATTGAATGCGGCAACATTTTTATTTGGAAGATATAGATGTTATCTATGTTGCACGGATACGGATACGGATACGGATACGGCGATACGGCAAATCTTAAAAAAATATAGGATACGGATACGATAATTTATATATTATTTTATTATTTATTAATTATATTTTATATATTTAATTAATTTATATATATTTAGATATTAGACTTTGATGTAGGAGATACTAAAAACTTGTTATTATAGAAATATTTTAATGCAGAATATTTGCTTGTTATATTTAATTAAATAATTATATGTCAATCTTATTTTATTGATTTTATATATGTAATCATATATTTTAAGAATAAATATTCTTACGTTGGAAGTATCCGATGCGGATACAGAAAATATCTGTGAAATATCCGGTATTATTTTGGAATAAAATATTATGATACGCCACGTGACGTGTCCGATTTATAATAAATGGATTATCATATGTCTTATTTATAACATATTATATAAGATATATTATATATAAATACATATATATTTATCTCTATATGTGTATATATATAACTCACACAAGTAGACAGTATAACCAACAAAATATTTTATGCAATTACTCAAAAAAATCTTATACAGAGAGATTCAAAACCTAGAAAAGAAAATATACAATCATGTTTTCCATGAGAGACAAGGCCTTCTTGTTTGTTATTACAACTTTATGGGCAACATCTTTTGGCGCATATCCCATTTCACATGAACATTGCCCTGTGAAATGCGGAAACCTCACAATTCCGTACCCTTTTGGCACCGTAGAAGGTTGCTATCGCCCCGGTTTTTACATCAATTGTAGTCAAACTGACAACCAGCCTCCTCGAGCTTTCTTAGGCCATGGAAATCTTCAAGTTACCAATATATCCCTTGACACATCAGAAGTAACGGTATACCATCATGCCAGCTCGCGATGTTTTATTAATGAATCTTATTCGAATGAGAGCACCCGTTGGCGAATTGACATCTCAGACGAGCCCGCGTATTTATTGTCATCGAGGCGGAATAAGTTTACTGTAATCGGTTGCTACAACTTGGCTTATATCTATGGGAAGAATGAGTTTGACGAGTATTCATCTGGTTGTCTGACATCTTGCGGTAGCATAGGTGAGCTTCACATTTAGGAAAAATTGGTCCTGTTTTAGATCCAAAAATCCAACAACTTTCTTAAAATAAAGGATAAAATTCACCGTAGTTCACTCAATTTTCAAAAATAATCAAATATGTTACTCAATTTTCAATTCTCCCATAAATATTACTAAACTTTAAAAATAATCAAATATCTCACTAAACTTTTAATTGTCCCCAAAAGTTACTCAATTTTAAAAAATGATCAAATATATCACCCAACTTTCAATTAACTAGGTGACTTTTTTGTTCATTTTTAAAAGTTGAGTGACTTTGATGGGACAATTGAAAGTTGAGTGATATATTTAATTATTTAATAAACTTGAGTAACTTCTGATGACAATTGAAAGTTAGTGATTTATTTGGTTATTTTTTAAATTTGAGTGATCTACATTGAAATTAATCTAAAATAAAACTACATGAAAACATATTTTAGAGGACAAGAATATTTGGCATAAAAAAGGGATGACTCGGTGACAAATACTAATGAATACTGATGACTAAGAATATAGTTTTAGTTAGTTGACTGCTTTATGTGAATCAAAATATTATTGAGTTCAAATTATATTGATACCAAATAATGATTGGAAAGTACAGTAGTTTGGGGTTTAAAAACATACATAAGTAAATGAAAACAACAAATTTGTTGATAGTTTTATATCTTTTCAGTTTTCACCAATTATTTGACAAAGGAGATTCGATGAAAAAATAAGCCACATGGTAACTGGTCAAGGCCCAAACGCCAAATGCCCTTAAATTTGTTAACATGCCCCAAAACCTTTGTTCTATATATGAGATTAACAATTTGTTTAATACAACAGAGAATGCCGAAAGCGGATCTTGCGAGGGCATAGGATGTTGCCAAACCTCAATACCAAAGTCAGTCAACTTCTATGCGGTTAAATGGGGCTTTCGTAGAAACAAATTTTATGAGGAAAATCCGTGTATCTATGCAGTTTTGGTAGAACAAGACCGATACAACTTCAGCACAACTGATCTCACTGGAACTGATTTCCTTGATCAGAAGACAATGGAGGGCAGGGTCACAGTTGTGCTCGATTGGGCCATTCGGAACGGAACATGCGTGTCAGACTCAGGCCCGCTGCCCGATGCATGTGGAGGTAATAGCACTTGTTACCATGCCGATAATGGAGCAGGATATCTCTGTAGATGTTTACCAGGATATGATGGCAATCCCTACCTAAACAAAGGATGCCAAGGTAATTTTATTCCTTCAAACATGCTGGGATTCAATTGTTTTGCATTTTCATACGGGTTTATATATACATTTCCCCACCATCCCCCCAACCCACCGTTTACCACTCATAAATGAGACTCATTTATTTTGAATATAAATGGGACTCGTTTACCAGTGGTAAACGATGAGTTGGGGGATGGTGAACGGAGGACATATATGCTTTTTCTTTTCATAAATTGTTCTCAAATAAAGTATTTTGAAGCATCATTTTCTGATTAAAACATGTTTGGCTCTTTTTCTATGTTCTAGACATCAATGAGTGCGATAATATAAATAATGGAAAATATATTTGTCATGGGAAGTGCACCAACACACTGGGAAATTACACGTGCGAATGCCCAAGAGGCCAGCATGGGGACTCAAAAGTTACAAATTGTTCAGACATACTCCCTTCTCCTGCACGACTGGCCGTTGGTAATTTAGAATCCTCTATGTAAATTTTTTTTTTGAATGAAGAGGTTTTTTTGTCCTTTTATATATATATTTTTTGTGTAAATGAGTTTAACACACAATTTTATTATGTTTTTCACCAAACCACCATGCTATGCGCCTAGACAATATATAAAAGTTCTTCTTCATTATTTATTGAATGGAGAAATTTTACATTAGTTATTTAGTGTTTCAATATCATTTTTAGCTAAACAGATTATGAGTCATTGACTTATTTTTCTAGAATTCTTTTTGACTTATTTTTCTAGATTTATTTTTGAAGACAGGAAAATTATAACTTGCTCCCTCATTTTTCCACAAAAATATTATATATATCATCATTGAATCTTATGATATTATGACTTTTATATTTACACCCCCTATGATGTGATAATTTTTGTATTTATATTCCTGTGATGTCATGTTTTTTGTATTTATACTTCTTATTATGTCATGGTTATCTATATAATACTTTTGCGGGAAATAAGTGGGCACCATAGAAGCCCTCGGTAAGTAATATTAGGTGGATAAAACCCCGATACTCATTTGGAACCCTTGCAACTCAAAAAGCAAAAGCTTTGTAAAAATCCAGCAAAAGTGAATGCTTACATATATAATAATATCTTCAGTTTTCCTTTGCTTTTTTCTTTTCTTTTTCCTTTTCTTTTTTCTAAATTCAATTGCATTACAAATAATATCTTCATTATTTGATGTATCCTTATTGAACATGAAAACAATTGATATCCCTTTAAAAGTTAACATATTTCTTTTAGCCTCCTTTTATTAATGTCATTTTTCATTAATTTTGTTCAGGTATCAGTGGTGCTATTGTAATTTTTGTGGCGATCATTTTCGTCATAATTTTACTTTTGCAAAAGAAGGAATACGAGATGGAAAAAAAGATGAATTATTCGAAGAACGGAGGAGAAGAGTTAACAAATTTATTAAAAACACGAGTGGAAACACTTCAAAATTTTACCCTTGGGCAACTTGAAAAGTTGACAAACAATTTTGACGATGAACAGATCATCGGAAGTGGGGGACGTGGTAATGTTTATAAAGGAACTTTGGAGAATGGAAGTGAAGTTGCGATAAAAACGTCTAAAGTATTTAGTGAAGACCAAAAAGAAGAGTTTGCGAATGAAATAATAACTCTTTCTCAAATCAATCATAGGCATGTAGTGCGATTAGTGGGTTGTTGTTTAGAGGTCAAGATACCAATGTTAGTCTATGAATACATCTCGAATGGTACTCTTTTTCACTTTCTTCATGATACGAAGAACTGTAGAACTTATATACCTTTAGGTTTGCGTCTACAAATTGCGAAAGAGTCCGCAGAAGCTATTTCAGCTTTACATTATTCAATGAATTATCGTATCCTTCACGGAGACATCAAGTCTCATAACATACTCTTAGACAATAAATTTAGGGCAAAGGTGTCAGATTTCGGAGCTTCGAGTCTAGTTCCATTAGAAGGGAACCAATTCGTTGAGTTTGTCCAATGGACCGTCGGATATCTAGACCCTGAATGTATTAGCACGGGTGAATTGACAGAAAAAAGTGATGTGTATAGTTTTGGAGTTGTTATATTAGAGCTTATAACAAGGAAACAAGTATTATATACCGACGAAAACGGTGAGCGGAAAAGTTTGGCAACAAAATTTGTTACCACTATGAATAAAACTCGATTGGAATCCATTCTAGATAAACATATTGTCGACGAAAGGACGATAGGCGTGCTTCATGAAGTTGCTGAGCTGGCACTTAAGTGCCTCAACCTTAAAGGAGAAGATAGGCCGACAATGAAAGAAGTTGCAGCGAACTTACAAGAATTGATAAAATCTAATCATGATCTAATGGTATTTGAATTTATGGATAGTATCGAGGCTAAGGCAGACTTGCATCATGAAGGAACATCTTATGTTACAACAGACTCTGCTGCTTTCCTGTCTACACAAAACAGATCAACTTTACAAATTGAAGAAGGCCGCTAAGGGATTCTATCTATCGATCATGCTCGAATCTGTCGACTATAACATTTCTATTATATATTGTATTTATATGTTTTTTGTGTGCTTTGTATGAATATAAGCTTGGTGTAATTCTGATAGAATGTAATGTTTAATCAATGATCAACAAACCTATTTGTGATTATGCCAGAGCCAGCTTACGGGCTAGCCAGTAAGCCTGTGGGTTAGGGCATCCACCTGGGCCAAGGGCAACTTATTGGGTTATCTATGTATTTATTTACAGATAATTAGATAATTTCTTCTCTATATGAATCGTGCGACTTTTCATCAAATTAGGTAATTTATTCTCTATATCGTTAAAACCTTCCTAGCTGGTTTATGGATTATATATATTATTTGATTTCTATTTTTGGTACATATATATTTGTTGATTTTGTAAACGATTTTAAGATGGGAAACCGCTAGTGCACGAAGGCGGTTTGAGCGAGAGTGGGCCCTATCAGGCACGACCTATTTCTGATTCACAGAGTATCAGGGACAATCTTGCCTGAGGAAAAAAAGTCCCATCCTAGATACCTAATTTTCAAAGTCCCGGGCTTGATATCTGATTTTCATGTAGTGAATGTTTATGATTAGACCTAGTCTGCATATAATTTTTTTTTCTAGAAGGAAGAAAGAAAAAAAGTCTTGGTACTGCGTGTGTGTGAGGTAAGTTGGGGAAAGTGGCGTACTAAAAAAAATGTCAAGATTAAAAGAAAAAATCACAAAATTAAAAAGGATGTTAAATCAAACCACAAACATTTGGAAGTTTTTTTCGTGTAAAGACTAGAGAGAAATTAATATAAAATGCTCCCTTAAAAAAATTTCCTTAAAATGGTCACATCTTGCAAAGCTGACATTGTAGAGGTATGACTATGACCTTATTGGCTTGTTTGGATGTGCAAACTTTTCTAGGCTATAATTAGAATATTCTTAGGGATTAGAATTTATGCATCTTCATACGTATGAGGAATTTTTAAAGATTAGAAATTCTTTTTTTTTAATGTTGAATCCATTGATTTGAAATATTTTTTTTAAATACTAGTAGGACCCTCGCTCTGCTTAAGAATGCACTGAATATAATTTATTTATATAATATATTTTATATGTTTAATTTGTAGCAGCAAATAAAGATATTTCATAATAATCTTCTATATTATTATAGATTATCAAACTATGAAAAAAATGAGAAAATGGTAAAAAGATTAAATGAAGACAAAAATGAAATTGTCCATAATTTGGACCTCAACAAAATATAAATTACATGCAAGGAATCTCTGATTATAATACATTCTATTGTGACAATCATATAATAAATATATTATGATAGTAGTGATTATGCTAAAAATCATACTGTGATTTTATTATAAAATTATTGTTATTTTATATTAAATTCATTCACTTTTATTGCTAAATATATCATTAAAGATGATACAACCGTCAAAATATCCATAAAATATGTCTCACTTCACATTTAGTCACATAAAATAAAAAGACTTAATCATGCCTACATTTTTTTGAGCGATTTTTTCCATATCTATTTACTATTTAATTCCATCAAGAGAAGCTGGTGCCTCTATATACATGTCATTATAGAAATGACTATCTTTGTATCCATGATTGTGCAAAAAATTTATTTACTATATCCATTTATTCATATATTCTACTAATGATACATCCAACTCAAGGGGAAAATGTTTTTTTTAATCTTAAAGCTTGATAACTCAAAAAAAAAAATATATATAGATTGATAACTCATAAGAAAATTCTTGCAAAATTACATGAAAAATTTCGTAAAGTTATATATATAATTTTTAAACTCATATAGTATATTTTTAATGCTCATTTTGTTATACATAATCTTTATATATATATATACACTCTTTTTCTTAAAATACAAACTCATTATATAAACCAATTTTTTTTTTGCAATATCAACTGTGTTCAAGTAATGGTGATCTTTATCAAAAATAAGTACTTAGTTTGTAGACTAATTGGACCCATTACGGTTTACGTGTGTTTTAACCGTGCCTTTCTATCATATCTCACTAAACAAATAAATTTCTTTGGCATTAAACGACATATGACTATCAAAAGAGCCCTCAATATTAATTGAAATAACAATATTGCCAGCCATATTTCTATGAACAACTATGAATAAAATAATTAATGACATCTATTGTGAAAAAAGTTGAAAATTATGGACGTTTATTAAATGGAAAAAAGAACAAAATAGAATGAACTTATTATTATATGGTTAATTAAATGGAAAAATAGAATAATTTCTGTTATACAATAAGTACTATATTTGTTTTGAGATAACTTGTTTCACTTGTCAAATTATGAGGTATGACACAAAAAATCGGAAAATATGACATAGTGGGGCCAACTTGTTTGAAACAATGAACTTATAGATTGACGCGGCCAATTGTGTGTTGGATTTTCATTTTATTTGTATTGTACGGTGACCTGCCTTATAAATTGACGTAATGAAAATGTAACAAAAAAACTACAAAAGAGGCACGCGTCACATGTAGGAAAGAGAAATATTTATAATGATAGTATAATAATAATAATGTTTTATATGATTATGTTTGTTGAGACTTTCAATCTATGATTTTTTATTATACATGTAAATATTTTAAATAACTAGGCTATGTGCCACTTATAAGTTTGAATAAACCCTTAAATTTTTCCTAACCATAAGCTATAGCATATCTGAGAACAAAATTAATAAAATACAATTAAGTATTGAAGTAAGACTACCAATAAAAATCAATTGCTCTAAGCACATGGAAAAACCTTGAACTAGTCAATCTTTTTTGTCAAAGCTTCCTCGTTGAAAAAGTCAAAAGTCTCAAGCACGAGGGACAGACCCAGCTAGCTTTATTCTACATAAACTATACATAACTCACGTAAGTATAAATAACAATGAATCATTTAGGCAATTTCTCAAAAATCTACAATAGGGAGTTCCATAAAAAAACAAACTACAAACATATGAAGGATGTTCTCCAGGAGAAACAGTGTGCTCTTGCTTGTGATTACAATTCTATGTGCAACATCTTCTGCCTATGGGACATCCAAAAATGGTTGCCCTGATAAATGCGGAAACCTTACAATTCCATACCCTTTCGGTACAAAGAAAGGTTGTTATCGTGATGGATTTGATATCACTTGTAACGAAACCTATAACCCGCCTCGAGCTTTCATAATGGGAAACCTTCAAATTTTCAACATATCTCTTCAGACTGCAGAAGTGAATGCATATCAGCCCATCTCTTATCGTTGCTTCCGTGACACAAATAATACTTTTGACAATAGTACTTGGAGCATTAATATCACGGACTCGGTATACTTTTTCTCATCTAAAAGGAACAAGTTTACGGCAATTGGTTGCTATAACTTGGCTTACATCGTGGGGGGGCCCGACTCTTCATATGCATCTGGTTGTTTGTCCTACTGCGAAAATACATGTATGATTTCCCAATTAATAAATAAATCAAGTTTTAACTAGCTAGTATCAACATGATAGTACATATCATCAATGTCGAAAACATGAAAAGAAAAAATACTGACGAGTACCAAGTCATAGTTTATCTAATAATTTCTAAGCCAGTAATTTCATCAACACAACAGATAGCGCGAAAAATGGATCTTGCGAGGGCATAGGATGTTGCCAAACTGCCATACCTGAAGAACTCAGTTACTATGAGGTTTCATGGGGTTTCGAGTCAAATAAGTATTATGAAAAGAACCCTTGTACTTATGCAGCTTTGGTACAACAAGATTCGTACAACTTCAGCACAACCGATCTCGAAGGAACCAATTTCCTAAACGAAACATTCGAGCAAAATGTCCTGGTTATGTTTGATTGGGCCATTCGGAATGGTACGTGTCAGTCCGGTGGTTCGAGAACGTCTGATTATGCATGTCTCAGCGAAAATAGTTTTTGTTATAACACTGATAATGGAAAGGGATATCTTTGTAGTTGTTCAGAAGGATATGAAGGCAATCCGTACCTCACCGATGGTTGTGAAGGTAATTTGCTCATTCAACTCTCTTTTATGAATTTAAATGTTTGGTTCAATTTGTAAACCTGAGTCCACTAGGGTTAACTAGGGTAACTTCTTTCTTAACTAGGTCAGTTTGGTCTTGAAAAAAAACTGGGTTAATTCAGGTTGTATAAAGTATAGAAGGTTAGCAGTTTTTAAAAAAAAAAAACTTCGTAGGTATTCTTAACTAATCGTTCACACATTTATAATAGGATATAATCCTAGACATTTTCTTCTTCATCTAACAAGACACAGTGTTCTTTTAAACTGGACCGGCCATTTTTTTCCTTGATGAAATATGGATCTTTCGATCATATCTGATGGATGGGATTGCTTATCTGCACATAATAATTTTAGCTCTGAAAATAAAGAATTCAGTTAGTGAAGGTAGGTGTTATTTTGAGAGCTATTTTTCTATTTTTAGAGCTGAGTAGATATAATAAAAACGCTCTTAACATGTATTCATACTCTGAAAATAAAAAATATGCTCTCAAAATATCATTACTATAAATAAAGAAAATCTACATAAAAACCCCTATCTTTACTGAATATAGTAAATACCCCATATTTTTCCGTTTTGTTACAAATACGCCCCTCTGTTTTATATTTTCCTTTCAAATATCCCCTACATCTACTTCTCCATCCATTCCAAGGTTATATATTTGAAAATGATTGAAATATCCTTATACATGTCGAATATATTTATTAATAAGTAAATTAAATAACGTTAATTAAAAAAATAAACATAAATAAAAAAAATAAACATAAATCAAATAAAATAGTTAAAAATAGAAAATAACAATTAATTTAGAAATAAAATTAATTTAGTAGAAATAAACCAAAGTAAAATAAATAGAATATAAAAAAGTAAAACTTAAATAGCCAAAAAAATAAATAGTAAAAAAATTAAAATAGTTTAAAAATAAAAAATAACTCAATAAAAATTAATTAAAATAAATAAATTTATAAAATTTAATAATCAAAAAGCTAGAAATTTCTTTTTTTTTAATTTTAATTTTAAATAATTGTTATTGAGTTATTTTTATGTTATATATGTCCGAACTTTTATGTGAATCGTTAAAAGTGGAATTATTTCTATGCTAATTTTGTTACCTTTACAAAATTATATCTTTTTATTCATATTAATATGCGTTAGAGATGTATGATCATTACATTTCCACTAGTTATTCTTTTCCGTCTCTTCTAGAGATTCTAGAGAAAAAAATTTAACGAAAAATAATTCATAACACAGCAATACATTTTACAAAACTTTTAGCATGAGCACACGTAATGGAGCCGTAGACAACCAAGTGAAACCGTACTTTATTAACAATATTATTTATGTTTTATATATCCACTTTTTATATTTTGTATATCCATTGAATTATATATTTGTTCTCACTGTTAAACAACTATAATGTATTTTTCTTACGTTAAACAAGTGTTGTTCATACCAAATGTTTTAATCTCTAAATTCAAACCGAGTTCAGAGCGAGCACAATATAAGAAAATAACATATATACTATGATAACCACATCTTCATTATACAAGCAGTTTAAGCAATTCGCGCAACGCGCGAGAGTCTCCCTTGTATATTAAAAACCAAATCTTACAAAAAGGAATGAAAGAAACTAAGAAGAAAATCTATGAAAACCTTAAACAAAACAAAGAGCAAGGTAAGAGGAATACCCTCGAAAACTTAACACATCCTTCCTTTCCTCATTCTCCTACTCATGGATATTCTGACATATGAAGATTTGGGAATAGACAATCTCCATAATCTAATTTCAGTAACCTAGCAAATTAGCTAAATTATGTGCCTCATAATTCCTCTCTCTACCGACTTTTTTTTTGAACCGGCCAAAAAAAAGAAAATTAATTAAGAAAATGACCAAGTTTTCAAATTATTTGTGAAAATGGCAATTTCATCTAGCCACTGGGCGAAACATCTATTTTCTTATTTTTCCCACTGAATTAAGCTAAAAAATACTGTTTCGCCCCGTGGCTAGGTGAAACATTTTTTATCACTGAATAGCTGAAAATACTATTTCGCCCCATGGTGGGGCGAAAAGGGCAAAAAAAACAAATTTTTTTTGCTCTAATTCAGTGGAAAAAATAAAAAAATATCTGTTTCGCCCAACCATGGGATGAAACAGTGCGAAACAATATTTTTTAGCTTAATTCAGTGAGAAAAATAAAAAAATGGCTGTTTCACCCAGTGGCTGAGCGAAATGGCCATTTTCGCAAATAATTTTAAAATTTGACCATTTTCATAATTAATATTCTTTTTTTGGCCAGTTCAAAAAAAAAAGTCCTCTTTACCACATAACACAAAGATAAAGTCTTTCACCCTACTTTTCCATAAGATGCAATCCATTGCATCTTGAATTGCAGTACAATTGGAAGGTTGTACCAGGTCTGTAATCCCCTGCATTGTATGTACCAATTCCAAGTTGTCCAAGGTACAAGAACTGTTCCTGAATTTTTCCCCTACATAGGTTAGAGTCTCCTTAAGATCAATGCATTCAGTTCGAAGCGAAGAGTGTGTTGGAAAAGATGGGGGTGTTTCGTCACTCGGAACTTTTGTCGAACACCTTACGTGCGGCTGTTACGGTTAGCTCAAACACTCAAACAAACACCACAAACTCTCGTCCGATTCACACAATATTGCAAGGGAATATACAACAAACACAAGAGACATAAATTTAGGAAAACTTTTATGTATTAATTAATTTCGGTAGACTTACAACTCACACCCTAAACCGTAGACTAAACTCATCACCTACACGGTGGATTGCACGCTCGGAGGATCCTAAAAGAATAAAGAAAATGACTACCGACTAGAGAAGAACTAGAAAAAGGTTTCACCATACCAGTTCGTACCAACCAGCGATACGAGAGCTTACACTCAGAGAAGCTCACTCCTTCTCTCTCTCTCCCCCCCTTTTTTCTTTTCCCTTTCTTTTCTTTCTTCTTTGTTCAAAATGAACCAGGCACCAACCAGAGAGAAGAACGGGCCCCTGTGTCCATTTAATTGGCATATTTGCAAAACCCCCTCTTACTTTTCTTTAATAACAAAATTGAACTAAAAGCCCAAATAATATTTTATTTGTTGGCCCAAAATAAGATAGAGACCTACCGAGTGGAATTTTCAAAAAGGTACTGCTTAAAAAAAAAAGTTTACATAGTGAGACCGGACATACTTCATACCCACCGACTTAGAGAGAGAGAGAGAGATCCCTTGCCCTTCCTTTAATTACAAATCCTATTCCATTTTCCTCTCTTTCGTCTCGAGAGTCGAGACCCATCATACCAGCAGTGTACAGATCAGAGTTGGCCTCCCCCATTGAATTGCCATATTGATTCCTTTCCCTTTTTGTGAGAGTTTCCTTCCTTTCTACCTCAGCAATCAAATTGAGAATTCTACGCACTGTGACCCTTGGTGAAGGCTCTTCATTTCTAAACACTGCAGTGTTTCTCGATTTTCATATTTCCCAGATTATTATTGTCAATAATGCCTGTGAGCCTGTGATCTTGTTCCATTGCATCTGAACAAATTCTGAATGTTGTCGATGGGGTTTAATTCAGGATTTATTATGGAAATATTCACCTGTCAGCCAACCATGTATAAGTGGCACGACGGAAGAAGAAGAAGAGAATATGATTTTCATTCTCTAGGGTGGAATCACAGATAGAGAAGTTTGGTCAATGTTGAGGCATTCTTGAGTGGATTCTCTCCCTAGTTAGTACAGCTCTTACACAAACTTTCCAAAGAAATAATTTCACATTGATGGAGAGTTGCTGTGTTGAGGTAAGGTTAGCAGTTAATATCATTCTCGTAGGTCATTTGGGAATAAATCATAAATTAATTATCAAGTCAGTCAACCCAACAACAGAATTAAACCTACATGTTGACTCCAAATACTAATTTTATCCAATAAAATTCTCTAAAGTTCAACTGTAAAATCATAACAATTCAAACATCAAAATTCTGCTAGGTTTGTTTGCATTAACCGTTGATGTTTTTCTTTTCTATTTTCAGACATTGATGAGTGTAAGGATGGAGACAAATATCCTTGTCACGGAAAGTGTACCAACATACCTGGAAATTACACATGCAAATGCCCTACAGGCAAGCGAGGTGACGCGAAAACTGGAAACTGTTCTGATAAATTTCCGATCTTTGCACAAGTAGTTGTAGGTAAGCCTTTTCATTTTCTATAAATCTCCACAACCTTAGAATGGCTCGATTATTAAAAATCCTTTAAAATCATCTTTCAATCACCATCTTTTAGTAAGAATTTTTGAATTGTGAATGTAGGTATAAGTGGTGCTATTGTAATTATTACGGCGATCATTTTTGTTATAATTATAACTTTTCAAAAAAGGAAGTACGAGTCGGAAAGACAAGAGAATTATCAGAGGAATGGAGGGGCAGAGTTACAAAATTTGATAGCATCCAAAGTACAAACAATTCAAGTTTTTAAGGAAAATGAGCTTGAAAAATTTACAAACAATTTCGCTGCAGATCGGATCATTGGAAGTGGGGGACGGGGTGATGTTTATTTAGGGACTTTGGAGGATAGGAGTGAAGTTGCAATAAAGAAGTCCAAAATAATTGATGATAACCAAAAGGAAGAGTTTGCGAATGAGATAATAACTCTTTCCCAAATCAATCATAGACATGTAGTGAGACTATTAGGCTGTTGTTTGGAGGTCAAAACACCGATGTTAGTCTATGAGTACATACCGAATGGTACTCTCTTTAGTTTTCTTCACGGTAAGAACCGTAGATCTATTTCATTAGGTATGCGCATGAAAATTGCAAAAGAGACTATAGAAGCTCTTTCGACTATGCATTATTCAATGAATTGTCGTATCCTTCACGGAGACATTAAGTCTCTTAACATACTCTTAGATAATGAATTTAGAGTGAAAGTGTCTGACTTTGGAGGCTCGAGTCTAGTTCCATTGGAGGGGGATCAATTCGTTGAATTTATTCAAGGGACTGCTGGATATCTGGATCCTGAGTGTCTTTACACTCGAGAATTGACTGAAAAAAGTGACGTATATAGTTTTGGAGTTGTTTTACTAGAGCTTATAACGAGGAAACCAGCAATATATTCCGACGGAAGTGGTGAGAAGAAAAGTTTGGTGCAATGTTTTGTTCCTGCTATGAAAGAAAATAGACTCGAGTCCATCCTAGACAATGACATTGTCAACGAGAATACAATTGGCGTTCTCCGTGGAGTTGCTGAGGTAGCACTGAAATGTCTCAACTTCAAGGGAGAAGATAGACCGAAAGCGGATGATTTGGCTGAGAGTTTACAGGCGTTGATAAAATCTAATCATGATCTAATGGTATTTGAATTTATGGATCGTATGGAGTCTAAGGCAGACTTGTATCATGAAGGAACATCTTATCTTACAACAGACTCTGCTGCATTTCTGTCTACACAAAACAGATCAACTTTACACATTGAGGAAGGCCGATAAGAGATTCTCTAGATCGATCATGCTCAAAGCTCTCGACTATAATGGTTCCATTATAAAATTTATATGTTTTTGTGTACTTTGTATGAATATAAGTTTGGTGTAATTATTCTTTTTTTTTTCGAGGAATACATAGGGAGAGCTCTTAGCGTCTCTCAAGTTTGGGACAATTGATTGAATGTATTTATTATCAATGATCAAAGAATCTTAAATCTGAGGATGCAATGTTGGGTGTTTTGAAATTTGAAAAATTAGAAGTTTGGACTAGAGTGAAACTCAAGCAGAACGATATATCTAAACTATTCTTAATTAGAGGTTTCTCCAGATACAACACAAGTTTCTAAAAGAATGTAAAATTTTGAAGAATAACCCCTGAAAAACGTCAATTCCTAAAGAATCTCAAAGATAAAATTCAAAAAATTGCATTTTTGTATAATTTTGATATATCAAAAAACACTCTCGACATAAAACATAACAAATCACAAAATTTGTAAACATCATTTATATTTTTATATTTTATGTATGCACTATTAAATACACACAAATCTTTTTTTATTTAATGCAATGTCTTCCTTTTTCTCTTTAATTTTTCTCCTTGCTACATCACTTTTTCCTCTTATAATCTCCATTTTCTACCTAATATACTTTTTCATAAATCTTCATAGAAGAAAAGAACAAAATATGTTCAACTCTTTCCCCCAAATTTCAATTACTAACTCAAATTTTTGTTTACATTTGATAATTTTAGCATTTGTGTATCCGAACCTATCCAAATCTGAAAAGTCCTATGTGAAAACAAAATTTATGTGGCCCATAATAAGGATGCACGATAGAAACATTATGAATAGGGAAAGTGAAAATCATTACGGCATACTGTAGCGACCGTTTCATTAATATACTGTTTATTCCGTATTTCTATATATTTTTTTTTCTATATACTATTTTCGTTTTCACGTATATACTATTTTACGGCCTCTAAAAAGTGGATTTTTATATACTGTTTGTGTTTTCTATATATTGTTTTCGTTTTTTCACATATATAGTGTTTATAAAAAAAATAGATTTTTATATACTGCTTGTTTTCAGTTTATATAATTTTTATCAGCTTTATATACCGTCGCTACAAGGACCCTACGGTATCCGTCGCGCAGTTTCAGCTCCCAAATGAATATTAGTAAAAACATTACATCTTTAGATATATTTATGCAATGCAAGTATGAGGTAAATGGCTCTCTGCACCCGTAATGCGTCATGTGTAGCGAGTCAGAACAAACTCGGTCGACACCCATTTAAAACATTCTGAAGACGATTACAAAATTCAGACTATTTTTAAACCATTCAATTTTCATAATTTTGTATGATTGGGAAACTAAAAATTCCGTTTTCTTTTTGGCCATTAAGATTCAAAATTGTAATATTTAACATTGAATGCATTTGACCGAACAGGAATGAAATCACCAATAAAATGTAATTCAGGTGCAAAATGCAGCATGAGCAGGACACATGGCGATTCAATTCAACCAAAAGCTTAAATAAAAAAAAGTTCAACCAAAAGCAACCCAGAATTAAACACAGAAAAATCCAAGCCAAATCTCTTTACTTAATGCCTAATTAATTCTAAATATTCACTAACAAGCCCATTAATTTTCTTCTTTGTGTTCTCACTTTTTCCTCTTATAATCTCCATCTTCTCACCAAATATTCTATTTTCCATTTATGTGAACTTGTAATTTTCAAGAAAAAAATCTCTAACTTTTTTGCTCTTTCTCCCATATTTCATTATATACCAACATAAATTTCTCTTCCATCTCTAACTATGCCCTGCATTCAAGAATCAAGCACTGAACCATCCCTAATTACACTCCCCAAGGATTCAAATCCAAATTGCTTAAATATTGCTCTAAATTGAAAAGATATGGAGATATTGGCTTTGGTTGTTGATACGATATTTCGGCCGTTGAAGGATTTCTTTGCACGAACCTTTGGATATTGGATATCAAGCGAGGAATACATATGGATGGTCGAAGATGAGTTTAAAGGCGAGGGGAGGTGAAGGGATGACGCGCACACTTGCATGCATTTGTTATAATCTCTTTACAACTCCATCCTTCTCTTCTTCTCTCTCTCTAGCTTTCCTTCATGGCTTCAACCTTCTCTGTGCCTTCACTGGTTTGTTCTTATACAATATAACAAGATCTACACAATATATACGAAATTTATATGTCATCACTTAGCTAACTTTATGAAAATATGAATTTACTATATAGATAATGGAGGAGGAAGGAAGGTTTGAGGCGGAGGTGGCCGAAGTGCAAGGATGGTGGAACAGTGAGAGATTCAGGCTGACGAAACGGCCTTACAGTGCTCGTGATGTGGTCACGTTGCGTGGGACCCTCCGTCAGAGTTACGCCTCCAACGAGCTTTCCAAGAAGCTTTGGAGGACTCTCAAGAGCCATCAGGCCAATGGCACTGCCTCTAGCACTTTCGGCGCCCTTGATCCTGTTCAGGTTTGTAAATGTTTGTTTTGTTACATATAAACGATTCATGTTATAATACATAATTATTGAATAATCATCGGTGACTAATAGTATTTTATATAAATGAATTGAGAAGACACTTTAGTCTGAATTTCATTTTTAAGTGCCAGCGAAATTCGAACTCATAACCATATGATTTATCGTGATAATTCTTCAAAATAATTATATATTAATTTTTGGCTAATTATACATGCAGGTAGCCATGATGGCCAAGCATTTGGACTCGATATATGTGTCGGGCTGGCAATGCTGATCAACCCACACCTCAACCAACGAGCCGGGGCCTGACTTAGCCAACTACCCATACGACACGGTTCCAAACAAAGTCGAGCATCTCTTCTTTGCGCAACAGTATCATGATAGGAAACAACGCGGCGTGCATGAGCTTGGCTCGTGAAGAACGGGCTAGAACACCATACATTGATTATCTGAAGCCGATTATTGCAGATGGTGATACTGGGTTTGATGGTGCAACTGCGACGGTTAAGTTGTGCAAGTTGTTTATCGAACGTGGTGCTGCTGGTGTGCATATTGAGGATTAGTCATCCGTCACGAAGAAATGCGGTCATATGGCCGGAAAGGTTAGCTCAAATATATGATAATTAAGTACAAGAAAATGTTAATCAATCAATTACTAAAAAATACTTTTATTTGCAAAAAATCACAATCTCTTTGTGTAGGTGCTGGTGGCAGTCAGTGAGCACATAAACCGTCTCGTGGCTGCTCGTTTACAGTTCGACATAATGGGAGTTGAAACTGTTTTGGTAGCCCGAACAGATGCGGTTGGAGCTACTTTAATCCAAACCAACGTAGACTCACGAGACCACCAATTCATCCTCGGTGCGACAAATCCATCGCTAAAAGGGAAGGCTTTAGCGACGGTTTTGGCTGAGGCCATGGCCATTGGAAAGATTGGTGCAGAGTTACAGGTGATTGAGGACCGTTGGACTGTGGATGCGGGTTTGATGACTTTTTCGGAATGCGTGGTGGCGGCGATTAAGAGGATGAATGTTGGAGAGCATGAGAAGCAGAGAAGGCTTAGTGAGTGGGCCAATTGCTCAAACTTTGATAAGTGTATTTCCAATGAACAAGTAAGAAATTAATCTAAATTTTTATTAATTAATTGAGGTTTTCAAATGTAAATGGTTGTATTTATATTGATTATATTATAATTCAAAATAACATACTTAATACAATTTTTCAGGTCTAATCAATAACCTAAATTGACTAAATTAAAATTTAATATTTGTATAATCACTCATATGTAACCATTAGTTCTAACCTAACTAAATCATTTACTAGTTCCAAATTGACGAACTTTTTAAATAATACAGGCAAGGGAAATAGCAGCGACTAGGCGTAACGAACCTATTTTGGGATTGGGACTTACCCCGTACTCGTGAGGGTTTCTATCGTTTCCAAGGCTCAGTAGCGGCAGCCGTCCATTTGCATCCCACGCGGACTTAATCTGGATGGAAACATCAAGCCCAAATCTATTAGAATGTACCGAGTTCTCAACCGGCATAAAATCCACCAACCCAGAAACAATGTTAGCTTACAACTTGTCACCATCGTTCAATTGGGACGCTTCCGGCATGACGGATGTCGACATGATGGCGTTCATTCCAAAAATCACGAAATTAGGGTTTTGCTGGCAGTTCATTACTCTTGCGGGATTTCATTGATGCTCTTGTGGTGGAAACTTTCGCGAGAGATTTTGCCAAGAGTGGGATGTTGGCTTATGTTGAGAGGATTCAGAGAGAGGAGAGGAGTAACGAAGTCGATACTTTGGCTCATCAGAAATGGTCTGGTGCGAATTATTATGATTGGGTTTTGAAGACCGTTCAAGGTGGCATTTCTTCTACTGCCGCCATGGGTAAATGTAACATATTTAGAAAAAAAAAAGAGATTCAAGATATTCTGTAAATTAGGTTGGTGAGATGAAGGTTTTGGCGTTGCTATGTTTTCAGGTGTAACAGAGGAGCAGTTTAAGGAAACATGGATCAGGTCTGGAGCAGAGGGGATGAGTGACGGTGCGAGTCTTGTCGTTGCCGATTCAAGGATGTGAGATAAAATTTGAAGAAATTAATGCAATTGGTGCAAAGTTTTACCTAAGTATATCTGGTTTTGTAATAATTTTCCAATTTGGGGGAAATTGGGGTAAGCTGTTTTTTAATGTTAAGCCTCTTATTGTGGGCATTGATGGATGTATAGAGGGAGAGTTGTCTCTCTTTTTATGCAAATTGTCTTGTTATTTAAGCAATTGAGTAATCAATGTTTTGAATTTCAAGAACTTGAGCAATTTCTACTGTTTTGTTGCATTTGTTGTTATTTGAATTGGAAAAACAACTGAATCAATCATAGGATTGGAACATTATAATTTATCATTTTCTCACGTTGAGATGTTTTTTTCCTGTTCTTATTTTAATGGGAGTAATCTTCTTTCCTTGGGTTTTAGCCTAATCTGTGGATGCATAAAAAATCTTCTGTTCTGCTAGATTAAAAAAAAAAACTTAGAAATAGTTCATAGCTAGTCTGCATATACTTATTTTTTTCTTGAATTGTTTCTATCAGTCATAAAAATAATAAGGAAAAGTGTATGATTGCCTCTGCATGTGAGGTCAGGATTGGGGAAATTTGCACATTTACACAACCGTTTAAAATGATCATGATTGAGAAAGAAATAGTGCAAATTGAAAATAAAAAGTGATATTAAAATGAAAATACAAATTCTTTATAGGGTATTTGTCATGTAACATATTCCCTTCAACTGTTTGATATGAAGGCGTCACGTTCTGCAGAGTTGACATTTTTTTCTTTTTTTCTCGAGTAACATGCCCGTAGGCTCTGCAGAGTTGACATTATTAGACAACTATGGTCTATTTTAGTATTTTATTATACATAAAATAATCAAAACCTAAACACACTTTAAAAAACTATGCAATACCTCATACACACTAGTATAAATAGACTAAATACCCATAAATCGTTAACGTAAATTACTCAAAAATCAAAGTAGAGTGATTAAAACAAAAGAAAAAAATACATCTAAAATCATGTTCTTTATTAGAGTATTTTTGTTTATCATTACAACTCTATGTGCGACATCTCTGGCATATCCCATTACCAAGAAAGGTTGCGCTAACAAATGCGGAGACCTCACAATTCCATACCCGTTTGGTATAGAAGAAGGTTGTTATCGTGAAGGGTTCAATATTACTTGCGACAAATCCCACAATCCTCCTCAAGCCCTCGCTACAGGAATTTTTCCGATTATCAATATATCTATTGAGACAGGTGAAATGAAGGTGTACAAGTTAGTTGCATGGCGCTGTTTTAGCAGCGATAATGTTTCAATTGATCACTATGCCACGTCAATCCTGGATGATCTATACTTGTTCTCATTCACGAAGAATAAGTTTACGGCTATTGGGCGCTACAATTTTGCTTATATTTATGGGGGAAATGGAAACAATTCATACGCGACTGGCTGTATGTCATACTGCAGCACTATAGGTGAAAATTCACAATTAACTTTCTTCTTCTTTTTGATAAACAAAAAAACACTTCTTTTTTTAACCACAAAAGTTAACACACTGTCCTGGACTAAAAATGTATCTGATGATGTTTTGTCTACATAACAGAAAGTGCGAAAAATGGATCATGCGTGGGAGCAGGATGTTGCCAAGCCCCCGTGCCACAAGGGCTCGACTACTATACCTTTTCGTGGGGTTCCAACGGAAATAAATATTATGATGAGAATCCGTGTGTCTATGCAATTATAGTAGATCAAGAATGGTTCAACTTTAGCACAACTGATCTGATAGGAACCAATTTCCTTGATAAGACAGTGGATAATAGGGTTCCAGTTGTGTTTGATTGGGCCATTCGCAATGGTACGTGTTTGCCGGCTCCAAGCAAGCTGCCTGATGCATGTCTTAGCGATAAAAGCTATTGTTATAATGCGACTAATGGAAAGGGATATCTTTGTAACTGCTCAGAAGGATACAAGGGCAATCCCTACTTAGAAAATGGATGCGAAGGTAATTTTAATTGTTTGGTGGACCAAATTGTAAAATGTTATGCAGAATAGACTGAAGTTTTATTTATTATGACCAAGTCGCCAATTTAGTAACATATATTTCATTCAATATTTTTATGGATAAATAAATTATAGGAGAGTGGTATCTCATTCTTTGGATAATTTATTAAGTCTGTCTACTTGAGGTGAAAAAACAACATATTAAATCTAAAAAAGTATACTTCGTTTGTAAATTGTCTGACTTGCTCTCTGAACTTGAACCAGTTATAAAATCATGCAAAGACATCAAATTTAATTTTGTTAGGATTCTTTATCCCAATTTCATTAACTAATTTTAAAGTTAGTACAGATTGTTTGATTGGATCGTTCTTTCATGTGCTCTAGACATAGATGAGTGCAAGCATCCAGAAAAATACATTTGCTATGGGAGGTGCAGCAACACACCGGGAAGCTACATGTGCGAATGTGAAGAAGGCAAGCAAGGGGATCCAAAGGTTACAAAGTGTTCTGACATACTCCCTGCTCGAGCACAGTTGGCCGTTGGTAATTCATCATATTTTATATGTACTATTTTACAAAAATTATATTAGTTTTATACTATTTTATTAGTTTTATCTCATTGAAAAACTTTGCGTCTAATAGTTAATTATCTTAATTGAACTATAAGATATTAAAATAAAAAAAATAAAAAATATAAAGACATATAATGAATAATCTCCATAATTTTCGACAAACTAGCGGATCTGTATCTCTAACTTAAACACAATCTAGATCTTCGTATCCATCTGATTTAACATTTTTCTTTTGACAACTTTTTGTTAATAAAATCTGATGTTTTTTGTCCGCAGGTATCAGTGGTGCTATTGTAATTATTGCAGCGATTATTTTTGTTATAGTGTTACTTTTACAAAAGAAGAAGTATGAGGTGGAAAGAGAAATGAATTACTGGAAGAATGGCGGGGAAGAGTTACAAAAGTTGATAGCAACAAGAATTCAAACAATTCAAGTATTTAAAGAAAAGGAAATTGAAAAATTCACAAACAATTTCGATGATAATCGGATCATTGGATGTGGCGGCCGGGGTAATGTTTATAGAGGGACCTTGGAGGATGGAACTGAAGTTGCGATAAAAAGATCGAAAGTATTCGATGATGACCAGAAGGAAGAGTTTGCAAATGAGATAGTAACCTTATCCCAAATCAATCATAGGCATGTAGTTAGATTGTTAGGTTGTTGCTTGGAGGTTAAGATACCGATGTTAGCCTATGAGTACATATCAAATGGTACTCTCTTTCACTTTCTTCATCGTAGGAACCGTAAATCTTTTATTCCTCTAGGTATGCGTATGCAAATTGCAAAAGAGTCTGCAGAGGCTCTTTCGACATTACATTATTCAATGAATTGCCGTATTCTTCATGGAGACATCAAGTCTCTTAACATACTCTTAGACGATGAATTTAGGGTAAAGGTATCTGATTTTGGAGCATCAAGTCTAGTCCCATTAGAAGGGAACCAATTTGTTGAGTTTGTCCAAGGGACTGTCGGATATCTAGACCCTGAATGCTTCCAAACCCATGAATTAACAGAAAAAAGTGATGTGTACAGTTTTGGAGTTGTTATATTAGAGCTTATAACAAGGAAGAGGGCAATCTATACTGACGAAAATGGTGAGAAGAAAAATTTGGCAAAATCTTTTGCTACCGTGATGAATGAAAATAGACTTGTGTCCATTCTAGACAATGACATTGTCGATGAGAAGACAATAAACATGCTCGGTGAAGTTGCTGAGCTGGCACTCAAGTGCCTCAACCTTAAAGGAGAAGATAGACCTACAATGAAAGAAGTAGCAGAGAGCTTACAATCGTTTATAAAATTTAATCATGATCTAATGATATTTGAATTTATGGATTGTATCGATGCTAAGGTAGACTCGCATAATGAAGGAACATCCGTGGTTACAACAGCCTCTGCTGCATTCATGTCTACACAAAACAGATCAACTTTACAAATTGAGACAGGCCGCTAAGGATTCTCTCGATCGAGGACTATAACATTTCTATTATATATTGTATTTTTATGTTTATTGTGTGCTCTGTATGAATATAAGTTTTGTGTAATTATGATTGAATGTACTTATCATCAATGATCAATGAACCTATCTCTTGTGAGTATGCAATGTTGAATGCTTTGAAATTTGAAAAGGGAGCGGATCATGCGCGGCGCAACCGCTTGGGGGAAATGTTCCGCCCAAGCATCTCTTTAGCCCTTGGATCAAAATCATGATAATGATTGACTGGCTTTTTTTTTCTTTGAATGCGAGCTTGAGGAATGATTGATTGACTTTAAATGGCCCGTTAACTTTGTCTGTTAGGCATGTGAACTCCATTTCGTCTCTTAGGGCGTGTTTGCTAGCACAGTTTGCAAATTGACAGTAAACTAAGAAATGAACGTCGGTAAGCTATGCGTGCAGGAAGCTACATGAAGCTATATGGAATTCTTCAAAGAATACAGCGAAGATAACTTCTTACCTATGAGTGACACGTGTCCATCATTCTGATTTTTTATGGCAGCCTGATGTACATATATATGAAATGAGTCATTTTTAAATAGAGATATTATCCAATACATATGTTGTGACATGATGAGCTATTCTACTGATTTGTTGTGGCACACTTTCCTCTTAATAAATATCCTTAACTTTAAATGTTATTAACATCTATGCCGTCGAGTATTATTTTCATGCAAAACACATTAAAATCGGAATGGCAGTTTTGTTATTTTCATGAACAATGAGGATATTTGTTTTGCAATTCATCCATTCAACGTTATGCAATTTTTCACATGACCCCATCATTTTCTATGGAAAAATTGATATGCATATATATGAAGCAAGTCCTTTTCAAATGAAAATTAGACCAATACATCGAGTATTATTTTCATGCAAAACACATTAAAATCCAAATGGCATTTTTGTTATTTTCATGAACAATGAGGGTATTTGTTTTGCAATTCATTCATCACACGTTATGCATTTTTTCACATGACCTCATAGTTGATTTTCTATGACAAATTTGATATGCATATATATGGAGCAAGTGTTTTTCAAATAAAAATTAACCCAATACATAATTAGTCATATCAAGAATACCAAAATTTGCTTCATGTATATTATTTTAGTTCTAACAATATGTTAAACTAAGATATCAAGAAAAAATATAAATAAAATAAAGAGACATATTCAATTTATAAATTGGTCCATTAATATCCAAATAGAAAATCAAATTCATTTAATCTGATGTGCCACACATGAAATTTACAAGTCTAAAAGCGTAAGATATGTGACATTAAATTGAATGGTTCAAAACTTTCAAGTTGAAAAATCAATCTTTACTTTTTTTTTTTTTTTTTTGAAGCATCAGCTGGCAAATTATTAGTTGAGATATCATTAAATAAGTTAAAATTCAAAGTACAAATTCATTACAAGATATTCCTGAGGAGATCCAGCAAATAAAAGAGAGTAAAGATACATAAAATTACGATCTATTACATTGAATCTAACAAAGTTAAAAAAAAGAAACACACACAAAGGGTAAATCCAATCCATCCTAGCTTGTTGAGATCTTGAAAGTGAAAGCGTCTTCAGTTTCGTTATGTTTCAGAGTTTGCTGACTCTAGTATCTACCAAGGTACTGTCGGATAAGAGGGGACCAGTTTAGTTCCATTAGAGGGGAACCAGTTTGTTGAGTTTGTCCGAGGTACTGTCGGATATCTAGATCCTGAATATTTCCAAACTCGTGAATTGACGGAGAAAAGTGATGTATGGAGTTGTTATAATAGAGCTTATAACACGGAAACATGCAATATATATTGACGAAAATGGTGGACGGAAAAGTTTGACAACAACGTTTGTTACTACAATGAATGAAACTCGATTGGAATCCATTCTAGACAAAGATATTGTCGACGAAAGGATGATAGGTGTCCTTCGTGAAGTTGCTAAGCTGGCACTAAAGTGCCTCAACCTTAGAGGAGAAGATAGACCGATAATGAAAGAAGTTGCAGAGACCTTATAAGCCATGATAAAATCTAATCATGATCTAATGGCTTTTAAATTTATGGATCTTATCGAGATTAAGATAGACTTACATCATGAAGGAACTCCGTTGTTACAACAGACTCTGCTGCATTCCTGTCTACACAAAACAAATCAACTTTACAAATTAAGATAGGCCGCTAAGGGATTCTCTCGATTGATCATGCTTGAAGCTGCCGACTATAATATTTCTATTATATATTGATTTATATGTTTTTTGTGTGCTTTGTATGAATATAAGCTTAGTGTAATTCTGATAGATTGTATTGTTTAATCAATGATCAACAAACCTATTTGTGAGTATGCCAGAGCCAGATTACGGGCGAGCCAGTAAGCCCATAGGTTAGGGCGCATCCACCTGGGTAGGGGCAACTTATTGGGTTATCTATGTATTAATATATAGATAATTATATAATTTCTTCTCTATATGAATTTGTGTGACTTTTCATCAAATCAGATAGTTTCTTCTCTATATGGTTAAAACCTTCCTATCTGGTTTATGGATTGTATAAATTATTTGGTTTTGGAACTGGTACATGTATATTTGTTGATTTTGTAAACGATTTTGAGATAGGAAGCTGCTAGTGCGCGACGGCAGTTTCAGCGAGAGTGGGCACTATCAGACGCGACCCGTTTCTGATTCTCAGAGTATCAAGGGATCTCTCAGAGTATCAAGGAAGATCCCGTGCCTAAAAAACAAGTCCCTTACTAGACACCTGATTTTCAAAGTCCCCTGTTTGATATTTGATTTTCCTTCAGTGAATGTTCAAGACTAGACCTAGTTTGCATATAAATTTTTTCCTCTTGAAGGAAGAAAGAAAAAAGTCTTGGCCCTGCGTGTGTGTGTGTGCGAGGTAAGTTGGGGAAAGTGGCATACTAAAAGAGATAATATAAAGATTAAGAGAAAAAAAATACAAAATTAAAAAGGTTGTTAAATCAAACTACAAACATACTACAAACATTTGGAAGTTTTTTCGTGTAAAGACTAAAGAGAAATTAATATAAAATGCTCCCTTGAAAATTTTCCTTAAAATGTTTACATCTTGCAAAGTTGACACTGTAGAGGTATGACCATGACCTTATTAGATTGTTTGGACGTGCGAAATTTTCTAGAATAGGATTAGAATATTTTCAGGAACTAGAATTTATGCATGTGCATACCTATGAGGAATTTTTAAATATTATAATTTATTTTGATGTTCAATCCAAATACTTTATTAAATATCTTATATAATTATATTTGTCAGAACTTTTAATTTATGATTTCTTGCTACGCAAATACTTTATTTAATCAAGTTATGTGCCATTTATAAGATTGAATAAACCCTTAAATTTTGGGAAAATAGAAAATAACAAGTGCTTCCCAGCGCTTGTCTTTCTCCAAACCGGCCGCTGAATTGGAAATTCCAAACTCTGAGCGCGAGGAAAACAAGAGTTTGTACATGGCCGGCAGAGAAGGCAATCCCTGATTTTGCAGTCTTTATTCGGCCTCTTTCCTCTCACACTCAAGTTGCCCCTTGAATATTGAAGAAAAAGGGAGACACTTGATGACCAAGTTCAGTTCTCTATTCTTTTTTGCTGATTGTGCATGATCCTCCCTTGCTAGCCAGGTATCTCTTCTCCTTAATTCGCAATTAAGGCTGACAGGGACTGATAAGACCCTATTAGGACTAATTATTGTCGACCACAGCTTAATTACAGTTAATTCAGGGCTTATTAGAGATCATTTATCTAATTTAGGTTAATTATGGACTTTGATGTCTGTAAATTAGGTTAGTGTGGTTAATTAGAGATAACCACACTAATAACCTCAAGCTGATTGATAGAGCTCACCAGTTAGTCATGGAGGGTTATTTATAACTTACAACTGATGCCGTTTAAATTATCACCATCTCTCATTTCCACTTTGCCTTTGCATAAAATCATATTAAAGCAATTTTAAATATTTTGAAATAAATTTTAATAAAACAGGAGCAAAAGATGGTTATTATTTTCAGCGCACCAAATTATTTCTAGAGATGTGGTGACTGGCATCCATCGGTAAAGCAGCTATATCTTGCCCGCCTTGCTCTCCAGTACCAGGAATTAAATGACTGGTATGAAAACTGTTATTTCTCCTTTGGCTTTCCTTTTCTTCCTTATGAATTCTTGATAAGTTTACACTGGCATAACTCGCTCAGCTCACCAATTTGAATGACATAAATCATTTACATAATATTTAGGCTTAATTTCATATCTCAGTTAATTCATCTGATGGATTAAATCGCATATCTCTTTCTTTCAAACAGGTATGATCTGTGCATCTCGCTCCAAGAGGTGACTGAAGAAGCAGAATCTCTAAGGCTTTCTTTTTCTGGAAAAACAGATAATCAATCATTCAATCTACGTGCTTAATCAGTCCACAGTTGTTGTATTGGCTTATTTATGTATTTTTGTTTCAGTATATTAGTAGTTAACCATGTTTCTTAAATTAAGAAACAATATGTGCTAAAATGATAAAGATAAAAAATGATAAAAGAGTTTGTAAATCATTTAATATCACTCTTTGGTGCATGTAATTTATTTTACCAGTCAGAATTAAGATCCAAGATGAGCTCCTAATGTTACTTTTATATTCATCTATAAATGATTTTATTTCTTAACATTCCAGTTGAAACTTCCAAATCCCAATTGCTGTACGTTGTGCAATAGGTTATTTGAATGGTTCTTACTAAGTGTTGTATTCTTATCTTTTGAAAAATGATATTTGAAGAAACTAGGGCTGAATATTATTTTTTAGATATTATTTCTAAGTACTGATGTGTTTTTGTGCTAATTTTACTATTAGTATATTATTTGGTGTACTGATATATTATTTTGTGTACCAATATATTATTTTCAGTTTAAACATCAATTTCATCACAAATGGCGTATAGCTTAGTTGGTTAAAGTATTTGCATGTACGGCAAGAGCTCATAAGCTCATTTTCCGGCAAAAGCAATATACCACATATTTAGCAAAATCTCTCAACCCAATGGCTGAATTAAAAAAAAAAACATTAATTTCGTCATCAATAAATCATTTTCGTTGTGAATGTATCATTTTTAGTACTAATACATCGCTTTTCTATAAGTACGATATTGATGCCAATATACTATTTTCGTATTAATACACCGTTCCATGTTGCTCAATTATCTTTTATATTTGTGATTAACATAGTTTTGGATAATGTGTGACTTCGATCTGTTCAGAATTTATGCCTAAACATTCTTTTTTGGATGTTGAAAAAAGATTTTTGGTTAATTAGATATAATTTTGAGTACAAATATATGTTTTCAAGTAATAATATACTTTTTGAGCTCTAATATATTATATTTAGTGTTCATATATACCTATAATTACTAATATATACTTCTTTGACACATTTTTTTGTTAATATATCATTTTATGTGTCAATATATCGTTTTCATTTTCATCATAAACAAGTCATCATCGAGACCAAAATACATGTTTGTTGAGAGTATCAATACGTATTTTCCTAAGGGCTCGTTTGGTATCATTTTCGTTTTTCTGTTTTTGTTTTCAAAAAATTTCTTTTTTGTTTTCAAAACCGATAATATTTTTTCCTAGTTATTATTTTATCAAATGGACATTTATAATATTTTCAGTGCCAATATATCAAGTTTTCAACGCCAACATGCCGTTTATAATATCAACATAATATTTTCAGCGTTAATATACCGTTTTAAGTACTAATATATCATTTCTAGTGTTAATGTACCGTTTATAATGTTGATTTATCATTATTGTGTATTAATATTCTATTTTCCGTAATCTTTTTTTAGGGTTAATATATTATTTTTCATGCCAATATATTTAGTATTTAGTGTAATCTACCATTTACAATATCAATATATCATTTTTCGTGTTAATATACTATTTTCGGTAAAAATATATTGCTTTTAGGGTATCAATATACCTTTTTTTTTATTATCAATAGAACACTTTCAATGTCATTTTTAGTATTAAAAAATGTTAATATATCATTTTTAATATCGGCATACATCATTTCTAGTATCAATATAACATTTCAGTGTGAATATAAAGATTTCAGTATTAATAAACCTTTTTTCGGTATCATTATATTATTTTCAGAGGTAACTTTTTTACTGCAATATAAAGTTTCAGGTTCAATATTTTTAATTAGTATCAACTTATGTTTTTTAGTGGATATAAAGTTTTACGGTCAAAATTCATTTTTAATGTGAATATACTATTTATGTCAACTTACCATATTTAGCGCACTACAATATTTCAAGCTCAATATTCTATTTTAATTCTACTATATATATTATTTTTGTGTGGTTTCGGGCATTTATAGGTTTGGCAATGAAAAACAGAAAAAAAGAAACAACTTTTTCTTGTTTTCAAAATCCTGTTTATTTTTTCCAATTTGGACAGAAAAAAAATGGAAACAGAGCCATTTTGCCAAACACATTTAATTTTTTTTTATGGAAAAAAAACAGAAAACAGAAAACGACAACGATACCAAACGAGACCTTAGTATTAAACCTTGATATAGATTTTCAGTGTTGAAAAGAGATTGTAAGGGGATGTAAAAATATGATGAAATGGAGAGGTTAGAACACAAAAGAAATAAGAAAAACAAGGCAGGAGATATTACGTTTTAATTGGGCAATTAATTTATAATTACCAAAAATACCTGCTAGATTGGAGGGCCCAGATTTAATATACCATGATGGCGTTGGGTAGGATAAAAGAACTCACAGTCAATATCAGTACCCTTAAATTTTCCTAACCTTAAACTACATCATATCTAGAACATTTAACAAAATTAACCCCAACCCTTATTTTTCATCTACTTTTGAACCTCCTCAAAATGCCGCATCATCACTTTTATCTCGACTGTCTGATCAATTTTTTTGTCGAATCTTAACCATTCATTTTCTCAAATTTATTGATATTTTATAGTAACTTTTATGTGGTTATTAAAACATAAGCATATGATTGGTTGAATTGGTACTTTGTGTTCCATACCTGATTTAGTGAGAAGCGTTGTGAGTTTGTTTGTGACTATCAAATCATAATCAGATGGTTTCAATGAATCATGGTGCAAAATTATGTTAATTATTAATATCAATAGTTAATCAAGAGTTCACTCACTAAAATATGACTAATTTTTCTTGTCTTCTTTAAAAATTATAATTCTTAATGAAATATTTTATTTTTAATGTTAAAATCATCAAATATAAATTTGTTGGAATTTTCTCTTTATTTTGTTTCGTATTGTTATCGTTTTTATACCTTATACTTTATTTTTCATCTCTCTTTTTTCATTCTCAAGAGACCTATTGTCAATTTTATCTTGGGCGTTAGATCAATTTTTTTTGAAATCTTAGTTTTTCATTTAAATTATTACTACTATATCACATGTACCAATAGTTAATCAAAAGTTTACTCATTAAAATATAAATAATTTTTCTTTTCTTCTTTAAAAAATTATAATTCTCAATGAAATATTTTATTTCTCATGTTAAAATCATCGAGATATAAACATGTTGTAATTTTCTCTTTATTTTGAGTTTCATATTATTATAGTTCCAATTTTTTTTTCTTTCTAAAATATGAGAATATAGACTATATAAATGAAGATATACAAAGATTATATGCTCATTAACTTATACCTTATACCTTATTTTCTATTTTTCTTTGAATATTTTCAAGAAACCTATTGCCAATTTTATCTCGGCCGTTTGATCAATTTTTTTTTGTTGAAATGTTAGCTTTTCATTTAAATTATTACCACAATATTACATAAAAACATATTGTTATGATTCTAATTACATAAAATATGTTAATATAGATTAAATAAATGGACATGTAATAAAATGATAAACTCATTTACTCTTATCATATTCTTTTAGTCCTCTTTGAAAATTCTCAAGAGAACTATTATCAATATTCTCTCCGTCGTCGAATCAATAGATTTATCAAATCTTAGCTTTTAATTTAAATTATTATCATAATATCGCATGATTAGTTAGCTTAATGTTCAGTGTTATATCTTCGCTATGTGAGATTTATCATCTCAAACATAATTTTAGAATATTGAAAACTATTATAGTACTTAATGTATTATGAGTTTCATAATAACATATGCGCAATTCATACCATTTTAACATCTAAAAAAAAACAAAGGTGATAAATTTTTGAAGAAAATGAGTAATATTACATTTTACTATATAGTATACATATTTTTTTTCCATATATATAATATTAAATATAATAATAATATTTTTTTAAGTTAATCATCTATAATTTAATCTTATGTAGTTTCAACTAAAATCTTCAAAATAAATTATCTTGCATTTTATTTTTTTCGATCTCATTCATCTAAACTCGATTAATACTTAATTTATTTTTTAATATAATATGTCAAGACATAATGACATAAAAAAATCAAAGACAAAAATTTTGAATTATCATGTATTATTTATGTAATACGAATTCACAAAATTAAATTTTGAATTTTCATAATTATAAGTTATACATTATTAAATTAAAATAACTATTAAAATTTAAATATTCGTGGCGTCGCCAAAATTATTCCTAATGCAATTAAGTCTTGATTGAAGACTACCAATAACTTTCAATTGCTCTAAGCACGTGGAAAAACCTACAAGTCAGTAGTCAATCTTGTCTTTTCAAAGCATGCTCCTTGAAAGTCAATAGTCTCAAGCACGTGAGAAAAACCTAACTAGCTTTATTCTATCCTTCTATTATACATAAACTATACGCCACTCACTCACGTATAAGAATAAATAGCCATGAATCATTTATCCAATTTCACAAAAATCTACAATAGGGAGTTCCACAAAATAACAAAATAAATACATATGCAAGCATGTACTTCTCCATGAGAAACAATGTGCTCTTGCTTGTGATTACAATTCTTTGTGCAACATCTTCTGCCTCTCGGACATCCAAAAATGGTTGCCCTGATAAATGTGGAAACCTTACAATTCCATACCCTTTCGGCACAAAAGAAGGTTGTTATCGTGATGGATTTGATATCACTTGTAATGAAACCTATAACCCGCCTCGAGCTTTCATAAGTGACGGAAACCTTCAAATTATCAACATATCTCTTCAGACTGGAGAATTGAATGCATATCAGCGCGTGTCTTATCGTTGCTTTCGTGACACAAATAATACTTTTGAAAATAGTACTCGGGGAACTAATATGACGGGTTCAGTATACTTCTTCTCGTCTAAGAGGAACAAGTTTACTACAATTGGTTGCTATAACTTGGCTTATATCATTGGGGAGGGCGATTCTTCATATGCATCTGGTTGTTTCTCGTACTGCGAAAACACATGTATGATTTCCCAATTAATAAACATATTAAGTTTTAAATAACTAGTATCAAGATGGTAGTACATATCATCAATGTCGAAAACATGAAAAGAAAAATACTGACGAGTACCAAGTCATAGTTTTTCTAATAGTTTCTGACCCAGTAATTTCATCAACACAACAGATAGCGCGAAAAATGGATCTTGCGAGGGCATAGGATGTTGCCAAACTGCCATACCTCATGAACTCAATTTCTATAAGGTTTCATGGGGTACCAGGTCAAATAAGTATTATGAACATAACCCATGTACTTATGCAGTATTGGTACAACACGATTTGTACAACTTCAGCACAACCGATCTCGAAGGAACCAATTTCCTAAACAGAACAGTTGATAAGAGAGTCCCGGTTATGTTCGACTGGGCAATTCGCAATGACACATGTCAGTCGGGTTCAAGAACGTCTGATTATGCATGTCTTAGCGATAATAGCTATTGTTATAACACTGATAATGGAAAGGGATATCTTTGTAGTTGTTCAGAAGGATATGCGGGCAATCCATACCTCATCGATGGTTGTGAAGGTAACTCTCTTTTATGAATTTAAATGTTTGGTTCAATTTGTAAACCTGAGTCCACTAGGGTTAAATAAGGGATGAAAAGGTAACTTCTTTCTTAACTCGGTCCATTTGGTCTTGAAAAACAATTGGGTTAATTCGGGTTAAATAATGTATAGAAGGTTAGAGTTAATATCATTCCTTTTTTTTAGTAGTAATATCATTTCAGCGAAAGAATTAAGCCAACATGTTGACCAGGTCATTTGGGAATAATCATAAATTAATTATCAAGTCAGTCAATCCAGCAAATGAATTGGGCCTACATGTTGGCTCCAAATACTAATTTTGTCCAATAAAATTATAAGTAAACACTAATATGACTTCGAAATGGTTTGATCAGCTTTAAAATTGAACATTAAAATCATAAAAAATGGAACATCAAAATTCTGCTAGGTTTGATTGCATTAACCGTTGATATTTTTCTTTTCTATTTTCAGACATTGATGAGTGTAAGGATGGAGACAAATATCCTTGTCACGGAAAGTGTACCAACATACCTGGAAATTACACATGCAAATGCCCTACAGGCAAGCGAGGTGACGCGAAAACTGGAAACTGTTCTGATAAATTTCCGATCTTTGCACAAGTGGTTGTAGGTAAGCCTTTTCATTTTCTATAAATCTCCACAACCTTAGAGTAGCTCGATTATTAAAAATCCTTTAAAATCATCTTTCAATCATCATCTTTTAGTAAGAATTTTTGAATTGTGAATGTAGGTATAAGTGGTGCTATTGTAATTATTACGGCGATCATTTTCGTTATAATTATAACTTTTCAAAAAAGGAAGTACGAGACGGAAAGACAAGAGAATTATCGGAGGAATGGAGGGGCAGAGTTACAAAATTTGATAGCATCCAAAGTACAAACAATTCAAGTTTTTAAGGAAAATGAACTCGAAAAATTTACAAACAATTTCTCTGTAGATCGGATCATTGGAAGTGGGGGACGGGGTGATGTTTATTTAGGGACTTTGGAGGATAGGAGTGAAGTTGCAATAAAGAAGTCCAAAATAATTGATGATAACCAAAAGGAAGAGTTTGTGAATGAGATAATAACTCTTTCCCAAATCAATCATAGACATGTAGTGAGACTATTAGGCTGTTGTTTGGAGGTCAAAACACCGATGTTAGTCTATGAGTACATACCGAATGGTACTCTCTTTAGTTTTCTTCACGGTAAGAACCGTAGATCTATTTCATTAGGTATGCGCATGAAAATTGCAAAAGAGACTATAGAAGCTCTTTCGACTATGCATTATTCAATGAATTGTCGTATCCTTCACGGAGACATTAAGTCTCTTAACATACTCTTAGATAATGAATTTAGAGTGAAAGTGTCTGACTTTGGAGGCTCGAGTCTAGTTCCATTGGAGGGGGATCAATTCGTTGAATTTATTCAAGGGACTGCTGGATATCTGGATCCTGAGTGTCTTTACACTCGAGAATTGACTGAAAAAAGTGACGTATATAGTTTTGGAGTTGTTTTACTAGAGCTTATAACGAGGAAACCAGCAATATATTCCGATGGAAGTGGTGAGAAGAAAAGTTTGGTGCAATGTTTTGTTCCTGCGATGAAAGAAAATAGACTCGAGTCCATCCTAGACAATGACATTGTCAACGAGATTACAATAGGCGTGCTCCGTGGAGTTGCTGAGCTAGCACTTAAATGTCTCAACTTCAAGGGAGAAGATAGACCGAAAGCGGATGATTTGGCTGAGAGTTTACAGGCGTTGATAAAATCTAATCATGATCTAATGGTATTTGAATTTATGGATCGTATGGAGTCTAAGGCAGACTTGTATCATGAAGGAACATCTTATGTTACAACAGACTCTGCTGCATTTCTGTCTACACAAAACAGATCAACTTTACACATTGAGGAAGGCCGATAAGGGATTCTCTAGATCGATCATGCTCAAATCTCTTGACTATAATGGTTCTATTATTAAATTTATATGTTTTTGTGTGCTTTGTATGAATATAAGTTTGGTGTAATTATTCTTTTTTTTTTCGAGGAATACATAGGGAGAACTCTTAGCGTCTCTCAAGTTTGGGACAATTGATTGAATGTATTTATCATCAATAATCAAAGAATCTTAAATGTGAGTATGCAATGTTGGGTGTTTTGAAATTTGAAAATTAGAAGTTTGGACTAGAGTGAAACTCAAGCAAAACGATATATCTAAACTATTCTTAATTAGAGGTCTCTCCAGATACAACACAAGTTTTTAAAAGAATGGAAAATTTTGAAGAACAACCCCTGAAAAATGTCAATTCCTAAAGAATCTCAAAGATAAAATTCAAAAAATTGCATTTTTGTATAATTTTGATATATCAAAAAACAATCTCGACATAAGAACATAACAAATCACAAAATTTGTAAATATCATTTATATGTTTATATTTTATGTATGCACTATTAAATACACACAAATCTTTTTTTATTTAATGCAACGTCTTCCTTTTTCTCTACGGGGTACTGTAGTGACCGTTTCATGACCCTAAACAAGCAGTATATAAAATGGATTTTTATATATCGCTTGTTTTCAGTTTATATAATTTTTATCTATTTTATATACAGTCGCTACAAGATCCCTATACAGGATCGGCTTTGTAGTGATGCGAATCTGATCCACGTCAAGGGCCTCCTATATTTTAGGACCTCACAATTTTATACTTATACTTTCTTTTGTATATAATAATTCAAATTAATTAATTAAAGCCCACAAATCCCACTCTCTACCTTATTATCCACGCCACTTCCTCTCCCTGCGGCCCACTAGGAGAGGCAATAACTTTGCTGCTGGATCCTTTATTTTCAAATTGCACAAGTTACTATCCCTCTAATTATATGTAGACTTGGTCCATACCTCTCAAATGAATAAGGGCAAAAAACCCACACATTGTGCAATATAAGAGTCTACACCAAATTTTTTTAAGGATGGTATGACAAGATTAGCCTTTCTATTGGTATATTTGGTGCACAAAACAAAACAAAAAAGAAATGAAAAGGAAAGAAACTAAAAATTCATACTGTAACGTGTAATGGGCCATGACCTGAACCTTGCTTTCTTTTTATCTCATCGAATTTCTAATAACTTCAATTAAGAAAACAAAATATTTTTTTCATAATTTATTATGAACATCATAGCAAATTTGTAATAAAAAAAAAATTTGAATTTATTTTATATAATTTATTTTTTGATTAAAAAAATAGAACCATATTTATATTGTTTTTCTAGATAATATATTTATATTGTTCATGACCATCAAAAACAAAGAACCGGCCATGTCGTCAAGGGCCTCCGAAACCACAGGACCGGCCTTATCGCTACAGTATTCGTCGCACAGTACCAGCTCCCAAATGAATATTAGTAAAAACATTACATCTTTAGATATATTTATGCGATGCAAGTATGAGATAAATGGCTCTCTGCATCCTGCACCCGCAATGCATCATGTGTTGCGAGTTAGAACAAACTCGGTCGACACCCATTTAAAACATTCTGAAGACGATTACAAAATTCAGACTATTTTTAAACCATGTAATTTTCATAATTTTGTATAATTGGGAAACTAAAAATTCCGTTTTCTTTATGGCCAATAAGATTCAAATTGTAATATTTAACATTGAATGCATTTGACCAAACAGGAATGAAATCACCAATAAAATGTAATTCAGGTGCAAAATGCAGCATGAGCAGGACACATGGCGATTCAGTTCAACCAAAAGCTTAAATAAAAAAACGTTCAACCAAAAGCAACCCAGCATTAAACACACAAAAATCCAAGCCAAATCTCTTTTACTTAATGCCTAATTAATTCTAAATATTCACTAACAAGATAAAGTTAAAGCCCATTAATTTTGTACTTTGCGTTCTCACTTTTTCCTCTTATAATCTCCATCTTCTCACCAAATATTCTATTTTCCATTTATGTGAACTTGTAATTTTCTAGAAAAAAAATCTCTAACTCTTTTGCTCTCTCCCAAATTTCATTATATACCAACATAAATTTTTCTTCCATCTCTAACTAAGCCCTGCATTCAAGAATCAAGCACTGAACCATCCCTAATTACACTCCCCAAAGAATCAAATCCAAATTGCTTAAATATTGCTCTAAATTGAAAAGATATGGAGGTATTGGCTTTGGTTATTGATATGATATTTCGGCCGTTGAAGGATTTCTTTGCACGAACCTTTGGATATTGGATGTCAAGCGAGGAATACATATGGATGGTCGAAGATGAGTTTAATGAGCTAAAAAGTTGTCAAGAGGATATTCGCAAATCGGTCGAAGCGGCAGAGCTGCGTGGCATGGAGCCTACCAACCAAGTAAGCCTCATAGTGCAATCATTTTTCATATGGAAAATTATACAATGGCTTCTATAGTTTTCTATTTTTTTTCCTTAGTCTACACTCTGCTGATAGGCAATAGGCAAAACTTGGTAGTGTGGAAAGTGAATTTCATTATGTTGGTAAATTATTTTGATAATTTTTGTTTACCACCAAAATAAGTTCTACCAACACAACATATTTTTCATATCAATTCTGACCAAAATATAGGAGGCGGATCTTAATCTCTATTAATATTTGTCACTCTTGTCAATGAAAAAGGGAAAATGCCAGCGATCATGATGTTGACCTAGTACTTAATAAATCTACGAAAGGACCAAAATAAGCACCCAAGTACTTCATGTAAAGTAGATTATTGAATCAGTAAACTTAATTATGCCATCAAACTTAAATTTATTTTAAGACTATTTTGGTCCTTAGTATCATTGATTTATGATAGGTAAAATGGTGGATGGATAGTGTAAATGAACTTGGAGAAGTAGTAGAAGAACTGATGGAGGAGTACCAAGTGCTTCCTATCGACATAATAAATACGTTCCGTCTAAGCAGGCGTTGTCATAAGGCTCTTTCTAATGTTCGCAGCCTCAAAGAGAAGAGCAACTTCCCCAAAATCGCTGACGAACTCATCCAAGTTCGTGTTGAACAGGTAATTTATAGTCATAATGGTAAATAACCCAATAAATTACCAACTTTAATTATAAAATTGTATATCGAATGTCCAATGTGTGAATGTGATTATATTTATGGTATAATCAGGTTCCCAACTCATCATACGTCGTCGGTATGGACAAGCTGCTTGTACAACTTAAAAAATGGCTGGATGACCGTGAAACCGGTCTGATCGGCATCTATGGAATGCCAGGTGTCGGTAAAACCGCTATTTTGAGCAAATTGAACAATGATTTTCTCTCAAAGCACAGAACCATAGGCCTCATAGTCTACATTGAAGTAACCAAAGATTGTGACCTGAGTTCCATTCAAAACATCATAGGCGATAGGCTTGGAATCGTGTGGGACAATAAAACCCTAAAAGAACGAGCAATCATGCTCTATAATGTTCTAAGAAAAACCAATTTTGTTTTAATCTTGGATGATTTATGGGAGAGACTCGATCTCAAGATGATTGGGATCCCAGAGCTGGAAAAGAACTCAAAAAGCAAGGTGATAATAGCTACTCGTATGGAAGATGTGTGTGATCGGATGGATGTTAAGAGAAAGATAAAAATTGAATGTTTATCTTTGGAAGACTCATGGAAATTGTTCAAAGAAAAAGTTGGTGAAGATTTGATTTGTTCCTATTTGGAAGTTCAACAACTCGCAAAAGAGGTCGCATTAAACTGCGGAGGTTTACCGCTTGCGCTTATAACAATTGGTCGTGCAATGGCGAGCAAAAAAACAATTAAAGAGTGGAAACATGCTATAACGGTCTTAAAATACATGCCTTGGCAACTTTCAGGCATGGAGGACGACTTGTTATGTCATCTAAAGGATAGTTACGATAATTTGAGTAATGATAATTTACAAAATTGCTTGTTATATTGTTTATTATTTCCGAAAGGGTTCTCAATTTATAAGGAGATTATAATTGGGTATTATATATGTGAAGGATTTATTGATAATTCTTATATGAAAATGGATGAAATGTACAATAAAGGGCATGACTTATTAGGTGTACTAAAATCCGCCTCTTTGTTAGAGAGAGGAGATGACGATGATCATATTACGATGCATCCTATGGTTCGTGCCATGGCGTTGTGGATTGCTTGCGAATTCGGACGAAATGAAAACAAATGGTTGGTTCGATCAGGATTAGGGTTTAAAGAGACACCTAATATCGAGAAATGGAGTGAGGCGGAGCGGATTTCTGTGATGAAAAATAATATCCATGAGCTTTGCGAGATGCCAAATTGCCTTAATTTGAAAACCTTGATGCTTCAAGCAAATCCTAAATTGGCCAAGATATGTGAGGGATTTTTCCAATTCCTGCCATTGCTTAGGGTTTTGGATTTGTCCCAAACATCAATAAATGAACTTCCTTCCGATATCGGCTTCTTAATAAGTTTGCAATATCTCGATTTATACAATACAAATATACGCTCTTTACCTGAAGAAATCAAATCCTTATGTAATTTAAGGTTTTTATTATTATCGCATATGCCACTTGAGATTATACCATGTGGTGTCTTATCTTCCTTTGTGAAATTAGAAGTGTTATACATGGAAATGAGCTATGGAGACTGGAAAGTGAGTCCCGTTATAAGATCCGGCGTTGATTTGCAAGTATTAGAGGGATTAAAGCAGTTAAAGGCACTTGACATAACAATTCAAACAACAAGTGCCCTAAAAAAGCTCTTAAAGTCTCGCAGGATAGCTGGTTGCATTCGTCATTTGTTAATAAAGAATTGCACCCGACTAGTTACTATGAAAGTACCATCATCTGATTTGTGGAGATACATGGCTGGAGTAGAACGTATTTGGCTTGCAAATTGTGCGAATTTGGAAGAAATAATAATGCAAGGAAATGATATCAATAATCCCCAACAAACTTATCATAACTTCGATAGTGTAATATTTAAGGGCCGGAATAACACATTTTCCAAGGATTCGTCATTTTTACCTAACTTGCAAAGTTTTATACTACAAGGTTTACATAAGGCTAGAATAATATGGAAGAGTGGTAGTGTGAATAATCTCTCATCCTTGAACATTCTCTATTGTGCGGGGATCGAATGGTTAATTGAAGAAAAAGAAGGGGTTGAAATAGAAAATAATACCGGGACAATTAAGAAATTAGCCATATTTCCGAATTTAAAAGAGTTGTATCTACATGGTTTGGTGAATTTTAAGGGATTTAGTGACGTTAAAATTCGGTTGAATTTTCCGATGTTAGAGAGCTTTAAGGTGATAGAGTGCCCAAAATTTAAGAGACTTGAATTTGATGGGGACAGATTGAGGGAGATACATTGCACCGAACAATGGTGGGAAGGACTTGAATGGAATGAAGATGAAGGGGATGAGTTGAGGTCTCATTGTTTGTCACTTCTCAAATATATTTGATTCGATTAGAGTTATTTTTCATTTCTTTAAGATAATTCGATTAGAGTTCTGCAATGTTGAAATTGGTACTTTTAGGGCTTATTATATTTTTCTTTGTATGGTATTTGCTGGAATTAGTGAAATGTAATAATAGGGGCAACAATGTAATAAATCTAATTTATAGATTCATATAGTTTACATATTTATAATTTGGGCTCTTATATCATACCCGATCCTTTTTTAACTTTTAAGCTAGATTTAATCTGAGCCATCCAAATAACAAGGATATTTTGGTCATTTATCCTCTTATATTACACAGATCCGTTCTTATTATCTTTCCCCCAATTCATGCATTTATATATTCTCCATTTCCCATCTATAGAACATCTCCATTTTTTTTTGCTCTTTGCAAACACACATCAATTTCATTAGAGAACAAATCTCACTTCACTCCCTTAAGGCCATTTTCCTTTTTGCTCTCTCGTAAAGAATATTCATAATCTATCATTGAATAAACTATAAGTTTTAATATGGACACTTTTTGTGCTGTCCAAGCAGCACTCTGCCAAAAACGATCCTCTACAATCAATTTTTCTCTTTCGTGCTTATTAGGTACTGGTAAATGGTTCGGCATTGCTATGGAAGCTTTCAGGGCTACTTCTTTCAGGATATTTTCTTTCACATCTTTAGTTGATATCCCACTGTCTATGATAGTAATGTAACTTGACGCTGATTAATAGAACTTTCGCAACATAAATTTTTGTTCTCTATATTATCAAGAAAATTTGTTCTCTATATTATCAAAAATAAAAAAATAAGACAATCAAAAATTTTGTTTACTAAAACTCAGCAAGTAAAAAAGAAAATATATTTTAAATTAATTAAAAATAAAACATAAAATTACTATGATTTACATCACCATTAGAACATTATAAAGTGTCTTCTCACAATTTACACAAAAACCCCCATAAATTTTATTTTATGAAGAAAATAAGGAATAAATATTCATATTAGGACTTTATTCCTTCGTATAATATAAATTCTACGAGTAAAACAAGTCAATTTAGTTACTACTGATCTAGAAACCAAGTATAGCTAGCCTGGTTTTAGCACCAACTGTTTATTTCCAAATATAGCTACTCATTTCAAACTCACAAACTAAGCCACACAAAACCCTAACTACAACCCTCTCTCCATCTCAAACTCCATCTAAAACCTAAACCCCTTATACAAACCACTCCCCTTCGTCAATCTCCTTCGAAACTCCCACAAAACCTACAAAACATCTCATTTCTGCAAACCCTAGAAAGTATTTTGTTTCCTTTAAACACTAAAGCTCCAATGGGAACTTTTTCATGGCCCTTTGTTTTCCTTCTCACAATCTCTCTCCTACTCTTCACTATCAAATCACAAGACGATGGAGATGCGCCTCAAATCCCTGCTGCGGAAAAGTGTGTCGGCGTTTTTTTATCATACACATTTATCGAACGCACGAAAGAATATCCTCACGTGAAAAATGCATCTGCTCAGGCTTACGCCTTCACATCGCAAGCGACAATCCTCAACACGATGAGCACGGAGCTCAAAGCTTGGAAAATGTTCATTGGATTCCAACACCGTGAGATTTTAGTGAATGCTGACGGAGGGGTTTTGATGGACGGATCGAACTTTCCGGCTCGTGTTGGAAACGGAACTTCGATATCTGGATTTCCTCAGTCAGATCTTTTGACTGCGATTGAAACTGCAGGAGATTTGAGTCAAATTCAGGCAACAATTGATTTTAAGGGCACGCTATTCGGAGTTAAACCGCCGGGGACTCCGATGCCTAAGACCATTAAGCTACTCAATGAGGGATTCAAATGCCCGGCACCAACCAAGAAAGGTTTGCACATTTGAATATTAATTTTGTTCATATCGTGACATGCAAAAACACATTTTAAGAAGTTAAACCATATATATCCTTAATTTTGAAAAGAAAAAGAAACGAAATAACTACTATACGTACAAGTTAATTATAAAAATGAGATAACTTCTACTGCAGGAAGCCAAATGTATGTTTGTTGCGTGAAGGACCCGAAATTCAAGGCAAAGGAAACTAACGCAACCAAATTTCTACCGCGCCAAAAGGCGGATCTAACAATCGCATATGACGTTTTACAATCATATGGCAACAACTACTTGGCCCAAGTCACAATTGACAATTGGAGTCCACTAGGCCGACTCGACAACTGGAACTTGACGTGGGAGTGGAAGAGAGGCGAGTTTATATACAGCATGCATGGGGCCTACACATTAAAACGTGACTCATCATCCTGTATTTTTAGCCAGGCTGCAGGTTATTACAAAGATTTTGATTTCGCTCCGGTTATGAGTTGCGAGAAGAAGCCTATTATTGTCGATCTCCCTCCTGAAAGGGTAACATTTTTTTTAATATATAAACTATTCAATTGTTCATCTGACATTCAAAACATGGATAATATACTTATCTCAGTTATCTGACCTACGTATCAATTAATAATAGGAGAAGGATAAGGATATAGGGAATATACCATTTTGTTGCAAGAATGGTACATTACTGCCTCAAATGATGGATCCAAGCCAATCTAAAGCCATATTTCAACTCCAAGTCTACAAAATGCCCCCTGATCTAAACAGAACCATAGTCTACCCACCACAAAATTGGAAGATTCAAGGGGAGCTAAACCCTAATTACAAGTGTGGGTCCCCCATTAGGGTTGGCCCGATGGAGTTCCCCGACCCAAGCGGACTCATGTCAGAGACCGCAGCAGTCATGAGCTGGCAAATCGCGTGTAACATTACACGGCCAACAAAGAAAAACAACAGGTTGGGAATCACAACAATTCTCTTTCTTTCCTTTTACATCATATTTAACACATGTACCGACAAAGAAAACATGCATGTTGTGATTTATGTCAGGTGTTGCGTATCCTACTCGGCCTACTACAATGATTCAGTCGTGCCGTGTGGCACTTGTGCATGTGGCTGTTCTGACTCAGTGGCTTGCGATCCAGACGCCCAACCTCTCCTCCTCCCCTCAGAAGCCCTTCTATACCCCTTTGAAAACCGAACAGCAAAGGCAAAAGCGTGGGCCCGTATCAAACATCGCTCTGTCCCTAACCCTCTCCCATGCAGCGACAACTGTGGAGTCAGCATAAATTGGCATGTGTTATCCAACTATCGTAACGGTTGGAGTGTACGTATCACTCTCTTCAATTGGAAGGATTACACGTTCAAAAATTGGTTCACAGCTATCCAACTGAGTCCTAATGCGTATAACGGTTATGAAAATGTGTATTCTTTCAACGGCACGTTGTTAAACGTCACAAAAAATACATTGTTCTTGCAAGGGTTGGAGGGGTTGAATTATCTGATCGGAGAGGTGGATGGGAAGGATCCGAAAGTCGATCCGAGGGTTCCAGGCAAACAGCAGTCAGTTATTTCGTTCACTAAAAAGCATACACCTGGCATTAATATAGTGAAGGGTGAAGGATTTCCGGTTAAATTGTTCTTCGATGGAGAGGAGTGCGCTCTGCCTGAAGAGATTCCGAGAGGCGATGGATTTAGGGTTAGTACTGGTGTTTTGAGAGTATTGTTTGTGATTTTTCTCCTTTTTTCGGTAATTTCAGGTTTGTTTTAAAAATTTCAAACTTTTTTTGATGGTGAGAAATGAGAGAGAATTTTTCTAGGTGAGAGATTGAGAATAGAAGTGTGAGGGGTGATTTGATAATGTAATTAGTATATTTAGTCAGTTTATGTAGAAAGAACATGTATGCATGTACTTAATTTGTATTACAAAATTTTATTATAAAAAGGTGAGAGTTTTTGTATTTATTTTGTATCACAAGAGTGCAATTAGTAAATAATTTGTTTAACTTGTCTAAGCTTGATTATAATGCCTCAAAAATTCATGTAATTACTGGTACCAATTCAACTAGTACATGATTAACATTAAACCAGTTCCCATATAATCACTAGCTCACAAGATACGCCTTACAGATGGCCACATCACAAGTACGGCACTAAATTCTATTTTCTCATTTTACAAAATTAGCACCACATGGTGATTAACAAGCTGACTTGTCTAATATCTAAACTTAACCTCTCCTCTATTTTTATCCCTTCACGCATACAAATTACAATCTCTCTTTCTTTCTCTCTTTCCACTCTGATCAAAACCTCGTAAAAAAATCACACCAAAATGCGAATCCCCTCATGGAAATTCGCGCTCTTCCTCACAACTCTCCTCCTCTCAACAATCCCTCCAACCCTCTCTCAAGACTACGATGATAGCGGAAATGACAATTCCGCCCCCGACATTCCGGCCCAAGACACATGCATAGGCGTGTTTCTAACCTACACATTCCAAAGCCGGAAAAAGGAATTCCCGCACGTGAAAAACGCGTCGGCCCAAGCCTACTCCTTCACGGCCCAAATGACCATCCTCAACACGATGAGCGTAGACCTTCAAGCGTGGAGCGTGTTTATCGGATTCCAGCACAGCGAAATCCTAGTCTCGGTCGACGGAGCGGTGCCGACAGACAGCACGGATTTTCCGGCGAAAGTGGGGAACGGGACGACATTTTCCGGGTTTCCGGACGCGGATTTGCCGAATGCGATTGATACGGCGGGAGATATGACGCAGATTCAGAAGATCATTACGATTACTGGCACGCAGTTTGGGGTCAAGCCGCCCGGCACGCCGATGCCCAAGACGATTAAGTTGACCACGCCTGGATTCAAATGCCCTGCCCCGACCAAAAAAGGTGTGCATTATTATATTTTTTTATATAATTATTCTATATTTTAATTATACATATAATCTTTAGAATTTCATAATATTATATTCTTATATTTTTATTATAAATATATTGTATAAAACGTTTAGATTTTATTATACTATTATATTCTTATACCTTTATTCCAAAATTTTCTTATATGTACATATAGTACTCGTTATTTTTTTATGTTATTATGTTCTTATTTTTCTATTCTATATAAATATGCCTTTCAAATATAACTCTGTTATGTATGCACACATAGTTAATTAAATGATCTTCAAAGTCGTTTTGACAAAAGTTCTTATTCTGTATGCATACATAGTTATGAAAAGATGATTTCCTTCGGTATAAACCCAATCAACCTACAAGTACATGATGATACTTCAAAACAATCTCTAAATTAAACAAAAATCCCCAAAACAATTGAAAAACTCACACAAATGTAACGAACCCTCTATTTCTACAGTCGGACTGATGTACACGTGTTGCGTAAAGGACCCAAAATACAAGGCCAAAGCAACCAACACAACCAAATTCTTGCCTCGTCAACAAGCCGATCTAACCTTCGCCTACGACATCCTCCAATCGTATGGCAACAACTACTTGGCCCAAGTCACGATGGACAACTGGAACCCGCTCGGCCGGCTCGACAATTGGAATTTAACGTGGGAGTGGAAACGCGGCGAGTTTATATATAATATGCGCGGGGCGTATACGTTGAAAAGGGATGCGAGTTCGTGTATTTATAGCCAGGCCGCAGGGTATTATAAGGATTTTGATTTCTCGCCAGTTATGAATTGCGAGAAGAAACCAACCATCGTTGATCTTCCTCCCGAACGGGTATTTTAGTATTTTGGTTTACATGATAATTCTTATGATTTGTACAGCCTTTATGAATCTACAAGATTTTTAAATTAAATCAAAACTACTAATACTCACACTCACACTTAACACCTCATAATAATTTCTTTCAACAACAGGAAAAAGACAAGGACATAGGCAACATCCCGTTCTGCTGCAAGAATGGAACCCTCCTTCCCAAACTCATGGACCCGTCCAAATCCACGGCCATGTTCCAGCTCACCGTGTACAAAATGCCGCCAGACTTGAACCGCACCGCCTTATTCCCCCCTCAAAATTGGAAAATTCAGGGCGAGTTGAACCCGAATTATACATGCGGGCTGCCGATCAGGGTGAGTCCGATGGAGTTTCCGGATCCGAGCGGGCTCATGTCGGAGACCACGGCGGTTGCCAGCTGGCAGGTTGGGTGTAATATTACCAAGCCTAAGGCTAGGAATAATAGGTAATATGTTGTTCTGTTTTTAGTTTAGTGCCTCTAATCCTAATTAGATTAGAAAAAGTTTAAGATAGCACATATACCCCTAAAAATGAGTAATATTATGGATGGCCCTACAAATATTGACAGTTCATCACCTTACATTTATAATTTTGTACATGAATAAGTGAGAAAGAAGGGTATTTTAGGAATTTTTAAAATATTACTACATGAGGGGTATCCAACACTATCCATGACATTTCACCTATAACATACATACATGAATAAGTGAGAAAGAATGAGAGATACTGTTGATATTTCACATGAACTCTCATACACTGATCGATACACATCACGTTTTACAACTTTCCAACGTACACATGTAGAACTTCCCTATTACAACTCACTAACCACCACCATTTCCATCATCATTATTTCAGATGTTGTGTATCCTTCTCAGCATATTACAACGACTCGGTCATCCCATGCGGGACGTGCGCATGCGGATGCTCCGACGCAGTCGCCTGCGACCCCGACGCGCAACCTCTTCTCCTCCCGTCCGAAGCGCTCCTAATCCCCTTCATCAACCGCACCGCAAAAGCCAAAGCATGGGCAAAGATCAAGCACCACAAAATCCCCAACCCGCTCCCTTGTGGGGATAACTGCGGAGTTAGTATAAATTGGCATGTCGTTTCGAATTACAGAAACGGGTGGAGCGTGAGGATCACGGTGTTTAATTGGCGAGATTACACTTTCAAAGACTGGTTTTTGGCGATTAAGTTGAAAAACAACGCGTTTGTGGACTTTGAGAAGGTGTATTCTTTCAACGGGACCGTTTTGAACGCGACAAATGGAGGGATGACAATGAAGGATGTCTTGTTCATGCAAGGATTGGAAGGGTTGAGTTATTTGGATGGGATTGTTGAAGGGAAGGATCCGACGAAGGATTTTGATGTGCCTGGGAAACAACAAAGCGTGATTTCGTTCAGGAAGAAGATGACTCCGAAAATTAACATTGCCGGAGGGGATGGATTCCCGGAGAAGGTGTTTTTCGATGGGGAGGAGTGCGCGTTGCCCGAGAGGATTCCAAAGGGGAGTGCGGATAGGCTGGGGATTACGGTTTTAAAAATAGTGTTTTGGGTTGTTTTTGTAGTTTTGTTTGCACACAGTTGAAATTGTATGGAACATTGTGATTCTTATTATGAAACATTTTTCATTTTCTTTCTATTTTCTTTTGCTAAAGTTATTTCAGGCCGTGTAGTACTTATGATGTAGTTATGCGGCGCCATTTGGTTTATATATTAAAATTGTTTTACTTTAATTGATTATATATATGCTTAACATATAACATTTTAAAATTAATGTAATTATTTAAACGCATTTGTAAGGGAGAAGTGACTGAGTGAGGTTGAGGGTATGACTTCTTGCCTCCCCTGTTTAAAAAATCACTGATTTCTCCTCATCAATTAGCTGCAATTATTATATAAATAATATTAAACAAACATATAAGTTTTCTTAGGCAAATCTTGAGGTGAACAAACATATAAGTTAAAATAAATACTGTCTCCCTTTTTAACCATATCAACTTAGTCTGTTTCTGCATGCACCTCTATTCACTCTTTCCATCCCGCACTTAACACCTAAAATATCAGTACTATATTTTTCAGAAAAGGGTATTTTTTTTAATTTTAGTACAATATAAATACCTTCGGAGTATATCAAAACAGTAAAAAAAAATTTGAAAAATTGGGCTGGGCAACGAGTGAACCCATGGTCCCATGCACATGTAAAATATATTTGTCCAAGAAAAGAGACCTAATAATAACCCTGAAGCCTGCAACTAAAACAGTATAATCCCAAATATAGATTCTTCTCTCAATTTTAATTTTGCTTCTTGGCCCAATTATATTTTCATTTATTTCAAGGCCCAAATAAATAAATCGTCGATTGCCCTTTTCATTGACGTTTTCTTCTCCTCTGGTGCGGAAGGTGATTTGGGGCTAAAGGCGATCAACGGCCAGAACGGTGCTAATTCAAGGTGACTGTTTGCCTTGAGATTCGTGCTGTTGAAATGTTTATCTTGCTGTTGAAGGGACTGCATTTGGTATTAGGATTTTCACTGATTGCATTTAAATTTTAATTGTGATTCGTGTTTTGACCATTGTTTTTAGTTCAGAAATTTTGATCACTGTATTTAGTTCAGAAATTGGTATAGTGGCATATAAATTTGCAATGCTTCTTTTTCAGGATTAAGCTTGTTTTATCTGTTTATAATTGCGTGATTTATGAATAGTCTCAGTATTATGTCTGATTTCTGAACAAATTTAATTCTAGTTAGTATTTGTAATAGCTAAGGCAAGAGTTGCATTTCTGAAGTTATTATCTATTCATAAATCATCAAAGTTAATAATAAACTCACAAAAGTTATGTAATTCACTTATCAGACGATTAATTACTGCATTCAAGGGGATCCTATAGTTTTTTATTTTAAGTCTACCCTAGCATTTTTTCTTCTTTTCATTCAGAATGTTAGCATGTTACATGTAAATTGAAGTTGGTTCAATTCTACAAGTATCTTTTGTTGCATTCTTAGATTGATTTTTTTAAGGGAAATTCTTCAAAAACCTCCTAACTTTTTTGGTATTTATCAAAAACCCCCTAACTTTTCAAATTCTTCAAAAACCCCCTATAAAGTCATTTTAATTTTTCTTTTACCCCCTATGAAGTTAAATTGAACTTTGTCATCCAATTTTTTTTTGTAAAAGACCAAAATACCCCTCATATATATATTTTCTATATTTTATTATATTCAATTAAAAATAATAAATAAATAAATAATATTTTTGAATATTTTATTCATGATTAATTTTGATGATATTTTATGATATTATTTTACAATGCAAATTTTTTATTTTAATGTATTATATTACAAAGAAATATTTTTCAATTATCCTATATTTAGATTATAATTTTATTTTACCTAAAATATTATTTTCTTCTTTATTATTTATTATGATTTGTTTATATTCTAGTTCTCATGAATTTATGTAAAATATAAATTTACTTTTTACTTATTTTTTAATTGAATAAAATAAAATAGAAAAATAAACATATGAGGGACATTTTAGTCTTTTAATAATTTTATTGGATGGAGAAGTTAGAGTTAACTTCATAGGGGGTAAAAGAAAAATTCAAATGACTTTATAGGGGGTTTTTGAAGAATTTGAAAAGTTAGGAGGTTTTTGATAAATACGAAAAAAGTTAGGGGGGTTTTGAAGAATTTCCCTTTTTTTAATTGTGTACTAATGAATTTCTTGCTGACGGACCTGCACATTTGCTGTGTTGGTGAAGCCGCGTCTACTTTTTATATTTGTTAATTTCTTTTTAACAAATTACTTAGTAGACACGACTTCACCAGCATCTCCTTCTACATAGGCCCCGCTTCATTCCTTGCCTCATGTCCCAGCTCCCATGCCAGATAAAGTTCAAGTAAGTATCTTTAGTTCTGTATATTCATTTGAACTTTGAAATATGGTTATTAGCAAGAGGCATTTTGCTAAATAATAGAAAAGTTGGAGTCATGGCTTTCTCTACGTATTTGAAAGAGTGCTATCATATTATATTTGTGTTATAGGATTTCTTTTTATTTAAAATCCTTTTAGGTCTACGTAGACTACAAAGATTGGATTGTGGTTATTATTTGAGGCTTCCACAAATAAAAAGCCTCTTTTGGTTTTGGGTTCTTAGGATGATTCTTATATAAAAAGCTCTCTTTTCTTTACATTCCTCACTTTACAAATTTTCCTTTACCTAAGTTACTATTTGGTACCAAATCTAGAGACATGAATATACCTCTTTAAATATCATCTTTGGCCAGTATTTTATAATCAATTTGTAATGGCATGTTTGAAAATAAGAAAGGAAGAAAGAGTTTTTATTAAGTTGTGTAATCTATGTGATTGGTAAATTTAGCATACAAACAAAATGTAAACGTTACATGATGAAGCCACAAACGCATTTCACTCACACTGTTCTAGTGAAAGAACTCAAATGAGATTAGATGCTCATAAATACCAATATAGACTATTGTTTGATGAAAAATACCTTCAAAATATTTCAAAGTTCTGATTAATAATCAATTTTTGCCTATAAAATACACAATTTTGAAGTAAGATGATGGAGAAAACTGAAAAATGCTACAAAAATGCCACTAGCTTGCAATAGGAAGATTTGGGTGAATTCTCCGATATGAGCTCCCATGTCAGGTAAAGCTTCATTTTAGTATGCATTGCCAAATATATCACTTCGAAATCTTCCAATATTCAGTTTCAAATCTTTTTCTTTTGATATAGATGTTGTGGTCCTGTTCTAAACAGTTAGGAGACATTCTGTGGTCTTGGGGTGTCGGGGCTATCTTTGGATTTTTTTACTCATATGGGTGTTAGATGTAGAGGTTTGCATATTTTAGTTTTCTATATTATAAAATTGCTTTATCAAATGCATCGAGTCTATATTTTGGTTATTTAGAAAATGAGGTGTGAAACTCTTGCCCGCTAATCTATGAGGCAACCATAATGATACCAACTTGAATCAAGCTGTTCAAGAGTGTCAATCTCAGAGACATGGTTCCGAGTGATAGAGATGGAGGATATTTGACCAACGAAATACATAAATTGTCATTAGTTTGTAAAATGAATATATAGGTAAGGTGAGTATGTTTGGAACATATTGCTTTATACTCAAATAAATTGTTTAAAAAAATGTACAATATTTGTTTGCAATTTTCCCGAACTTTGTGGTTCATATGTTATCAAAAGATCTCTTTTAAATTTTTTATTTTTATTGGTTTTGTAAAAAAAGGTTTATTATTGTGTTTCTTTAATATGTTTCCTTCTTTACATTTTAAACTATGTTTCGATTTGTAGAATATTGTTTGAACTTTGAATTAAGGATATTATCATATTAGCAAGAGACATTTTGCTAAACAAACTTTGAATCAAGGATTAGCAAGAGACATTTTGCTAAACATTAGAATCTTGTTTAAACTCGGTTTGTACACAAATACTACTTTCATTCAATGGATTTTATGACACTGTGCTCATTTATATAGTTAAACTTGATTTTTATCTAAATAAAAACATGACACATGATTAACAAAATTATACTAGTTAAATTTGTATCTTTTTCATTTATTTATTTTTTTACTATATTAGACTTGCATGGCATGCTATTGTTACAAGTAATTACAAGATACATAAATAAGCTTGATATGGTAATAATAACACTTAAGAAAAAAATTATATTTACTAAAACAGTAGAAATAGATTTTATTATGTCATCACTAACATTCATATCGGTATTGGGCTTTAGGATCAATTGGATAAAATTTACTTACTTTAAATTACGTAGAAAATTACTAAGTTCCTAACAGTAGAAATAAAATTACCAAGTTACTATTTGGTACCAAGTTTTTGAAGGCATGCTGAGTGCTGACCCTAAGTTACTATTTGATACCAAATTCAAAAATAGAAACGTATCAATTTAAATACGATATTGGTTCTCCACATATATTTGATATATAATGATATATTTGAAAACAAGAAAGAAAATACAAATTTGTAATAACATATTTGAAAATATGAAAGAAAGAGCGAAGTTATTGAGTTGTCTAACACATACGACTGATAAAGCTAGCATACAAAAATGTTCTATAACAAATAAAGTGCAAATACTACATGATATGGGTAACAAACACATTCTATAACTTACACATTACACTCACACTTTTTTAGTGAAAGAACTTAAATGACATGATTAAATTTCAATATGAATACCAATATAAACTTTGTTTGCTTATAGGAGAAGAATACCTTCAAATACAAATTTTAAAACGAAATAAAGCCCATGGTTCATTCCCTACGGCCAGCCGTGGGCAATAATTATTCCCTACGGTTTCCTTATTTATTCCCTACGGTTTGGAGCCATCCCAGATGATATTTTTTCTTGTAGTGTTTAATTAATAATATCTTATGCGCTTAGCGATACAATACAATTAATTTTGAAGTAAGATGATGGAGGAAACAAAAAAAAATGCCAAGCAGATCTTTGTTTAATTGGTATGAAATTTCAAATATTTTATTTTGAATCCTTCCAATATGCATTTTCCATTTTTTTCCTTTTGATATAAATCTAGGTTTGATGTCCAGGAGGGCTTGAAGGTGCTGAACACTTCATACGGATTCTTGACCATATTCCTTATATTTTTCTGTCCTAGATGCAGAGGGTTCATTGTTGCCCAAAAATGCACTGTGAAGTTTGCAGAAAAAAAATGAAAAAAAAAATCTATCTAATATTATTTTGTTTCAGTTTTTTACTTTGGTCCTTTAATTATGATGGTTTCAATTTTGAGTAGTTCTCCCTAAAAGTTTCAAACTTGTTTGCCATGTTCTTAATTTGCTTACTGAAAATAGTTTAGCTTTGAACTGTACTAGCAAAAATTATATTTTATTAACATTTATCAATTACCTCAAGTAAAGTATGAAATATAATCCATTGATTATTAATATGTGTAATATCTGGATTTAAATATTTAATTGGACATATCTTATTAAAATCACATGCTCAAATTTGACAATATACTTGACCTATTAATCGTTTCAGGATCGAATTTAATAATCGAACAATATTTAATAACAAATTTTGCCTGAAATTTTTAAAAAATTTGATGGACACAACTTGAAATTTGAATATCTTATTGGAGACTATTAACTATTAACTGTTCAAAATGCAAGTAACAATTATGATAGATTTATTTAAAGATAAATGCACATCCATCCACATGATGCACTTTTGTGCAAAAACTCCAATACTAGCAACTAACAAGATTTTCTAGATGAGAATCACATGAACACAAATTCGCATGCCACTTAACTCGTTTTGTTGGCCCAATTTAGGCAAAATACTTTTTTACTAGTAGGCCTAATAATACATTCTAAATACTGATTATTTAGACTTTTTTTTTTATAGTACTATTTGCCAAAATAAAGCAGCAGTTGCCACTGGTTTGAAAATAATGTGGTAACTACCATTTCCGCCACTATTAGTGGCGGAACAGATAGATTTTCAGTTCTGCCAAAAACGGTCCATTTGACGCATTAAACGTGGTTAATTAGTATTAAAAATTTTGTTCCGCCATGAATGGGCAATTAGCGTAAAAATTGAAGAATTACTATGTTCCGCCACTATTAGTGGCGGAACAGGTGCATATTTCACCTATTCCGCCACTAGTAGTGGCGGATTAGGCCAAATGAACTCTTTAAATCTGACTTAAAAAACGCAGAAAAAACCACCTGTTCCGCCACTATAAGTGGCGGAACAAGTGAAAATACCCTCTATTCTTTAGGAAAAAAACCGGAGATAATTACATATTAGTAACGGTTTTACGTAAAGAACCGTTACAGAATTGTGAAAAAAAAAATCTATTTATGCATATTTGTAACGGTTCTTCAATGAAAACCGTTACTAATTACATTATTAGTAACGGTTTTCACTAAAGAACCGTTACAGAATTGTAAAAAAAATCTATTCATGCATATTTGTAACGGTTCTTCAACAAAAACCGTTACTAAATACATATTAGTAACGGTTTTTCCTAAAGAACCGTTACAGAATTGTAAAAAACATTCCATATTTGTAACGGTTCTTTAATTAAAATCGTTACTAAATACATTTAGTAACGGTTTTTACTAAAGAACCGTTACAGAATTGTTAAAAAATCTAATGCATATTTGTAACGGTTCTTTAAAAAAACCGTTACTAATTACAAATATGTAACGGCTTTTTCGGCAAAACCGTTACTAATATGTAATTAGTAACGGTTTTTATTAAAGAACCGTTACTGCATTAGATTTTTTTAACAATTCTGTAACGGTTCTTTAGTAAAAACCGTTACTAAATGTATTTAGTAACGATTTTTATTAAAGAACCGTTACAAATATGGAATGTTTTTTACAATTCTGTAACGGTTTTTGTTGAAGAACCGTTACAAATATGCATTATTAGATTTTTTTTACAATTCTGTAACGGTTCTTTAGGGAAAACCGTTACTAATAATGTAATTAGTAACGGTTTTCATTGAAGAACCGTTACAAATATGCATAAATAGATTTTTTTTTCACAATTCTGTAACGGTTCTTTACGTAAAACCGTTACTAATATGTAATTATCTCCGGTTTTTTTCCTAAAGAATAGAGGGTATTTTCACTAGTGGCGGAACAGGTGATTTTTTCTGCGTTTTTTAAGTCAGATTTAAAGAGTTCATTTGGCCTGATCCGCCACTACTAGTGGCGGAACAGGTGAAATATGCACCTGTTCCGCCACTAATAGTGGCGGAACATAGTAATTCTTCAATTTTTACGCTAATTGCCCATTCATGAGCCATGTTAATCTTTAATGAAATATTTTAACATGTTCCGCCACTACTAGTGGCGGAACAGTATTTTTAATACTAATTAACCACGTTTAGTGCGTCAAATGGACTGTTTTTGGCAGAACTGAAAATCTATCTGTTCCGCCACTACTAGTGGCGGAACACAGGTTGTTCCGCCACTAATAGTGACGGAAATGGTAGTTACCACATTATTTTCAAACCAGTGGCAACTGCTGTTTTATTTTGGCAAATAGTGCTATAAAAAAAAAAAAGTCGATTATTTACTTTAAGGCCCAAACAATTCATTCCATTCAACTAATCCTGATCGCAACCAATTGGGTCCCATTAGATTGACGATATCTTTACTTATGGTGCTAGAATGCAATCAACGACCAGAACAGTGCCAATTCAGGTGGGTCGTTGGTTTGAGAATCAAGTTGCAAATATCTTTGTTTTCTGTTGAAGGAACTGGATTTGGTGTCTTGGGTTTGCCCTAATTGCATATTGATCACTTCTGTTTTGTTAGTTCTTTAAGTTTGTATAGTAACAATTTGATTTGCTGTTAGGTGATTATATGCTTGAAATGCTTCAATCCCGGTAAGATTGTTTAATCTTGTCATAATTGCCCTCAGATACTTTGTGTTTTTTAATTAATATGTATAATATGTATAATAATTACTAACTACGGCAACTAAAGTTGCACATCTGAAGTTAATCTATTCACAAATTATCAACACAATTTATGAATTCACAAAAGGAATCTAATTCACTTGTTAGACTATTAATTTATGCAATCAAGGGCACCTTAATTATAGTGTTTAATTTTGAGTCTTAGCTTGATTACATAGTTTGCCATTTTTTTCTTTTCCTCCGGAATGTTGACTTAAGATTGAAGTTACTTCAATTATGCAAACTATCTTTTATTACGTTGTTAGATTATTTTTTTTATTATGTAATAATGAATTTACTTTCATTGTTTTTCATTTAGTTTGGAGATAAACAACACTTCTTCTGCTCTGGCTGCTGCTTCTCTTCATCGTGATGAGCGACCAGCACACGTATTTTTATGGGTTCTTGCGTTAACACTCATATTAATCAAAGGGCCAGCTGGCTTTGCTTCTCTTTATTTATTCCACTTTACAAATTTACCCCTACATGATTTATCATTTTCATATATATAACTAGAGGGGGCAAATGGGCGGGTCGGGTCATATTTGGGTCTGGTCATTTGGGTTCGGGTCCTTTTTATGTCCGGATCATATTTGGGTTTGGCCAACATGGATCGGATCGAGTCGGTTTGTGATCTTGTTTTGGTCAGATCTTTTTCGGGTCAAGAATTTGTCGGATGAATTTTGGGTCGGGTCGAGTTGTATTCGGATCTTGTTCTGGCTGAGTTATATGGGTTTGGGTTATTTCGGGTTCGGGTTGATTTGATATTCGGGTCATGTAGAATTCAACTCTCTTCATGTTTTGGGCAAATTGGGTTTGGGTTATTTTATGAATTGTCTCAAGCCCTCCTAACCGGGACCCAAACCAAAATGTTCCGAACTTAAAATTGACCTTGACCCGACCCGACATGATTCCAACCTGATTCTTTCCGAGACCCAAATAACTCTAACTCAAAATTGACTTTAATGTATATCAAACTATCAATATGATACCCGAAATACTTGAACCGAACACGAAATAACCTGACCTGATGGATCTGATGATCCGAAAAAAGAGTCCGAAAGTCGTCCGATCCACCCGATACCCTACCCGACCCGACCAGACCCGATCCGAATATTTTAGAAATATCAAACTACCCAAAACCGTCAGACCCGGACCCGAAGAACCCGAACCAAAATGATCCGAACATAAAACTGACCTAACCCGACCCGACTTGAACCTACTAAGAAAATAATATTTATATTGATTTCAAAGTCCTTGTTAGATTAAATTATTATTTGGGATATGTTCAGGTTTCGGGTTGGTTTTAAACCCAGAGTCAATATGGGTTCGGGTTAGTTCAGATCTTGACTTATCAAGTCTCAGATTCTCTCGGGTCACGGGTTATATCGGGTTCGGACAAGTCAGGCTTTATGTCGGGTCGGGTTAGAGTGATCATCAAACAACAGTCATTTCGGGGTTGGGTTCTTCGGATCCGGGTCGGACGGGTTCGAGTCATTTGACTTTTTAAAATTTTTCGGATCGGACCGGGTCAGGTTTCGGACAGGTCGGGTGGGTCTTTCGGGGTTCGGGTCATGTTTGCCAGCTCTATATATAACCACGTATACAACATCATACATACATGTTACCATTCGCTACCAAATTCATCTTGGCTTACTACATAACTAATTTGTTATGACATATTTGAAAATATTAAAGAAAAAAGCTTATTAAATTGTTTAATGACTGATAAATCTAGACATACGAGAAATGTCCTATAACAAACAAAATGTAAATATTGCATGATATGAGGACATCAAAGCCATTATATACTTCTAGTCACACTTTTCTAGTTATAGAACTTAAATAGTTAAATAGCATGATTTGATACTCATAAATACCGTTACAAATTTTGCTTGCTCAAAGAAGGAAAATACCTTCAAAATATTTAAAAGTTATGATGAATGATAAATTTATGCCTAAAGATACAATACACTCAATTTTGCAGTAAAATGATGGAGAAAACTGAAAAATGTCACAAAAAAGTCCTTCAGTTATCCATGTCGGGACTGAACTTATATAATTTTTAACTTGAATGGGCAAGTAAGGCCTGAGATCGAGGAAATCTGGAGGGCTATATATTCACGGTAGCTGTATTAGTACGATTAGCTCAACCATCTTTTTTCCCGGCCGATCTTCTTTCTTGTGTATGAATTTGTACGATTGCTTGAAAAGTCACCTCTGTTACATTTTTATTTTATTTTATATATATTTGAAAATTTTCTCCGAAGTCTGTTAAATGGATGATATTTGTAATCATGATATTTGTTTAAAATTGCTATAATTTTTGTGGTTTATATGCTATTGAAAGATCTTTCTTAAACTTGTTATGTTCATTGTTTATGTAACAAGTTAATATTTTTTTATGGGTTATTTTGTACAACTTTAGTTCTGTGCATTTTCCTATGAAAATATATTGAGATGTTCTTAGCATTCTTGTATGAAATATATTGAGATCTTTCTCCAATTCAGCTCATGTGTGTTAGTGAAGCTGTGTCTATTTTGTATGTTTTTAATTCTTTCTTAACAACTTACTAAATAGACACGACTACACCATCACCTCCTACGCAGGCCTTGCCTCTTGCCCCGACGCGGATAACCAATGCTTCTGTTTATTATGCCCATTTGCAAACCTAACCTTGCATAATTTCATACTTTCATATATACACAACCACATATGGCGAATCAGATAAAATTGGGACCCTAAGTTACTATGTGGTCCTAAATTTTGAGACATGAGTATGCCACTTTAAATATCATCTTGGATCACTACATATAATCAATTTGTTAGGACGTGTTCGAAAATAAGAAAGAGAGGGAGAGTAGTCTACTAAGTTGTGACACTTGTCAAATACATGAGATTGATTTTTTTTTTTAAGTTTTAACAGGCGAATTGCCTCGTTGAGATATCATTTAAAATATATATTTGTTTAAAAAATTCTTACAAATAAAAGAAGAATTACATCCCTCGAATACATGAGATTGATAAGCCTGACATACAAAAAATCTTCTATAACAAACAAAATGTAAATATTGCATGATATGAGGGCAACAAACACATTTCGTTTACACTCACACTTCTCAAGTGATGAACTTAAATGGCATGATTATAAGCCCATAGATACTAATATATAAAGAGACTTTGTATGCTTAGGGAAGAAAAATAACTTTAAAATGTTAAAAATTCTGATGAATACTACTTATGCCTAGATATAGAATATACTCAACGTTAGAGTAAGATGATGGAGAGAACTGAAAAATGCCACACAAATGACACCAAATGAAGTGGATTGAGCCTAAACTTATATAACATTTGACCTCTTTTTAGTAGGTAGGTAGAGCATGAACTGGCTAAAATCGGGAAGGCTACTCACGCTAGTTATATCAGTACGGTCATTCATATTTCAAACCATTTCTTTCATACTCTGTTGGTGCTCCAATAACCATTTCCTAATTGGCCTAAGTGGTCTTTTTGGGACGGCTCCTTTCTCCTCTCCCCTTGGCTGTCTCTTTGTGGCTTTCACTTTTTCCCTTTCCTAATTTTCTCTCTGACTAGATGTCGGCATAGTTTGTCTATCCTTGTTGTTGCTTGCTAATGACATGACACACAACTAGAGCACTTCTTCCGTTCCGGTCTTCTCTCAATGACGAAACGATAACACTTTTGTTCTCTCCCTCATGGTGTCACGGTGCTCGTTGAGTTGGCAGTGTTTCTATTTCTTATTCAGCCGTTATTGTTGATTGCAAGAAACCTCTTTTTGTTTCTTGGAATTGAGACTGAACGTTTCTTCTTTCTTCTACGTCGTTGGCAGTTCTTAATGTGATGACTATATCAAACTTAAGATTGGATGCTTCTGGTTTTCTATTCTTTGCTTTTCTTTTCTTTGACAATGTTAGAATTTTCTTTCTAAGTGGTTTGTAACTCTGTCTATTTTCTTTGTTTAATGAAATTTCAGTTTGGCGTATCGCCGACTGACCTAAAAAAACTCAACATTAATTACCAAAATAGTTCTTCCAACGACTATTTTTTAAATATTAATTAATAGAGAAATGGGAAATTACGACGGGGGGTACTGTAGTGATCCTGTAGCAACGGATTGAAATTATAGACTGTTTTCTCACGTTTCTTTATACGTTATATATTGTTTTCATTTTTTTAAATATATAATGTTTACCGAATAAATTTTTATGTACTGTTTGTTTTCAGTTTATATGTTTTTATATATTGTTTTCATTTTTTAAAACATATACTGTTTTACCCAATGAATTTTTTATATACTGTTTGTTTTCAGTTTATATATTTTTTTCAGTTTTTATATACCATCACTACAGGGTCGTTACAGTACCCGTCGCGTAGTATCAACTCTCTAATTGACATTATATTCATAGTTTCGTGTGTTTTGATCAAACACCTCTCTTTCATACTTTCATGTAGTTTTACACAACTTTCTGCACTCATAGCTTCCTGCCATTCATTTCTCAGCTTCCAGTCGCTTTACAAAACTGCATTAGCAAACACATCCTTATAGGTCTTAAATAGTAACTCATAACTACAAGTGAATGGAATGATTAATGGGCTTCTGTTTACACAATTTAGTTTTTTTAATTTTGTTATAAAGCCCAATTATATATTTTTTAATTTAATATCAGGCCCAAATTATTTTTCCAATTTAAACGACCCTCTCCTTAAAAAACGAACCAATCAGTCCGCTTCCTTCTTTTTCTCATCTCTTTCCGCTCTTCCCAATCGACATTTCCCCATTTCTATTCCTAAATCCTAGCGCTGATTCCGTCGATCTACGCTTCTGGCGAAGCTAGGTTTCAGGTGAGCGATTTCTTTAAGATTCGCGCTTCAAAGATCTTTTTTCTGTCGTTTATGGAACTGGATTTGGTGTCTTGGGTTTGCACTATTTGCATTTTTTGTGATTATGTTTGGGTTATTGTATTTTGTTGTTCTAGAGATTGGTATAGTTGCATTTTGCTTTGCTCTTAGGTAATTATAAAGTGGTGATGATTATATTTAAGGATTAAGCTTGTTTGATCTGTTTATATGAGTTATTTATGAATACTTTGAGATATCATTTGTTTGGTTTTTCAAACCAATTTGTTTCTAGTTATAATTTGTATAGTAATTAAATTAGGGCAATTGAGTTGCACATCTGAACTTGTTATCCATTCACAATTCATCAAATCAAGCCATAAATTTTCTTATTAGATGAATAATTTATGCAATCAAGGTGACCATGTAGTGTTTGGTTTCGAGTCCAGCATAGTTAATTACCTATTTTGTCTTTTTTCTTCTTTTCCTTCGGAATCATCCGACTTGCGGTTTTAATTAAGCAAATACCATGTATTATGTTGTTAGATTAATTTTTTGTATTATCTAAAAATGAGTTTTTCATTATTTTTTCATTTAGTTTGGAGATAAACGTCACTAGCTAATTTTTATCATGTTGAGGACCTGCTTATGTGTGTTGGTGAAGCCGTGTCTATTTTGTATGTTTTTTATTCTTTTTTAACAACGTACTTAATAGATGCGACTTCACTAGCACCTTCTCCTACGCAGGCCTTGCCACTTGCCTCTACTTGGATAACCAATAGGTCAGTTTTTTTTTTTTGAGGTCAGTCGGCGAGACGCCAAACTGAATTTTCATTAATAAAGAAAATAAAAATCACAAAACACTAAAAAAAAAAAGAAATCAGCATAATAACAACCACTCCTTAAGAAAAAAGAAAAAAAGGAAGGACTTGTCCAGCCAAGGTTTCTGTTGTGTCACAACAATCAGGAGCTATTGTCATCTATGTTGATAGGAGAGATTTACCGGTGTCGCCTCCAAGAATAAGAGAGATCTTTGCCGTTAGCGGATCACAAACTAGAGCAGAAAAGAGAAGGCACCTCCTGCTCACAGAGTACTATGAAACCATGAGGGAAGAACAGAGATAGAGATCATGGTTTTATCACCATAGAAGAAAAGAAACACTATCAACGAGCAGAGAAGAAGCTTAGCCACTGCTGTTGAAATGAGAGACAACTGGTAAAGAGGAGGGCACAATTAGCCAGAAGGAGGCTGCCAATAGGAAAGGAAAGAAACACCGTCACAAGAGATCACCTAGCCATATACAGAGAGAGAGAGGAGACGCCATGAGAGAGCAACACACCAGCGAGCCAGGGGGCGTCGCCGTCTAGGTTAGATCCACAAGAAAGTGAGATAGTATAACCTTTAGATAGCTCGATAGAGAGGAGACGCCGTCGAGTGAGAAGATCTCAAGTCGGATCAGCAGGGGGCAGAGAAGGGAGAGCCGCCGCTCTAGGGTTTTCTTGTCAAATTGCAAGAATCAAAGAGAAGAGTGAAAACAAGAGAAAAGAAATAGAGTGTAGAGAATGGGCACATCAGAGAGAAGAAACAGAGATAGAGGGAAGAAGAGGGGCTTCGCCTGAGTTGGCCGGTGTTCGTGTCCAACAGGTCAGTTAGACTTTGCATTTCTTTATTTTGCCCATTTACAAATCTGCCCTTTCATATACACAACCATATGGAGAATCACATAAAATTGGAACAGTAAGTTACTATTTGGCCCCAAGTTTGGACACATTAGTATGCCACTTTAAATATCATCTCGGCTCACTACATATAATAAAGGGAAATTATACTTTGACCCCTCATTGCCACAAAAAAGTTGCATAGTGGTCATATGACATCACATGGTATTGGTTTACATATATACATATATATATATCTTGGTCCGGCAATTTCAAAGGAAACCACAAAATCACTGACCCAAAACAACCCAAAAAAATTCTGAAATTATCATGCGATGTCATATGACCATTATACAACATTTTTGTGGCACATGAGGGGCTTAGTATAAGACTAAACCCTAAACCCTAAACCCTAAACCCTAAACAGAATGTCCAACAAGCGAAATAATATGACACATGCACATTGGTCTTTTATGTGTGAAGGAAGATCACTCAGACCGGCCCCGCTTGTCATAAGTGGTAATAATGTTAAGCGACAACGACACAATTTCTCTTCAGGCCCCTTCAAAACCCGCATTTTACCTCAGGAGAAATAATGGGAATAATAGTAGTGTATCAAGTAACTTTATGAATTCTGTGCCCTTGTCTAGGAATGATATGAGTATTTTTGAGTTTGAGCCTAGATAGTGATGACTGATGAGGATGATTGTGGGTCCTCTCCATTTTGTATGGAAACGGAGAGGTCCATTAGAAATAATGAAGTGAGGAAGATTGATGGGTTTGAGATTGTTTTTTTTTTTTTTTTTGTTCAATTATCAAGTGTGAAGAAATTTTGTGAGTATGTAAATTGTAATATTCTTTCTCGTGGCCATTAAAAGGCTGGAATTGTTTGAAGTAATTGGTTGAGTCTTTTATTCGTGTAATAGTTGTTTATTCTAAATATGTTTCGCAAGAAAAATTGGGTTTATTTATTTTATTTTTATTCCACTCTTCTGGAATAGTCACAATTTTTCTATAAATTGTCAATGCAATATGTATGTTATTCAATAATTAAAAAAAACCTAACCACCCTAATTATAGAGCTCAAAAGTCAAATATAAAAAATATGGCATATGTGCCGACTGCCGTCGCCAAAATGCATGAATATTATGTCAATTGGATTTGGAAACATATCTAACAATAGGTGTGTATTTAAATAAGGGCTCATATATATGGCCCCTACTTAAATCCCTCATTTGTTTCTCTTTCACTGTCAAACAGACCCCACATGCTGTCAAACGGGTCCGTTTGACATCTATTTTATAGTGGGTCCCGTTTGACAGTGTCCTATTTGCAAGTTGGGGAGGATTTTTAGAGGGAGCCAAATATACTTTTCCTTTAAATAAGACATGCATGGAAAGCACGTATATATGATGCAAAAGTATTGGGTTGGAAACATTCAATCGAACTAAGGTTCCAATCCTCTCCATTTATTAATATGACAGGGTGATATTTCCTTACATCTCCAAGAGTAACGTACATACCAACTATGAAATAAATGGAGAGGATTTCTACCGCAACCACAAAGTGTGAAAGATTCATGCAACGGCGCATTCGGCCGGCATGAAAATATATTTCGAAAGGTGTACATATTATTTTTCTATAAGAAAAACTAATGATACGAGAAATTATATTACATTTAATTTATTCACATTTGTATTATATAGAAGTGAAATTTTTCATCATATTTCTAATGTTTATGCTATCTTTGGGCCGGCAGCGGTAATACTTCATAAAGAATCGTAAAATTAATCTTTATATTCTTCAATTGAGCTATATATACCCCATAAGTTAGCTCATAAATCATCACAAAACAAAAAACTACTTTCATACACTTTTCCAAGAGAAAAATGAGAAGTCTCATAGTAATGTTGCTTTGCATGTCATGTCTTACAACAATATTTCGTCTAGCGAAAAGCACCGATCATACGGTCGGTGGCCAAGATGGTTGGGACGTAGGCGTTGATATAAAATCATGGGCAGACAACGAAAAATTCTCCGCCGGTGACAATCTAAGTAAGCTTATTTACCTCCATTAATATAATCATGAGAGACCCTAAACTCAAAATATATAAGCGCTAACGTTTCTTTTGTATACAGTTTTCAACTATCAGCCTTTTCATGACGTACTTGAAGTGTCGGAACAACACTATGAATCGTGCACCACTACAAACGCATTTTCCAAGTACACTGGAGGCAGTACGACAATTCAACTAAAGTCTTCTGGCACCAGATACTTCATCTGCGGTGTTTCCCGCCACTGCAGTGCCGGCATGAAATTGCAGGTGGATGTTCTTCCCTCCACCTCAACATCACCACCTCCTTCTTCTTCCCCTCCATCTCCTGTCTATTCACCGCCACCACAAACAGCCTCCCCTCCTCCACCATCTCCTATTTATTCTTCACCATCTCCAATTTATTCTTTGCCGCCACCATTGACTGCCTCTCCTCCAGCATCACTCACAACTTATTATTATTCATCACCACCACCTCCATTAAAAACTTCCTCAATTAGTTACCCTCCAGAGTCCTACATGGCTCCAGGTCCAGCTCCGAAGCATCATAAGCACAAGAAATCTCCGCCGCCTCACGCTCATGCACCGAAAAAGGCACATGCGCCTAAACATGCTCTTGGACCAACTGTTAGTCGAGTTTCATCGAATTATAACTATGAACCATCGAATAACCAAAATATTGCATCGCCTGATCTGAGAAGCCAATCAATTAGTATTTCAATGGTGCTGGCAGTTGTGGGTGTTCTCATTGTTTTGGTTCTTTGAAGAGGGATTCAAAGAGAGAGGGATGCGATTGATATAAAATGAGTGTACCCGGGTTTTTTCCCCCCTTTTTGGCTTTCTTTTTATATTTTTTGTTTGATTTTATACCAATGGTTTTGTAAAAGTATGTACATATGAGGCTTCTCTAAAATGAGAGGATTGAGGCCCTGTGCCACATACGCTGGAGTCCTCCGAAGAAAGTTTGTTTAAATCTTTGTTGTTGTCATAATCATTGTGTTGTTCTTTAGCATTTTGTTTTTGGTGCAATATCAGTTCGGGATTTATGTTCTTTTTCCTTTGAAGATTTTTTTATGTTCACTAAATGAATAATATTTATTTAAATTTGGTTAATTTTTGGATTCATATATATTATCAAAAGATCTCTTCTAAATTTATTAACTTCACTATTTATGTAAAAACAAGTTTACTAGTGTGTGTTTTTAATACTTTCTGACCGCAACAAATGCTGAAGAGTTAGGATCGAGATCTGATTCATCCTCAATTATGAACAAATAAAACAACTTGGAAAAATATAATAACCAGTTTAAATTGAGTTGAACTCGGTGTCTTGTCTGCTTCTCTTTATTTTTTTCCACTTTAAAAATTTACCATGCATAATTTCACATATATCACTCACAAGTAACAACAAAGTTACATATAACCATACATTATATTTTCACTTGAAGAAGATAGATTTCATTATTCCAAGAATACTAAGAATAAAATCTAGTATGTTTCCACCAATATTCATATCAGTCTCTTTATCAAATGGATAAGGTTTAATTGGTTGTGTAGCTTCCAGAATTTCTTCCATCGGTATTTCTGGCTTTGATCTCTCCATTGGTTCAATATTTGGCTTGAAATATTTTTCCGGATCAGGACAATAATCCTTCAAAAAAAAAATGAAAATCCGTATTATATTGAGAAATTGCATATGCTATAAGAATTTATTAATAAAAAATATTGGAAAGTATTTATATTTTACTACCTGGTATCTTGAAAAGATAGCTTTTCAGGTGTGGCATTTTTTTGGATTGTTTTATAGAAAAAAAAGAAGAAGCATGTGTTAAAGAAATAACAATGTACCTGATCAGCATGCATTTTGCGAATAAATATTTTGAAAATTTTGAAATTTTGATCTTCTAATAATTCATCTGACAATCGTAGATAAGTCATCGTAGAAACCCTAAGTTTCGGTGCACCCATTTTATTTACTCCATTAGGCCTTGAATTTTTCAATATTTGGTTATAACCATTTATATCATATCGACTCAATGCATTTTCACAAGCCACCTCTATTCCCTCCCTCCATCCCGCACTTAACACCTAAAAAGAATAAGTATTTCAAGTTTAAAAAGAATGGTGTTTTTGCAATTTGAGTATAATATATATGAGGGAATTTTCTGATTTTTGTTGAGTATTTTAATAGAAAAAAAATCATATTTTTTTCCTTTAAATTGTATATGTAACACTATTTATTTAATTTGTATTTCAAGTTTAAAAAGAATGGTGTTTTTGCAATTTGAGTATAATATATATGAGGGAATTTTCTGATTTTTGTTGAGTATTTTAATAGAAAAAAAATCATATTTTTTTCCTTTAAATTGTATATGTAATACTATTTATTTAATTTGTGGAAAAGGTGTTTTCACCCCATCTGTGGATGTCAATTCTGAAAAACCTCTCAATTTTTCTGAAAAACAACATCATTTTTATCATTATTATTGTAAATTAAAAAAAGGTTGACATTATTTCTACAAATTTGAAGGAAAAAGAGTTGTCCTATTTTGAAAAAGTACCCATGTTTTATGTCACACCTGTTGAACGAGTTCTTCCGGTGCACATTTCGCTTCTTCACTTTGTTCAGAATCGCGCATTTCAACACATGTGAAATTAAGAATGGCATAATGCAAAGAAAGCACTCGTGCTAATGGTCGATACCCATCTCTGTTGTTTAAGTTGTAATATCCAGCTGTGAGCTCTGCTGCATGACTTGGATGGTTGTACCACCAATGAATGCCCGCCACCTGGCAAATTATGAATGAGTAATTCCATCTTTATTGTATGCATAAACTCTTATTTGTCAATAATAATAATAATAATAATAATAATAATAATAACAACAACAGCAACAACATCAACAACAACAACAACAACAACAACAACAACAATAATAATAATAATAATAATAATAATAATAATAATAATAATAATAATAATAATAGATACATAAATAAATAATTAAATATTTTGTTGGTACTAACTTTTGCTGCGAGTTTTACTTTGCAGCCCAAGAAAACTCGGTTGGCTTCATCAAGAATCCGATCAGCATGGACAATGAGTTTGTTTGAATACCACGTGAGGAAGAAGTCCCCTTCTGCTTTGAGATACGTGCCATCATCTGACTTGAAAAACTTAGTGGATTCCGGTGAATCGTTATATTCACCCGCATCTGTGCCTGGTAACTCCCATTCTGAGTGACCCGCTTCATATGCAGCCTCTGTGAAATTAGCTACAAGATACTTGTCATAGCACTGCAAAAATATTATTATTTGTTGTTGTTGTTGGTATGGGATATTTTTATTTTATAGGGACAAATAAATTACGAAGTTTCTTGATGGAAATTACCCAGTTCAACCATTTTAGATGAATAAAGAGGATTTAAAATTTGGAACTTGAAATTTGAAATCATACTTGAAATTCTCCAATGCCTGGAAAAACCCAGCCTTGGCTTTCAGGGTAAGACGGGTATCGGAGCTCTCCAGCGGGTCCCAACCCAACCTCTATATCCGTTATCATACCCGCCTCCAAAAAGTCCTCCATGTTCTCTCTAAAGCTCTTCATATAATCACTATACATCTTCCATCCCAAAAAAAATCCAAAAAACATGAGGGGTATTTTGATACAAAAGAGAATTCAATCACTTTATGGGAGTAAAAAATAGAATTAAAAAATACAGGTTTTTTTTTCGAAATATTCACAAATTTTGAAAAAATTTCTTAGGATTAATATACCTGAATGGCGGTACGGCCATAAAACAAAGGCTTATCGTCGACTCCAACGGACAAACACTCTTCATTCCTCACACTATTCTTATTGGTATAATAGATATCCGGATCCAACTCCCCAATCTCTCTCACCCATTGAGGAATCGGAATATAAACCCCGTCTCCTATATTTCCCCCACATTGGTGAAACGACATAATCGCCTGGAGCTTTAGCCCCTCTTCTTGAATAATTTGGAATAATTGGCGGTAAGAGCTCCAATCATAGGATTTTGGTTCGTTGCTTTCTACAATCCCCCACCAGACGTCAACCATTACTCCATCCACGTCAGCCTTTTTTAGGGTTTTGAGTTGGTTTCGTAGCTTGTCCGGTTTGGAGAGTTGGTTTTCAGGTGAGATTACATCTAGCTGTAGGAGAAATTTTAAAAGTTTTAGGGGTGTATATGTGAAAAATTATTGTAAAAACGGGTTGAAGGATGATTTTTTTTTATAAACTGGTATGAACATGATCTTACTGGGAGCATGACATAGACTGGAACATAATTGGCCAGCATCTTCTCTTTCTCTGTTTGAAAGCTTGGCTTTGGATCCTGCATTTTGAATTCTTTGAGGGATATAGAAGTTAAAATGCTTTATTGAGACAGAATTGATGTGAAGAAGGAGATCATTTTGATGGGTATTTATACTTGAAGAAAAAAGGGATTTAACTGATCTTATCTCATTTCGGTTATTTTTCACTTTGGCACTTTAATTAAGGTGGTTTTGGTTTTAGCTTTTGAGTATCTCTCAAGCTCCCTAAAAACTTTATACTTTTCGTCTTTTTGGCTCTGAATTTGCTTATGAAAATGGTTTAGCTCTCACCTGGTACCAGAAAGAATTAAAATTATAATCATAAAAAAACAAAAATTAAACTTATCACTTATCAATTACCTCAAGTAATGTCTAATACATTGCTTACTAAATTGTATAATATCTAGATTTAATCGGCAGTTATAATTAACAACGGTTACTACAAAAGTTCTAATTTACTTGACGTGTTAATCATTTTCATGCTAAAACTTTATATTTTGGCAATATATAATGTCAAATTTGCCTTCAAATTTAAACAATAAGTTGGAAAAACCTTTAAATCTGAAGTTCGTATGTGAGCCTCATTTGTCACTGAACGTAAAACTCCACTTCTTTTAGATAAAGCCCCCAATGGGAAGTTGCCACATAGGACTGATATTTCCTCCTTGCCAAATCTCCATTTTGCATCTCCTTATGATTTATGAAGCAAATATGAGCTAACTAAAGAACTATTGTATTGTGAAGTGCTGCGCATTTGTATATATTCTGTAATTTAGGTGTACCTTTTTCATGATTTTTGAATGATATTTTTGCTACCTATATATAGTTGACAACCACATGTAAATGGGTGGTGGGTATTAATTATTTTTTGTTTTCTCTTGCAAAAATATAATTTTTGTGGCTCTTTGCATGATTTGCTCTTTCTGTTCTACGGTGTGCAAAATGAAGCATGTGCGAAATACTTAGGAAAAGCCAAAAATTGAATAATCTTAAGTTATATAGATTTTGTACAAAAAATTGTCATGTGGGGAAGAAAACAAAATGAAACTTCATTTTCATGAATCCATAGAAGGGAAGAAAACAAATGCCATAATATTTTTGTGTTTACCGTTCATGTTATCTTCAGAGAAAATCTCAATGGGCCAATTTACTTAATACAATTTTTATTTTTTCAATCAGGCCAGTTAATAGTTATGTATTTATTTGAAGGCCCAAATACTTTATCCCAATTAATCAACCTCCATCATCCTGAAAAAATAACGGAACTCTTCCTTCATTTTCTCATCTCTATCTTCTCCTCTGTTCATCGACATAGCTCTCATTCAGGCGAATTGGCAGCGGAAGATTCAATCCTCCAGAAAGAACCAATTGGGTCTTGGATAGAACAGCGATCAATGGCCAGATTGATAATTTCTTCCTGTGTCCGACGCCAATCTAAATTCTATGGTGAGTTTTTGCTTTGAGATTAGTGCTGAAAAGATCTTTCTTTTGATGTTTAAGGAACTGGATTTGGTGTCTAGGGTTTGCACTGATTGCATTTTGTATTATGGTTCATGTTCTTCGATTTGGTATAGTAGCAGTTTGATAATTTGATTTGCTCTTAGGTAATCGCAGATACAGAAACACTTCAATACATGATTTAGACTTATTTAATTTGTGGATTTTTCCTGAATTACAAATAATCTTCAATAGATGACATAGACTTGTTTAATTTGTGGATTTTTACTCAATTACAAATAATCTCAGATATTTTTTTAATTTTATTTATTTATTTATTTTTGAATTTTGAATTTTATTAATAGTTCCATGTAATTCCAATTGATATGTATATAACTAGAGCTATTGATTTGAATACATGTGAAGTGCCCCCAAACAGAATCAATAATATACTTTTACGTCAATCATATAATCATCCAATGCACTTGCTAGATCAATGATTTTTTTCAATTATGTACAGACAATTTATTTATTTACTTTTTTCATTTAGTGTGGAGATAGTACGTATATTCTGGGGGACTTGCCCATTCTTGATTCAACTTTTGAACTTCGGTTATTTGGATAAGATATATTTTTAAATGTTAGAAAGAGTTGGAGTATCATGGCCTTCTCTGTATATGTGTGTATACATGGGCTTTTTTGAAAGTCTTTTTAGATTGTTTAATCGGCCTACGAAGATTGGATCGAGCTTTAATAGGGATAATCTGAAATCCTCCTGTGGCTTTTGATTCTTGGTTTAATTCTGATATTAATCAATAAATATTTTACAGTTTTCTTCTCTCTATTTTTCACACTTTACAAATTTATCCTTATATAATTTCATATTTTCGTATTTACAACCACTTATGGGATCTCAGGTGAACATTTTGACCATGAGTTACTGAGTTACTGTTTGATACCAAATTTGAAGACATGAATATGAAATATCATCTTGGTTCACTACATAATCAATTTGTCGTGACATTTTTTAAAATAAGAATGAAGGAGAAAATCTTATTAAGTCATCTGATACTTGCGATTGATAAACCTAACATACAAGAAATCTTCTACAACAAACAAAGTGCAAATATTACATGATATGAAGGCAAGAAACACATTTCAGAACTTACAACAAATATATTACACTCACACTTCCTTAATGAAAGAATTTAAATGGCATGACTATATGCCCATAGATGCAAATATAAACCTTGTTTGTTTAGAGAAGAAAAATACCTTCAATATATTAAAAATTATGATTAATAACAAATTTATGCTTGATGATCACATATACTTAATTTTGGAATAAGATGATGGAGAAAACTGAAAAACGCCACACAAATGTCACCAGGTTGCACGGTCAGGTTTTAGTCAATTTTCTAATTACTGCTCCAGCCCCAACTCTCATGGCAGGTAAAACTTCATTTAAATATGTGTTTCGAAATATTTTATTTCAAAATCTTCCAATATTCACTTTCAAATCTTTCATTTTCACACAGATGCTTTGGATACTATCTATACGCATCCCATTTCCTTGGAGAAACCGAGACCTCCTATGGAGTGTTGGGAAGAGGTATGCATCTTTTTTCAAGACTCTTTGATCTAAAATGACTACTTTTAATGCATTATTTATATTATTTTAGATCATCATGAGTGAGCGGCACTCACAAGCCTTTGAAAGTTTCTATCCCAGTATTAAAGCCTCACTTCAACATTCCCAAATTTATGCATGATTGTCGATACTAGCATTCCCATACTTTGCAATTGCTAAAATAACACTTTCAAAAGTTGGCTTATTTTTTGGTTCTTTCTTTAATCTTTGTACCATTTGATACCAAACAAACCAACTTGTTAAATAATTCGATATAAATTAATCATTGTCTACCGGGTTTGATTTATATGATTTTTTACAGGAAATTGCGTCAATGTTTTAGGTTAAATACTGGATTTTTTTAGCGTCGGAATTTTTGTGGCGAGAAACCGGGGTTTAGACTCGGGTTCTTTTTGTTGTTTTTGCGTTTTGCCAAAATTGGATTAATTTTTGGTTTGGCTTTTGTTGATTTGATTTTGTTATCTTTGCGAGTAGAAGTGTGAGATTAAAGAGGGGTTTGAGGAGTTTTGGATTAGGTGATTTTGGTAGGGGGGAGAGATTTTGTTGGTGATTAGAAATAAGGTAGATTTGATTGGTTTTGTACTAGTTTGATATAGTTTTATTGTTTAAAATATTATGTATTTGTTTATATGTTTGACCACTTGATTGTTATTCAAATAAAATAAGGTAAGCTTGTTAATGTGCACCTAGAATATGACGTAATTCAGCAATTAAACTCCAATCTTTGACTAAATGCTTTGATACTTCAATATAAACATCATTTAATATGAACCTGGAATACATGTTTGGATACCTGTGAAACAACAATGCAAAGAAAACAAAACTAGATATATTAAATTAACTATGAAAAAAATTAATTACCTAACATGATTGCACGCATTTTTCACTTAACTGCTCCTCATAAACATTTTCACATCTCAAAGGAAGCATAACCCTCCAAAAACAGAAATACCGCAAAAGTAGATCTTTTTTGAACTTCCAGCAAAATCTCGCATCAAACTCACATAATAAAAAACCGCGCCATTTCTACAAACCCCCCTTAATTTCAAATAAAATTCCACAATTTCATAATTTACTCCTTTTACTATTATTCCCAAAGAAATGAAGGAATTTAATTCAGACAGAGGAAGAACATTTAGTTCTCTCCAGTTATTACTAGTCGGAGGCGTCCAGTTTTATGTTTTAAAATACTCTAATTTTTCAGTTGTAATAGAGTATTTGCAATAATAACATTTAAAAAAAACCATCAAGACATCGTAATATTTCACAATCAATTCAGTACATGACATTAATTATCTATCCAAAATTGAGGGCAAAAGGAAAAAATAACAAAATCATCCAAAGTAGGTCTCTTATCAACTTCCATGAAGAGAATAACCATTTTAATTTTCTATGTCATGATCCATGCCGATGGATTATATTATTATGTTCCTTAATTTTATAATTAGGCAAAATTGCAAGCAACAACTCTGATGAAACAGATATAAAGAAAAAATAATAAGAATTTTCTATTTATGGATTTGTTTATGAAGTTGTTGGTTCTTACCCGTAAATAAATTTGCCTCTCATAGTATTACAAAGGCCAAATATCAATTTGTACCATTACATTTAAACTACATAAAAAAAAAACTTTTGCAGTCATAACTTTTAAATAACTTATATCCAATGATTCAAGTCAGATCGAGTTGCATTGTTATAACATACTATGTGTACACTGGTTATCGTTGTCTAAATCTAGGTTACAAATTCCTATATAAGGTGATATAACACAACATTCTCTCAAGTGAGCAAGTGCTAAAAGAAAAGAGAGAAACATAAAGAGCCTATTAATTACTTGACTATGGCAACTCTTCGTGTTTTTGCTATGTTAATTTTGGTTTCTGTCTTTCTTAGCACAATGGCATCGGTTTCAAATGGAGAACAACCGTGTTCTTGTCCAAAATATTATTCTTGCATGAATGATTGTTATAAGAAGCATTGGGAAAGAACTTGCGAACTTGTCTATTGTTGGACGCAAGTGTGCTTTTGTGATTATTCTTTAAGTAAGTTGATTTTTATTTGCGATTTTAAAAAAAAAAAACCTCCTATGTTTTGTGAATATATTTTGGAAACTAAGTCTTAATGCTTCCACGATGGCTTAATTTTTAACTTTCTATTTTGACTTCTCCATAGAAGGAGCTAAACTTTTGTTGGACCAAATGCCTATCTTGTAATATTTTACTGTAATCTATTTTGTATAAAAGTCATGTAATTTAAATAATTCATTTGATTCTTATACAATGATTATTTAAAAAAATTTATGTGCTACAAATAAAAGATTAAAAATTGTAGTGTGCTAAACATAAAAGATTTCTTTTTATAAATTGTCATGTGCTAAAATAAAAGATTACAAATTTTATGGCGAATTTGGTCCACAAAAGAGAACATTTTGGCTCTCTTCATTTAAATGTCAACATGGGGGAATTTTAAACTCATCTCATTGATGGCAAATTTAATTTCTAAATATATAAGGGAATTTTTAAAATATTCAAAGATATAGACTTTAAATTTGTAAAGTTTCCCTTTTAATTAAATATTTTTATCTCCATATATAAATATTTAAATTCGTCGATAATTTAATTTGCATAATTTATAGTCTAATTATTTATTTTTTTTCCACTCTTACTGAAAAATTAGATGCCGCTACTGCAAATAGAAAGATGCAAGTAGCTGTTCAAGAAAGAAGAAAATGACCAAGCTTCTAATTTATATTTTAAATATGTGTGTTCATTGAATTATTTCATTCTATTGAAATATTTAATGTGTATTTTATAAGCTCTGATGATTGAATGTTGAATAAATAAATTGAACCAATTTGCAAATTTAATTTAATGGTATGGGTGTACAAACAAAAAAAATTGTTCATTTAATGCAAGTAAAACATATAATGTATGTGCAGGTATATAACATAGTTGATGTAATGTAAGACCGGATTTGTTTTATAAAATAATCTGGAGCCCAATATATTTAACATTCAAGAAATTAATTTCAACTCTATATAAGCAAACATTTTTACCGAATCCACCTTTAAAGAAATTAATTTCCAGTCGATGTGTGAAGTCTAGTTTATTAATTTCCAATCTGTGACATCCTGAATCTTCTTGTAACGTTGTTATAACCAGTGCACAAAGACAATATTGACCAAAGCATCTTTTCATTTGATATTAATGTGTATTATTTACATACATTTTAATTTTCTGAGTTTTTTATATTAGCACCTTGAATATGTCGTAATTCAGCAATTTAAAAAGTATGCTTTGAGGAATTTTAATTGTAATAACCATCGACACATTTTACCGCAATATGGCGGACCATTTTATATTTATCGCAACAAACCTAAATTTACATGTACTGAAACAACAATATAAGAAAAATTAAACTAGATTTACTAAATTAACTATTCGAAAAATAAATTCCCTAACATGATTGCACGCATTTTTCACTTAACTCCTCTTCAAAAACATTTTCACAATTCAAAGGAAGCATTTCCACAAACCGCTCCAACAACCCATTTTCACATAAACCCTCCAAAAACAAAAATACTGCAAAAGTAGACCCTTTTTTGAACTTCCCAACAAAATCACGCATCAAACTCACCGCATCAAAAACCGCGCCGTTTCCACAAACCTCCCTTAACTTCAAATAAAATTCCACAATTTCACATTTTACCCCCTCTTGTACCATAATTCCCAAAATGCCCTTCGCCTCCTCTAAACACATTTTTTCAAAATATTTATCCAAAATGTAGAAATAAATTCCGTCTTTTACCTTTACTTTATCTTTCGCCATGTGGCGAATTATATTTTCCGCTTCTAGAAGCTTCTCTTGCCAACACAACCGATTCAAAATCGCATTAAATGCTCTAAAATCAAGCTTTTCATTTCTCCTTTCAATCTCTTTCAAAACAGAATTCGCTCGATTTATCTCACAATTTCTCCACAAACCGCAAATTAAAGTCGTATAAATAAAAGAATTAGGTTTCAAACCATATTTCGCTTCCATTTCACTCAACAACAATTCGCAAATTTCAAATTTCCCAATTTCACAAAAACCCTCGATTAGGGTTGAAAAAGATATCAAATCAGGCTTAATTCCTTCTCTCTCCATTTCCAAAACAAAATCTCGCGCCACATCAGCTTGCCCTAATTTACAAAACCCTCGCGTTAAAGTAGTATACAAAATTACATCAGGTTTAAAACCCTTTTCTTTTATTTCCAAAAATAACCTTTGAGCCTCATCCATTTGACCTAACTTACAAAACCCTTTAATCATAATATTATACATGATCAAATCGGGCGAATCAGAATCCGCCACCTGGCGAAAAAGACTCAACGCAAAGTCCATTTTGCCCTCCATGCATAAACCATCTAATAATGTACTGAAAAGTATATTATCTCTCACTAATCCGTCTTTTTTCATCGATTCAAATATTTGTACCGCCTCATTTAAACAAGTCTCTTTACATAATTTATTTATCAAAATAGTACACGTCACCTCATTAGGTTTCGGCCCATTAATCGCCATTTCATGCACGAATCTCAAAGCGTCATTTAATCGTCCGTTCAAGCACAATCCATTCACAAATGAATTGCAAGTCACCAAATTGGGGGAAATTCCCTTCTCTCTCATCTCTTTAAGAACCAATTTCGCTTCAAGAATCGATCTTTTCTTGCATAATGAGTCTAAAAAGCACGTATATGCGACTAAATCTGCTGAAATTCCACTTTTGAACATAAACGCATAAACTATTTTCGCGAATTTTACATTTCCTTCCCTCGAAGCTGATGCAAGGACAGAATTGCAACTTATTAAACTCGGTTTGAGCCCAAATTGAATCATTTGACGAATTAAATCAAGACCCAATTGAGAATCAGATGGAAATCTAGAAACCAAACCAATAAGCATAGAAAAAGTATAAACAGTCGGTTTGATTTTTTCCCCTTTCATGGCTTCAAAAGCCTTGAAAGCTTCTTGGGTCTCTCCCTTATCGCAAAACCCTTTGATAACAGTGTTATAACTCACCACCTCAGGCTTAAACCCTCTTTCGCGCATTTCATCGAGCACTTTGAGTGCGAGTTTAGGCTTTTTCGACTGAGAGAAACAATGGGTCACAATATTCAGAGATATAAGGTCCATTTTGGCCCCGCTTGTGAGTAAATGGTTGTAGAGAGATAAAGCTGGAGCGAAGCGGCGCGAGGCGGAGAGAGAGAAGAGAAGGTTTGAAGGACTGGAAATGGTGGAGAAGGAGAAGGGTCGAATTGGGCTTGTGAAGGATTTTAAGGGGTTGTTTGCAAATCTGAAATTCATTCGTCTTCTTAAGATAATCGCCATTTTTTACCAGATTTTTGCTCTGTTTTTCGTTTTCTTTGTTATTAGTATTGATTTGGGTTTTGTTGTGTTTGGCGGGGCGAGAAGAAGAAGAAGAAGAAGAAATGGAACATGCATCTCTCTGCTTATTTTAAACTGGACTTGTCCTGTTTAATTTTTTATCCAAATTAGATATTTTATCAACTTTCAATCACTATTTCTAATATTTTTATGTTTATGCATGCAAATGGATTTTATTATTAATTTCTTTAATATTATAATAGGCAAAATTATCACCATTAGAATAGTTTAGTGGTATGATATTAGTTTCATATTTTCAAAGATAAGGATTTAGAATCTCGTATCTAGCAGAAATGATTTAAAAATTTAGATGAGAATATATGAGTCATTCTAAACAGAACAAAACAAATAATTGCTTGTAGTTTTTTTCCGCATTTTTATAATTAGACAAAATTGTCATGCAACAACTGTGCTGAAAGCGACTACAACAGAAGTGCTGGATTAAGAAAATAAGAATTTTCTATATTTGGATTTATTCATGAACATATTTTGTTCTGACCTGTAAAGAATTTTGACTCTAGCTCATAGCATTTACAAAAGGCTCAAAAACATTTTTCATCATTATATTTGAGCAACATAAATAACTTATGCGACTAATATTCAATTACATTGTTATAACTTATTATCTGAATAATGGCTATCCTTGTCTAAATTCTCGATTACCAACTTCTATAAAAGGTGGAGGTAACACATTTTATGAACAGAACAAGAATTGAAAGAAAAAAAAAAGAGGAGTAAAAATAACCTATTGATTATCCGACTATGGCAAATATTCGTGTTTTTGCGATATTTATTTTGGCATCCTTGTTTCTCAGCACAATGGTCTCAGTTTCAGAGGGACAAGACACTGGTAATTATTGCATTAGATCAACGTGTCCACAATACAAATCTTGCATGAATAACTGTTACAAGAAGCATGCACATTGGATTTGCTATGCTTTCTTTTGTTGGACGATAACCTGCAAATGTCCAACGTACTGCCCTTGTGAACGTAAGATCAATTTAATTTGCAAATTTTTTTTTAAATCTATTATGTTTTCTGAATAGTTTAAAGAAAAAACAATATATTTTTTGGAATCTAAGTTTTAACCGTTGGATGATCACTTAATTTTTTTTAACTCTCTATGTTGACTTCTCAATATAAAGAGCTTAACTTTTCTTGACCAGATGCCTATCTTTCAATATTTTACGATGATCTATTTTGCTTAAAAAGATATTTAATAAAAACAATTTAATTGAATTTTTATAAAATGATTTATGTGATGTTGAACAATAATATTCTATTTCATGATATATTATAAAAATAAGAAAAAAAAACTATACTTTTATCATTAATTCTTTTTATCATACAAAATCACTATAATGCTTTTAAAATATGATACAATAGCAAGCATATAATTTCTATAGATTATCTCACTTTTTTTGTTATTTGCAAAAAATAAAAGATTAAAAAAAATTTATGGGGAAATTTTGATTTAAAAGATAGCATTTAGGCTATTGTCATTGAAATGTCAACACAGGGGAAAATTAACCTTATCATGGAAGAACATTCTAAAAATACAAGGCAATTTTTAAAATATTAAAAAACAGACTTTTTGAAACATTTTACTTTTAGTTAACTATATTTATCTCCATATATTAATATTTGAATTCATAAAGACATAGTTTTAATAATTCATGATCTAATTATTTAAGTTTTTGTTTACTCTTCTGGAAAATTTAGCTGATGCCGCTGCAAACAGAAAGATGCACATAACTGATTGAGAATGAAGGAAACGACAGAGCTTCTGATATTAAATGAGTGATGTGTTCATTGAATTGTTTCATAATGTTGAAATATTTAATATTCAGTATGTATTTGTTATATTTGTGAGGGATGAACATGTTATTATGAGTGTTGAATAAATAATCTGAACCAATTTGCAAATTAGGGAATTCGAAATGAGCTGAACATGTTCTAATCCAACAATCCCATTTATGCACAATCCATTCACAAATGAATAGCAAGTCATCAAATTGCGTCAAAGACCCTCACCAAATTGCGTCAAAGACCCTGAAATTTCTCTTATTTTGTTTATTTGCTTCCTGAGTTTCTTCTCCATACACCACATATATGATATATACCACTCTGGATTCAACAAAACCTGAACCTAAAAAAAAAAAGTATAAAATATTTAACCATTATTAAACCCTTAAAATAAAATAAAAGTACACTACATATACATTTTAATTTATTTATTCTATAATTTTTAAATAACTTTATAGTGGGTGGGACCTATAAGAAAATCATGAACCAAGTTGTGACACTGAAAAAGAATAGCACTCGCTACACGTAACAAAACATAAGTATTACACAACTTTAAGACAAATCTAACCATCCAAAAAGAAGAATGAATAGATCGGATCAATACATGTAAAATGCATAGGAGGAGCCCAAAATGGCGATGGAAAATCGGGGTGGGGGGTGGTTAATTGTTACAACGTATTGTCTGAATAATGGCTACTTTTGTCTGAATAATGGCTACTTTTGTCTAAATCTAGGTTCTCAATTCCTATAAAAGGTGGATATAACACATTTTGAGAAGAGAACAAGAATTGAAAGAACAAAGAGCCTATTGATTATCTACTATGACAAATATTCATGTTTTTGCGATATTTATTTTGGCATCCGTCTTTCTAAGCACAATGATGTCAGTTCAAATGGGCAACCTGACTTTTCACGGATGTGCGCCGCCGCCGACTGTCCGAGACACAAATCTTGCATGGATAGCTGTTATAAAAAGCATATGCATTGGATTTGTGATGCTTTCTTTTGTTCCTTTTCAAACTGTTTATGTCCAACTGAATGCCCTTGTCCAAGTAAGCTCATTTTAATTTGTAATTTTTAAGAACCCCTTATATTTTGATATTTTTCTGAATATTTTGAAGAAAAAACAATATATTTTTCGGAATCTAAGTTTTTACCATTCAATGATCACTTAATTTTTTTTAACTCTCTATGTTGACTTCTCAATGTAGAGAGCTAAACTTTTCGGGACCAAATGCCTATTTTTCAATATTTTATGATGATCTATTTTGTATAAAAAATACATGTAATTAAAATAATTAACTTGAATTTTTATAAACTAATTTATGTGATGTTGAACAAAACATTTTAAAAATTAATATTTTATTTCATGATGTATAGTAAAAATTCGAAAAAGAAAAAATATATATTTTTCTCTTTTTATTAAACAAAATCACTATAATGCTTTTAAAATATGATACAATAACAAGAAAAAAATTCTATAGAATATCTCACTTTTTTTTGTTATGTGCAAAAAATAAAAGATTATATAAACTTATGGGAAATTTTTGATTCAAAAGATAACTTTTAGGCTCTTCATCATTGAAATGTCAGCACAGGAAAAATTAACCTCGTCATGGAAGGACATTCTAAAAATATAGGGCATTTTTTTAATTATTAAAAAATAAAGACTTTTTGAAACATATTTCCTTTTAAACAACTAAATTTATCTCCATATATTAATATTTCAATTCATTAAAACATAATTTTAATAATTCATGATCTAATTCTTTAAGTTTTTTACTCTTCTAGAAATATTTGCTGATGCTACTGCAAACAGAAAGATGCAAATAACTCATTGAGAATGAAGGAAATGATAGAGCTTTTGATTTAATTATGTTGATGTGTTCATTGATTGCTTCATTATGTTGAAATATATAATATTCAATATGTACTTTTATATTTATGAGGGATGAACATGTTATGATGATTTAATATTGAATAAATAAACTGGACCAATTTGCAAATTAGGGAATTCACAAATGAGCTGAAGATGTTTTAATCTAACCCTCCCATTTAAGCACAAATTATTCACAAGCAAGCCACTAAATATAGGGGAATGCCATGTTACCATTTAACACTCATTAAAGGATGGAAGGGACCAAACTTAACTTCGGTTTGCGATAACTCCCATGCACTTCTGTTTCAGAGAGCGACACAGATGTCAAACAGCGGAAGTGGCCAAAAAATGGGACATTACGTGGGCATCCACCTGCTGGTGCATATGGAAGCAAAGATATCAACGCATCTTCAACAATGAATCTGCGCCGCCGGAGATAGTTCACCACACCGCCATTCAAGATGCTCACATGTGGAGAAGGCTAGCTTGAAGAAATGGTTTCATGATTTTCCTTCCTTTCTCCTCTCTCTTTTTTCATCGTTTTCTTTTGTCTTTCGTCTTTGCTTCCTGCTGCTGTAGCATGTAATATTTGTAATAAGGGGGGAAAGGGCTAAAAGATAGGATTCCAGATGAACTCTCTATGTATCCTCAAAACTATTTTGTTTATTAAATCATAATACTCAGTAGGCACGCCTACCGAGACTCAAAAAAAAAAAAAAAAAAACACTTAACAGAACCAATCACATTAATTTACAACAAATGTCTGAACTTTTATACATTATTTAATTCAATGTCCTATTCCAATAAGTAGATGTAGAACCATAAAGTCAGAAGAAAGCCTTGTAGCATGTCGGGATTAAGGCTGAAATAGATTCACTACAGCAACCATATTATCATTTTTCTAGATTTGGATATCTGAGAACTCAATTTTGTGGATTTACCCTCGCAAACTCACAATTTTAATGGAAGAAGAACAACTTTCTTTTTCTTAATATTTCTTAATATATTTCTTTCTTCTTGTCTCTTACAAAATAAAAATGGGTTCTATTTATAGGCTAAATGGTTCATGCATACATGAATCACATTAAACCCTAACATTATACTCACACAATTATCTAAGTACATGATCCATATTTCTAGATGGTGGATACATGTATTACAATTCTCTAGATGAATTTACATAGAAAAAAACACAAATATTATTTCTTTTGGCTTGGGCTTATCAACAAATTCCTCCCTTAAGCGCAAGCCTATTCTTCATCCCGATCATCGCCTTACAGTTTTCAAACAACACCGTCGGAAGTGGTTTCGTGAATATGTCAGCCACTTGGTCATGACTTGCCACATGACTCACTCGCACATCACCTTTCTTCACCTGCTCTCGGATGAAATGAAAACGCACATCAATGTGCTTACTCCTCTCATGATGTGTTGGATTCTTTGCTAACTCGATTGCGGATTTATTATCGACTCGTATTTCGGTCGCCTCGTGTTGCGTCAGTTTCAACTCGTGCAACAAGTTCCTTAACCAAGTTGCATGGCATACACACCAAGATGCTGCTACGTATTCCGCCTCGCACGTCGATAATGTCACTATTGGTTGTTTCTTTGAGGACCATGTGAATGCCGTATCTCCCATATAAAACACATACCCCGATGTGCTTTTACGATCATCAACATCTCCGCACCAATCGCTATCGGAATATCCCACTAGCTTGAAATCTTCTGCTTTGGAATAGAATAACCCAAATGATTCAGTTCCCCGAATATACCGCAAAATTCTCTTTATCGCTTTTAAATGCGTATAGACCGGCTCCTCCATGAATCGACTTACAACTCCAACACTATAAGAAATGTCCGGTCTTGTGCATGTGAGATAGCGGAGACTCCCAACTAGACTTCGATATTTGGTCGCATCTACTCGTTCACCACCATCAAACTTAGAAAGTTTCGCCCCGGGTTCCATCGGCGTCAATACCGGGTTGCAATCTGCCATTTTGTTCCTTTTCAGAATTTCTTTTGCATATGTTTCTTGTGACACAAAAATCCCAGTCTTTCCTTGTCTAACCTCCGCACCAAGGAAATACTTCATCAAGCCCAAATCCGTCATCTCGAACTCCCGAGTCATCACGCTTTTGAACTCCTCTATCATCTCACCATTGTTCCCCATAAAGATGAGGTCATCAACATAAAGAGCGACAAGGAGCAAATTGCCTTCATTCTTTTTTACGTATAGTGCATGCTCGTATGGACATTGAGTAAACCCGTTCTCCTTGAAGTAAGTGTCGATGCGGGTATTCCAAGCTCGAGGTGCTTGTTTCAACCCGTAAAGCGCCTTCTTCAATTTCAACACCTTCTTCTCTTCCCCGATTTTCATGTACCCAGGTGGTTGCTCTACGTACACCTCTTCTTCTAGCACGCCATTCAAAAATGCCGACTTGACGTCCATTTGAAAAATTTGCCATTTGAATTGAGCCGCTTGAGCTATGAGAAGGCGAATTGTTTCCATTCTTGCAACCTGGGGCAAAGACTTCATCATAGTCTATCCCCGCCTTTTGTCGATAGCCCTTTGCAACTAGCCTTGCCTTGTACCGCTCTATCTCGCCTTGAGCGTTCATCTTCTTTTTGTATACCCATTTTACTCCTATGGGCTGACTTCCTTTTGGCAATTCAACCAACTCCCAAGTTTGGTTTCGCTCTATTGCTTTTATTTCTTCATTCATGGCTGCTTGCCACTTCTCATTTCGTACCGCTTCCTCAAATGTAATTGTTTCGGCATCCGCCAAAAGACAAATTAAATGTACCTCACTTGTCGAGTCGTACAAATCTTGCATGCTTCGCATCCTTGGTTGTCTTGGCTCATCTTCAACATCAGATGGTACGGGGTTAGTCGGTACAAAGGTTGATGCCGGTGATTCTCCTTTCTCAGCCTCACCTAACTCGGCCTCATCATGTGTCATCTCATCTTTGTTATTCCAATCCCACGCGCTCTCTTCATTCACATGTACGTCCCGGCTCACCACAACTTTCCTTCCAATTGGGTCGAAGAGCTTGTATGCCTTTGTTTTCTCGTCATATCCAATGAGCACGAACTTCTTGCTTTTATCGTCGAGCTTAGTCCTCCTTTGATCCGGTACGTGTGCATAAGCCACACTACCGAATACTTTGAAATGTGATACAGTCGGCTTTTGACCATTCCAAGCCTCTTGGGGTGTTATCTCACCTAACTTCGCATGTGGGCATCGGTTTTGTATATACACGGCACATTGTACCGCCTCCGCCCAAAATTCTTTTGGCATACCTTTGCTTTTCAACATCGACCGAACCATGTCGAGAATGGTTCGGTTCTTCCTCTCGGCCACACCATTTTGTTGAGGAGAGTATGGTGCGATCAAGAATCGCTTAATCCCATACTTCTCGCAATAACTCGTGAAAGCGGTTGACATGTACTCCCCGCCTCTATCCGACCGTAACGCCTTGATGTAAGTCCCGGTCATCTTCTCGACTAAAACCTTGAATCTTTTGAACACTTCGAGAGCCTCAGATTTTTCCTTCAAAAAATAAACCCATGTCCTCCTTGTATTATCGTCTACAAATGTGATGAAATATCTTTTCTCACTGAATGATTTGGGTGTAATTGGGCCACATATGTCGGTATGCACCAACTCGAGAGGTCTTTCTGCTCGATATTTCGCCTTTTTCGGAAATGAGGTCCTTTCTTGCTTGCCGAATAAACATCCTTCGCAAAACTTGGTGATGTAGTCCATGTCTGGTAGCCCATGGACCATGTTCTTCTTGGCCAACTCCTTTAGGCCACCATAATGAAGGTGACCAAACCTTAGATGCCATAATGCCGATTTGTCTTCCATATCGACTTGTAGACATTTTTCCTGCACATTTCGCAAGTTGAGCTTGTACATGCGATTTTTGGCCATTTCAACTCGTGCTACCAAGCGTCCTTGATTGTCTTTTAATTGTAGTACCCGGTTTTTCATAAATACCGAGTATCCCTTCTCCATGAGTTGTCCCATACTCAAAATATTGCTCTTAAGATCAGGTACGTAATAAACATCCTCGATTGACCCTTCCGTACCACCTTTTTGTAAATAGTGCACCGTACCTTGACCTTTTACTTGGATCTTTGATGCGTCTCCGAATGACACGTGTCCATTTTCAACCTCTCGCATCTCCTTGAATAAGTGCTTGTGCCCGCACATGTGGTTGCTTGCACCGGTGTCGAGGTACCAGACTGTATCGCCATCGGTGTTGATATCGTTGTATGCCATCATGAGAAACCCATCTTTCATCTCATCCTCCGTGACAAGGTTGGTGTTCTCCTCCACTTTCTTTTCGGCATAGCAAACTTTTGCGTAATGCCCGACCTCGCCGCAATTGTAACACTTGTCGGAGTTGCAGTCCTTCGCATAGTGACCGTATTTGCCACACTTATAGCACTCGACATTATAGTGATTTGACCGGCCACCTCTCCCACGACCAGGTCCTCTACCTCGCCAATTTTGTTGGCTTGACTGCCCCTTCTCCTCATAGTATCCACCTCGACCGCGGCCTCCACCACTGCGATCATTGCTGCGACCTCCACGGCCACGCCCTCTTCCACGAAAGTTTTGAGTGTAGAGTGCCTTTTCGTCTTTGATAGGCATCTTGGCTTGCAACGCTTCGTCAAGCGACTCGTTCTTCTTCTTCTTGCGTTGCTCGTGTGCCTCTAACGACCCAGCGAGATCGTCAATAGTTAGCTCCTCTAGGTCCTTCGATTCTTCGATGGCACACACGACATTCTCGAAATTGTCGGTTAGCGACCGCAGAATTTTTTCCACGACCCTCGAGTCCTTTAGAGTTTCACCATTACACTTGAGCTGATTTACCACGGTTTGCACACGTGTGATGTAGTCGGATACACCTTCTGACTCCTTCATCTTCATACACTCCAACTCGCCGCGTAGAGTTTGGAGTCTTACTTGCTTTACTCGGTCGGTTCCCTTGAAAACTTTTTGCAATGTATCCCATGCTTCCTTGCCCGTTACCGCGCTTGCTATCTTTTCAAAATCGACTCGTCAACTGCTTGGAACAGCATGTATAGCGCTGTCTTGTCATTCATTCGCTTTTGTTTCAACGCCTTGATTTCACTTACTGTCATATCGTCGGTATTCTCTGGTTCGGTGTAGCCGTTCTCGACTACGTCCCATGCATCTTGGGCCCCGAGTAATGCTCGCATCTGGATGCTCCAGTTGTTGTAGTTAACTCTCGTCAATCGTGGCAGTGACATACCCCCAAACGACATTCTCCCGGGATTCGCCATCGGCTTTGATACCAATTTGTGGATTTACCCTCGCAAACTCACAATTTTAATGGAAGAAGAACAACTTTCTTTTTCTTAATATTTCTTAATATATTTCTTTCTTCTTGTCTCTTACAAAATAAAAATGGGTTCTATTTATAGGCTAAATGGTTCATGCATACATGAATCACATTAAACCCTAACATTATACTCACACAATTATCTAAGTACATGATCCATATTTCTAGATGGTGGATACATGTATTATAATTCTCTAGATGAATTTACATAGAAAAAAACACAAATATTATTTCTTTTGGCTTGGGCTTATCAACAAATTTCACTCTAATTTACACCGAATTGTTCTACTAAGCTTCAGTCTAGCATTAAGAGTGTATAGATTTGTTGCGCCTTTGATATTTCATCAGTGAATGTTCGTTTACACCTTTCCTTCTGTTAGACACAAACTTTTGTTAACATCAAGCATTTTTTGTTTATTTCCATCATGAAATTAGTTGATGTTCAAAAGGCCAATTTAATAGTGCCTTGTTTGTTTCCATATTTCATTTTGTTTATTTTCATCGTTGTTTCTTCTTTTCGGATTTTTGATTATTTTCTGTTTTCCTTTTTCAATTCTTGTTTTTTTATATTTGGTGGCAGAAAACATTGAGCTAAATGCGTTCAGACAGATGAAGAACATGTGGATTACTAGTTGGAGGCGTCCCATTCTATGTTTTATGTTCTTAAATACTACAATTTTTCAGTTGTAATACAATTTCTGCAATAATAATATTTAAAAAAGCCTACAATTTCTGCACTAATAATATTTAATAAAGCCTCTCAAGCATCCATTCAAAAAAAATATATATATATATTTAAAAAAGCCATAGACACATCTTAATATTTATTTTTCTTCATTGTCAAAACCCACAATCAATTCACTTGGCGGCTTAATTATTTTACCCCTAAATTCAGGGCAACGTTTTTTTTAAAGGCATTGCTTAAGGAAATTCAGGGCAAAGTTAATAGCAAACTTCAATAAATAATCTCAATTATGTCACTTATCAACTTTCATAAAGAGAATTACCAATTTTAATATTTCTTATGTTATGCATGCCAATGGGTTTTATTTTTGTTTTCTTTAATTTTATAATTAGGCGAAATGTCAGGCAACAACTTCCATGGATTCGGCAAGACATAAGAATTTTCTATTTTTGGATTTGTTCATGAATTTGTTTGTTCTTACACCCATAAACTTTTTTACTCTCTATATTACAAAGGCTCAAAATCAATCTTTACCATTACATTTGAACTATATAAATAACTTTTGCAATCAGAATTTATAAATAACTAATATTCAATTAATTATTTATGGTGGGTAAGTCTACATTGTTATAACATATTGTTCTAAACAGTGGATATCCTCGTCTAAATCTATGTCTGCGTTTCCTATAAAAGGTGATATAACACATTTTCTGAAGAGAACAAGAATTGAAAGAAAAAGAAAGAAACCAATAAATAGCCTGTTAATTATTTGACTATGGCCAATATTCGTGCTTTTGCCATGTTTATTTTGGTATCCTTCTTTGTGAGCACAATGGTCTCAGTTTCTATGGGACAACTGGAATTATGTCCTCCAAACTCGTGTCCACTAAATACTTGTATGCATGACTGTAATATGAAGCATAAGCATTGGATTTGCGCACTTTTCTTTTGTTTGGACAAAAGTTGCCCTTGTGGAAAAACACCAGGTAAGTTTATTTTTATTTGCGTCTTTTTTTTTAAACCACTTATGTTTTCTGAATATTTTGAACAAAAATAATATATATTTGGAAACTAAGTTTTAATCCTTCATGGGTGGCTTAATTTTTTTTAACTCTCTATTTTAACGTGTCCGTAAAAGGAACTAATTGTTTTGGACAAAATGCATGTCTTTCAATATTTTTTGCTAATCCATTTTGTATAAAAAGTTATCAAATTAAAATAATTAAGTTGAGTTTTTATATAATGATTTATGTGATGTTGTAAAAACATTAAAAAATAATATTCTATTTCATGATGTACAATAATATATAAGAAAAAAGTCTCAAGAAAACCCTCAAAATAAGTATAAGAAAAAAAGGTTAAAATAATTTTTTTATCTTTTTTTCTCCTTCTATTTTACAAAATTACTATAATCTACTTTATATTTTTTATTTTACGTAATCTATTTTATATACAACCAATTAAAATAATTATATTCAATTTTTATAAAATGATTTATGTGATGTTGTACAAAAATTAAAAATTGATATTCTATTTCTTGATGTATAATAAAAATAAGAAAAAGGATAAATGTATTCTTATCTTTCTCTTTTAATTTTAAGCATATAATTTTGTATAGAATAATTAGTTTTTTATATTGTTATGTGCAAAAAAAATAAAAGATTATAAATTGTAGGGGGAGAATTTTGGTCCAAAAGAGAGCATTTTTGGCTCTCTTTCATTGAAATATTGTCAACATAGGGAAAATTGAACTCATCTCATTGAAGCACAAATTTAATTTCTAAAATATTCAAAGATAGAGATTTTTTGAAAAGAATCCCTTTTATTGAACTATATTTATCTCCATATTGAATATTTTTTTTTTTTTAGTCTCTGTAGGCGATTGCCTACTGAGTATTTTCATTTAATAAAATTAAAAAGAAGAGTTTACAAGATTAGGCGGCTGAGGCTTCATCAAGCCTCTAAGAAAACAAAAAGAAAACACAAAAAAAGAGAGAGTTATCCTATTCTATTCTATTACATCCACTTCTCTGGTTATATAATAACAATTTCCACAAGCTCGCCTCTCGCTTTGCCAGTTGGCTGATGATTGCCGGCGGAGCGAAAGAACATATTGAATATTTAAATTGATCAATATCTTAATTTGCATAATTTATAGTCTAACTATTTAATTTTTTCCGCTATTCTATGAAAATTAGGTGCTGCTACTCCAAACAGAAAGATGCAAATAACTGATGGAGAATGAAGGAAATGGCAGAGACGTCTAATTTATTTTTAATAATGTGTTCGTTGAATTATTTTATTCGGTTGAAATTTTCAATATTGTCTGTACTTTATATGTACATGGGATGAACATGTTCTGATCATTTAATGTTGAATAATTGATTTGAACCGATTTGCAATTTTCGGAACTCAATGGTACAAAAGTTACACCAATGTACAAACAAAAATTGTTAATTATATGCAAGAAGAACATATAATGTATGTACACCTATATTTTGGTAATACAATTGGATGGGGGATCAAAACTCGCGATAACTGCTCGCAACTTTACTCCTATTCTGAACAACCCAATTTATTAGTATCAGAATTTCGAGCCGAACCCAAGAATCTCTTATTTAGGGACCCTCTGTCGGAAGCCAGACGTGGAGCCAAGATTTAATCTTGGGAGGAGGGATGTCGAGAGAACCGTCTGCGATAAAAGAAAGACAATCTAATTTTTTTTTGTTACCGCACAAAATTTACTCAATTATCTATCATTTTTATACATAATTTGCTTAAAAGATTATATAAGTAGTAATATTTGTATTGTATCTAAAATTATAAAAAAGTTCTACTTAGTATTTAATCATATTTAGTAATTAATAATCTAATCAAATAAAAATATTAACCATACTGTTAATTGCATTGAAAAACTTTTTTTTTCATATCTTTTTGCATTCTACCTACCGTTGATAACCCACAAAAACATAGAATGAACTTGTGAATGTAATCGTACTCCACCTAGTCTTCCACTGCATCTAAACATAGACAGTATGGCAAGGCTACGCCGGCAGATCACCGCCTCAGACCCTCGTCCTTCTGAAGCTGCTTTCAAACGGGCAAAAAAAAAAACTAAGACGATATCTTCTTCTACATTGTAGCAACTTTTGCAATTTGGAAAAGATAAAAATGATTAAGGTTACAAATTTTAATAATCACTTAATTTACAATAATTACTTTTTCAATGACCACGTCATAAAAAAATGAATAAACCAAGTGTGGTGATGATTTTGGGGGCTATGTGTATATTTTTTCTATAATTAATACTCCTTCGCAAATATGTATGTATAACTTTAGCATCTCTCCGTGATTTTTATACTAGTTGTTTGATGATTTTTATTATGTTTTCTTTTTAATTCTTGCATTAATATTGAGTTTTTGTACGGGTCTGTTTGAGTCTGTATAATTAAACTCTTCTATGAATGCAATATGTGTGTAGGTCTTCTATATATATATATATATATATATATATATATATATATATATATATATATATATATATATATATATATATATATATATATTCTTGTTTTTTCTTTTTTTTTTTTTTTTTTTTTTTTTGAGAAAATTTGGAGAGGGCTTGTTCACCCCCTCCAAATGTATATCTATTGGTAAGTAGAAATTATTTACAGTCTATTTTCCTAATATTTACATGTGAAAAAAGATAAGAAAAATTCCTATCTATACTACCTATATATCCGTTCACTCTATTTCTTCATATTCATTCACCATTACAAGTGTGTAGGTCTTCATAGCCTACAACATTTTCCAAGAAAGAAAAACTATAGCTTAGTTTGAGCAGCCATAGTTAGCTAACAACCCTCATGAAACAGCTACAATGGAAGTATTGGATAAAAAAAAGAAAAAAGTTCACTTTTACCTCCTGAACTTTTTAAAATTGTTTAACTTGCCTCCTAAACTTATTTTTGCACACTTTTACTCCCTAAACTCTTCCAAATGTTCAACTTGCCCCCTCCATCCAGTTAAATGCCCAGTCAGCAGTTAACTGATTGCGTGGCATGCTGACGTGGCAAATATATTGATTTTTTATTCCACGTCAGCAGCAGCCTCTTCCCTTTCTTCGATAATCGCATTCTATTCCACGTCAGAACTGATTGCGAGTTTTTTTTTTAGCATTATTTCCAAGAGGGAAGAGGCTGCTGCTGGCGTGGAATAAAAAATCAATATATTTGCCACGTCAGCATGCCACGCAATCAGTTAACTGCTGATTGGGTATTTAACTGGATGGAGGAGGCAAGTTGAACATTTGGAAGAGTTTAGGGGGCAAAAGTGTGCAAAAATAAGTTTAGGGGGCAAGTTGAACAATTTTAAAAAGTTCAGGGAGCAAAAGTGAGTTTTTTTCTAAAAAAAATAAGAATTTTCTTTTTCTGGAATAATTCATTTAAATTGTTTGTTTGTTCATTATACCCGTAAAGAATTCTGATTCTCGTAGCATTACAGAAGGCTGGAAAATAATATTTACCATTATATTCGAACTACATAATTGATAATAAACAACATCCATAATCAGAATTTACAAATAACTAATATTCAATTAATTATTCGTGGTATAAGTTTACATTGTTATATCAGACTGCCTGAATAGCGGCTATCCTTATCTAAATCTAGGCTACCAATTTCTTTAAAGGGTTATATATACATGTCTCAGAAAAATATAGAAGGTGATATTAAGACATTTTGTAATTAAAGAGAGCAAGGGTTGAAACAAAAAAAGAAAGAGAAAAATAGAGAGCCTATAATTATTTGACTATGGCAAATACTCGTGTTTTTGCTACGTTTATTTTGGTATCGATCTTTCTGAGCACAATGATGCCGGTTTCGAAGGTGCAAGCGTGGAATCCGATACTTTGTGATAAGATCGATCCATGTCCAGGATATTGTTCTTGCCTAGCTGCCTGTTATAAGAAGCATTATCATTGGGTTTGCATGAATTTCCATTGTCTGAGCAAATTTTGCACTTGTGCAAAATGTGAAAACTGTAAGTTTATTTTAACTTATTTTCAGAACCCCTATGTTTTTTCTTAGTAGTTTAATAAAACCAATATATTTTTGGAAAGTTAAGTTTTAATCATTCAATGGTTTCTTATCTCTCTTTGCTGACTTCTCAATGGGAAGAGCTAATTTTTTTTTTCTACCAAATGTCCATTTTTCAATATTTGATATGAAGTTACTTTGTATAAAAGTTATCTAATTAAATAATTCAGTTGAAGAATTTCTCAAAAAAAAAGACTGTTGAATTTTTTGTTATAATATACCAATATTTAAAAAACTAATATTTTATTTCATGATGTATAATAAAATAAAAAGATGGAAAATTTAATTTTTTCTTTTTTATTCTTTAAAACCACTACAATGATTTTAAAATATGACATAATATCAAGCATATAATTTTATACATATTATAAAATCATTTCATATATGGGCAAAATTAAAAGATTGTAAAATTGCATGGAAAGTTTAGGCTTCAAAAGATTACTTTCTGGTCCCTCCTCAGTGAAATGTAACATGGGGGAAAAATTCGAACTCATCATTGAAGCACAAACTTAGTTTCTCAGAATACATGGAAGTTTTAAAATATTCAAATATAGAGACGTTTTGAAAATTTTCCATTTTAATTAACTATATTTATCTCTATAAATTAATATTTAAATTCACCAGTAACTTAATTTGCATAATTGATGATCTAATTATTTAAGTTTTTTTTCACTCTTCTAGGATAATTAGCTGGTGTTACTGGGAACTGAAAGATGTATAAAACTGATCAAGAATAAAGGAACCGGCAAAGCATTTTTTTTAATCATGTGTTTGTTGAATTATTTTATTTGGTTGAAATATTCAATATGTACTTTGTAATTACATGTGATGAACATGTTCTATTGATTGGTGTTGAATAAATAAATTGAATCAATTTGCAAATTAACTCATTGGCGCAAAAAAAACTACATTATTGTACAAGGAAAACGTATAATTTTCAAGATGTTTTCCGGTATGAGCTAGAACTTTGAATCTATCTAAAATACTAATATTTGTTATCATTTGTTTTTGGTGTAAACAATATAGTTGATGTAATGCAAGACCGAATTTTTTTTATAAAGTAATTATATGGGCCAAATATATATATATATATATATATATATATATATATATATATATATATATATATATATATATATATATATATATATATATATATATATATATATATTTTAAGGTAGTAAGCAAATTGCTTACTATGTTTTCATTTAATAAAATAAAATAAAATAAAATAAAAGTTTTGTGATAACTTCTACTTGAGAAGTGAAATAAGAAATAATACAATGCCGGTGAGATTAAAGAAAAGAAGGAAAACAGAGAGGATTGCTACTCTAATGGCGTTGTGTCAGTGGTGTAGCTCCCACAGATGCGCTTCTTGACTTGTCATTTGGTAGGTGATAGATGTTGGTGCTCTCCGACCGGTGAAGACTCTCTGGTTTTTTTGCTTCCAAAGTGTCCAGGACCCTGCCGCCCAGTAGACGTCCTAATGGACCTTGTCTTCTATTGTGAGTTGTGAGTTTCTAATTCTCCTCCAGAAGGCTATAAAGTAATTATATGGGCCAAATATATTTAACATTTAAGAAATGAATTTTCATTCTATATAATCAAAAGTCTTTACTAAATTCACCTTTAATGCAAATTAGTTTCCACTCTATATTTAACATTCAAGAAATTAATTTCCATTTGATGTGTGAATATTTGAATACTGAATAAAATGGGCTTCAAATTTTATGTTATTTCCATATGCTTAAATTTTAGTAAATATTATTTCCAATGATAGTGAAGGCATGCTTTCTTTATTTTTTTTAAATTTCCCGTAGACTTAGGCGCGCACATACATGATACATACATCCACTCTTAACAAATGTTGAGTTGCATCACAAATAATTGTTTTAGGTACGAACAGTTGACAAGCTGAAATAATTTGGATTAATTAGCTATGATTCAACATAGGCAATGTTATTATAAGGAGAGTATATAATCATCTCAATAGGAATAAAGATTAATAGTAAATGGAAAGGGTCATGGTTCACTTAAGATTTAGACAAAAAAATATATATTAATGATGCTTCAGTGAAATTTATTTTTGAGATATATGTATTTTTATACATTTGGCCTCTCCTCTAAGATTTTTGTATAGTATTAATTAATAGAGAGATTTTTTTTTGCCTCTCCCTAATAAATCGAGTCAAGTTGAGTGCTTGCATCTCAATTCTCAATAGCTAACATAAAACAAGAAAAATTTAACCAGAATTAAAGTGCTACAACAAAACAACACTTATATATATTAGGAATGCAACAAAATTCTCAAATATGTAAATCAATCATTAAAGGGAATTGTGTTACTATTTCTGTTAAATTACTCCTATATCATTCCGGGTCAACCATCTTTGACCACCGTTTGTTGACTTATATAAACTGTTTTTGTTTTCCATATAATGTTTTCATGATATATATATATATACTATTCTGATATATATTGTTTTGTGTGCTTGTATATACTATTTTTAGTATAATGTTTTCAAAGTAATATATTATTTTTTTCTTTTTGTATATTATTTTTTTATGTTTATATACTATTTTTCTATTTATATATATTATTTCTAATTTTTTATACATTGCGTTTTATTTTATCATGTCCCATCATTAAATTATCAACAGATGACATATTAATAATCTAAACCCTAATTAAGACATCATTAAGTAAAGAAGACTTAAATGATCCATACCTGCCAGCTCCATTTTCCCTCCATCACTTCATAAAATTCAATATAGCGAGTCAGTTTGATAGTCTTTCCTATAACTCGCTACACAGTTAATCACACAGATAACTTCTTCTATTTCCAACGCGGCCATGAATTGTTCCAACTAAAAATCGAAGAAGAAAATTGTTACAAAGCTGACTCTTTCCCTCACAAATTCCCCTTCTCGATCGATCTCCAGGTCGAATTTTCGGGATTTATTTGATTTTTGGGTGATTTTGGTTGTTGGGTTTTCGCATTTTTTATCAATCGATCGTTCTGCAGGTGGAATTTTCGGGAGTTGTTTGATTTTTAGGTGATTTTGGGGGAATTTGGTTGTTGGTTTTTCGCATTTTTGATTAATTTGTTGCGATTTGGGGGAGAAAAGGAGAAGAAGATGCTGCCTTCGATGTGGAAAGACAGTGGGATCCCGGCGGACGATTTCTATCAAGTCAGGCCTGAATGCACTGACGTGCCCAAAACCAAATTTAAGATCAAGGTTAGTCAGGATTCAATTCATTTCGTGCAGATTAATGCGGAAATTAATTGTTGGTTTGTGTTTAGGATTAGTTCGTTAATTAATCGTAGTTTTTTATCTGCAATAAGGTTCTGTTTGCAAATTCAATTCGTGATTCGTAAAATTCCCAACATTACTTAATTAATCAAATGAATTTTCGTGCTAAATTTGCGAATTTGAATTCCAACAACTCAACATCAAAACCGCTGTAATACCATAAAATCCACATCTCATTTGCTACAATTCACCTCTGATTAATCACATTAAATCCTTTTCTTCAATTTTTCATTCAATTTTATCCATTTTTACACAGAACGGAAAGACTTTGAGCGCGAGAAGATGGCGAGCAGCGTTCAGTCCAGAAGGCTATTTAGAAATGGCCACTGTGTTGGGCCGCATCCAAAGAGGGGTATTTCCGTCTTTTCACCCCTCACAAAATCTCATTTTAGTCCATTTTAATTTAATTTTGTTTTAATTTGTGTTGTAAAGGGAGTTCATCCTTCGATCAGAGGAGAAGTTTGGGAGTTCTTGCTCGGCTGTTTCGATCCGAAAAGCACTTTTGACGAAAGAGAGCAATTAAGACAAAAAAGAAGGTACTTTTTTTGTAATATATTCTACTGTGAATTTAATTAGGGAAATTTGCAAAAGAGCCCCTGCATTATGCCGAAATTGCAAAAGAAGCAGACATTCTTTAAAATTTTCAAAAATCAGTCCCTGCACTTTTTAATTAAGAAAAACATTACTTCAAATATATTAGAATAAACTAAATGAAATCAACAGTGCGGACAGGGACTTTTTCGCAAATACGTTGGTTGTTTTATTTGTTTTATTTCCCTGAGCGTCATTCGTTGTTTTTCTTTTCTCAACATCTAAATAGTAACACAAAGAAACTAAACAGCCATCATATCAACCGTTAAATACAATTGAAAACCCACTATAAAAGCTTTTAACTGTAGCTCTTGTAACATCTCTTTTTCTGTTTCTCTGAAATTTGTAACCAATTGTACCAGGATACAATACCTGAGGTGGAAGGAGGAGTGTAAAGAAATGGATGCTCATGTAGGCAGCGGGATAATTGTAACGGCTCCGATAATAACAGAGGACGGCCACCCAATTAACGACCCACTAGTCCTCCAACAGTCCGCCTCCGCACAGAGCAGTTTACACAGCGGACAGAGCGGACAGGGCGGCGGTGGGGAGCGGGTGGTGGAGAAGCCTGTTATTGACTGGAAACTAACCTTGCATCAGATAGGTACGGAATTTTGAATTTTCGCTTTTTTTTTTTTTTTTTTTTTTTTTGTTTCTTTAGGGAAAGTTGGAAAATAAGTTATACTTGTAAAAAGTGTGTTATGTCTGAATTGCAAGAAAGTCCCTGCGTTTTGGGGGGATTGTTTTCATCTTTTTTGTAATTTTGTAGGCGAATTTGCGAAAAAGCACTTGTATTTTGTATAAATTGCAAAAAGCCCTTGTTGGATGATACTAACGACAAGGGCTTTTTTTTTTAGTTTATCGAAGAACAGTGGGGCTTTTTTGCAATCTCAGATAGTGCAATGGCTTTTTTGCAAATTTTCCTTTCTTTTCTTTGAATAAGATTCGTGTGTTTTCTTAATAATTGGGAATTATGTGCAGGTCTGGATGTGCTAAGGACAGATCGGACACTCGTATTTTACGAAAAGAAAGAGAATTTATCGAAACTTTGGGACATTTTGGCCGTTTACGCCTGGATCGATAAGGACGTTGGATACTGCCAAGGTGAATAATTTATTTATTTATTTAAACCTTAAATTTTATTCATTTTTAATTATTTAATTAATTAATTGTAGGAATGAGTGATTTGTGCTCTCCGATGATAATCCTTCTGGAGGATGAGGCCGACGCCTTTTGGGTCTTCGAGCGATTAATGCGCCGATTGGTACAATTATAATATTTTTTATATAAAAATATTATAAAAAATATAGTTCTAATAATAATAATATTATTATTATTTTATTTTTTGGAAGAGAGGGAATTTCAGATGCACGGAGCGGTCGGTGGGAGTTGAGAACCAGCTACAGACTCTCGCCTCGATCACTCAAGTGCTCGATCCCAAACTCCACCAACATCTCGGTATTTTATTTTAATAATTATTTTTACTTTATTTTTTTTTTTAATTTATATTGAACATATGTATACTTATTTAGTTTTCTTTATTAATATTTATGTATTTTCTTATTTTGTATGTTACTGTTTTAAATATATACAATAGAAAATATATATTATATTGTTATTTTATGTCACATCATTAGTAATATTTTTTATTTTGATATTTATAATTGTTTTTGTGTATTTGTGTTGGAATAGATGCGTTGGGAGGAGGGGATTATTTGTTTGCGTTTCGGATGTTCATGGTTTTGTTTCGTAGAGAGCTCTCCTTCGGAGATTCATTATACCTTTGGGAGGTATTAAATGCTTAAATATTAAACCATAAATAACAATCTTATTCGCAAAACATATGTATATATATAATCATTTAGTTTTTTATTTATGTATATTTTTATTTTATATATTATTGGTTTAACTGCATCTCTTTTATTTCAAAATTTTATATATTAAAGTATAATATATATTTTAAATAAAAACTATGAAGTATAATAATAATAATAATAATAATATATTATTATTATTATTATTATTATTATTATTATTATTATTATTATTATTATCCTGATAATGTGGGCCCTGGAATATGACCCTGACATGAATCTTCGTAGGTGGAAAATATGTCGGGGTTGTACCCTAGGGCCCACAACCATCTGGAATAAAATATAAATTAAATGTTTTATATTTTAATACATTTATATTATATGAGAAATTTGCAAAAAAGACCCTGCGTTATGCCAAAATTGCAAAAAAGCCCCTGCATTATTGAAAATTCCAACAAAAAACATACATTAATAAAATAACGCAGGGGCTTTTTTGCAATTTTGGCATAACGCAGGGTCTTTTTTGCAATTTCATCATAATGCAGGGGCCTCTTTGCATAAATACTATTTTGCAATTCCTATTCTTTTTTTATTTAATATATAAACTATATAACTAGTTGCGTTATTTCCAGATGATGTGGGCTTTAGAGTACGATCCGGACATATACTTCACGTACGAAGACTCCTCCTCCTCCTCCACATCAACGGAGGGGACAAAATCAGCTGCGCGAAAGTCAACGCGCCAGCTTGGCAAGTACGAAAGAGAAAACGTGAGGAGCGGCGGCAGCTCTGACGCGCCGCTTCCGATTTCGGTGTTTTTGGTGGCGAGCGTTTTGAAGGACAAGAGCGCGAAGCTCATGACCGAGGCGCACGGCATCGACGACGTCGTCAAGGTATTAAATAATAATAATAATAATAATAATAATAATAATAATAATAATAATAATAATAATAATAATAATAGGACCTGCTACAGCATGATGATATTGTAGCACGATTATTCATGACGGGATCCAATAACAGTATATATAATTTATTTTCTAATAACAATATATACGTAATAGTATACGTAATTTATTTTCTAATAACAGTACATATATAAAAAGTGAAAACAGTATATAAAAATAAAAAAATAAGAAAAACGCAGAATAAATAACAGTATATTAAATGGCGAAACAGTATATAAAAATGAGAATACAGTCATGTTACAGTGCGTCGTGTTTGCACATTTCCCAAAATAATAATAGAGTTTAGGATTATAATAACTTGCAAGATGTGTATCCTCCTTACAAACATGAGAAATATCATCAGTACCATGAATGTGCTTTGATTAAAATATTTCATTTACTGATACGCCCTCGGAAAGTTCTGTTGGAGGTCTAAAAGGCCTCCAATATCGCATTTACTTGTACGGAAAACTGTACAGAAAATAAAATAGGCGGAATTTATTTTAATTATGCCTTAATAAAAGATAATGAATGAAGCAAGGGTGTTTGGGGATGCTTTTGAAATAATACACAATATTTCTTAATTTTTGTAGGGTTGTTTGTGATATTTCATGTTTTTTTGAAAGGGTATACGGGAATTTTTCATGTTTTTACTGGAAATTGCCTCCTTGGAAGGATATATGTGGATTGTTGATTTTAATTTATTTTTAATTTTTGAAGATTTTGAATGATATAACGGGAAATCTAGATGCGAAAAAAGCATGTAGCGGTGCGATGAAACTCCACAAGAAATATCTCAAAAAGGTTCGAAATTAAAAAAAATAATAATAAAAATCTCTTACCTATTTTAATGATAATATTTTTTTAATAAATATATGTGATAATTATATGTTACTCATGCAATTTTTGTTTGTCTATGCAGGCGAAAAAACCATAGTAAATAAATGTATTTAATGTATAATTCTACGAGAAAATATATATGAGAACCGGCTTTTACGACCTTTTTGGCCAATCAAATTTCAAATTCAAATTCAAATTTTGGAGCAACATAAAATTATAATTTATATGTCGGGCCGGGAAAACATTTTTTCTTGTAAAGTTTTGCATTTTTGTTATGCCTCGTAACTTATGCAGAGCGGTAAATTATTTTTGTATACATTTATTAATTTTTTAAGCTATTCAATTTTATTGGTTGAGTGAAATGAGAATATGAAATTATTCATGCCACGCGAGTAATTTATTGTATGATTTTATCACTTTTTTCGATGATTTTAATAAAGGTTGAAATGATTTTACATGTTTATTGTATATTTTATGTTAACCTTTCTTCGGCATTATAAATTAAATAAAAAATGAAAAATCCATAAATTCTTTTTTATTCAAACCTTCATGGTAGAGGTTTTATTTGGTCATTTCGGTCCAAACTGAACCAAATGATTTCAAACCAAACTGAAGAACAAATTTATTATTCAACCGAAATAAACAAAATTTTACTGGTTGAATTGAATAAGAAATTAAATAATTTCGGGTTGAATTGAATAAGAAATTAAATAATTTTAGTCCAAATTTCATATATACCCCTGCAAAACCTCATAATTTCACATATACCCCTACAAAAAGTAAAATGTCACCAATATCCCTACAAAATCGCTCAAATATCATGGATACCCCTACAAAACCACACATATATCATGAATAACCCTACAAAATAATTAAAATATCACTAATATCCTTGTTACTAATATTCCGTCAAAATCTGGCAATCAAATAACATCTATAATGATTGCATTATTATTAATTACTTTATTAACAATATAAAATGACTATTATATATTAAATTTTTTTAATTTTTACTAATTATTTTTAGAAAATTACAAGTTTTTTTCTCAAACATATTCATTTCGAACCTACCATATATAGATATATAAATTTAAAAAAAAAACATAAAAAGACTCAGTTTAAATCATCACCATATTACATAGAGGGAAAAAATAGAAAAAAATAAAAAAATAACGTTATTCTTAACACTAAATATATCATAGGGGTAAACATGATATTTGAGTGATTTCGTAGGGTTTTGGTGATATTTCACTTTTTGTAATGGTATACCTGAAATTATGATGTTTTGTAACGTGAAATTTGGCCATAATTTTAAATTAGAAGCATATTTAGATTGTAAGAAATACAATTATATTACATTAAACATGATTATTTCATTCTTAAATTTCGAACTTGGAAATAAATAAATGAATGAAAAATAATATTATAATTTGACCGATTCGGTTTATTTGGTTTTTTTATTAATCAAACATAACCAGTGGCGGAGCTTTTTGGAGATCGGAGGGGGCTATGGTCCCCCCCAAGATTTTTTTTTTTAAATATATGTATTTCCGTGTATTTGACCCCCCCCACAAACAAAAAAATATATATATATATATATATATATATATATATATATATATAGGGAGATGCTAAACAACATACGTATGTTCGAACATACGTTTTTTTAAAATACCCGTAAAGTGGTTATAAAAAGTAAAAATTCAAATTTCAACCGTATGGATGTAATATATATGTTATGAATATGTTGTGGATTAATTTTCACGGGAATCAGGATAATATATCATTGCCATCATGTATCATCAAACTATTATTCCGATATATGTTTTGAATAGTGCTGCATATTTTTGATGATATATGATGGCAATGTTATAATATTCTGATTTTTGTGAAAATTAATCTCCGACATATTTATAACATCTATATTACATCCGTACGGTTGAAATTTTTATTTTTATTTTTTTAATATATATTTTGGGTGTGGCAAAAAAACGTATGTTGTGCATACGTATGTTGTTTAGCCACACCCTATATATATATATATATATATATATATATATATATATATATATATATATATATATATATATATATATATATATATATATACGGTATTAATCAGTAGAGAGAAATCTCCTCTTCCCCCTCGGGAAATATTCAGTCAAGCTCCGCCGCTGAACCTAACTGAATCAGTAAAATTGAATTTTTAAACTGAATTGTATGGATAAACTGAATAATCTAACCGTTTAATCAAATTTGCTTAATGGGCCAAAAAATCAATGATTATTAGATTGTTAATTTTTTTTTTTCTCTTTTTCTCCTTTTCTTTATTAATATATATAAGATTGATTTCATTGTGGTTACAGCATATACACACTAACTTTTTTTTTCTATTGTTTTTATTTAAATAAGAGTAAGATAATTCAAACAAGTAAACGAGTTCACTTTTCTATGTTCTGGCCACATGTCAACAAACCTCAAATACCTCATTGTCATCCAATAAATAGTTTCTTCCTTTGATTATATTATATCATTTTATATACATTATAATCTTATTATACATTCCTTGTCAAAGTATTCAATATGACCAGAGTAAAACAATGAAACAACATCATGTAAAAAGGATTAAGCTTCCACTTTTGTGCCTCAGTTGTCTATACTCTTTATACGTATTCATATATCACAAATTCATTTTCTTTTAATGTCACCAGTATAAAAAGTTGCAACAAGGACCAATCGATATAACACCTTTATTCAAAAAAAAAAACACCTTCATCACAAGGGCATTTATCCAAATTTCGCTTAAACGAAATTACTTAATTGCCCAATATTACCCGTTAAGCACACTTCAAGACTTCTTCTCTTTTGACCTTTGCAAACATTTTCCATCCCCCTCAAACCTCAATTCAATATATATGTATAAACCCTTCAATTATGTTTTCAGTATCATATTCCCTTACCTCTCTCTCTCTCTCTCACACACACACACACAAACACATAAACAGAGACAACCATGCAACAAACAGTAACAGCAGAAACGCCATTACACGAATCTTGGCCGCCACGTTACAAGCAAAAAAATAGGAAATGTCTCAAAACATGTTGTTTCATCACAATAATCCTCATCCTACTCATAATCTTCTTGGTCCTCTTCTTCCGCTTCTATCTCTTCAAAATTAGGGCACCAAAAATCTCAGCGAGCGACATAACCCTAGAAAATTTCGCATTTACGCCGCCCCCTATCGTTTCGATAAATATAACCCTAGGGATTTTGATCAACGTAAAAAACCCTAATTATGCTGATTTTAACTATAAAAGTTCCGATTCGACGATTTTTTATCATGGCACCCAAGTCGGTCTTACTGAAATGCCAGCTGGACTGGTCAAAGCTCGATCAACGGCCCTTGTTAATACGACGGTTCATGTTGATGGAGCGAGTATGATAACAAGTCCGGATTTGGTGCCGGATTTGGGTTCTGGGTTTTTGAGTCTTGATGTTTACACAAGTTTAACTGGAAAAGTTGTGATTATAACAATATTCAAAATACGGGCGACTGTGGATTCTGTGTGTACTGTTACGATCAGTCTTGCTGGTCAGACTAGCACGACTGTTTGCACTTCTAAAGTTCATCTCAAGATGTGATTTATTTTATACTTTTTTGTATTTGAAATTACTTTTATTTGATACATGTTGTAATAATTTTTTCTTTTCTAGTGTATTTAGATAGATTTTGACTTCAAGATATCTTTCCTTTGTATTAGAAATTTGGATTATATATGTTTGTTGTGGATTGAATCTTTAGTAGAGAAATTGCATATCACAATGACGCCATAGAGCATGACATACTGTTTTTTAACCTGATTTATACATACTGCTTTTAGAAAACAATATGAAAACAATAGTACAGCCGTGGGAGGGGGAACTGTCGACCTTAGCAGAGACCGAATGGAACCAACTTAGAGAAGACATTAGTGGGCATAACTTAAATGAAAATGAGGATGAGATTATTTGGAGATGGACAAAAGATGGTGAATACACATCGAGATCAGCATACGAGATGATGATCAACTCTGGAATCACTAAATCATATGGTAGAACGATATGGCGAATGAAAGTGCCGGAGAAAATTAGGATTTTCGGTTGGTTGAACATGAATAATAAATTGCTAACACAAGAAAATTTAGTCAAAAAGGGCTGGGCAAATGGAGGTACATGTGTGTTCTGTGGAGAAACAATTGAAACAGGGAATCATCTATTCATCCATTGTTCCAAACTAAAAAGAGTAAGAGTTAGATTCATACAGAGACACAAGAGTCACGAATCGTCAAACAGTGTTAAAACTATGATTGGACACAAGGGTGGAGAAGCAAACCAAACAGGAGAAGAATGATTGGGACGTAACATGGTGGGCGTATTGTTGGGGAGTATGGCTAATGAGAAATAATGTAATATTTCAACAAGGTCAGTTCAATGAGATAAGGCTACATGAATCAATTACAACCTTCAGAAACGATTGGGATAAATATGTAGGTAAGTAGAAAAGAGAGAAGTTCGTAGAGCGTGGCTAAAAGGGCAAGGTATTTAGCTGCTAGGTATGAGTCTTTTTCTCTCTTGTTAAATAAAATGTAATGTAATATACGGGCTGTATGTAATGGATGTAAAGGAAGTCTATATCAATGAAACTAAAGGGCCATTTGGCCCTTATTTCCTTCAAAAAAAAAAAAACAATATGTAAACACACAAAAAAAGTTTAATATATTATTTTTTGTATTTTATATATTTGTTGTTTCTATATACTGATTTTATATAGAGAAATGTTAGTTAACCCTAAATTCACCATCTTGTTTGAGTATTTATATTCATTTTTTAGTGATAATTGGTCACTGAAATAAGTGGTATTATAAATTAAGTGATGATTAAAATTTTAATTATATATAGTTATTCTAAAATATTAGATGGTTAATGAAAACCAAAAAAAATATACAAATGTATATATTATGAAATTTGACCATTTTGATCACCACTTGGGGCCTTCCTATCTAAGTCCTTTTATATGTTATATTATATTATTTTCGGGTTTTATATATTATTTTTTGGTTCTATAAGTAATGTTTGTCTATTCTATATATTGTTTTTTACATTTTATATTAGTTTCGATTTGCACATAGTGTATTTAAAAGAGATCTGATATATCACGACAGAATATACTGTCGTGCTGCAGTGATGGTATATAAAAACTAAAAAAGCATATAAAGTGAAAACAAACAGTATATATAAAATTCATTCGTAAAATAGTATATATTTTTAAAAAATGAAAACAGTATATAAAAACATATAAACTGAAAACAAACAGTATATAAAAATTCATTTTATAAACAATATATATTTTAAAAAATGAAAACAGTATATAGCGTATATAGAAACACGAGAAAATACTATATAATTTTAATCCGTCGTTATAAGAGCGCTACAGTACCCCGTCATGATTTCTCATTTCTCTATTTAAAAAAGTTTTGTTACTAAAACGAAACTGGTCATTGAAACATCATCATGCGACATGCATCATGTCTCTTTTTACATTATGCGGCATGCATCCCGTCTCTTTTTAGTTATTACAAACAAACCAAATATATTTATGTTGATTCAATTTATTATTTTTGTTATTTTCTGATCCAAGTCAAGTACATAATATTCAGACTTTGGGAGCTAATTGATTCGAGCTTTTGTTTGTGAATGCATTAGCATCTATCAATATGTCATATGAATTGACAAACCTACTCTAGTAAGACTGTAAGAGTGATTAGGCGTCCAAATTCACCATTTTAAAGATTGTGGGTTCAAAATTTGATAAATGTCAATTTTTTTAAAAAAATAGATGTGAGACTTATGAGTTATTTCTATAAAATTAAAAAAAATATATATGTTATATGAATTTCTTTCTCTTATTTGGATGAGAAAATATATAGTAAGGTAATAAAATATATGACGCCCTAGTGAATAAAGTATTGGAATCGGATAGCCACTAATATTGAAAGTTTTTCTCACTTTCATACGAAGAGAATACAAAAATAAGTAAAGAAAACATCTATAAGAAATTTCTTTCACTTATTAATGTCATTGATGTGAATAAATTTTACAAATAGTAGAATAAAATAAATTAAGATTTTCTATATTTCTTAGAATAAATAGACTAAACTAAACATACCAATTACGCATGTTTTAAACATTGCATTTCAGACACCCTCTTGGTTTCATCTTTATACCCATTGACTAATTAAAATATAAATATTACTTAATATACAAAAGCTACAACAATTAATTATTATCTGAAGTAACATAATTACCTTGTTCTTTAATAAACCAAACAATTATAACTTCAAAAAACAAAGAAAAAAACAAAGGGACATATACCCGAGTCAATGTCTGTTGCTTCATCATAATTTTCTTAACATGTAAAAAAATATAAGCACTAACCCTCACACTTGCACAATTCAACTAACATGTATTCATTATTCAAAAACAAATTCATTTTCTATTGTCAAATAAAAAGCTGTTAGTTTATAATAAGGAAATTGGGCTGGTATATTAGATGACTGCAAGGTGTTTTGCAATATCTCTTTACTAATATATTTTTTTTAAATCTCTTAAATATTTACTACTATATTTTTCATTTAAAATCTTTTAACTATCTCTTTACTAATATATTTTTCATTTAAAATCACTTAAAGATCTCTTTACTAATATATTTTTTATTTAAAATCTCTTTCTTTTATGTTCATATTTAAAATCTCAAAAAAAAAATATATTTCTGATCAAACAAATCCTCCCCTCCCCTTTCTATCTATTCTCCTCTCTCCCTCTCTCTCTCTCTCTCTCAAAACCATGGAACCATCGGAAAAGAACAAGAAAAGAAAATGCCTAATATGGTGCGGAATCATACTCATCCTCATTCTAGTCATAGTTGCCGTGTTACTATTCTTACGATTCTATCTCTTCCGAACCAAAGCGCCTGAGATCTCAACCAACGACGTGTTCCTAACGGACTTCGCCTCTAGCAGGTTTTCTATGACTGCCTTGAAAATAACCCTACGAGTGGTAATTGGCATACGAAACCCTAATTACGGCGGTTTTGAATACCAAAACACCACCACGACCGTCTTGTATCATGGAACAGAAGTCGGTGTAACTCCAATGGGTGCAGGAACGATAGCCGCCAGGTCAAGAATCTTTTTCTCTCTCTTTTTTTATAAAAGAACAGGGTTCAAAGTTCTACTTTTGAGGTCACGAGACCTCATGAAAGGAAAATCCATCTTTATGTTATGTTTAATGTGTTTTGCAGTCAACCACTAGATCATTAGAAAAATCTCTTCTTTGTAGAATATATGAATGCATCTTTCTTTCCATATGAAAAAAAAGAAAGCTAATATTACTTGATGTTGGCTTTATGCAGGTCAAGTGCTACCATTAACACGACAGTCTATATTGACACAGCAAAAATGACAGCTAGCAATTCCTTCTTAATGGATAGGGCTTTGGGGGCTATACCGCTTACTACGACTACAACTTTGATCGGGAAGGCCAATGTATTCAAAGTTATGAAGTTACATGCGACTGTAACGACTGATTGCACTGTTAGTATTGCCATATCTACTGCTACCAGTACTGCTGAATGCTCATCTAAAGTTCAAATGTAGAACTAGTTTTTTTAATGTTTATTGAATGTTGCTTTATTATTTTGGTTGTTTAATTCGATTAATCGGTTTTGATTTGTTGATTGGTGTAGAACGTTTTATTTCTATTTAGGGATTTTGTGGTGTTCTTCATTTATCTAGATGTTTATTTGATCCATTTACATTCCATTTAATTAGTATTGCCTCCTTGTTGAGAATCTTGGGATGGAAATTGTAAGTATTTTATTAAATACCAGTAGTATATAATATTGATTCTAAATTAGTAAAAACTTTATGTTTCTTTACCATCAATAATCTTGAATTTTACAATATTTTTTTAGGGAAGATTTAAATTTAGAAAACAGAAATTTATAGTAGATAATTAAACCTACATGCCTCGAGCACTCAAGCAGCATTAAGAAGTTACAAAAATTATAAAATGATAAGAATTCAAGGTTAGTTAGGAGTGTAAACATTATATGAGTTTCAATATATATTATATTTGCATTTGGCACTTCTAGGTTTGATTTTATAAGCAATGATTTTATATTTGGACAAAGGAACACAGGACATTACATGATAAAAATAATATAACTAACAACTAAGCATTTAATAATATCAAGTTAAATTTTGAGATGGACACATCAAAATTTGGAACTGTAAATTTTGAGACATAATTATGTATAAAAAAATTGATAATAAAAACTCAAATGTGTGTTCCTCATATTAACTTCAATCATACTCATCATATTAAACATATAAGTAGTTCTATACTTTAATACCTGATATGTTGTGTGGAAGTAAGTGTTCTATAACAAAGTTCCAACTTCCAAACTATATTTAATTCTATGAAGTGTAATTAATGAGAGGAAGTCATCTTATACTATATTACTATTTAGAATACCTATAGTTTTCAACTTGCAAGGGTGTTTTGCAATATCTTTTAAGTTAGGGTGATGACTCGGTAAACCATTTATAATTAGACAGTAACATTCACTTTCTTGTTTCTTTTCTTTTCTTTTCTTCAATAAATATTTGTAGAACACCTTGCAACTTAGACTGCGACATTTCATTATTTTCTTTTGCAGCAACAAAAAATTAAATTAACATAGTCCATAGCTGTATTTATATTTCAAAAATAATAAGTTGCAAAGGTGTTTTCCAGAATTTATGACATTTTCAAACAATATTCCTCCATAAAATCAATACAAACATTACTAAAATCGTATTCCCCATCAAAATTATACCCTCTCCCCTTCAAACCTCTTTATCTCTCTAAACATGCAATCACTTGAAAAAACTGAAACATCACAAAAGGAAGAAGCTCCAAAATCGGATGAATTATTACCCATGTACACATCAACACCAATACTTCCACCTCCTTCAAAAAAGAAGAAAAAAGGATCATGCCTTTGTACATGCTTCATAATCATAATTGTGATTATTTTTCTCATAATCGCTGCGGTTTTATTCGGAAAATTCTATCTGCTCAAACAAAGGGATCTTCAGATCGACAGCCAAGATGCATACCTTGTCAACTTGACATACAGCATCATCCCTCTTTCGATAAATTTAGTCGTAGGGATGAAGCTTTCTATCAAAAACCCTAATTACGCCGGTTTTGTATACCAAAATACCGATGCGACTGTCTATTACCATGGTATCAAATTTATAGTGCATTTCTGAATTGTTGTTATTATTGTAATTTGTGTAGTTATAATAATAATATTTATTGTTATTATTATTATTATTATTATTATTACATGAGTTTAACTGTTAATTACAATGTTTTAAAATTTAAACATCTTTCATATGATCTAAAATATATGTACATATTATTATCAAGATTTTTTTATGTAGTATTGCCTCAACAAGTGAAGGTAAATAAAATTTCTCAAATGCACAATTCCGAGTTCTATTGTGTATCATTGAATACTCTGCTTTTTATGAATTTCAATTAATTTGTTAACTAACTGTTTTTTTCAGTAACTTTTATTATGTTTTATTTGCTAAATTTTAATTGATTTTACAGGAATTCAGGTTGGACTTGCGACAGTGCCAGGAATCAACATAAAAGCTCGATCAACTCAGACAGTTAACAGCACAGTTTATGTGGACGCGACAAAAATGATGGCAAGTTCATATTTGTTACAAGAATTTCTGGCAGGTCAACTTCTCATTTCAACTACTATGAAATTGACAGGAAAAATTATAGCTTTAAAAATATTCAAATTGAAAGCGACGGTTTATTCTTCATGTGATATGACAATCCAACTTGCCACCTTCCAAAGTGTTGCTGATTGCAAGTCGCGAATTAATTTTTAGATTTTTAGAATTTTTTCCACTCATTTTGGGTACGATTGTTTAGAATTTGGTTTGATGATATACTTGGTTTTTTTCTATATTGATGATTTTCTTAGATAATTAATTAAGTGGTTTTAGTTTTATTTTTTCTGCATATTTTTTCTATATATTTGTTGTGGATTTGATTCTTCTGTATACCCTCCCTTTTTAAATATTATTATAATTTTCATTAGAGATATATTTAAAATGGAAATAAACATGAATAATTTTGTTCATATATTAATTTAGTGTAATATATTTACTTGAAGTAAATCAAACTATAATAAAAATGACAAGAAAATTTTAACAACTTTATTTTTTTAACTTAGTAGTGACACAAGAGACTTTATTCTTGAGAGAGAAACATTCACACACCAATACATTATTGTGAACACAAACAAGAGAGAGTAATAAAGACGCGCACACGAGCGAGAGAGCAAAACACACAAGCACACTCATAATCTTTTTCACAATTGAATGCATTTGACTCTAAACTTTCATTTAGATTTAGAAGAGGAAAAGGCAAAATATAATACCAAACTGAAAAAAATTCAAAAATTAGACAAAGGAAATGCAAAATCATTTTGAAACTGAGAGACAAAAAAAAGGATGAAAATAATAAGAAGACTTCAAATAAAGAAAAGAAACTACCGAAAGTGAGAAGAAAGGGTACCGTGCAGGTACAGAAACTATCGATTGGGATGAACTGAGACGGTACGAGTTGAGCTGCACCGTGCCGGTACATACGTCTCACTTTTTGTACCGCCTCAACTCATCCCAATCGATAGTTTTTATACCGGTACCGTACCGCTTTTGCAACAGCCCAATTGTGACTCCATGAAATCAGTTTATGAATAGATATTAGAGGTAGTTTGAATGGAGATACTTTCTTAATTCACTGTTGTTTTAAAGTAGCTTTGGCTTCACAGGGGCAGTTTGGAAGATATACATGATATTAATCCATCTTTCTCATTTACCAACACATCTTTTTTTGTAAAAAAAAAACACATATTTTTTGGTCTAGTCACAGCTTGATTGGTTGGAGAATGAAAAGGTTAGAGGGCCACGTAGTGATGTTTGGAAAGTTGCTTGCCTCCTCTTTCTTCTTTTCATTTTTTTTTTTTTTTTTTTGATCAACTCTTTCTTCTTTTCATTTTCCTAATTATTCTTAGGTTCTATATTTTAAGAATCGGAATGGCAAATTTTGGATACTGTAAACATGGAATCAAATTGTATCTCAAAAAATTTCATTTTTGATCAAATTACATTACAAATCAACCCAGAAAAATTGGTCATATTACATATCAAATTTTGAAGATCACATAATTAATCTGACTAATTGTATACATCATCAAAATGACAAAAATTGGCCGTTATTTGCTTATTTTCAAATTTTGGTTACTGAAAATAACAGGAAACCTATTCATTGTGAGCTTGACCCAAAGGGAGAAAACATAATAAAATCCAATATAATCCAAGAAAGCTACATTCATAAAATATATGTGAACAGACATATAATATCACAAAACCATATAAAAAAAACTTTTTTTAGTAACTTTGTTCATTTATTCTGGAATATTTTTTTTATCACTCAATTAATCTAAATCAGAGATTTCAAATATCAAAATGCTTCAAATATAACAGAAATTATTCCAAAAGTAGAACAACTTGCTGGTTAAAATTCTAGAAACCAAAAAGAATAATAAAAACATCTCAAAATGAAATAACTTCCAAAATCCGACAATAAATTAACAAATTATTTGCTCATGTTAAAAACTATCATCTCCTAAGGAGTTCATTTAATTCATGCCTTATCCTAAATACTCATATAATATATATAATAAAAATAAAAAATAAAGCCTAGCTAGCTCGCAAGCAAAAAATAATAATGATATGTTTCCTACTTAAACATTTTAGAGCAAAAAAATAATAATAATTAATAATTTCTCTATTTAATTTAAAAATTCTTGCCCAATTCGACCTTCTTAATCATGCGTATAGTGTTGTGCAAAATCGAGTCCAAAATCCCCGCAACCTAAAATTTAAAAATAAATATATACATTAAAATAATATTAAAAAAAGGACTAAACTGAAAAAAATAAGATATAATATAAGGTGTTTACCGTAAAAATGCCTCCAATAATCGCACAAACATTCGTGATAAAATGAGAAAAAGATTTCGGAACCTCAGTCACCAACACCTGAAATAAAAATAAATAAATACACGCATCACAAAAAATTGGAATTTTTTCAAACTTATTGCTCAAATTTACCATAACCACCTAACTTTTAGAAAATTAAAAAAATCTACTTTAACTTTTTCATATTCCAAAAACCCCTCCAAATAATATTCAAATGATATATCAATCATAAGAAACAACAATTATACACAATTCACAAATTATTTATCTAATATTTCAAACTTAATTAAGTTCTCTCTATACATACTTTTATCATCTCAAAATAAGTAAAGTATTCTTTTAGGTGGTCCCACAATAAACACTCACCATTGAAATTTTATTTTAGTATTTTAAAGTAGCCTTTTTGTTAATATTCCAAAATACAGGTGCATTTTTGGAATTAAATTATTATTAATTAATTTAATATTTTTTGTGATTACCTGCATGGCAGAAGGTTCAAAATGAAATTTCGCCACAGGAATATGCGTACTATGAACTAAACTACTATGAGCTGTGTATTCATATTCTTCGAGTAATTTCAACTCCTTTGAGGACCTCGTTGTAATTACTTCCGTTTTCACCAGCTGTAAGTAATGCTCTATCTGCAAAAATAAAGGAAGAAAGTTGTTACATATAAAAATAAATAAAACAATATTTAGGTTATTCAATTTATTAATGACATACGGTGGGTAACATCAGTAATTATTTATTCTTCCGAAAAAAACAAAAAAATATTATATTTATTTATTTTTCCAAAAAAATACCTAAATAATAACTAAAAACGACCAATTCAGGTATATATTTCAAAAAAATAGGGGAGAGAGAGCAGGCATGAAGTATATTTTCATATTTTGGGATGTCCAAAAATAAAAAATTATTATTATTTTATTTATGACGTACGGTGACATCAGCGTTGGATTCGCCAGCGTGAGTGACATGACTCTTCCCTGCCAGCCTGTCGTGTCCCTCTCCTGTATAAGGAGTCAACCTTTTTATCTCGGTCAACGCTCTGTGCGAGAGCTTTTTGCCGAACGAAAATTGGGAGATGAAATGGGAGACGTTTATCTGTTTAGGATCGAATGAGTGGGACCCGCTTCGGGCCGAAATTACAAGATTGCCTGGAACCTGGAATTAAAATAATAATTAATTAGATTAGATTAGATTAGATTAGATTAAAAAGGGGAATTTGCGGAAAGGTCCCTGTATTGTTGGAAATTGCAAAAAAGCCCCTCTGTTATTTAGGAAATTGGGAAAAATATAAAAATAACTTTATTGAAAAAAATATATTTTTTAAATATTTTAGTTAGAACGTTGGGGATTTTGTTTTGCAATTTTCTAAATAACAGAGGGGCTTTTTGCAATTTTCAATAATACAGGGGTTTATTTGTAAAATAATTTGGTGATATCAGCACGATCCAGGTCCCACTTGTTCCATCCGAAGCAGATAAACATCTCCCAATTCAAAAAAAAACATATTTATGACATCAGCACTGGACTCGCTGATGTCAGATTTTCCCGCCAGCCTGTCATGACCCTTGTCTGTGTTGGGAGTCAACCGTTTGATCTCGGTCAACGCTCTGTGCGACAGTTTTTTGCCGAAGGAAAATTGGGAGACGTTTATCTGTTTAGGATCGAACGAGTGGGAGCCGGACCGAGCCGAAATTACCAAATTACCTGGCACCTGAGTTGTATAAATAGTAATTATATTAAGTTATTTTATGATTGTTATTATTGAATTAAGCTTTATTTATTAATTTATTTGATTATTATTGTTATTGAATTAGGCTTTATTTATAAAAAATTTATTATTATTATTATTATTATTATTAGGGAATTAAGGTTTACTTATTACATCACAATATACCTGGAATCAAAAAAAATGATCCAATGTTAAAATAAAGGGAAATTTGAGAAAAAGACCCCGTACTATTGGAAATTGGAATAAAAGGCCCTGTTTTGTATACTAAATCAGAAATCAGTTTTATTACTAGAGTTAACGAAATCCGGCCCGATCGATTAAAAACAGTAAAACTCACATTAAAACAAATATAAAAAAAGGCTCTCTGTACAAATTCACCTGTGGAATAATAAAGAATTCAACAAAATTACCTTTTTGACCCTGACAAAGCCTTCGATTTTGCACCCGCTTGTTAGCGGAGCGGGTCGCTTAGCTGGATCCACGGTTTTGTTCGATTTGTCTTCTAGTGCCAAGTTTTCGTCTATTTTAATTGGTGCAATTAGAGCCTCCATTGCCTTTTGGAATAAAAAAATAAAAATCATAATAATAATAATAATAATAATAATAATAAATGTTAAGTTTGAAATTAGGGTTTTTTTCATTTTTTTTTATGCTTAAAATAATTTAATTGCATTTTTTTTATGATTTAGTCATGATTCTAACTTCTAAGTAACATATAATATTTTTGGTAAATCAGAAAATCATTTTTTAAGACATTAACTTATTATTTGTTAACTCAGTTTATTATATAAAATTATATTTTTTATATTATATAACAAAAGTAAGAAAAAATACGTACCACAACCAAACTGTCAGTATCACGCTCTCCATAGTAAGACTCATGATCATGATGGCCATGATTATCCCTATATTAAACGGTATATTCAAATAAATAAATATATATATTGTTTACTTATTTTTTATTTATATTACTTATTTTATATTATAAATTTGATGAATGGTAATAACAAGCTTACTTTACATCGCTTCCTCTACGAAATATGCGAATAGACGGGTACCCTTGTATATGATGCCTGAATTTCAACATAAACTTATTTTATCAATTTTTTATTACTATATTTATTTCAAAATTACTTTTTTATTATTATTTTTTACTATTAATTGACCTTCTGCATAAGTCTCCATGTACGGTACAATCGACTTTTCCGAGTAAAATACGGCCGTCTATTTCAGGATCATATCTAAAATAAAAAATAATAATTAAATTTTTTAGGGTTTGAGTTGAAGAATGGACAAAAAAATACATAATTCATATGGTAATAAGTATTTTTTTTTTCTGTTGTTCTTTTACCTTTCCTTCATTATTTTGGCAGCTTTCTCCCATGAAGGTTTCTGACAAAGCAAACATATATATAATTCAAAAATAATATTATAAAATAAATAACTAAATAAAAATAAATAAATTTTAAAAAAATAATAAAATATTGTACCAGCCTATTGCTCCAGTAACACCAAGGCGCATAAAAATTCACAACCAAAATAGCATACCTACCAAAAAACAATTAAAAAAAAACTCATTCCCAAACACAACAAAACCATTCAACAAGACAAACAAACAAAAAAACACTATATATATTAGTAAACTGAAGTAGAAATTTACTGGTGAAAATACACGTCAAAACTGGTAGACCTTAAACAAAAAAAAATTAAAAAACACAAAAACACTACATACAAAAGTAAACTGAAGTAGAAATTACTGGTGAGAAAATGAGTCAAATTTACTTCGCCAAACTTAACAAACAAACAAAAAATATATATTAAAAAAACTATTTACAAAAAAAGCAAAAAATTAATTAAAAAAAAAACTACTACATAACAAACCAAAAAAAACTAAATAAGTAAACTGAAGTAGAAAATAACTCGCGCAAAAAGACCTCAAAATATATTAGTAAACAAAAAACCCATCAAACAAACAAAAAAACACACTAAATATATTAGTAAACTGAAGTACAATACTACAAACTTACTGTTTGGAATATGCATCAAAACTAGTTGTGCTCAAATCCAAAGAACCTTCCGGAAGCTCTTCTTCAGAAAAGTCCCCGATTTTATTAATATTAGGAATTTGTCCAGAATGATATTCGGATCCGGTCACGATTAAGTTTCTGTCGATCGAGAATTTACGCACGGTTTTGGTTATGTTTAAACGGTTCTGTAATAATTAAAAAGATAAATAATTAATTAATTGTCACATGTGAGAAATTAAATATTAAACTTCTTTTTGCTAAAATTAAATAATTGCTTTTCGATAGATTTTTTTTTTTTTTTGATAAATATTTTAGCTTAATATGATATTTAGTAAAAGAGATAATTTATTTTTGTTAGGTTCATTTGTGAAAATATTTATTTGTTAAAGTTTTAAGATATGTTTTAAGTTAGAGAAAATAATTATTTGAGAAATAATAAAAAAATAAATAAATTTGAAAGAGAAATTTACTTACTGTGCCTAAAACGTCGCTGACATCAACTGATGCGAATTCACACGACAGAGCTGGAAAACTATCAAGAAAATATGAATTATATTATGTTAAAAAGAGAAATTATATTAAACGAAATAATTACCTTAAGTTAAAATCGATGCGTAAAAACTCGCTGTCTGAGCTCCGATCGACAACTACTGAAGTACTTGTGCTTATCGTTAAATAATCATTTAATTCCTGTAAATTCAATTTTAAATTCTATTAATCGCTGTAAAGATAATTACAAAAATTCAAAAATATTTAAGAGAGAGAAAGAGACCATTCCGAACAAGAACATCATAGAAAAAGCAGCAATAATTGACAAACCGGCGCCAGAAAGTGAGGCTTCAGTTAAGTCTCTTGGAATTTTCCTGAAAAGAAGAAATTAATTTTGAGATTTGCTTTACGGATTAAAACTCGATGAAATTGGAATAAAAGGGAAGAAATTCGAATCTGAAAAGTTACTGAAATTAATAAGTAATATTATCAACTTTGAATCTCAACAAAGAAAAAGTACAATTTTGATTTGAGAGTGACCCAAATTCTCATTCGTGATTTCCTTTCTGAATCGTATCTCATTCATAGTTTCAAGCACTGTATGTCTAAATTTGAAGATTGCTCTAATGGAGGGTCAACTCAACTCAGTATTATTCACTCTAATTTGCAAACTAAATTTCAAATCAAACCCAATAAATGCTACACCAATCAGTGCCCAAATCTCACAAAACCAAACCAACAACACCCAAAAACCCAAAATCAAACCATAACACCTCCAGTCACGTACAAATAATTCAGGATCTATACCTGTAGAAATCCACAGATTTGAGCTTGCTCGTGCTAAACATGGCTGAAACCCAACAACAAGATTGAAACCCACTTCTTAAAAACTTCAATGGCAATCGAGATTCAATCCACTGAGAGAAAATCTAGAAGAAAAGAAGAGGAGAGATCTAACGAGCAGATCTTCTCTTCGCTTCCATTCCCGTGAGCTTTCCAAAAGCATATAAATCCTGACTTGCAAAACTCCAGGATTTCAATTCCCGACTTTTAACAAAGTTGGGATTTACATTCTGGGATTTTTAACAAAATTGGGATTTCATTTCTGCGTTTTGTAAGAACTGGGAATTGGATTCGTGTCTTTTAAAGATATAGAGTCCAATAAGAATGTTGGGCTTGTATTTGAGTATAGAAGGCTTATTTTAGATGAGTAAACTTAGTGAAGGTGAAAAAAGCCTAAATTATACTGAGCCTATTTTCTGTTTTTATTTTCCTTGATCCAACGGCCCATGTTCTTTTTTGGGATTATTATTTGTTTGTAAATTTTTGTGTGCATTTTTGGTATGCCACATGGTTAAATAATTAAAATAGTCTAAATTCTGTTTATGTATAAGGAGTTTTGATTTGTTTTTATATTAGTCCAATGATATGATGTGAGTTGTTCCAAATAATTCCCCTCATATTTTCTAGCTTAATTTTCTTTGAATGATCTATTCATGAAAATTTTAGTAATTCTTAATAAAATATGTTTTATAGTGTTTCTCATCCTAAAACCTTACATGTAAATATACCGTAATTTTCTCTTCTTCTTTTTTTGAATGCAAGCTTGAGGTGGGGTAATTTTCTCTTTTATCGAGCTTCATGTTGGTGACTAGAATACATGAAGTGATTATGTAAGAAAACATTTGTGAATGAAACTATATAAGCAGACTATGAAATATAATTTTTACATAATTAGATATTTAAATATATTTTCATGATTATATTTTTAATCAACAATAAATATTATATTTTTTTTGAAGTTGTAGTCGAAAATGCTACTTAAGACTTTCATTAAAAAAATAAAAAATTGTTATAAATTGTAGATTACAAATAACACATTTTAAATGAGTTCAAATGATGTTCCAAATCAACAAAATAAAAATAAAGTACTAAGCTCTGTCTAATTTGCGTTAATTTTCCAAATTGTTGTACGAGTGGGACTCCTAATAAACTCCACACCTATTGCGTGCCGGCATCAAACCCCATACAACTCTGTATCAGTCGCGTACCGGTCAAAAAATTGGCACTAGAGCAGCCCCATACAAACCCGTACCAGTCGCATACCAGCCATAAAAACCAACACCAAATCAACCCCGCACCAATCTCATATCAGTCACAAACTTCACTTATGGGAACATTAGTATTTCTAATTATAAAATTGCTGCATAATGCAAAACTTCCTTAGTGTTTCTAATTAGTAACTGATATTTTCGATTTAAGTGACTAATACATTTGTGAACCTATTTGAAGAATAATATTAGATTTTGCTATAATTGATTAGACACGAGATATAAAACCTAATGCACATTTTATCAAAAAAAAAAAAAAAACCTAATGCACCTACCTTAAAATGCTATGCACATGGAAATGTCTGTCCTTCTATATAATTATTGACCACTAATTGTTTTTAGGGTTTCATGTTGAACCATAGATTCTCTTGCACAAAATACAATATTTTTATATTAAAAAAAATACAGTGCTTTATGTTTATAAAGAGGATAACAAGAAAAAAAATAGTATATCATATATTCATTTGTGCCAATATACTATTTTATGCATTAAACAAATTAACAATATAATACTAGTATATGTTTGTAGTCATGCAGTTGACAAAAATGAATATCTTTGCAGATTGATATATATTGAAATAATACCATCCGAAAAATATTTTATACAAATGTATGTGCATATACTTTGTTAATTAACCACTCAACCTGGATTTTATTACCTACCAAATCATGAAATTAGATATCCTAGTAAGAAATTAGGGTTTGACCATTTCTTAATTAAGGTCTAAAGCTCCTAATTAGAAGTCACATGAAGATTCCTCCACTGTTTCCTTTTTATATTTTATAAATGCATAAACAAAACGTTTATTTTGAAAGATTGAAGCAACCTCTTAGACTTGTATATATATATATATATATATATATATATATATATACCAATAACTTAAATCATAAAAATATTGCAACGTTGATCGAAATATTTGCACCAACTATTGTCCTTTTAAATCTAAAAAACCTTATTATACCTATTGCAATTGTGACAATCTAAAATATTCTCTAATAACTTCACTGATAAAAAATATATTATTTATTATATTATTTAAACTAGAAAGGTGGTACCAAGTCAGTGGTACCGGTACAGAAGGTCAGAGAAGTAGGGGCAAGTTCATATTGTTGAAGACACAAAGAATTATTAATTATTAAATCATATGTTTGAAAATTTATGCAAATAATTGTGCTAGGAAATTCTTCACCCACAAACCCTTTTCATTCTTCTTCTGCTTCAAATCTTATGTGGCAAATTTTGAGCCATTTCATAAAATAATTGCTTGAAAAGTTTTGACTAATAAAGAATTGTTTGCATGAACAAAAATCGTCAATGTGATTGGACCTTTTCGTTTTTTGAAAGAAAGAGTATTAATTTACTCAATAAATAAAGAATGTCTACATGTCTCAAATAAAAGAGATCATCAAATTAGTGTCAAGAAATTATAAAATTTTATGTATCACTTATTAATATGAGTAACAATAAACCATGGCATATTAGATATTTCTCAGAAAAAAAAACATTGTGTGCATCAAGTGATCTCCAAAATTTGAATGTTGAAATAATGTTGGAATTTTGAAAAAGGAACATAAAATAAATTCTTGCCATGGAAAAAAAAGGAAAAAAAAAAGCAAAGAATATGTTATTTATGGCTATATACATAAATGTTAACTTTTTGGAGGGCATATCTGATAATTCACATGTAATCTTAGCCTTTCCATCTTTTTCATTAAGGCATCTGCAACCTAACTTTATCTTGAGAGGAACTTCTTAACTTATTTTCATTTCTTAACAATTTTCTTTAATTAATTGCCCTACTAATTCTTTCAATTAAAATTGATATATAGTTGCTATGTTGCAATCCATTTCCGCGAAAAGAGAGAACAATTCAAAGTTTAGAAATATCACATTTAGTTTAATTATTTTATATTGTTGGTTAAAAAATGCAATAAAAATTGTGTTTGTCAGAACTGAATGATTATATTATATTATATCAGCATATTGTTTGGATATTAACATTATCCTAAATATACTTTTTACTATTAACTTGATCAAACACATACATATCATGTTAGATTTTTTTTTACTATATATGAAAATGTTGATTTTCTTCGTATACAACCACATAATAGAGAGACACATAATAAAGGGGCCCAAATGCCAAAAAAATACTTAAAATACAAATTATATACACCCATTCTCATGTGTAATGAGACAAAATATATATATTTTTTAAATTAGATAATGAGACATAATAAATTAATATATATACAAATCTTCATATCATACAATAACCAATCAAACATGCCCAAATTTTCATGAAACTAAACTAATTTAATTTGAGGTGTCACAATTAGTTACACCTTTCAAATCCTTAAATTAATTGAAAATTGTGATTGATTGATTGATTAGACTAGTTATCCAACAGTCTAAAAGCAAGGGGCAATTTAAAGGACATGGCACACCTTCACTCTATAGACCGTCCAATGGATAATATGCCACGTTGACTAAACAGCTGATGTGTCATGCTGTGATTGGTTGGATCTATAATTTTCGAAAAGCATGGATAGTGGGACTAAACAAAGCCCTCTTTTATTCAACTCTGTACATTCCTTGATGCTGTTGTTAGTATTTATTTCTTCTTTTGCAGGCATGATTACTTTTTCCTGAAAAATGAAAATCACAAGAAATGAAAGTTTAAAAATCCCAATTTCTTGAATATTTATTTAAACATAAAAAAGAACAAACCCTAATTTTATTATTTAGTGATTTGATCCCTGACCTAATCCTTGAAAAGATAATTATAACTAAAAGAAAAGGCATTAATTAATATGGATATAATATATTAATGAAACAATTAAATTACCTTAGATAAAGAATTGGCATCTCTTTTTGGAGGATTTAGTTGGTTTGGGGCTCTCAATTCCAGCTGAATCAAATCACTAACCTGTATGAAGTATACAAATATGTAAGAAAAACTATAATAATTTGAATTTAAAATAAAAAGAAACCAACATATGATTCAAAAAAAAAATAAAGAAACCAACATGACCACAAACTAAAACTTCTTTTAATTATATAGTTATCTTAAGAGAAAAAATAATATATGAAAAGTTGAACATCTTTATTTTTTCCTAAAAATCAATAAGACATTGAGAAGTTTCATATAATGATATAATTGGAAAATGAAGGCCAAATGATGAATCTTTTCAAACATATATATATTTTACATAGCAATATGTAGTAATGATATAACTATCACAATCTTATTTTTTGAAAACATACGCCTACTATCATCTTTAAACAAAATAGAACTAGCTATAAGATTTCAAGATTTCAAAATAACAAAATAAACTTAGTGTATATGTACATAAACAAATTAATTCAAACTATTCATTTTTGTCTTAAAAAGTATGCTTTTAAAACTAAAAAAGTTTTCTTTTTCCTTCAGAAAAAAAAAGGTTCTTTATAATTATAATAACTTCAAATAAAAATAGAATTAGCTAACATCTTCAAGATTAAAGCACAAAGTTAAGTTAAGTGCACAAATGCAAAAAAAATTCAAATTATTTATTTTTTATTATAAAGTATACTCTAAAATTATCCCTAAAAAATGTATACTCTTCAAAACTTCTCTTTTCAAATTTTCAAATTCAAATGTAAAAACTTCAATTTGTTTTCTCACCTTTGGGCTATTTACAGGAGAACTAGCAGTATCTTCAAGAGGATCTTCATCCACCAATCCACGGCCTGTCTTTCTTCTCTTAATCCTTACCGTTTTACAACCGACCAATGATTTTTCGCGAGCACACGATGCTGCGTCAGAGACAGTAGAGTCTCCTGGCACGTCAGCACTTGAATATGAATATGAATATGAATATGCAGCTTCTTCTTCTCCTTTTCTCTTCTCTTGTGAGCTTACGAAAGACACGAAGTATTTAGTCCAAGAGCTCTCTTGAGAGGTTGTAATGGCCGTGTTTTGAGAAGTACTGATTGACGCCATTAGAAAGATGTTGTGTTTGTCTGTGTTTGTTTGTTTTGTATGTGTGTTTGTTAGTTTGAAAATGACAAGGATATATAACAAATAGAGAGAGAAGAGGATAGAGAGGGAGAGAGGCGTGACATCATAGGATGGGGAAAGGGTGAGGGAAGACAAATAATTATAATAATAATAATAATAATATTAAAAGATAATGATCTGCATTAAATTTCTGTGGGGTAGAGGGAAGAATTTTTTAAACTAGCGTTAAGTTTATAATTAAGAATAATGCAATTGTTAAGAAATGTAGAAGTAAAATGTAACTTTCCTTTCTTTTTCATTGAAAACTTTTTATTATATTTTTCCGTTGATTTACTTATCTACATATAGTTGATTTCATTAAAAAATAAAAAATAAACTTCTATTATAATATTAACCTGCGAATTGGACCTCAAAGCCTACACATTTTATTTGAAAAAATAATTAAATAAAAAATAAAACAAGGTGCAAAATATAAAGTTAAGTGCATGAATAAAAATTTACCTAGAAAATAAATTCCTAATCACATGTCAAATAAAGAGAATTATATCTCTTTTCTGAAGGAAAAAGAGAACGATCTGGGTATAAATTGTTAAAAGTTACTAAGAATAATTTAATTTATCAGAAACAAAATCTAGATGCTGACATGAACTGAAGACAAATTAACATTGATTCAGTGTAAAAACCTTATTAAATTGTAGTTGAGGTGTTAAAATCCAGAGGCATTGACCTCAACTACTTCAAAGAAAGCTTTATCACACCTAACCCTAAATTAAAATAAAAACCTACATTTTGAGTCTAAATTTTCTGTAAAATGCACAAACATGTGGCATGTGTAACTATAGAGAACGATATTTAGTCTCATAATTTATTATGGGGAAATTTCATCTGTATGCCTACAAAACGTCAAAATATCACATAAATAATCCCTTCCAAATATAAGGAGGTAATGTCATTTACCCTTTTAATTTTTCCAAGAAATGTATAAACTATCTTTCTTTCTCATATATTCTTGTATAAATAAAAGATAGTGAAACAAATATAATTTGAAAACATTTTTTTTTTTTGGAAAGAAAGGGGGTACATGACAAAATTTCTTTTTTGAGGTTTGTAGGAATATTCATGATATATTTTGCAGAGGTATATACATGATACACATGAAAAATGCATCTTGTGAAATTATAATGTATATTCATGATATATTTTGCAGAGGTATATACATGATACACATGAAAAATGCATCTTGTGAAATATATTACTTCATAAAAATAATATATTTGAAATTGGTAATTCAGTTACTCACTGCACAGATCATACAAATTAATATGTGACATTCTTTACTTTCAAACATCATATTTATACAATTAATTTCTTTTACTTAGTATTCATGACTTTGGTCTCAAGTCTAAACATGAAGGTAGTTATTTGGACCGTTTTTACAGTTGGAAAGGAAAAAGATGTTGCATGCACGTTCACAACTTGTCTCAACTTCTCTCCATTTTTTATTCAAGTGGAACATCCATTTTTACAAAGGTGGCATGCGCGCACACACATCCTTTTAATAGTAACAAAATTTATCCTTTTTCTATGGTATATTTATTTTTGCAAGGAAATTTTAGTTATGGGCTTAATATGAATCTGAAATTCTTATAATGTGGATGTGAAAAAGTGTTACAACTCGAAAATAATAATAATCGTGTTCTCTAGTTAGTTATACTCGAGAGCAATTAATAATATATGTATATATGTAACTTCTTTATTTTCAGAAAGAGTCCGTACATCAGACGAATTATGAGCTGTTGCTTGATAATTTCCTAGTAAATATCATAATAACAAAGAAAAATTCAATAAAGACGTGCAAGCCTAGATGTAAAAATAGATAAATGAGTCACAGGCATAAATTCAATATTCAACTTAGTTAAGTATACTTTTTTTTTTTTGAGGAATAGCCAAGTATACTTCTTAAACGTAATTTTTTTAATAAAGCAGCAAGCATGTGTGGTTCGAAAATTAATATTTCGACGAATTCGCGAAGAAAATGACGGACAAATCATAAAGAATTTGTGTAATTCAACAATGAGACAATAAATCAATATTTATTTCCTTTTTCTGACTTGTTATACATTAATATTTATTTTGTTTTTATCAAAAGAATATTTATTTCCCACTTTATGACTTGTTAGCATCAATATTTGTTTTCCTTTTCTCAGGACTTGTTCAAGGCGCGTATCGCACTTTTTTTTCTTTTCTTTAATCTCAGTGGGGATATAAATGACGGTTAAATGTGAAGCTAAGGAAGTTTTAAAGCATACCTTGAACTTAAAGGCTAAAATATATTCAGAAGTTTAAATAATAAAAAGAAATAAGCACCAATATGATAATCGAATAATACATATATGCAATGCATATAAATTGAGGAATATTATTTATGTCTCCCATTAATATGTCATGCATCCAATCTTGAACTATACCTAACTTGATATGCATTAAGAAAGAAAAAAAATACCAAGGCGGTTCAATCATTAAGCATTAGTTCTTTCCGCCGAATATATTTAAAAGGGGAATTCTTCAAAAATCCCTTAACTTTTCTCATATTTATTAAAAAAATTCCTCACTTTTAATTACACTAGGATAATGCTCGCGCTTCGCGACGAGTATTTCAATTTTAATAGTTATTTCAATTCAATAATGTATAACTTGAAATTATAAAAATTCAAAATTAAAATTTGTGAATTCATAGTACATAAATAATACATAAAAATTCAAAATTGTTGTCTTTGATCTTTTTATATCATTATGTCGTGATATATTATATTAGAAAAATAAATTAAGAATTAATCGGGTTTAGATGAATGAGATCGGAAAAAAATCAAATCCATGATAATTTATTTCGGAGATTTTAGTTGAAACTATATAAGACTAAATTATAGATGATTAAAATTTAAAAAATAAAAATAATAATTATATTTAATATTATATATATTGAAAAAATACGTATACTATATAGAAAAATGTAACATTACTCATTTCCTTCAAAAATTTGTCACCACTATTTTTTATTTTTTTTTAGATGTTAAAATGGTATAGATTACATATATGTTATTATGAAACCCGCAATATATTAAGTAATATAATATAATTTTCAATATTTTGAAATTTTGTTTGAGATGATAGTTCTCACATAACGAAAATATAACACTGAACATTAATATAACTAATCATATGATATTATGATAATAATTTAAATTAAAAGCTAAGATTTCATATTTTTTTTGATTCGACACGGAGTGAAAACTGATTATAGTTCTCTTGAGAATTTTCAAACAGGGGTAAAAGAATATCATAAGACTAAATGAGTTTATCATTTTATATTTTTATTACATATTATTTTATATAGTCTATATTCTTATATTTTATCAAGAAAAAATGAAATTTGAATCATAATAATATGTATTTATGTGATATTGTGATAATAATTTAAATGAAAAGCTAAGATTTCAAAAAAAAAAATGATCCAACAGTCGAGATATAATTATTAACAGGTCTCTTGAAAATGCTCGAAGAGAAATAAAAAATAAGATATAAAGTATAAGTTAATGAGCATATAATTTTTGTACATCTTCATTTATATAGTCTATACTCACATATTTTAGCAAGAAAAAAATTGGAACCATAATAATATGGAACTCAAAATAAAAATAAAAATCCAACAAATTTGAAGTTTATGATTTTAACATTAGAAATAAAATATTTCATTAAGAATTATAATTCTTTACGAAGCAAAGAAAAATTATTTATATTTTAATGAGTGAACTCTTCATTAACTATTGATATTAATAATTGAACATAACTTTACATCATGATTCATTGAAACCATGTGATTAAAATCTTATGGTCACAAACAAACTCACAACGGTTCTCACTAAATCGAATATGGAACACAAAACACCAGTTCAACCAATCATATGTTTATGTTTTAATAAACACATAAATATTGCCATAAAATATCAACAAATTTGAGAAAATAAATGGCTAAGATTCGACAAAAAAATTGATCAAACAGTCGAGATAAAAATTATGATGTGGCATTTTGAAGAGGCTCAAAATAGATGAAAAATAAGGGGTTGGGGTTAATTCCTTCAAAATCCCCCTATAAAGTTCAATGATTTTTTTTTTTACCCCTAGTGTTGTTAACTTAAACATTTCATCCATTTCAATTTTTTTAAGACTAAACTGCACTTCATAATTTCTATTGAATATTTTCATTCAATCTAATTAAAAAATAAATAGTGATTTGCGATATGATAATTCCAAAAATATTATGATTTTATTACATATACTATTACTTAATGGTTTTATATAAAACATTATGTTATGAAATTTATTAATATTTTTAGTTTTTATGTTATATAAAATAGTGCTCTATATAATATAAATCTGTAAAATAAAAAAGGAGTTGTAAAATAGTATCATAAAATATTGTAAATATAATATCATGAAATATTATGTCATAAATATTTTTTGTTTTTTTATTATTTATTATTTTTTAATTCAATTTATAAATTTATAAAAATATGTTAAAGCCCATTTTGGTCTAAAAAAAGATTGAAATGGATAAAAGTGTTAAAGTTAACACTATAATTCAAAGTGTTTTATAAGGGTTTTTTTTAAGGAATCTAAAAAGTGAGGGTTGTTTTTGATAAATATGAGAAAAGTTAGGGAGTTTTTGAAGAATTTTCTATTTAAAAATGCATTATAATATATAATGCACTAATGAAAAACATACATACATTTAGAAAATATAAAGCTACGAAAGTAGTCAGTACAGATTTGACTAAAAACAAGCACAAAACATTTTTTTTTGATATACCTTGCTTAACCTCAATAAAGAAGAGTACAATAATAAAAATGAAAATGAGTTCCAAATATGTTTGCAAACAGAATCAAACATGGACGGCACAAAACATTTCATGTAAAATTAGTGGATTTATTTCAATTTGATAAGAGAATATATATAACTGCAAAAATAAGTAATGTATATATGTACACATAAAATATGTACAGAGAGGAAATCATGGAGATATTATTTCTGTCTCTATTTAACATGACATGCTTCCCATCTTGAACAAAATTCTTGACCCATTTTCAAACCTTGAAATTTTTATTGTTCTTTTTTAGGAAATGAAATTTTAATTCTTCTCCAATTAATTGGATCCATTTTTTCATAGTTTTTCAGTAAAGAATATACTGGTAGAATCTACAAATTTTCTTCTATATATTTGTAGATAATATACTGATTTTTGGACAAAATTATGGTAGAAATATATCATGGATCAAAGTGAATAATCTAGTCTAATAATTTAAAATGGAAAGTTCATATTATTAATAGATTATTAATCCTAAACATTTTGCTTTAAAATTAGCCATACACGGTGGCCGTTTTAATATTAACCATTAGATAATAATTCAATAGCTCAGATGATGTCATTTATTTTACCATTCATATGTGTAAACCTGTTAGATCTATTAGTGTCTTTGATACTTTAACCCTTTTTATTTCTGTGAGCCAAGCGAAGCAACAAATCATTCTCCCCTCTCCTTGAGTTGCCCTCTCTCTCTTGGAAAAAAAAAGAAGAATTCCTCTCTCCCATCTCTCTCTTCCTTCCCTCTCCGCCTAAGCAGGCAGCTGACAGCTCTCTCTCTCCCCTCAGCCAGCCGCAGTCTCCTCTCTCGCTCTCTTGTTTTGAATACCGTCATTGTTATGCTTCACTGTTGCTCTTACTATGCGATATGACTGCTGCTACGCTTCTCTAGTTTAGTCAAAACTAGTTACATATAATGATAGTAATTAAAAAGCAATCTTCTGAAATTTCAATATAGAAGAATGAAATATCCAGTAAAAAAATAAAAATATGGAATACTTTCACAAAAACAGAAAATTAAATCAAAAATTCAGAACAAAGGTGGTGATTCATTAAAAGATGATAGAAGATAAAACCAGTCCTTAAAGATCAGTAGCAGAGCTTAAGTGAAATTTCTGATGGGCCAAAAAAATTCTCTTTACAAATTAGCACAGCATAAAAAATTTTGGATGGCCAAATACACAGACATACATGTATTTCAAAATTTTATTCACTAAATTAACACCGATATATACTATTTTTTTTTTTAAAAAAATTTGTGGGGGGAGGAGGGGGCATAGCCCCTTCAGTCTGAATAAAGCTCCGTCATTGTTCAAAGTACAAGAATGAAATATCTAGTAAGAATATAGAATGTTTTAATGAAATTAGGAAATTAAATGAAAAAAATTATCCAGAAAAAATGGTCATTATCATTAATATAAAAAATAAAAATAAAAAGGTGGTCATTAAAAATATGGAGCCATGTGCACGTGGGGCTGTTAAAACAATTAAGAGAAAAAGAGGGGACAGAATTGACAAAATTCCCGTGATCTCACTGAAAGCTCGACTGTTGGCGTCTTTTTGTACTTTCTCACTATTCCCCCCATGTGTTTAGGGTTGACAATCTTTCCTGGGGGTCCCTCTTTTTATTATTTTTTTTTTAAGATTGAAGGACGCCCCTCTTTTTAATGCCATTTATTTCTGACAGTTTTGGTTCTTTCAGCATTAAGGAGTTTGTTTAATATTACAATGAAATAATTTGATTTATAGATAAATAATAGGCAAGATTTTATATATAATCCTTATAATCTTCTAAATACTAAAATTAATATTATTTTCAATTTCTTTGTCGGACCAGTTCGAAATCTACTAGGATCATGCTCGCGCTTCGCTGGCAATATTTAAATTTGTTATTCATTTAAAATTTATGTATTGATTGTAATTATGTATACTAATTATGTTATGTAAGTTAGTTATGTTTATAATTATTTTGAATTATATCATAAAATAATTTATCCATTTATTATTCATTAAAAAATAGTTTATATATCACATCTAATTTTATAAGAATGAATAACTCCATACAAATAAATTTACATATATGAAAAAAATAACATAAATAATAAATTCATAAAAAAATAAAAAATAATAATCCAAAAAATAATTTGGATTATTAATTTACAATCTAATTAATTTATGTTTGCATTAAGATTTCTAAGATTAAAATATTTTTTTTTATCTCTTTAGTTTTTTTGTGCCTATCTATTGACATATTATATAAGAAAAAAATGAAGTATTAATTAGACGATGAAGGAGATCTAAAAACTAAAAATAAACAATAATTTATTTCATAGATTTTAGTTAAAATCTCATAAAAATTAATTATAGATGATTAACTTTAAAAATTATAAAAATAATAATTATATTTATCATGATTTGTAAAAAAAAAATATGGTATTATATATATATATATAGTATGTTTACTATACATAAGAAAATATAACATGACTCATTTTACGAAAAAATTATCACCGTTGTTTTTCTTATTTATATTTTGTTAGTTATTAAAATGATACATATTATTCGTAATACATTAAGTCATATAATATAATTTTTAATACTCGAAATTTTATTTAATATAATAGTTTTTACGTAATTGGAGATATAGCACGAAACATTAATCTAACTGACCATATGATATTGAGGTAATAATAAATGAAAAAACTAAGATTTGAAAAAAAATTGATCTAATGACCGAGATAAAATTGATGATAAGTTTCTTGAGAATGCTTAAAGAAAGATGAAAAATAAGGTATAAGGTATAACTTAATAAGCATATAATTTTTTTATATGTTCTTTTATATAATCTTTATTCACATATTTTAGCAAAAAAATAAATAAATTAGAACCAATAACAATATGGATCTCAAAATAAAGAGAAAATTTCAACAAATTTATATTTGATGATTTTAACATGAGAAATAAAAATTTTCATTAAGAATTATAATTTTTTAAAGAATAAAAGAAAAAATATTTATATTTTAATGAGTGAACTCTTTATTAACTATTGCTATTAATAATTAAACTTAACTTTGAAGTATGATTCATTGAAGTCATGTGATGAAGATCTGATGGTTAGAAACAAATTTACAACGGTTCTCACTAAATCAGGGATGGAACACAAAATACCAATTCAACCAATCATATGATTATATTTTAATAACCACACATATGCTGCCATAAAATATCAATAAATTCGAGAAAATGAATAGCTAAGATTTGACAAAAAATTTAATCGAACGATGGAGATAAAAGTGATGATGTGGCATCTTGAGAAGGCTCCAAAATAGGTGAGAAATAATGAGTTGGGGTTAATCCCGCCTCATATCAGAAAATTGGGATTTTAAATTCTGCTCAGTTTTATGTAGTTTTCAATGTTTTTAGCATGTTAAGCACATGAAGCCAATTTGGAATCCTTTTTTTTTATCAGAGACGAGATTTGAAACTCTGAATTGAATTAGTAAAAGAAATAAGTTGAAATGTAAGTTTTTTGAATATTTTGAAAGGTATAGATATGGAATTTTGCCTTAATACTACACAGCATTAAATTAATAGATAATATGGCCAATAAATTATATCTAAAATGACCATTATAAAAATATAAATAGCCCATGACTTATTGTCCAGAAAATGCCTAACTAATCAGATTTTGATTTTGCACCATGACAAATATCCCAACTAACAACATGCATGATGATCCCATAGGGTCATATTTGGTATGGGCACCCTAATTTTATTAAATATTAAATTTCTGATATTTTTAGTTTCTAATGCTTTTTTAAGATATTTTAATTAGTTTATTTATTAGAAAAGAACTGAATTGCATAGAATTCAAAGTATCAATCATTAGAATTTAGAACACTTATTATATAGGCCCATATGATGCATTGTTTTGGGAAGAATTAACAAAGGAAGACAAAATAAATAGGCCCAGTAACTATTATGGTTATATATATATTGTCTAAGAAAATGTCAGCCTCTGTAGCCTGCTTCTTTTAAATTTTCTTTAGATATGTTAAAGAAGACCAATATTTGATACTCATGTCATGGACAATCAAGCCCAAAACTCCATTGGAAAAGAATGATCAAAGATCCCAACACATTTATGTGTTTTAATTAATTGGTTGTTGAGTGCAGCTTGTTGGTTTGACCTTTGCTCGAAGTAACTTCCTTGAGCAAGCTCGACACGATTCATAGTTGTTATTAACTTATTCTTACAGTAGGTTAGCTAATTTGGATTCTCAAAAAAAGTGTTGGAGAAGTGTGAAGAACACATAAGAAGTTAGGGCCAGGTGTAGAAAAGAAGTTCGCGACGAGAGAAAAAGAATGATAAACGGAGAAGAAAGGGTGAGAAAATGAAGTGAGGCGGAGTTGCGTTTAGTGGTGAAGCTTGCCTCTGTTTATTGGGAGGACAAAAAAATTTCTCTCTATCGATAAATATATAAAAATATATGTATTTTGAAATCTTTTTCATCCCATATATTTCATATTTTATGTTCGTATGTTAGAGGTATCAAATGCATATCCGAGAAGTATTTATGATTTTTTTAATATTATTTTGAAACAAAATATCTGAGTATGCTATACGAGTATCAATATCGGGACACGGCTTGATTTTTTAGGAGATTGCTAGCTTCTATTAACAATGGTTCAAACATCTTTTTTTATAAAACAACGGTTCACACTTAGGTTGAACTCAACACAAGCTCTTTTCACAGTATTTATTTTCAAATAATCTGTTTTCAACCAATTTTCAAGTCAAATTTAACTAAACAACAAATTACGAACTAAACTGACAACTATAATTTATTTATTTTTTTGAATTGGAGCTTGAGGTAACTGACAACTATAATTTTACTGGAGCTGAATATGATTGCTCACTGAACATACACCCTCAGTTCCCAAAAATTGTTTCTCAAATCAAATCATTTCTCCAACTAAAATTGTCTGGACATTTAATAACGATTGCTCACTAAACATACATGGTTAGTTTCAAAATTGCTTCTCAAATAAAATCATTTCTCAAATTTATATTATCCTTCCAGACATTTAATATCTCCAAAATGCACATGAATTGATTGATGGATGGTGACTATAGTAAAAATATACCAGATCTAGCAAAAATGTACAATTGTGAGACCATGAAAATGAAGGTAGTGAGTGGGCCAGTGAGAACCATGTGACGAGTGATGGGTCCAATTTGTTGTACAATATGAACCGTTCTTTTTTTTATTGCCAATCTCGGCCCATCAAATTATTTACTATACGGACGGTCAGGATGTATTCAACCCATGTGCCAAGAAGTGAAATTAAACCCCATCATATTTTTTACTAACTAGTCTTCTCCATTCCAAATTTTTTTTTTACAGGGAGGACTTGTAAGCTCCACATTTATTTTCGAAAAAATTGATATTTGTCAAGTTTTGAACTCAGAACCTTTGAGTGAGTGTGTTTGAATATCTAATCACTCATATCAGAGGAGTTTTAGAGTGCCTAACCACTGCATTCAAAATTTTATTGTTGCAGAGAAACTTTGGAAAGGTCTTGAATATTCCTCTTTCAAATGAAAATTTTTATTGCATTTTTCTTTTTTTGAGATTTTTATTGCATTTTTTTAATATTTACATTTGTTATATATATATTTATGAATTATAAAATGTAAAGAAACTAAGGAAAAGAAACTATGTAACTATACCTATCTTTTTTTATACTATTATGAGCATATAATTGTTTACCTTGTTTTCTATTCTCTAATATTACAAAGTTAATATAAAAAATTATTAACCTTAGAGAATTAGCATATACTACAAAGAAAAATTAGAAATAAAAAACTAAAAACTCATAATTCTTGCAATGACATAATTGGCATTCAACCAACATTTACCAGTGACCCATAGTTCAGTTAGGTAAAACATTTGCACATGAAATAATAAGTCATGAGTTAAAGTCCGACAAACGCAATTATATAATATATATGTAGCAAAGTTTCTCAACCTAATGAGTTAAAAAAAAAACATAAATGGATATGTGCATTCTTTATAATACTGGAGACTTTATAAATTGTAATTATATGACCCCCACTTAAACTCTGTCAAACCAGTACGGACGTGGCCAATCGGTGACACGTGTCTCATAATTCTGCCGTTGCTCTTCTTCTCTTCCAAAATGTAGACTGCTTTAAATTTAAATTTAAAATGTAATATTGATTGATTAGATGTATTTTCAGATTAATACTCTACAAGATGATATTTCATATTTTTAAATGATTCTATTCATTATTGGTAAAAATTCTAAATCAAATCATATTACTTATGTTTAACTGGTAATTATTCTGTTTGAGATTTTTTTCACTTGCTATTCTTATTTAAATTAAAATTTTAAACAGGCAGAAACAAAAGAAAATGAGAAACAACAAAATGGTACCAACAAACATGAACAAAACCTGAGTGATTTCTGTTAGTATAATGGGGAGAATATTGATGTATAGTAAGAGAACTCATGAGAAAAATAATAACTAGAGAAGAAGAGAGAAATCGTTTATTCAATTGGAGACTACATTGTAAGAATTGGGATACAATTACAATAGCTATATGCCTCTTTATATAGGAAAGAACCACACTAATTATTAAAATACATTGCCTAAATTAAAGATACAATTACCTAAAATACAATGCAAGGATGGAAATAATCCACCTCCTTCCATTGTCTAAATATTTCATAAATATTTATTTCCATAGCCTAATCATTCCCTAAATAATATTACCAAATAGGAAATAGATTATTGAGAGATTTAGAGTCATACATAACAATCTCCACCTTGACTCAAAATCTCACCCTTGATGCACAATCGCAATAACAATATATCCAAAATGAGCTCCACCTTAATGCAGCAATCCACTTTGCCGCTCCACATGAGGCAAAGCATAAGGCCGTTCACCTTCTTGACTCTCCTTAATCGATACACCATCCTCCAAAGTGAGAGTCAACACAATGCTCCAAGTTACGTTTAGTAACTTTACCTTATTGATCGGGAATAGCAAACTTCACCTTCTTCGTGATCGTCTCACCATCCTCAAAAGCCAGATCAGACAATCGCTCCCTTACCCGTAACATAACCGGATCAAAAGCCACGTCTCTCAAAACAAGTAGTTCCGTAACAGGACACCACAAATGATATGCCATTACACCTGAAGCATATCCCAAGAAGAATATATTTCTTCTCCTCATACTCGAGTATCCATTTAACGACTTGTTCATAAACGGGATATCCAAATACCCGTAATGTCGAGTAATTCATCTGTTTACCGACCAAACATTTGTTGATCGGTTGATCAACCACCAAGTAGTATTAGTGGCTTCCCCTAGAACTCCTTGCCTGAGCCCGCCCCAATAAAAATAAAACACGCACCAAGCCTTCTCGAGTAGTTTCCGATTAGCCACGCCATTCTGTTGTTGAGAGCGAACAACCATGCAATGCTGAATAATACTTATAAAAGGATCACAAATTTGTCCCCACAAATCTAAATAGATATCGTCCAACTTTCCTTCGTGCGATGAACGGCTGTAATAAATCTAAGTCTCCTCCGTTTGCCATAAACGGAATCTTCACAAAACTCATGCTTTCTGGTATTCTGGCCACACAGTAGATCCCTCGTACTATAAACTGTCACCCCACATCCAATCGTAAACTCTGACCTTCTAACTGAGGCAGAGAAGGCGACGACGAACGAGCCTAAAACTGCGCCAACTTCCCGAAATAACTTTCCGGTACTCTGGACTTCCAGAATATAACACACCAATATTCTGGCCACACAGTAGATCCCTCGTACTCAAAATTGTCACCCCGCATCCAATCATAAACTCTGACCTTCTAACTAAGGCAGAGAAGGTGACGACGAACGAGCTTAAAACTGCGCCAACTTCCCGAAATAACTTTTCGGTACTCTGGACTTCCAGAATATATAACACACCAGTCATTCTAGCCTTCATCGATGTAAGAGCTCATCTAGATACCCTGAGGACTCCATCTTCATATCGGAACTTGCAACCGATATCTCCGAGAACGCCTAATGAGATCAAATGGACAGCCTGGCCCTGCATCTTGATCAAATGTACAAGCTCGTCCTGCATCTTGATCAAATGGACAACCCCGTCCTGCATCTTGATCTCAAGCATGCCAACACCGACAACGCAACATAGATGATCGTCTCCCAAAAGAACATCTCCACTAGACGCCTCATATGTGGTGAACCACTCTCGATTCGGGATCATCTGATTTGAATTACCCGAACCCACCCAATTCTTCTCAAATCTCTCATTCTCATTCGCCACAAAAAGTACCTCAACCTTACCGAATTTAGTCTCGTAAGCTTCTTCCGATAGAACACCGTTATCTGCCTCCTGCTTCTCTTTGAGCTTGTAACAGTCGGCCTTAAGGTGTCCCGTCTTCTTGCAATAGTTGCTCATCAGGTTCTTGTACTTGAATTGCGAATGAGTCTTCTCTAATGTTGCATCTCTCTCCTTAGGTCTTCTCCTCTCCACAAACAACCCGATCTCTTGATGACTACTTTCGACCATGGGTAAGTCATAGTCGATGCCAGACTTGACTAATAAGTTACTCTTGACATCATTAATGGCAAGTGATTCTCTGGTATGAAACATATGCAGCATGCACAAGAATACCACGATTTTACCCTCTTCTTCCTTCTTATTATCGATTGGCTCCACATTATTAAAGAAACTGTTATTTCCCAAAATATGGACCTTAACTGGCATACCTTCTGACATCTTCAAAGAGTGGAATCGCTGCTTCAAACATAACCGGTTGATAACTAATTTCTCCATGTAGATGTCTTCTAACTTCTTCCATACACCAACTGATGTAGCCTCCATGAAAATTTCTTCAAAAGTCGAGTTGCTTAAATAAAACTGAATTGTCGAAAGGGCTCTATCATCCATCATCTCCCCAACATCGCCCTTCATCTCCTTCGGTCGCCCAAAATTCGTCATGCTATCATATTTCTCAGTATCAGATTTAGTCGACATAACCGCACTTGAATTCATGATAGAACAAGACGGTATACTTGACTTACGGAAGCACAAAGATTATCGTAACATAGCTCTGGTACCAATTTGTTAGGATAATGGGGAGAATATTGATGTATAGTAAGAGAACTCATGAGAGAAATAATAACTAGAGAAGAAGAGAGAAATCGTTTATTCAGTTGGAGACTACATTGTAAGAATTGGGATACAATTATAATAGCTATATGCCTCTTTATATAGGAGAGAGCCACACTAATTATTAAAATACATTGCCTAAATTAAAGATACAATTACCTAAAATACAATGCAAGGATGGAAATAATCCACCTCCTTCTATTGTCTAAATATTTCCTAAATATTTATTTCCATAGCCTAATCATTCCCTAAATAATATTACCAAATAGGAAATAGATTATTGAGAGATTTAGAGTCATACATAACAATTTCAATGTGAGCCACACATTTGTTCATTCATTGTATTGCACAATGCATGATTTGATTTTCTTCTTCACTTCCAAATTGTAAACTGTTTTCTGAATGTAATATTTATTGACTAGATGCATTTTCAGATCAATAATCTACAAAATTGATAGTTCATACTGTTTTTATTATATGTACTAAGAATGTAATATTTATTGATTAGATGCAGTTTCAGATTAATAATAATCTATAAAATGATATTTTCTATTGTTTTATTATGTGTACTTCGATTTTTAAATGATTGTGCTCATTATAGATTAAAATTCTAAATAAAAAAAAATCATATTACTTAGGTTGAACTGATAACAATTCTTCCAACATCTTTCTCCTTGCTAAATTATTATTTAAACTAGAACTGAAGCACAAAAAAACATGAAAAACAACAAAATGGTACCAAAAAATAATTTGACCTAACCTGAGATTTTCATTTGAGCCGCACATTTGTTTTTCTCATTCATTCATTGTACAATGCATCAATTTGGTTTTTTGTTTCTTAATCTGAGGCTGAAATTGCAAATCAAATGAATTCAAGTTCAAGATTCAAAATGAAACAACGCTGAAAAGAAGGCTGATATTTATGTTTATCTGGATGCATTATGCAAAGAAGAAAATGTCAAAAACAAAAATTGGTTCAATGCAGAAACAATTTTCCAAATAAAATTGCCCCTTCATGTCATTTTCCATGGGGTAGTGATATCGACAGGAACTGATTTAAAATGACAAAATTGTCCCGAATTAATTATGAGATGTATTATGAAAAGAATCTCACCAAGTATCTCATGTATCAAATTGGAAAGATTAAATCATTTAATTATGGGCAAATCCAAAATTGGAATGAATAATTATATATTTATATTTTATACTTCGAATATCTTACTTTAAAATATATTTTATTAAATATTTAACAAATATGAAAAGACAAATTCATTCGAAATAAAAAAATCAAAATTAATTATTTAAATTACCCCGATTTGATTTTTATGTTGCAACAGGGACAATAAGTCTTTAATCATATTTTTTCAAGTTATGATATTTTTTTTTCATTTATAATTTGGTATACATTTTGTGTTTATTAATGCAGTTTATATATTTTTTGGAAGTAATAGTATTATAAATTATTTTGGGATGATTTCTTAGTTAATATCATGAACGGAGCCAGAATTTTTGTAATAAGAAAATTTGGATAGTCATATTTATCAAACATTAAAAAATCTAAAGAATATGATCATTTATCATTATTTGGTGTATTGTATTAATTTTGATTCCAATAATAAATACACATATCTAATTTCAATTAATATTTTGTCTAGACTTGCTTTCCAAAATGTGTTAAGCTATATAATTATTTCCATAATATTTATCATAATTAATCAGGAACAAATATGTCATTCTAAATCAGCTTTTTCTATACCAAATAAAAATATTTTCTGTCAATATCACTACCCTTTTCCATGTAGCTGTTACTATTTTTGTAACATTTTCACATTTTTTGTTATGAAAGTAATGTTATAGCCGACTTACATATTAATTGAATATAATTACTCGACATGAACTGGTATTTTAGAATTCTTAATTATTTAGATTTTAAATTTTGAAAAAGAAAAAATTTCTACAGCCATAGTCTATTTAAAAACGTTTTTTTTTTTATAAAAAAAAACACAAAATTTTAACCCGTCAACAAATGTAACTATTCAAAAAAAAAAAAAAAAAAACTTCATCAGATGTAAAATCTAGTCTGAGGTAGAAAGTTTATTTGTAATACTAATATATCATATAATGATACTCTTCAAAAAAATATATATATCATAATGATAGTAGTCCAGGGAAAAAGGCCGTTTGCAACCAAAAAAAAAAAGGAAACATAAAAGGCCGTTTTCAATTCTTCAAAATATACTCAATTTTCTTTTAGTCAATTTTTTTTTTAAGAAAATCTTCAAGTCAAATTTGAGTTCATGTATCATACGGTGGACGTGGAAGTATGAACTTCAAAAACAATGATATGGTGGAATTATAGAACACCGCCATAAGCAATTGTTGTTATATTTAATTTACTTACGCGACATCAAAAAACATTGCAAATTAAAAATCAACAGAGATTTTTCTCTTCAACTCAATGCTATAAAGACAGTCCTTCCTCTCTTCTTCATTTCTCAAGCTCTCTGTTCTTAACCAACTCAATTCTATTCCATCATGAACATGATTTCTCTCTCTCTAAAACAATCTACACTCTCCTCCCTTATCCTCTCCAAACCCCTAAAACCCCAAAAACCTCAATCTCTACCCCTCAATTTCTCTCTCATCCCTCAAAACAAGACTCAATCTCTCTCCAATATCCTCTCTTCAAAACCTCTCTACCAACAATCCCCAATCTCTTCTCGCTCCACCGTATGCCAGGCTTACGAAGACAAACCCTCAGGCCGGTCCGTGGTGGTCCCGGTCAAGGAAGAAACGAAACAGAGATTCAAAATCTCAATTTATTTCGCCACATGGTGGGCTTTGAATGTGGTTTTTAACATATACAATAAAAAGGTTCTTAATGCATTTCCATATCCTTGGCTAACTTCGACACTTTCGCTCGCTGCTGGGTCCCTCATCATGCTCATTTCTTGGGCGACAAGAATTGCCGAAGCCCCAAAAACCGATCTTGATTTCTGGAAAGCTCTCGCACCGGTAAGATTTCTTTTCAAAGACTGAATTAGATTCACAAACCTGTATTCAGTTGTATATATTAATAACTGATAAAAATATTACAAAATTGATCCCCAATAAGATTTTGTGTAGTACATGTGAATTTATTATAATATTTATGATAATTGATTGGATTAATTAATTAATTTATTATGTTTGTATGATTAAGGTTGCAATTGCACATACGATTGGTCATGTGGCGGCAACTGTCAGCATGTCAAAGGTGGCGGTTTCTTTCACGCATATAATAAAGAGTGGAGAACCGGCATTCAGTGTACTGGTTTCCCGTCTTCTGCTAGGTGAAAGTTTTCCCTTACTGGTTTATTTGTCGCTCGTGCCGATCATTGGCGGTTGTGCTCTTGCCGCCATCACGGAACTCAACTTCAACATGATTGGTATGTACCAAGAACCCTAAATGATCATCTTCTAATTCTGTCGATTTTTCAAATGACAAGATAACCTGAGTTTCAACTTATTTCTCTCGCTAACCTGATTTGGAATTTTAAATCGTGACAAATAAAAATAGGATTCCAAATTACGATCACGATTAACATGTTAACGACACTAAATTGATTGTATGAAATCTTAAACGAAATTTGAAATCCCGTTTGTTAATTTGAGGTGGAATTTGAAACCCTAAACCAGGTAAGTCTGAGAATTAGTTGAAAACCAGAATGTTTTAGATCTTTACAAAATTATGAAGGTTAAATATGAAAACTTGCATCATACATAAACATACATAATACAAAATTACCCTTCTAAAGCTTTGCCAAAAAAAAAAAAATTTATCCATCTAAATGACAAAAATTTAATAAATATTCTTTTCTTCATCAGGATTTATGGGGGCAATGATATCAAACTTGGCGTTTGTATTTCGAAACATATTTTCGAAAAAAGGAATGAAGGGCAAATCGGTCAGTGGGATGAATTACTACGCTTGTCTCTCGATTCTCTCTCTCTTGATTGTCACTCCTTTCGCCATTGCCGTCGAGGGGCCGAAGCTCTGGGCCGTTGGATGGCAGAATGCTGTTTCACAAATCGGTCCCAATTTTGTTTGGTAATTACTTATTCACCTTGCTTTGATTTATATTTTGAAAAATTATACTGTCCCCTATATTTACCTCCACTGACATGTGGTAAACAAAATAAATTATATAATATTAAATAAGACAAGTTGTTAATAGATGGGCAAGTGAGAAAATCTTCAAAGATTTGATTCTAAACCACAATTACATCTTCATAAATTTCGAGTAATTTACAATTTAAACGGTTCAACAGTACAAACAATTAAAATACCAAATCAATCCTAATAAATTATAATTTCATAAAACCACAAAATATAGCACAACATACATAACTAAATTTTTTTATTTGGGATCTTCTTTTGCCAGGTGGGTTGCGGCGCAAAGTGTGTTCTACCATTTATACAACCAAGTTTCATACATGTCACTTGATGAAATATCACCACTCACATTCAGCATAGGAAACACGATGAAACGAATTTCAGTTATCGTCGCATCCATAATCATTTTCCACACACCAGTACAGCCGATTAACGCATTAGGCGCTACTATTGCGATTCTGGGTACCTTCTTCTATTCGCAGGTAATTTAGCATCTTGTAATTTTATTTTTTTTGGTTTATTAAATTTTGGGTAAATGAATTTGTTTATGAATTATTTATTTATTTATTTTTTGTTTTATTTTTTAGGCTAAGTAATGAACTAGAAGAGATTTTGTATTGAGGAAATAGAAGGGAGGCTAGAAGAATTGCAAGAGGTCATAAACTAGTTAAAGCGGCTTCATCAAGTATTAGAATGTTTACTAGTATATAGTAGTATAAATAATGACTAGAATTTGGATTGATTTTTGTAGATATATTATTATAATTATATCAAGATATATTGTTAGAATATCAAGATTTTAATTCGTGTATGTTGAGGTAGTTTGTTATGCTATGCTAGATTCAAAATGGGTGTTTGGAATATATTTTGTACTTACATATCTTAGAATTTTTCACCTTTATCCGATTTAAAGGAAGTATTGAATTCTGATGTTTTTTTTTTTGAATGAAAGTATTGAATTATGATGTTTCATGCTACAAACCTAACTGCAGCATAATATGCTGACGTAGCCTTTTTGTTCCTTCCATCTCTATCTCTAAAGTATGATGTTGTGGCAATGCCCCAATTGGCCACTTGGCATGTGACATGAGATTGTATTAATAAATGAAGATCTCCTTTTGCATGCAAAATCTTTCTTTTCATGTTATTTTTACAGTTCTTCTGGCATAGCTGGTGTAGTAGATAGTGTAGTATGTCCTAGTTTATATTGAATAACTAAAAAGTTTCCCTCATTAATGTTATCTTTAATATGATGGTGATCCTTTTATGTGTGTCTTACATGGATTCATAAATAAATTAGAAATTAGCCACATCACTGTTTAGAATTTGACAAATTATTATGTTATTCTTTTTGTATTTAATATGCATCTCAGAAATAATTCTAACATAAACTATCCTCACTATTGAATGGTCTTGTTAGTACTCAAATGTTATCATAATCATTATCTTGGTTGAGAATAAAAATGATGTATTATTCACAAGTCTAAATAAATAATATGCACGATCTAAAAATAGCATCAAATGAAAAAAACGCAGATAAAATGTCAATTGATACATTGTAATATACTTATATGACACTATATACGCACATACAAAACATATACTAACCCCACTCTGCAACATAGATAGTCCCATATTTACCGCCACAAAAGAACCCAAATTCCCACAAAAATATGAACGGCTGTTATTCATCAAATGGGGTTTGTTAACTTTGTTTGAATTCGATTTGATTTGGTTTTTGTCTGAATTTCATTTGGCATATTTGAATCAATTGGGACCTTCCTGACCTTTTTGTGATGAACAAGAGGTGATGGGCTTCTAGTTCAAAAGAATTTGAGAGACAAGTTGTGTTGTCCGTACGGCTGTGTGTTGGGGAGGGGTCAAGATTACATATCTAGCTCATGGATCTTTATTCGGCCACTTGATTCATGGACAGCATGGTTCTCAGATTTTTTGGGCCCATTTTTATCTTTTTCATTAATTTGTAATATAATTAAAATTGTGATTTATTTTATCATATTTTTTTTATAAAATATTTTATCAGTTTTATTATATTGATTCTAGTTTGAAATGCTTTCATTATTATGCTTATACATATAGCATTACATTCAATATTGCAAAAATTACTGGGTGACCAAAGATTTTTGTGTGTCAATTCTTGTGCGTGCAGGGCATGTTAATTTTCTCTGTATTGTTCCAATTTTAACGGATGTCTCCAAAAAAGAATGGCAACTAAAGATTATAGAGATTAATTGAGGATTAAATAACAACTGACTGATCATTCTAGCCGGCTCATGATTTTAATACTAAATATTATAACTACCATTTACAAAAAATAACAACACAATATTGTTCACAATAATATTAATCACAAACATGACAAACTAGCTAAAGACAACCAACGAAAGTGAGGCATAATATGGACGGCCACTTGAAAAATTTGGAAGACTATAAATAGTTGTATTTTTCGCAACTCATAGCAAACTACAGCTATGATCTTCGATCAAGTATCACAATGGCCAAGGAATGGAGGAAAGCATTGGAGGCAAGGACGTAAACACATCATAGGACCTATATTTCCGGAGATTGAGTCCTCCTGACGTTTATTTTCTTTCTTAGGTCGTAGTGTTTCTCTAAGATCTTTGGTTTTTTTAGTTTTTTGGGCTCGTCTCGATTTAAATATCTGATATAACACTTAATTTTTAATATTAATATAACATAAGCAAACACTTATCTTTAAAAAAAAATATATTAATCACAAACATGTGCTGAGAAAGAAAAGACTGAATCATTGATTTGGGTTATAATGGCCCAAATCAACTAAAAATTATAAGAAACCAGCCCAATTAAGCTTGACAATATATTCAAGAAAATAGATTAATAGACCATTCCTTTTCATGATTTCTTCATTTTGGGCAGCTAATATCAGGCCATCAAAATAAAACCCAAAATAAGTCTGTGCCAAGAAATATAATTAACCAGACCCAATTACCTCATACCAACAATATGAACTTAAGGCCTTTAATTGGAAAGCTAATATTTCTTCAACTCATACCAAAATAAATACTCAGGCCAGGGAAAATGTCAAATAAAATACAAAAATAGGCCCAAATAATATTTAAGCCCAAAATAAAAAACCCTAATTATCTTTCTCTGTTATATATATATACAAATTGATTTTGAAGAACTAGGGTTTGTTTGGCGGCTGAGCAGAAAGAAGAAATTTTCTGAGCTCTACTCTTGCAGCAACAATGGTACATCTTCGATTCTTCCATAGTTTTGTTCATAATTTCAATCTGTTCTTATCGATTTCTTCCTGCCCAGATCTCTAGTTTCGTTCGATTTTGCTATCAATTCGTAATTTTTCCATTTTTTGGAGTTTTTATCATAATTTTATATGCATAACTTATAGCAATTCAAAATATTTTCTCCTAGTAACTCATAAATCTATTCCAAATCGCCAACCAGATTCAGAAAACTATTAACGAGATACCCATTTAGTTTAATCGATTTACTCACTCAATTCCATAAAAAATCGTGTATAAACTTACGATTTCCCCTCAATGGTTCTAATTTTTTCCAATTTCTCACATTTTGAATCAGGTGAACGTGCCGAAGACCAAGAAGACGTACTGCAAGAACAAGGAGTGCCAAAAGCACACCTTGCACAAGGTGACTCAGTACAAGAAGGGCAAAGACAGCCTTTCTGCTCAGGGAAAGAGACGTTATGACAGGAAACAGTCTGGATACGGTGGCCAGACCAAGCCCGTGTTTCACAAAAAGGTAAAAAAATTAGGGTTAGGGTTTTACTTTTATTGTTTGATGGAGTTGGTTTTGAATGGTTTTGAGTTGGAATGGAGTTGTGATTTGTGAAAGTGAGGTTTCTGTATTTGATGTGAGAAAAAATGGGTTGGTTTAAATTAGGGTTTGGGTTAGGGTTTTGTTTGAGGTAGGTTTGAAATGATTTTGAAATAGAAAGGATTTATGAATATAATGGTCTTGGTTTGACATGAAAAAATAACCTCTCATTTACAATAAGTATGTTTAGGGTTTAGGGTTCTGAAAGTAGGTTTGTGATTTTTGGTTAATTAATTTATTTGAATCATGATTTTTAGGCTAAAACCACAAAGAAGATTGTGTTGAAGCTTCAGTGCCAGAGCTGCAAGCACTACTCTCAGCACGCCATTAAGGTAACTTTTTTATTAATTTTAATTCATCTTTTTTATTATTGTAACATATTGAGTTCAATTTTTATATTAATATTTGGTTTTTTGTGTTTTATACAGAGATGCAAGCACTTTGAGATTGGTGGAGACAAGAAGGGAAAGGGAACTTCACTCTTTTAAGTGTGTTTTTGTTGGTGTTTTTTTGGTAATATTGCTGTGTTAGGTTTTGTTTAAAAAGCGGATTTTGAGTATTTTCATAAAAGATTGCAAGTGTTTTTTGAGTTGGTTTAATTTAGACAACTGCAGTTTCTGTTTTGTCTCTTGAGTATTTTGTTGATTCAACTTGTTTTTGATGATTAGTTATTATTATGATTTGAAACATGCCTTGTGTTTTTCAGGAAAATTTGTATTTGGTGCCAGACAGCATATCGTTAATATTTTGCCATCGAAGCAAGATTTATAGTTCGGTAATTTGGTAGCAAACCAAACTAACCATCAAACAAGATCTGGATCAGCACATAATAGACAAACTTGATTTATACTTATACTATTTTACTCTATTTTTTGAATCAGCATTATAACAATCTTGAGGCAAACTGTATTATATATATATCCATAAATAATCAATCGAAGAATTATCTATTTATATAAAAGGCTCAAGAGAAAAATGAAGAAAAGAAATAAAATGAGAGATTTTAGAAATCCATTCTCTGTTTTTCTTAAGTATATTAAGAAATCTGTAATGGGGGTCAAATTCCTCACGATTTTCCAGGGCAAGTTGAAGAACTTTTATACATCATTATTGAACATGCATTTACCCATTAAACTATAATTTTGAATTGTGATTATACTAATTATTGAAACTGAAATGCGAATTCTCTTCTTTTTCCTTTATTATTCTTATTTAACATCAGAGATACATCAGACAATCGAGCCTAGTTATATTATTTACATCCATGCATAACCGACCGAAGAATATATCTATTTATGCACGGCTCGAAAGAGAGAAAATGAAGAGAGAAGTAACGGAATAATATAAATCAAATGGGGGAATTTAGAAATCTATAATCGGCTCTCCGACTGTCAAATTCCTCTCGATTTTCCATGGCAAATTGAAACACTTGGCCATTATATACTTGAATATCTTGTTTACGTTTATATTATGTGTTGCGCTTGAAAAAAATAAAGTTGCTTTCATCGCTCTTGCATATGCTCTGGCCTGTTAATAATAATAAAAAAAATTTTAGATAATATATTAAAAAAATTTAATTTAAACTTAGAAGAATATTCATTAATATTCTATTTTTTAAATAAAATGTTTCTTTTTCATTACTCAAATATGATGAAGAGTGGGTATCAAGCCAGACAAAGATGTTGCAATTGAGCCATTCACATCATGGACCATTAATGAAAGCACTTGTTTTATCATTTTCTCTCTCTACCATTCATTTTTAATTAGATACAATGTTTTATTTTTTCCCCTCGTGTGGTCAATCAATTCGTCTAAAATGCCAAAAATCTCAAACTTATCCTTTCAATCACACATTTGACCACTCATAAACCAAATGCATGAAAAATTATATTTAATACCCCTTAATAACTAACAATTGATATCCTTAAAAAGCTCATATTTTACAAAATTGCATCATTTATGCGTAGTAAAGTAGATCTAATTTCGTAATAATTTCCATACAATTTGATCTCGATAGATATAGAAATCATTTTCTCTCTCTAGGATTCCTCAAAGTTTCTTAATGGAAGTTAATTTCATGGGGTCAAGAGACAACTAACAAACCTTTTTATATCACCAAAAAAATAATTTTTAAATTGGAAAGTTTAATATGGCCAACTAGTGAACTAGTGCAAGTCTTGATCATGTAGTGATGTGGTCTACATTTATATTTGCCAACTAGATTAACACTTTCTTATATTCTACACAATTTTTCATATATAACCTCATACAATTTAATATCCCGAATGGCCAAATTTTCAACTTATTTTTCTAACTAACCTGGTTCAGAGTTTCAGATCCGGCCACAAGTATAAAAGACAAATTTCAAATCTGTACTTTTTTTAAGGAATGGTCGCAAGTAAATCTGTCTTTTGTTTTATAAAGCGAGATTTGAAGTCCCTTTATTATTTGCGGCGGGATTTAAAACTCTGAAACGGGCTAGTAAGATAAATAAGTTGAAAAACAGATTCTTCTGAATATTTGAAAAATTGAGGGGTTTAGATATGAAAACTTGCCTTTATTCTATTAAAAAACTTTACTAAACGCGGGATCTAACAAGCTCACATTAAGTTAGTGCTTAATGGCCCTCATAGTTTATGTTTTATTACTTTATTTGGGGGAAAATCAGTAAAGCAATCAAAATTATTATTTTCTTTTCACATTACTTAAAAATTTACCTCAGTAATTATGGCCCATTGCATTTCAAGAGGAAGCTGGGCAAAATCGTCAAATTTCGTCCCAATTAGTATAGGAATAGCTGTCTGTAAAATACAAAAAAAATGATATTTTTTAATTATAAATCAAGTACAATCTCAAATCAAGTACAATCTCAAAACAATTAAAAATAGTTAAAATAACCACCTTGTTCCATTTTCTAGCTCTATGATACCAATCTATTATACTGAAAATTAAAAATAAAACCCCAAATTAGTTGAAATATCTTTGCGCTTAATATTAAATAAAATTAATTAATTAATTAATTAGCGTACTTATTTAGGGTGCAACGGCTCGTTAAATCAAACATGAAAAGAATCGCTACGGCATCTTTACATGCAATCGGTACATGATCTAAACAATCACTATCACCTGATTCATTAAATTACACAAAAATAAATTAAATTAAATTGATTAATGAAAAATAAACATGGTAATTAATAAAAATATGATGTATGTTATTTACCTCCTACATCCCAAATACTAAATGCAATTTTTGCATCTCTAACCCTTAAAATCTTATCCATCAAATTAAGTCCACTCATATGCATCCCTCTCTTTTCTTCTTCATCTCCCACATATTTATTCTACAATTATCACAAAAATCAATTTTAGTTACAACATCATTAAATCTAATCATCCATGCAAATAATGAACAAAATCATGATAAAAGTTTCAAATATATGAGTTGTAAAAAGAGTAATTTGGAAAAGCAACACTTTTATATCTGAATTTGTAGAAATAACATTTTTTTTTTTGAGATAGTAAGCAATTTGCCTACTAAAACTCTAATTAATTAAAATAAGAAGCTACAGAAGAAATAACATTTATACTTTTTAAATTTTGATTTAACATGAAAAAGAATATTTTCAAACTACTCCTTAGTTTCAAGATAAAAAGAAGAAAAAAATAATATCCAACTTTTAAAGTTCGAAAAAAAAAAATCATTTAATTCAAAAACCAAGCCTTATTTTTTCTTCATTTTTATAATTAAAAGCTCACATAAGTAAACCATAAAAAATTTAATTTATTTTCAAAATACCATGAAGCTAGTTTTGCCAATATGATTATCACCAAGCAGGCTAACTTTCAGAGAGACCAAATCATCCGAGTCATAATCCATCGCATCGAGATCCACACGAGCCCGACCCGCCTCGAGATTCATGCCTGCTGATGTGGTAGCCAGAGGTTCTGACACGTCGATGAGGAGCCGGCTGTACCGGGCCCTGCAGGAGCACGAACGGAGCTGGTTCCAGATGACCCGTATGACCCGTTTGAGGATCGTGAGTCTGATGTACCGGGCCCACTTGATGAGCTGGACTCGTATCGGTACCGTTACGCTTACTTGATGTTTCATCTTCATTGTTGAGCTTTGAAAGAGTTAATGGAGGGGAGATTGATCAGTGTGAAGGGTTTGGCCATGTAGAGGGAGAAGAAGAAGAGAGGTTTTAGTTAGAGAGAGAAGAGAGAGAGAGAGAGAGAGGTGGTATAATATTGTTGGTGCTTTGTTCTAACTTCTAATAATCTTTTTCTTCGTGATCTGGTTATTGTTTTTGCGGGATTTTTGCGTTTATACCGGTTTAAAGTCCTCCATCTGTAAATAGGTCCTTATGAGCACAATGATTTACTATTTTGTGTTGGTTAGTTTTGCCACGTGTAAATTAATTACTTGTTTTATTTTCAGTGAACCACCCTAATTATATCAATCTTTTATTTCAGTAAAAACTATTTTAAGAAAATTAATGTAAAGACTTCAAATTTAATTTTTTTCCACACACTTCTTGTTTCAGTAGAAACTAAAAAAATAACATTTTGTACGATTGAGTCTCAAAAAATATTTCCCTACATCCATTATCAATGCAAAAATATATATGTTGAGTTAAGATAACAATACAAGGAAGATACAAGGAGAATCGAAGGAAGTGAGATACTGACTGACTTAGTATTTGTTGGAGTATATGAAAAGTGAGAAATCAGAAGATATTCAGGCAAAAAAGATTCTATCGATCCGCCATCTTAGCAGAAATTTCCCAACAATTAGCCAACTGGTGGAAGAAGTCCAAGCAACCTCACTATTCCTTTTTGCTTTAGCTGTTTTCTTGATTTATGTAATTTATAAGCTATGTAATAGTCTAAGTAATATGTAAGAACTAAATTTTTTATTGTCATTTAATTGAAAATCTCAGTAAGCCATTTCACCTCATGTAACTTAAAAAAAAAATAACAGTACTTACTATGAAATCTTTTTTTTATCTTTGGAGGGGTATAAATGCATACATAAAAAGGCGAGTTTGATTGGATTATTATTTCTCCTTATCGTTGGTTGAAGTCTTTGGAACTAACGACCGGACGGTACAATTATGTTGATTATGTATGACAAATATTATATATCCGTATTCAATATGACCCATGCCCAATATGATTGCTTGATTTTTTATAATGCAAAGACACTTATTTACTAAATTAAATTTAAAATAATGTTAAAAAAAGTCATAGAAGTACATAATGAGCATATTTATTTATCAGTTTCTGTATATTATTTAAATGATACAAAATATGAGACATGCAATTCAGTTATTAAGTTCTTTATAATTCAGTTATTAATTAGCTAATTTAATGTATAACTTTTAAGCATTAAAGATTTTTTTTGCACTAATTTAAACAGTGTGAGTTTGTATAAATGACTTGTTACATATATTGTTATAGTGATAGAGATGTATAAACACTTTAAACAAGGTTTTCAGAATGGTCGGTCAAATTAGCCGTCTTCTTCTCCCAAGGCGCCATTTGTGCGGTTCAATTAAGTTGCCATTTCACAGAGGCCTATTTGTTCAATATGAAAATGTAAATCTTACATGTATACTCTTGAAAAATAGAGTATGTAGTTTGCATGTATTTTCTCTGGTTTGAACTTTGAATGGATCAAATTGTACGGCTTTACTAGGTCAAATTATGGAGTGTGTTTTGAGAAAATAGGGGCCAATAATAGTATTCTAGAATACATTTTGTTGAATTTTGTGTCAACGTAGCTATTTATTTACCTGCTCATTTTAGTAAAATGAATTTTATTGACTTCATTTTATTTAATTAGCATCATTTAGAATTATGCTAAGCAAATGAGGTGTTATTTTTATATAACTACTCAGACTCTGTTAACAGTCCAAAATACCTAAAATAAAGTATACTATAATACTTCACTAATTAAAATGAGATTATCATTTATTTTTAATCAATTAGATATAAAATTATATCATATATGTATGATTCATTAAAATTAAAAAACCAACACCATAAGCCTAAAAATCTATGTTTAATATCTTAGACACTAAATCACTCTGTCAAACGTGTTTATGTAGATAACATGGAGAAATCATGAATACATATATCTTTTGAAAGGGAAAACTTGAGTAAATATAACCAATGGCTTATATCAAACAAAGAAATTATACAAGTAGGTTGGTTGGCAAAATCACTTGATAGGTACAAATCTAAGACCTAAAAGAACTAATATTTCTGTTTAATTTTAAAAAAGAACGAATATTTGATAAACATGTAGTTCTGTTTAACTACCTAAAAGGCTTTCATAACAGTTATGTAAGTTGTAATCTCTCTATCAATACAAATATTGTTAATTTCTTAAATAAGTATTTGATTGGTCTTTTCATATACTTGTATTTCCAACTATTTTGATCTTTTTTCCAAACTCATTCATTTCTTATGTCTGATTTTTCGTTGAATTGAAAACGTATGAACCTGAATTATGTACAAACAAGCGTTGGAACATATTATTGCCCTATCATGACTTGACTGACAATGGTTATACCAACTTTTCCTTCATGCAATCTTTTTATTGAATTCCGATTCTATTTTGGTGTCAAGATGGCTCGAGCCCCTAACTTTTTATTTACACTCAACCAACTCAACTAACTAAGTTATGAAGTCATTATCTTTTCTTTCATGCAATTGATGACAGTTTTTTGAAAAAGCAATTGATGAGAAAAGTTACATTATTAGAAATTATAATGTATATATATTTGATTAATAAAACTAGGTTGAATGGCTTGGCAATTTTAGAGTAGTGGTTGGGGTATTGTCTTTATCCTTTAAGGAAATGATATACTAAATTGGAGGTTTGTTGAATAAAATTTAAGCATGCAGATATAAAATGAGCTATAATATTATTAACAGGTTGCGAATCATAATATAATCGGACCCGAATCCAACAGAAACAACCAAGAAATCAAAAAGAAGCTATAACAAGTTGATCAAAGTTGTTTTCATGATAACTAAATAAAGGTGGGAGATTAAATTGGTCATTTTGCTCTCTTTTTTTTAATTCCAAAATGAGGGAGAACTACATGGGAGATCATTTTGCCCTTAAATTTTAAGATCTTCTCCATTTGGAATAAACCGGGGGCATATACATTCATTTAACTTAAGTATAGTAATGGGCATCACAACTGGAGAGAATTAGGCTTAATTAATTAAGATATGCTGCGCCTAACCTTAATGATGATCTAGTTTTGGATGTGAGAACAACTATATAACATTATATTTTGGATGTTGATTAGTACATTGTAACCGTGTGTCTTGAAAAAGAGATATATATTTGCATTTTAGCCCCTACAGTAAGTTATTATTGCCTAAAACCCCTCATTGTCCTATTACTTGATTGAAGAAAAAAATATTATATCACAAGAATAAGATCTCAATCAAAGATTTTAATAGCTTGTTAGTTGTTAATATAGAGATCAAGAAAATCCACTAATGGTTAAGCAAATGCACTAATTGATAAGGAAATCAAGTGAGTTTCATTATCCAACAATTTTCAAAAATATATATTTACCCCCTCCCCCGAAATAAATATATAAACAAATTCAATCTTCTGAATATAGAAAATGAACATATACATAGGCAATTAAAGCCCAACTAACTCTTTGAAATATTCTTCACCTAAATTCCTGACCTAAAGGTTTGGAGAAACAATTTTATACAAAGATTTTTGTTGCTTGCTTGACTAAACTCTAATCCAATCAAATCTATAACTAAATAGGGATCTCTAGCTAGCTAGGCTATTTATTGAAATTATTATAAGGTGTAACCACCGTTTTCTAAATAAAATTTCATTCACCAAAGAAACATATTTTGTGAACAATGTTGACGAAAACTACATTTATGCACTAACTTTCCTTGATATAATTTAGGTCCTAAATCAAATTATTGGTATTCAAAAGCTCAAATTCGAATTATTTTGACTGATCGAAGTTTTAGCACTACATATTAAGTATAGGTGCATTTAAGGCAGCACATTTCTTTTACCTTTTTTCACAACATATCACTCTCCTATTAGTCCGGCCATGCATATCCGGTGCAAATTGCGGCGATGCAAATTTTTTGCTCAACAAAATATTTGTCATTTTATTAAAAAAAACAAAATATTAGTCATGCATGCTCATGTTATTCTTACAACATAAAAAAAATGCCCATGTTATTCTTATCTTTTTCTTTTCATCATTAACATGAAGTTAACAGAAATCTAAGTTAAAATAAGAAGTTGCCAGCGGATCTAAGAAACAACAGAGCTTTTAGAAAACTCATTTTTTCTGAAACCTTTACAGTTAAACAAAAAGGAGTATCTGATACTTCTAAATCATGAAACTGATGAAAAGTTTGCGCATTTGTGTAGCGGGTAATTATTTGGTCTTAGCGATGAGCAGATGACTTGCTACATGAATGGCCACAGTATAATGCCACAGGGATCTGTGAATCTGCACTTCATTGTGTCCTCAAAAAAAGAATCTGTACTTGAAAGAGGTTAATACTTTTTTAAAGTTTAATCCTTTATCTAATCACATTTCTAGTTGTTTCTCCTCTGTCAAGAGCCACCGACAAGTTTAAGAAACTATAAATGTGACCCACATTTTTCTTTTAATTAATTTTGTTTTATGTACTAAAATTTTAAATGGGCTTGATTTAGGCCTATATAAAAAACAAATTTCACACTATGTACAAGGTTTTTCTTTCTGAAAGCCCATTTATCACTTGTTTTGCATCAAAGAAACGAATACTATTTATATTCTTTCATACAGTTAGAGCACTTCCTATAAGTGTTCATTTTTATTGGCAACAAAACCAAACTATGGTCAAATTTGACTGCGTTCTTCAGTTTATTTTACTAGGACTTACTTCGCTCTGCTTCGGTTTATATTTTTTTTATTATATAGTATATATCTGAATTTATTTAATTGATACAATTTAGTTTGCGTAAACATATGAAAATTAGACATTACTCATTTGAAATACTATAATATAATATCAAGTAAATTTAAAAAATATCATAATATAACTCATCACATGAAAAATTATAATAAAAATGACACATAAAATCCAAACGTACGTAATATATAGTATATATCTTAAATTATTTATATGATGTAATTTTAATCTAGATGAGCATATGAAAATGAGACATTACTAACTTTAATAACTATAATATAATATGTAATAAATTAAAAAAAATTATATCATACAACTCACTATATGCAAAACTATAATGAAGATGTCACAGAAAATCCGGACACAGTGCACACGTATCACCACATGGTATTATGTCCAAAATTATAAGTAGTATATATTTGATTCGGTTTTGGATTCTGTTTTCATTTGACAAACCGTATAATCAAACGGGCCGAATAAACTGATAATAAAATTGTGCTTAATCATATTTCTAATTTTTATAACAATCACATGTATTAATGAATGAGTTTTATTTTTAACTGATATATCTTTTTGTTCAGTTTAACCGAATAAATCGAAAGAGGAGAAATGCAGTACAAATAAATCGAAAGAGAAAAAATTCAATACAAATTGTTTTATTTTTATAATAATCACATGTATTAATCGGAATTCAGTTCATTCAATTCAATTTGTAATTCAGATCGAAAGCTTTTTTAGTCAGTTCAATTTTAGTGTATCGATTCAATTTGCCTTATTTGGTTCAGCTTTGACTGAACCGTAAAATAAACAATCAACGCAGTACAAATTCCGCAAATCATATCCTCAAATTATTTCTTCAAACACAATATTCTCAACTCTACATTGATTTAATTCTCCAAAGCATTCAATACCACCAAATTAGTTTCAAAATTCACAGAAATCACAAAACTCCACTTACCAAAAACGAAACACTCAAATAATTACAAAACTCAAACTACTCAAAAGATAACAAAACAAAGGCAGTCCATTAGACACTCTTACAATCTTCTCCAAATTTTCCAAACACTCCAACTAAAACTTAGAAACAATGATATCAATTAGACTCTCTTCTTGCGAGCAGAAGGCCCATGTGAGGCAGAACTAGAGGCCCTTTTGCCGCGCGAAATAAATCCGCGTGAAATCGCGCAAATCACAAAGAGGAGAAATGGAGTGTACATTTGAATCAGCTTCTCTGAGGCCCGGCCTGAACCCAGTATTTCTGACATTATTGCAGCCTAAAAAGAAAATAAAATGTAAAAAAAGATTATTACGATTTGAAATTACCAAATATTTAAGTGAATTGGATGTATTTTTAATATGAAATGATAATAGATATATTCTAAATGCATTGAAATGTATAATTTACATCCAAATGATTATTTTTTCTTTCTGTTGGTTTTGGATATAATTGAATCAAAATTGTTAGAATTGGCAATATGGGTTTCTCAAATGCACAAAAGGGGGGCTCAAACCATTCAATTACAAATTTCTTAAAACCACAGATTAGAACTCAGATCCTGTTTTCCTAAAACCAAGAATCAAATCCCTTTTTTTTAAACAAAAACAGGATTCAAGAAATGCCCTTACCATTGACGTAGCAGCACAAACTCCACTCATCAGAGCCGTAGTCTTAACCCAGCTCTTCCCCTTCAAAACCCCATAAACATTCATCACGCAAAGCGGCCAAAGACACAAAATCTCAATCCAAACAAGCCCAACAAAGAACAGAGGCTTCTCCGTCATCAAGTAATCCCCGAACTGATCCGCATACCATTTGTGGAGCTCGATTAAAGGAGATGGGTAGAGGGTAGAAGGGAGGATTACTTGCGCGTCGATGAGAGGAGCTGTGAGGGAGATTGTGAGGGAGAAGAGGAGGATGATGGTGTCTAGCAGAAGGGAGATTATGCCCATTTTTGGTTGAGGGTTTGGTTTGTGAATTGAGAGAGGAGGAGGAAATGATGGAGAAATTTGAGAAAAGTAATGATAGGAGTGATTAGTGTTGGGTCTAGTTATGGGCTTCTGTTTTAAGGCCTTTAAAGGCTTGTTTTAATGTCTAAAAAAATCATTATGGTTTTAAACTTTTAAGATGTGCAACTTTTTTTTAATAAAAACGGAGAGCTTTAATATCTCTCGTGTAATTCTGATTTTCTAGTGACTTTTGATATGCAATTGACTTAATCCAATCATAGAAGAACTTAACATAGCCTTTATATTGGATGGAAAATGATATTGGAGTAATTTGACAAGAAAGTTGACTATATTTAAGTGATTATGTTTTCATGCCAGGTAAGGATTACATGTTGAGGTTAATAGGAGTAACTAAAATTTGGCTCTAGTTATGGGCTTTGTTTGAGGCCTTCAATGACGTTGAATGTCTGGAAATATTATGGTTTAAGTTTAAGATGTGGGACTTTGGATATGAAGTTGACTTGATCCTGATTTGCTAGTGCTATTTGACTTTGAATGACAATGAAAGAGGAACTTAACATTTTTTATATGGGATGATAATGCTATCAGAAAAAGGAAGAAAATACTATGAACATGTAAATGAACTCTGGGGTGTAGTATGTAAATTATTTTGTTACAAATTAGATACAATCAAATCAAAAAGTTGCAAAATATAATCCGAGGAAGAAAATATAAATGAGAGAAAAAGGAACATAAAAAACTCCACATGAAAGAGTCTTTCACTTTCGAATAGCTGCACAAAACAAAGTCGGTTTGCGTGTCTATGCCGGTAATTTTGGAACATTATCTAAACAACACACAATAGTGGGACAAATAACATCTCTTCAGAGCTATAATCTTTTGTTTTTCTGCTCATTCAAATCAATGCCTCGCGGCAATCACAAAAAAAGAAAAGAAATGAAAGTTCAAAGTGCATGATATAGATATTCCCATTTAAAAAAGAAAAGAAAGAGAAGATAAAGTGTGCAAGCAAAGTGCTAAAGAGTTCCTTAAAAAAAAGTGCTAAAGAGAATTGGTCTTGCATTCTTTCTGTGCAACTTCTTGGCGAAGGGTCAAGGCTCCAAAGCTCATTCAAGACAAATCTCCTCCTCAATCTCTTTTATCCAAAAAAAAACAATTACCTCAATCTCTTGAACTAAGAAAACCCAATAAAAATTCCGGCTTTCATCTAGATATTTCTCTAACTCTTTTCTCTTCTTTGTTAATGATTCAATGATCTATTTCTCAAAAAAAAAAAAAAAATTATTCAATGATCTGCCTAAATATCATAAACCACAAAAAACCCAACAAAATTCTATATTCAAAAGTTTCATAATCTTGTGTAGATCTTCCACTTCCCTTTATCTCTCTCTCTTTCTCTCTCTCTCCTTCCCCTCAATCTTGTTTAGGTTTTCCACAACCCGGCTAAAACTTCCCTCTCAATCTCCCTCCCTCCTCTCTCTCCCTCTGTCTCTATCTCTCTGTTATGGTTGGACTTGAAGCGGCAGGATGGTTTGCATCACCACTGATAGATAGGGTCCTCAGTCTTGTGGGTTCGTTTCTCGGGGAAAACTATAGTTTGAACCAAGAAACAAAAATGCTTTTGTTTGATTTGAAGATTTCGCTATTAACTGTCAAGGGGAAAATTGAAGCTCTTGAAATGAGACCAGTCCCAAGCCAGACCCTGCCTGAATGGCTGAGAGAACTCAAAGATGCCGCTTACGAGGCCTTCGATGTACTTGATATCATCGAGTACAAGAATATGAGCGACAAATTTAACCACCAAGGCATGGCCAGTACGATTATATCCTCCTCTGTTTCGGCCATTAAAAGTGTAAAATTTTTGAATTGTGATTTCGAGAACTTGAAGTTGGTTGTCCATAAAATAAAAACTGTTTGTGGCGGGGTTGAAAATTTAATCCAGTCACTAAACTTGAACGACAATGAAACCCAAAGAATACCAAAAAGACCAAATAAGGGTGATACCACTCATCATTTGGACAGTTTGAAAGTTTTTGGCCGTGATGAGGAGATAAATTTAATACTCGACATGATGGGTATTCCAACGAACGACCAGACAGAATTAAGCCATAAAGGTACGTCAAGAGTGAATCCCGAACCTAGCAATACGGGTAAGAAATCTAGTAAAGGGAAATCAAGTCAAACTGTAAAAAATAATAGTGATAATTACCCTACTCTAGGTGTTATTCCTATAGTAGGCATTGCTGGAGTCGGAAAGACAGCTCTAGCCAAAATAATATACAATAATCAAAGTGTAATAGATCATTTCGACTTGAGATCATGGGTCTATGTACCAGAGTCTAAAGGTATCGAAACAACATTTAGGCGCATAATTGAGTCTACTAAATCAATAACACTGGTTTTAGATTTTAATGCGGGATTTGAATTATATCGAGATGCATTTGAGAGAATCATAAAGAAGAAAAAGGTTTTTTTTGTCCTGGATAATTTGTGGGAAGGTGATCTTGATTGGGACTATATGCATAATGTATTGATTCAAGGAATAGCACCAGGCAGCATAATACTAGTCACAACTCAAAGTCACAAAGTCGCAAATGAGGTTGGAACAATGGCTCAAATAAGATTAGATGTTCTACAACGCAATTATTTCTTGCCACTTTTTGAGCATTATGCTTTCGGCAGGGGATCTAATATTTTAGATTACAACTTAAAACGTTTACAGTTAATTGGTAAGGAAATAGCAGAAAAGTTAAATGGACTGCCTTTAGCAGCAGTGGCTACTGGATCCTTTTTAAACCACAAATTGGAAAGAGAACAATGGAAAAACATTTCAGAAAATGATTGGTGGAACATTGGTAGTGATTGCGGCCAAGTTCTACCGTCTTTAGCGGTTTCTTTTCAACACCTCAATATGGAGCTTCGACAGTGTTTTGCTTTTTGTTCACTTATTCCACGAGAGATATTTAAAATTAATGATTTGATTGAAATGTGGATTTCTCATGATTTTATAAAACCATCAATATGGAAAATCAATAATTTGAGGGGTTTTGCAAACGAAAGATTTAACCAACTTCTAGATAGATGCTTCTTTCAACCAGTAATTGGGACGACAACATTTTATATGCCTGATACTGTTAGAGATTTAAGTGTTGCTCTTTCGTCAAATGAAATGTATATAATTAAAGATAAAGCTAGATGTGTTCCAAATACGATACGCCATTTAACTGTGTTCAACAATAAATTAGGTGAAGTAGAGTGGGGCAACTACAAAATGGAAAAGTTAAGAACCCTATTGCTTTATTGTGATCCAAAACAAGAAGAACACGACATTCTTAATACCACTTTGAGTAAGTCAACAAATTTGCGAGTTCTGGATCTATCTTGTGCTAATCTTGGAAAGGAAACCTTAAAGACAATTGGTTCTTTATTGCATCTTCGATTCTTGAATCTTGCACACACTGATATTGAAGAATTTCCGGAGTCTTTTTGTTGGTTATTCCATCTTCAAGTTCTAAATCTCAATGGATGCCAATTTAAAAGCATGCCTAAAAATTTTAACCAGTTAACTAACTTGTATTTTTTACATGCAAATTTTGAAACAATACATCAAATTTATGGCATAGGGAAGCTTACAAAGCTTCAATCATTAAATAGTTTCTGCGTTAGAAAGGAGGAAGGCTTCATGTTAACAGAGCTGAAGGGCATGAATGAGATTGATGGTTGTTTGAGAATTAGTAATCTTAATAATGTCTCACCGGAGGATGGGGCAATTGAAGCCAAACTAACGGAGAAACAATTCTTGAGAAGGTTGGAATTAGTATGGAAAAGGTTGGAATCATCAGAGCAGGAGTGGATGCGTTCAACAAGGCCTTCAAATGATGATTCCTTGACACTCCGAGACTTAAAACCTCACGTATGTATCGAGGAGTTATTGATAGATAATTACTCGGCAACCGGGTTTTTAGGATGGATGAGAGATAATTATTCATTTACTCAATTACAATTTATCTGCATACGAAATTGCAAATATTTGAGAGTGTTGTCCAATCTTGGCCAACTTCCCTCTCTCACAGTGCTTCAGATCGAGCATCTAGCTTCTGTAACTTGCATCGATGGCCAAACCTATGGCAATGGTCCAGATATATTTCCTTCTTTGCAAGAATTATCCTTTTCGTCAATGCCTGTGTGGAAAGACTGGTTAGATGCACAATCAGGGCAGCTTATGCCATGTCTTAAGAAACTCAGTATAATGGATTGTGAAAATTTAAGGGAAATGCCTTGCCAATCTCTTGGTCCATCTATCACGGAGATCGAGATTTCCAATTCTAGTAGAATGGGAGAATTTTTACAAAGATTAACTGCCATTTCTACCTTAAAGATAAGTAAATGCGAGTATGCGAGCATACCTTGTCATAATTTGGTGGCGCTTGAAAACATATACCTCGAAACCTGCAGAAATGTGTGTTTCGTAGGGGGGTTGAGATCCCTTATTAAGCTGAAAAAACTTGAGATTTCAGGTTGTAAAGAGCTCGATGAGTCCTTTGTTCAAGAGAGTCTAGGACTCACATCACTCATTTACTTCAAAGCGGGTAAGAGTCTCCTAACATATTATCATAACCTTCCTTCTTGGAACTCGACTGAAGAAGAAAGAAGTGCCAAAATAATAGGGAATGTCCCATCATTACAAGTACTGAAGTTGGAGGAAATTTCTAAATTTAATAATGAGTGGAGTGAGTGGTTTAAGAAGTTGATCTCACTTAAAGAGTTTGAGATCCATAACAGCAGTATAGAGTCTCTTCCTTTCACCATTGCATCTCTTCCTTCACTGAAAAAACTTACCATCAGCAATTGCTACAATATTAAGTTTCTACCCCACCTCCCCCACAGCCTCAAAGAGTTATACATTATTGGATGCCCTGAGGAGTTCATCGAGCGATGTCATCCTGAGACCGGAGAAGACTGGTCAAAAATTGCTCATATTCCTTATATCCGCCTTAATGATGACATAATCCAGATGCTGTGAATAGCAACATGCTCCGTGTCCGCCATTTGTACATAGGTATCTTCCAAAATGTTCTTTTTTTAATAAGCCATTTTACAACAAGGCATATATATTGCATACAAAAAGGGTAAAAGTGTAAAAATGATATATAAAACAAATGGTTAGAATATATGGAAAATATTATACTGCAAGCAATGATATGTTATATCTTATATGTGACCAAACTGTAGCAAAAAGTATAATTTATTGAAATAGGCAGATTATATTCCAGATAAATGGGCACTAATAAATTTGGGTAACTTTTTATTGGTAATTAAAAAATTTCTTTCTTTCCTGCGACAAATGTTTACTCTAATCAGTTTTCTTTTTTACTCAACTCAGTGTTCTACATAGGATGCGTCCAATACCTTCTGCTTATTTTGAGGTAATTGGATTGTAGAGATTGCATCTTCATAAATTAGTATGTTGTTGTTCTTGTCCATTCAATTTTAATTTTAACCTGTAACTAAGTAATTTTATCATTTGGCAGGTTTCAAAGGAGGTTTAATCAATGTTGGTTATGCCTATTGGTGGTGTGTCATATGCATATTTCATCTATTTGGTAGTTTAAGATATTACTTGATTTGGTTTGGTGTTGTAATTTTATAATTAAGATTCTCAATAATCATGGAGGTTTTCCTATTTAAAGCTTTCTTTTGATTTGATTTCTGGTGGGTTGTTTATTTGGTTTGGTGTGAGTGTCAGTCATCTTTTCATTACCAATTGCTTGATTTGATTCAGGATTGTAATTTAATAATACAGATTCTATGGAGTATTTTCTTTTCTTTTTAAATTTGATTTCATTTGGCTTCAATGTAATGCTTGATTTGATTTTAGTGGAGTTTTCTTTTGAATTGATCTAACTGTCGTTCAAGGATATTTTAGTGGCATGGAATAGAGGTGAGAAAGCAGGCATGGTTGCTCACTACACAATAGAGAGGTAATAGTTTAAACTGTAAATTAAATCCATTTCATCATTTTTCATCTTAAATTAAATTCATTCCATTAGATGAAAGAGCAACATTTAAATCTTTAACGGAATAAGACAAACAAAACTTATTCGTTACTAACAATAACTGAAATAACAATTACATGACTGTGCGTTATATTTAACCATGAAGGCTAATTAATTGGATTGTTAGTTATACGCTGACTTTAATTAGTATTAGAATTTCACGTTATCATGTCACACTATAATGAGTAAATTTAATTTGCACAAATTAAAAGTTAAGGAGAATGAATCATACATTCATTAACCAATTCGGGCCCTGCAAATTCAAAATTTGATCCCTGTAACAAATTCAGAATTAAATAATTAAGAAATATAATTGTACCTTTTCCACAAAATTCAATAGAAGGCGGCAATAGATTCCTTACTTGACGTTTTAGGCACAAATCAATTCAGGGCTAGTTAAGAAACCATGTCACGAGAAGAAAGAGAGCAAGAAACAGTGGTTTAACAGGAGAAACTAGAAGAAGATGCTAGAGAAGGAGCAGGCGAAACTTGAGGAGGATCGGAAATAACGAAGCAAATCATGGAAGATGAAGAAAAGAACGTTGGAGAAAGGTCAGAAATATGGGGGCTTTTAATGTGCAAATATTTTCTCTCCACAAGCCTAAAACTACATATTTTTACTTGGGCCTGTAAGTTTTCTGTCCTTGGTCCACATGTAGTCTGGCATAAGATGAAATTTTTGTAATGTTTATGATTCTAATAAATTGCTATTGAAAATTATTCAATCCCATATTAGTACTTCAAAAAGCCTGGTTGTAATTAATGCTTTGTCTCGAGTTGTCTTTTTCAACTTTGGTTATACTTAAGAGTGGTCTTTTAATTTAACAATGTATCACCCGTAGAATTTAAAAGACATGTTCTTAATACAAACCATAATCCACAGAAAAGATAATACTGCTAAGGGTTTACTTCTCACACTCAACTTTTTTAATTTGTTATGACAACACATAGTTTCTAAAATGAAGGTAACCACAGAAAAGGTAATACTGCTAAGGTATCTTTTCATTTCACAGTTTATTTTTTTCGAGAGCATACATATTGCCCCTTAGTTTCCGCACAGAAATATTCTTTAGGTCATTATGACATTATAAGATGGTACAAACGTATCATGGGTGAATACACGTTACAGAATTACATCTCCATATAATAATAATAACAATAATGATGATGATGATGCATGAAAATATCATAATAATGTAATGATGATATATAAGTGTGTGTCAGTCATGCATTTTTTCAACTATTTTTGCTTAATTTGATCATGTAAATATTAAACATTCTATACATGCATTATGTTCTTTATCGTCTTTTTAATTTAATTTGATTCATGTGGCTTCTATGTAATGCTCAATTTGATTTTAGTTTCTCTGCATATTTACAATCAAGCTATATGTATTTTGTTGTTCATTTATATATGCGCGTGTGCTTCTTGTTGACTTAATTAAGGTTCATTCATCTATCTCTTAATGGCATGACGGTATATGTGAGCAAGGCAGGTACGGTTGTTAGTAAAAAAAAAATAGAGGCAATAATGGAGATTATTAGAGAGAAATTTTCTGGTGTTTAAGCAAAGGCAATCACACACTGACCTAGCCATGGTGGTTAAACTCATCACACATATACTCTTATAGGTTATGTGTGATGAGCTGCCAATTACATGAATATATGCGATATATTTAACCACTAAGGAAATATAATTGGATAAGCATGCTGACTTGATTGATTACTTAGATGTGATGAGATGAAACTTAATTTGAAGAAATTGGGAGTTTACTCATTTGAATATATGTATGATGTTTTCATGTATATAATATATAAATACCATGGAAGAAAAGAATTATAGGGAAAAATATTTACATCACCCGCTTAAACAATACCTAAAGAGCACCAACTATACATTTATATATTTATACATTTTTAGATGTCCACTATATATATGTACATAGCTAATTGAAAATAATATCGTTTGTATATCAATATACCTTTATATATAATTATTCTACATTTTTTGTTTATTAATATAATTTTTTATAATTCTGTTATACCTTTCTAAATTCGGACGATACTGGACGACAAATAAACCAGCGGTGCGTTGTGCGTATCAGATCCCAAAATTATATTGACAACTCATCTTAAACCACAAAATAAGCTCAAGATTATTGGTTAAGTGCAAACCATAATAATTCATTTGCCATGTGTTTAATATAAATTTGCATTAAATAATAGATGTAACTAGCAAACACCTTTATAATAATAGATGTAACTAGCAAACACCTTTGCGCGAGATGTTAGAACCTTTATAATAATAATAATAATAATAATAATAATAATAATAATAATAATAATAATAATAATAATAATAATAATAATAATAATAATTGCATGTTCACATGAAGCTTTCAATAATTCAAAGCAAAATAATATTTCATAAATAAATGGCACTATTTCACTTAATACTGCATACATAGATGAAGGTACATCTCCTTCGTTAAGAATTGAAACAAACTTTTTGAGGCCATCGCTTATACATTCTAGGAAAAAAAAAAGAATAAATTAGTAAAAATAGCAAACGCTTTGGTCGTTGTGCCAGTTTTTATGGCATTGTTCTTAGTGGAAATATGATCTCAACTTAGAACACAACAATATTTGAAATAAAATATAGGGCTTAGATATGGAGTGCTAACATTTTAGAGCGTCCAGCAGCACCCGATTACAAAAGGTATGATAAAATTACAAAAAAATATTTTTGTAAACACAAAAGGTATAGTGAAATTACAAAAAAATATATTTACAAAAAGATATATTTATAAAAACAAAATGTATATCCAAGTGCAAATATATATGTGTACAGCTAAAATTGTATAGTGGACGCTTCTGGATACTCCAAAAGCTGGGCACTCCGAATAATTTCTCTAAAATATAATAAGTAGTATCTTTATATGTATGATAAAATGATACTGATTTAGACCAATTATATGTTCAAGAATGATGATGATTCGTATCTATATAAAGTGTAATATCTGAAACAGATACCCTATCCGAAAAATAAATTATCCAGATATATATTGTTTGTATCCGTATCCATGAGTCCAATCGATAATTAAATCTGTATTTATATCCGAATAAAACTATCCCAATATGTATCTGTATCCATCCGGATACGGATAATTTTTATTTTGATACGAATCATTCTTACATGTACAAAATATTTACATGGATATGGACAATGTATGTATCCGAATATGATAAAATCAGAATATTCATACATGTGTCCGTATAAATATTGTATTCTATATAGAGTGAAATATAACATATACTATCCACATCACAAATAATCCGAATACAAATATTATCCGTACTCGGGAACCAAATCGATAATAAAATCCGTATCAATATCCGATCAGATCGATTAGTTTTGATCCGGATATAATTTTTGCGGAAACAGATACGGGTCGGTCAGATAATATCGTGGTAGTTTACACCCTTATATGTACATGAGTTGAATATTAATTTTTTTAAAGAAATCTTGACCATTAGATGATGTAATCTAATGGTCAATATCAAATGCTTATGTGGTTTAATGAGATGAGAGAATTTTTTTTAGTAAATACCAGTATTTTAAATAGAGTGAAATATTCGAAAACGGGTACTATCCGAATAACAAATTATCCGGATAAGAATATTATCCATATACAGGAGCCAAATCGATAATCAAATATGTATCTAGTCAAATACATATAATTTGATTTAGATACAATTTTTTTGCGGATACAGATACGGGTCAATCGGATAATATCTAACACGTTTACATCCTTACATGTACGTACGTAAGTTGAATCTTGAATTAAAAAAAAAATCTTGACTTTTATATGACACATGACTTAATCTTAATCTTTAGATGATTCAATCTAGTGGTCAATATCAAGTACCTATAATTAATAACTATTAAATGCAAGAAATATGATACATCACACATGTAAAGGTGCTAATCGATTGGACAAAAATAATTCGGATTCAAATACAATGGCTCAAGTAAAAGAGATGATGTGGAGCTTTTAGTATGCAAGGAAATTTTGAAAAATTAATACCTACTAATAATTATTTTCTAATGAATGGATGAGATTAAACATGATGAGTAAAATCTTTCAATCCAATGGATGAAAATTAAAAAATGACGGCAAAATAGTAAAAGAGTGAAACTTTTAACTTTATAACCTATTATAAATACAAAGAATCTTCTCCGTCTATAAAAAAACTCACCTTAAACAACGCAAATAGATTAGACAAATCTAATGAAAATTGATTGTTAATTTTATGTAAAAATATGTGGTCAAAGACTTATTCGTTGATTGTTTTGGTCTGACTTATTTCATTATAAAATCCCTTTCGTGCGCAGAATCAGTACTTCTCTCTCTCTCTCAACAACCCCCCCCACACACACACACAACAACACACACACAGAGATCGACATTGCTTTTTGTCTTGCTCGAGCTATTGTGGTTATGGACTGTTACAACTTGTGCGACAATCTTCTTAATTGGTGTGTGTGTATTTTGATATGTCCCTGTATGGCTTGTTTTTATTGGGAGGTTATGAAAGTTAATACTGCTAGTACAGTAGTAGAACCTACAGAAGAAATCTAAGGAGTCTATGTATATGTAATTTCTGCTGTTGTCACAAAATACACTTGTATAATCATATGTACATATTGTTACTTTAAAATTTAGGGGACTTGCTGCGTCTTAGTTTTTATTAAGATTCTTCACTACTTGTATTGTGGTTGCACTTGGGTTTTCTAGTTCTCTGTACATATGGATCAAAATTCTAACTAAACTATGGAACGATTTTTTCTTTTTCTTTTTCTTCTGGTTTGATTTCCAGTGGGTTATATGGAGTACTTATCTTTTTCTTTTTTAAAATTTATTTAATTTCATGTGGCTTCTATTCTATGTACAAGTTGATTTGATTTTTGTGTGGGTTTTCTGCACATATATATCTATCTAATTGAACAATTTATGATCCTGTTAGATGAGAGAGAAGAGAGGATTATTAATTAATTATGATTTTTTTTGAATGAATTGAGGAGGGTTCAATGTCACTCACCAAATGATTGCATTATGAATATAAAGTTCAATTATGATTGATTGAATGATTAGATTATAATTGAGGTACTCTGTTTATAAATTGGAACTCTAACTTATTTAATCTAGCCTACAGTTCAATTCCTATAATGTAGGATACAACTACATTAACTCCTATATATACAACTATTCTGACAGATCCTCTTGAATTCATCAAAGTTACATTCATAGATTCATTAATTGCAGATTCCAGGCATGACTTGATCCTTTTTATCAAAAAAAATAAAAAAAAATAATGGCATGGAGCAGAGGTCAGAAGGCAGGCGTGGCAAGGAAATAATAATGGATATTTTTCCATCTTTTCTTCATCTCTAACTGAATTCATTTCATTAGACGAAAGAGCATCCTTTTTGTGATAGTAGAAAGAGCAATCTTTAAATCTTTAACAGAATATAATGTATAAAACTTAATTGTTGCTAACACCAGCTGAAATAACAACTAGAAAAATATCAAAATATAAAATGTAAGATAAGTAATTGGATTGTTAGCTTGACTTGAATTATTAATGGGGATTTCAAAAGATTTATACCATTATGTCTCTATTATTTTATTTATTTATTTATTTATTTATTTTGAAATTTCCATTATGTCTCTATTGATAATGCACTAAAGAAAGTTTAGAAGATCTTACCATTGCAGCACCAGCACAGACTCCATTACACAAACCATGCACAAAGGCCATAAAACAAGACCACAAACAATGCGAGACCGATAAAGAACATAAGAGCCATCTCTGTTGCAAATAGTCACCAAATTGATCTAAAATGAATGCTTAAATTGATATGATGCGATTATGTTGCTGATCGGGTAGTCTAGCCTCTAGGGGTACAAATTTTAACTCGGGGCATGATTGAAACGAAATCAAATGATGAGGAAATATCAAATCATAAACATGGATTGAAAGGACTGAAAAAATTGCGATGTGAAATTAGTTCTAAAAAGAATTGGAAAATTGGGATGAAATTAGTTTGCAGTTCTGATGTTTTGGCCATTTCAGATGTAAAAAATTATGAAATGTTGCTAATATCTGAACTAAAGAAACAACAACTTTGATTTATTACCGCCACTAAATTAGCCTAGTGGTCATAATATCAACCCCACCCATTCATAGATGAGGAGTTCGAATATCAAGGGCATATGAACCTACCTAAAAAGAGAACGGATATAAAACGATCACTTATAGTTATTCCTCATTTTTTTTGTAATTTTGATTTGTTTTCCATATTTCAGTTAGCAAAGCAGTAAAATATGGTTATTATTCCATCACTAAAAACTGAATTATGCATGTTTTGTTTTTTCATAGAAGAAGTCTTAAAACATTTCATTAATTTGACAATTTCTCATCCGTAGTATCTTAAACACATGTGCTTAGATACAAACCATCATCCACATAAAAAGATAAAAATGCTAAGAGGTTTAATTCTCACAGCTCAATTTTATAATTTCTATGACAACTCATATATATATATATATATATATATATATATATATATATATATATATATATATATATATATATATATATATATATATATAAATCGTGATCAACATCTTCAACAAATAAAGATGAATTTGCGTACTGTTACTTCAGAAAATAAAGGCAATTGTTTATTCATTTAATAAACAATAATCCATGAAAACTCTTTTAATATTAATAAATTATATCTCAATTGCCTACTTGATAAAAATAAAATGTATTCTCCTAGGAAAAACCAGGGATCTTTCCTTTAAAAAAAAAATACAAACAATCATCCAGAAGATGTTAATTATATGTCTTTTATAATACAACACACCACTACCTCAAAAAAAAAAAAAAAAACTACCCACCATCATTGAAAAGGTCGTATTGCTAAAGTATCTTATAATTCACAGCTCATCTTCTTTCTAATGCTATGGACATTACTTTTCTTAGTCCTTATAACAAAATAAATTATCATAAACCACGAAAATGAATTTGACAAATTCTAATGAAAAATAATTGCCAAGTCTATGTAGATATGTGGTCAAAGATTTTTGTCTATTGATTTTTTTTTTAGAATACGCAATAGACGATCACCTATTATTGCTTATACTATGAAAATAAAGCGTTCATATTTACAACCAGCAATCACATCTCCAAATAAAAAGAAAAATAGAAAATAGAAATAAGAATGACAAAAGAGAGTTACAATTTTCCTACAACTCTACCCCACTCGATCAGATTATGCTATTAATCGTTATTCTTCAACTCGAGCACCATTTTGATGATTCTTGTGGCAATAGCTTGATGATTTGAGGCAACTTCGTTGAAGATCCGGTTATTTCTTTCCAACCAAAGAAACCACGACCCGGTTAACCTTGTAAAATCACAACGCTTCCTTGTAGTTGAATCAATGTAGTTTTCAGTATGTAGCTAGAAGTTTAGGGTTGATGTCCCGTTGTGAAGCATGATAATATTTTTCGTTTGTGCTAGGTAGCTCCATACCATGTTTGAGTATTCACGCTGGCTAAGGATGTGGTCTGTTGACTCTTCCGCTTTCTTGCATAGATAGCAAATGGACGGGTCTATTATGTCTCTTTTCTGAATATTTGGGAATATCGAGGCACCTTTGATCTTTCACAATCTTTGTGCCCATGCACATTGGATCTCTGGATTTATAATAAAATCATAAGCCGACCATGTAGTGAACTCGTCATTGCTAGTTCATCTCCATGTAGGGTTTATATTACTTTCTATGGATGTATGGGAAACCGGGGATAGGTGGATTAGGTATTTAATGAAGAAAGAAGAGATCGAGTTGGTAATGTTCTTGATGTCATTTGCATCTGTTACATTATATAGTTGTCTTAGAAGCGAGGTCTAGATATAATTTTTCTCATTTTGGATTTGCCAAAGAGATTTTAGAAGCAATATCTTATTTCTCGCTTCTAGGTTTGATAGCCCTATGCAACCTGATTTCTTTGGTAAACAGAACTTATCTCATTTAACCAGATTATGTATCGGAGTACATTCTTTGTCTCCTCGTCAGAAAAAAGTCCGTATGGCTTTGTTCATGTCATTGAGTATTCCTTTATGTATTAAAAATATTTGCATTAAGTTGGCAAAGCCGATAAAACTGTCTGGATTAGAATCATTCTACCTTCACATGAAAGATATTTGTTTTTTCACCCCGCTAATTCATTGTTCTGGTCCCTCCATTAATTTAACTTAACTCTCTCTCTAATCGATATTCTTTTTCATCTTTATTGAGCTATTGTGGTGATGGATTGTTCCGATTTGTGCGAGTGTTGGCTTGTTGATTGGTGCAGGTGTATTTTGTTTTGTCCCATAATGGCTTGCATTGCTATTGCATTTTTTATTTTTGCCGATGAACCCTAATCCCCCCTTATTCTATCTTCCAACTCCTCTTCACCCAATCCTTGCCCCCCTTTCTTCCTTTTCTGTCTTTTTTTCCTTATCCCTCTAAATAAACCATGGAACGATCTTTCTTTTTTCTTTATTTTTCTTCAGATTTGGTATTGTATGGGTTCTATCTATTTGGAGAGGGGGTGTTAGTCATTTTTTAATTTTGTATTTCTTGATTTGATCCGTGTTGTAATATATTTTTCTTTTTAAAATTTGATTTGGTTTCCATGTGGCTTAATGTAAGCTTGATTTGATTGTAGTGTGAGTTTTCTGCACATACATCTATACTATATTGTAATTTTATGTGTTTCTATTTGAATTTGATGTAAGTGTCATTCATCGATCTGTTAATGACATATATTAGAAATGAGAAGGCAGGAATGGTTGCTCACCAAAAACTAGAAAGGTAATACCGAAATCTAAATTCATTCCGTTTTTCTGTCTTTACTTAAATTCATTTCATCAGAAGATCAACATCTAAATCTTTAACGGAACAAGACATTTAGAACTCAGTTGTTGGCGACTTGGCGTTGTTGCTAGCAATAAACAGAAATAATATTTACAAGAATATGTTATAATTTGACAAATCTTGGCCAGCTTCGCTCACTCGCGGCGCTCTAAATCGAACATCTAGATTCTATAACTCTCATTGATAGCCTAATGTACGGTAATAGTACAGAAATATTTCCATCTTTGAGGGAATTATCCTGTGCCTCATTGCTGAACTGGGAGAACTGGGTAGATGCACAATCAGGCAAGTTCATGACATGCCTTAATAAGGTCAGCATATTAGGATGTTATTGTGGATTTACCCTCACAAACTCACAATTTTAATGGAAAAAGAACAACTTTCTTTTTCTTAATTTTTCTTAATATATTTCTTTCTTCTTGTCTCTTACAAAACGAAAATAGGTTCTATTTATAGGCTAAATGATTCATGCATACATGAATCACATTAAACCCTAACATTATACTCACACAATTATCCAAGTACATGATCCATATTTCTAGATGGTGGATACATGTATTACAATTCTCTAGATGAATTTACATAGAAAAAATACAAATATTATTTCTTTTGGCTTGGAGTTATCAACAAATTCTTCCCTTAAGCTCAAGCCTATTCTTCATCCCGATCATCGCCTTACAGTTTTCAAACAACACCGTCGGAAGTGGTTTCGTGAATATATCAGCCACTTGGTCATGACTTGCCACATGACTCACTCGCACATCACCTTTCTTCACTTGCTCTCGGATGAAATGAAAACGCACATCAATGTGCTTACTCCTCTCATGATGTGTTGGGTTCTTTGCTAACTCGATTGCGGATTTATTATCGACTCGTATTTCGGTCGCCTCGTGTTGCGTCAGTTTCAACTCGTGCAACAAGTTCCTTAACCAAGTTGCATGGCATACACACCAAGATGCTGCTACGTATTCTGCCTCGCACGTCGATAATGTCACTATTGGTTGTTTCTTTGAGGACCATGTGAATGCCGTATCTCCCATATAAAACACATACCCCGATGTGCTTTTACGATCATCAACATCTCCGCACCAATCGCTATCGGAATATCCCACTAGCTTGAAATCTTCGGCTTTACAATAGAATAACCCAAATGATTCAGTTCCCCGAATATACCGCAAAATTCTCTTTATCGCTTTTAAATGCGTGTAGACCGGCTCCTCCATGAATCGACTTACAACTCCAACACTATAAGAAATGTCCGGTCTTGTGCATGTGAGATAGCGGAGACTCCCAACTAGACTTCGATATTTGGTCGCATCTACTCGTTCGCCACCGTCAAACTTAGAAAGTTTCACCCCGGGTTCCATCGGTGTCAATACCGGGTTGCAATCCGCCATTTTGTTCCTTTTCAGAATTTCTTTTGCATATGTTTCTTGTGACACAAAAATCCCAGTCTTTCCTTGTCTAACCTCCAGACCAAGGAAATACTTCATCAAACCCAAATCCGTCATCTCGAACTCCCGAGTCATCACGCTTTTGAACTCCTCTATCATCTCACCATTGTTCCCCATAAAGATGAGGTCATCAACATAAAGAGCGACAAGGAGCAAATTGCCTTCATTCTTTTTTACGTATAGTGCATGCTCGTATGGACATTGAGTAAACCCGTTCTCCTTGAAGTAAGTGTCGATGCGGGTATTCCAAGCTCGAGGTGCTTGTTTCAACCCGTAAAGTGCCTTCTTCAATTTCAACACCTTCTTCTCTTCCCCGATTTTCATGTACCCAGGTGGTTGCTCTACGTACACCTCTTCTTCTAGCACGCCATTCAAAAATGCTGACTTAACGTCCATTTGAAAAATTTGCCATTTGAATTGAGCTGCTTGAGCTATGAGAAGGCGAATAGTCTCCATTCTTGCAACTGGGGCAAAGACTTCATCATAGTCTATCCCCGCCTTTTGTCGATAGCCCTTTGCAACTAGCCTTGCCTTGTACCGCTCTAGCTCGCCTTGAGCGTTCATCTTCTTTTTGTATACCCATTTTACTCCTATGGGCTGACTTCCTTTTGGCAATTCAACCCACTCCCAAGTTTGGTTTCGCTCTATTGCTTTTATTTCTTCATTCATGGCTGCTTGCCACTTCTCATTTCGTACCGCTTCCTCAAATGTAATTGTTTCGGCATCCGCCAAAAGACAAATTAAATGTACCTCACTTATCGAGTCGTATAAATCTTGCATGCTTCGCATCCTTGGTTGTCTTGGCTCATCTTCAACATCAGATGGTACGGGGCTAGTCGGTACAAAGGTTGATGCCGGTGATTCTCCTTTCTCAGCCTCACCTAACTTGGCCTCGTCATGTGTCATCTCATCTTTGTTATTCCAACCCACGCGCTCTCTTCATTCACATGTACGTCCCGGCTCACCATAACTTTCCTTCCAATTGGGTCGAAGAGCTTGTATGCCTTTGTTTTCTCGTCATATCCAATGAGCACGAACTTCTTGCTTTTATCGTCGAGCTTAGTCCTCCTTTGATCCGGTACGTGTGCATAGGCCACACTACCGAATACTTTGAAATGTGATACAGTCGGCTTTTGACCACTCCAAGCCTCTTGGGGTGTTATCTCACCTAACTTCGCATGTGGGCATCGGTTTTGTATATACACGGCACATTGTACCGCCTCGGCCCAAAATTCTTTTGGCATACCCTTGCTTTTCAACATCGACCGAACCATGTCGAGGATGGTCCGGTTCTTCCTCTCGGCCACACCATTTTGCTAAGGAGAGTATGGTGCAGTCAAGAATCGCTTAATCCCATACTTCTCGCAATAACTCGTGAAAGCGGTTGACATGTACTCCCCGCCTCTATCCGACCGTAACGCCTTGATGTAAGTCCCGGTCATCTTCTCGACTAAAACCTTGAACCTTTTGAACACTTCGAGAGCCTCAGATTTTTCCTTCAAAAAATAAACCCATGTCCTCCTTGTATTATCATCAACAAATGTGATGAAATATCTTTTCTCACTGAACGATTTGGGTGTAATTGGGCCACATATGTCGGTATGTACCAACTCGAGAGGTATTTTTGCTCGGTATTTCGCCTTTTTCGGAAATGAGGTCCTTGTTTGCTTGCCGAATAAACATCCTTCGCAAAACTTGGTGATGTAGTCCGTGTCTGGTAGCCCATGGACCATGTTCTTCTTGGCCAACTCCTTTAGGCCACCATAATGGAGGTGACCAAACCTTAGATGCCACAATGCCGATTTGTCCTCCATATCGACTTGTAGACATTTTTCCTGCACATTTCGCAAGTTGAGCTTGTACATGCGATTTTTGGCCATTTCAACTTGTGCTACCAAGCGTCCTTGATTGTCTTTTAATTGTAGTACCCGGTTTTTCATGAATACCGAGTATCCCTTCTCCATGAGTTGTCCCATACTCAAAATATTGCTCTTAAGATCAGGTACGTAATAAACATCCTCAATTGACCCTTCCGTACCACCTTTTTGTAAATAGTGAACCGTACCTTGACCTTTTACTTGGATCTTTGATGCGTCTCCGAATGACACGTGTCCATTTTCAACCTCTCGCATCTCCTTGAATAGGTGCTTGTGCCCGCACATGTGGTTGCTTGCACCGGTGTCGAGGTACCAGACTGTATCGCCATCGGTGTTGATATCGTTGTATGCCATCATGAGAAACCCATCTTTCATCTCATCCTCCGTGACAAGGTTGGTGTTCTCCTCCACTTTCTTTTCGGCATAGCAATCTTTTGCGTAATGCCCGACCTTGCCGCAATTGTAACACTTGTCGGAGTTGCAGTCCTTCGCATAGTGACCGTATTTGCCACACTTATAGCACTTGACATTATAGTGATTTGACCGGCCGCCTCTCCCACGACCAGGTCCTCTACCTCGCCAATTTTGTTGGCTTGACTGCCCCTTCTCCTCATAGTATCCACCTCGACCGCGGCCTCCACCACCGCGATCATTGCTGCGACCTCCACGGCCACGCCCTCTATCACGAAAGTTTTGAGTGTAGAGTGCCTTTTCGTCTTTGATAGGCATCTTGGCTTGCAGCGCTTCATCAAGCGACTCGTTCTTCTTCTTCTTGCGTTGCTCGTGTGCCTCTAACGACCCAGCGAGATCGTCAATAGTTAGCTTCTCTAGGTCCTTCGATTCTTCGATGGCGCACACGACATTCTTGAAATTGTCGGTTAGCGACCGTAAAAATTTTTCCACGACCCTCGAGTCCTTTAGAGTTTCACCATTACACTTGAGCTGATTTACCACGGTTTGCACACGTGTGATGTAGTCGGATACACCTTCTGACTCCTTCATCTTCATACACTCCAACTCGCCGCGTAGAGTTTGGAGTCTTACTTGCTTTACTCGGTCGGTTCCCTTGAAAACTTTTTGCAATGTATCCCATGCTTCCTTGCCTGTTACCGCGCTTGCTATCTTTTCAAAATCTGACTCGTCAACTGCTTGGAACAGCATGTATAGCGCTGTCTTGTCATTCATTCGCTTTTGTTTCAACGCCTTGATTTCACTTACGTCATATCGTCGGTATTCTCTGGTTCGGTGTAGCCGTTCTCGACTACGTCCCATGCATCTTGGGCCCCGAGTAGTGCTCGCATCTGGATGCTCCAGTTGTTGTAGTTAACTCTCGTCAATCGTGGCAGTGACATACCCTCAAACGACATTCTCCCGGGATTCGCCATCGGCTCTTGATGCCAATTTGTGGATTTACCCTCACAAACTCACAATTTTAATGGAAGAAGAACAACTTTCTTTTTCTTAATTTTTCTTAATATATTTCTTTCTTCTTGTCTCTTACAAAATGAAAATAGGTTCTATTTATAGGCTAAATGGTTCATGCATACATGAATCACATTAAACCCTAACATTATACTCACACAATTATCCAAGTACATGATCCATATTTCTAGATGGTGAATACATGTATTACAATTCTCTAGATGAATTTACATAAAAAAAATACAAATATTATTTCTTTTGGCTTGGGGTTATCAACAGTTATAACTTAAGGAAACCCCGCTCCAATCTCTTGGTGCATCTATCACATAGCTCAAGATTTTCTACTCTGGACCCTTTGTTAGTGAATTGCCAAGGCATCTAGAAAGCTTAACTGCTCTAACTACCTTAAAAATAAGTAACTGTTACCAAATTATTTCCATACCATGTTATAATTTGAGACAACTTGAAAAAACTTACCATGGATCTCGGCATTACGACAAGATGCTGATGGAGGTTCTTGTTAAGAAGGAAGAAGATTGGCAGAAGATTGCTCATGTTCCTTACATCCCTATTAATGGGAAGACAATCCAGATGCTACTACCAAGTGATTAACCACGTGCATTGCATTCCCCATCTTTACATAGGTATCTTCCAAACAATTTTTTTAATAATCGATCATATAACAAGGCAGTACATAATTGCATACAAGAAGATGGAAGTGAAAAAAAATGATATGTCGACCAAATGATTTAGCATACATGCAAAAGATTATTGTATGAAAATGATATGTTATATGTAACCAAACTGTAGCAGAAAGTATTATTTATGGAAATAAATAGATTATGTAGATAAATAGGCTCTTATAAATTTGGGTCACTTTATATTGGTAATATAAATTGTTCTTCAAATGTTTAATCAGTTTTCTTTTTTACTCAACTCAGTGTTCACAGATAGGATGCGTCAAATATCTTCTACTTATTTCATGGTAATTCAATTTTATAGATTTCATCTTCATATTTATTGGTATGTCATCATAGTTGTTATATCATTGTAATCTTCATATTTTAATTTTATCGTTTGGCAGATTAAAAGAAGCGTCAATCCAATGTTGGTTCTGCCTATTGGTGGTGTGGCATATGCATTTTTCATCTATTTGATATTTTCAGATTATTACTTGATTTGATTTGGTGTGGTAAATTTATAATTAAGATTCTAAATAACCATGGCAGGAGGGGAATTTTGAACATGAAATAAAATGGAAGCAAATATGAGATAAATTGGAATTTTATACAGAGCATAATCAGAATTAACGGGGGATTAGATTATAGTTAATTAAGGGAATTACGACAGAACTAGAAGGTGATTCAATTATTTCACTGATGCATCAATTAGACAAATAAAGCTTTATAAAAAAATTATAGCAGTACTCCATTTTTATAAAATTAGTTTCTATACTATTATTTAAAATATATTAAGATAGTGTTAAAAATTTAATGAATGCAAAATTTTGAAAATGACCAAAATGAAACTAATGCAAAGAATGAAAAAGTGACGGTGCGTTACAGAAAGTTTTCTTTTGATTTGATTTCTTGTGGTTTGTCTATTTGGTTTGGTGTGAGTCTCAGCCATCTTTTTATTACCAATTGCTTGATTTGATTCAGGGTTGTAATTCAATAATATAGATAGTATTTTCTTTTTCTTTTTTACATTTGACTTGAGCTTCAATGTAATGCTTGATTTGATTTTAGTTTGGGTTTTATTCTTGAATTGACCTAACTACCATTCATGTATATTTTAGTGGCATGGAATAGAGGCGAGAAAGCAGGCAAGGTTGCTCACTACACAATAGAGAGGCAAAAGTTTTTTTTTGGAATGGAAGCTTGAAGAGAGGCAATAGTTTAAACTGTAAATTAAATTCATTACATCTTTTCTCATCTTTAATTAAATTCATTGCATTAGACGAAGGAGCAATATTTAAATCTAAACGGAATAACACATACAGAACTTATTCGTTGCCAACTATAACTGAAATAACATTTACAAGAGTGGCGATATATTTAGAGCTATGCTTCCATGCACCCACCTCTTTTTTGATTTTTGTGGTAGATATAATCTGAACCCTTCATTTTTATGAGGGTATTTTGGGAAATTAAAAATCAACAGGTCACCTCACCTCTCCCTTTTTACTCTCCACTCTCTACTTCATTTTCTTAAGCTTTCATTTCACATTTCTTCTTTCACAAATTTCATCTCATCTCTCCTCATTCCATATCTCCTTTCTCCTTCTCGCATTACCTCCTGTGACTTTCCTTCTTCATTTGTTCCCACCTGGCGCCTTATCCGCCACCCGCCTCTTCATCAAGAATTCGTCATTCTCGCTCACACGTCTCGCATCCCTAAAGTTTCTGGCCGCACCTTCAGTTCTTTGCTCCCCCATTTAGGTTTGTATCTAAGTAATTACTTTTTTAATAAAATATCTCTCTAATTAGTTTATTTTTGTGACATTGGAGTAAATTAGCATGCATATCTCTGTAATTGCATATTTTTTGATAGAATATCTCTTTGCATTTTGGTAAATACGGTACAGGGTTTTTTCGAATTTGGTGCTGCTTTTGGTACAATATGAGTTGGTATTGTTTTTGTATTAGTTTTTTTGCCTTTTAGATTTTTATTCTAGGAAAGCAATATCACACAATGCAGCTTTCTTTTCTTTTCTTTTTCTCTTTTTTTCCTTGCCTGTATAGATTTTACTTTGTCTAACTAACTTTGAACACAAAAAATTGCTTCATTTTTTCAGATTGAGTAATAATCAAGAAATGAGTAATAAACAATCAGGCGGTGATTGCAGTATTGAGTCCTTGGATGAATATCAAAATATCGTGAATATGATTTTCATGTCAGAGGAAGAGGCAAGACTATTTTTCTGTGGTTATGCCAAGCAGAAAGGATTCAGTGTTAGAAGAGATATAATAAAGAAACGTGGCGGTATAATGTACTATCGTCGGTTTCTTTGTTCTAAAGCAAGTTATCGCGACGAAAAATATTTTCGTCTTGAAAAACGGCAAAGAGAAGAGCGAGCTATAACTCGTTGTGGTTGTCTGGTTAGGTTTAGCATCAAACTCAATCAAAAAAACATATACTGGTACGTTGATGAGTTTAATGATGCGCATAACCACGATTTAGCCAATCAAGATCAAGTTCCTTTTCTAAGGTCTCATCGTCAGATCAATAACAGTAGGAAGGTTGATATTCATTCCTTAGAAGTCTCACGTCTTAGAAATTGCCAAATTATGGATGTTATGGAGTATCAAGAAGGGGGTTTTCAAAATGTTGGTTTTGTGGTGAAAGATTTGTATAATCTTGCATTGAGACAAAAAAAAGCTAGGATTAAACAGGGGGATGCGGAGAGTGTTCTAAAGTTAATGAAGAAGAGAAAAGAGGCCGATGTGGAGTTCTTTTTTGATTTCAATACAGATAGTAAGGGGCACTTGAATACTTTATTTTGGTGTGATTCTCAATCTAGAATCGATTATCAATGCTTCGGGGAAGTTGCTGTTTTTGATAGTACGTACAGAGTGAATCGCTACAATATGCCATTTATCCCTTTTGTAGGGGTCAACCATCATCGTTCAACGACAATTTTCGGGTGCGGAATAGTTAACAATGAGTCTGTAAAATCATATGAGTGGCTTTTATCCACTTTCTTAGCTGCAATATATCAAATTCACCTGATTTCTGTAATAACCGACGAATGTCCTTCTATGGCTAAAGCCATTCGTACGGTTTTACCGCAAACAACGCATCGCTTGTGCTCATGGCATATTGAGTTAAATATGACGTGTCATCTCCATAGTTCCTATTTCGATGGTTTTAGGGCATTGATTTATAATGCAGGTGACCCAGAAGATTTTGAGAAAAAATGGGATTATTATGTCAAAAGTAGTGAAACATTGGAGTCTAATGAATGGTTACAATTGATGTACAAGTCGAAGAAACGGTGGGCAACAGCTTATCTGCAAAATGAATTACTTTTAAAGTTTGTTGTATTTGAACGATTCAGTTTTGCATGCCAGGTAAGAATTAGATGGGAAAGGTAATAATAGGAGTGAGTAAGGTTGGGCCAAACCCTGCACAGGATAGGCTTAGGCCCAATAAGCAGGTGCATTCGGCTCAAAAAGACTGTAGAACCCAAGGTATAAAATTCATTAGGCCCTATATAATAGGAACAGATGATTTAAAGCTTAGTAAGTACTAGTTAGCATGCCTACCAGCCAGTCAAGCCCAGCCACAGCCACAGCCACAGCCGCAGCCACAAAGCTGCATGATGATGATGCATGAATGAAAGAAGAAAAAGGAAAACATAAAAAGAGAAGGAAAGAAAAAAAAAAAGAATAAGAAAGAAGATTAAAATGGAAAGAAATATACAAAGACATTGAAGAAAAGGAAAGAAGCACAGTCATGAGCATGGAAATCTTTTATTTTTTTATAAACTCGTATGTAATGAGCACGAAAAATTGAATGAAGAAAAAGAGGAGAGAAAAAATGCTTTCTTTTTCTAAATTACTCCACTTTCTTCTGATTTTGAGAAACTATTGCTTTTTTTCTTTTTCTTTTTTTTGAGAATTTTGGAGGCTTGTATTATCCCTTTCCAAATTTTGTATTTCTATTTATCTATTTCTAGTTTTTTCTGTACAAAGCTCAAAAGAAGAGAAAACAAATCTAATCTAATTACAAGATCAACCCTACTACTAGCCGAAAAGGGCCCAACAAGAAATCAGCCCAATTGAAATGTTACTCTGAATTCCCACGCGTCCCTAGGAGCCGAAAGCAAAACATAAAAACTAATAACATTAGCATGATGAGACATTAACTTTTAAATTGTTATTTGTATAAAATAACTAATCATTTACCATGATGAGACTTATTATGTGCGAAACAAGTTCAGTTCTACACCAAAGAAAATATACACAAAACATTATAAATGTCTTACATTATAACATATATAATAAAATTAACAACCTATATTTTTTGCAAATTATCAAATTCTTAATTCATGAAAAAATATCAGACTCTTATTTCATGAAATATATATATATATATAACATTATAAATGTGTTACATTATTACATATATAATAAAATTAATAATCTATATTTTTTTTCAAATTATTTGACTCTTATTTCATGAAATAAGTCCAAGAAACAAGAATAATTAAATTCACAAATATTTTGGTAAATTCAAAATAATATATACTCTCCCTGAATACTGACTGCAAGTCGAGCTACAAAAACTCATACATAATTTTTATAAGCATATTATTGTATGGAATTTCGTCCAGTTGAATTTAGTAAAATTCAGGGGCCTCAGAAAAAAAATGCATAACTAATATTTTTTTTCTTTTTGAGAAAAGTCCAATTTTACCCCCCTCAACTATTGAATTAGTTCATTTTTAGTCCCTCAACTTTTTTATGGTGCAATTTTAGTCCCTCAACTATTTAATAAGTGGGTTTTTGGTCCTTCAATCCGTTAAGTGCTTAAGTGTTCGTTAAATATGACACGTAATCAATGATGTGGCATATATTCTTAACACATACACAAAAACGTGTTAATTTTTATATAACAAATAAACATGCATAAAAAATATACATTTTTTAATAAAATAATATTTTAAGAAAAGAAGGGAATTAATAATTTTTTTATTTTTTTCAAATATTTGTCACGTTACTAATGCCACATCATTGCTTACGTGTCAAATTTAACGGACACATATGCACTTAACGGATGGAAGGACCAAAAATGCACTTATTGAATAATTGATGGACTAAAATTGGACGAATAAAAAGTTGAGAAACAAAAAATGAGCTAGTTCAATAGTTGAGGGGGCAAAAATAGACTTTTCTCTTTCTTTTTTCTTGCAACAAGCCCGTAGGTAGAACTCATAGGTTATTCGCAGACACCAGCTTGAGATGAAGCCTTGAGAGTTCACATCCAAAGAATTAATTGTTTTTTTCGGGCCGAATAATGCATTCTTATGAAATATTTTTAATGCATGATCTGACATGCGGGCTCCATAGTAAAGAGTACTGACTCGAATTGTAAACCCATGCTCCAGCCAATCCGGAGACTGTATCTTAAAATGTGAATTGATTTTTTTACGCCAAATCAAGCAAAAAAACGATATATTCAAACCACGAAATTCATTTACTCTAATTTAATATGCATGGCCTCTAATTATGTCAAATCTCATTTAAGTCGGCATTTAATTACTTCAACCACCGAAATCATGCTCTTTTCATTATTTATTGTCCAAATTAAGTATTCGTGATTCATCCGGTCCCAGACTCCCAACCCTAGAAATATTAGGTAATTCGGCCCGACTGACTCGATGAAATTACAACCATATTTAGTGTATATTATACGTCGTATATTATTGATTTACTCTATTGTATATTGATTGATACATTTTTCATTCATCTTTAGTATACCACTTTCAATGATCAACATATTTATTCCGGCTGTAATATATTCTCTACATAGTTCACATACACTATGAGCCTTCGAAAACTATAGTTTACATGATCCCGGCCTATTCGTGAATAAATCAGTGATATGGATTATATTTGAATCAGATGTACACATATGGTCCAACTTAATATCAGCTCTTTAAGTGTCTGTTCGGCTCACGTGAAATAAGATGGAATAGAATAATATAGGGTCTATTTCAGCCGAACAAAAATAAAATATCTCGGATTAAAGGCATGAAAAAATGAAATTACTCTAATTCATGAAATAGAGTATAATTTAGAAAATATATAATCTTTCTTTATTCCAACCATCATCCTATGTGGCAATCAAATATTCTCATTTTCTATTTTATGTGCTCATAAACCATTATTATATTATTTAATTCAAATATTAATCTATCTATTTAACCGAACTCTATTGAAATTTATTTTAATATATGTTGATAACCCATATATCATCCTATTTGTTATAAAATGTCCAAATTTAATTATTCCTTTTTTTGCATAACAAAATAACCTTGTATTATAAGAAGTTTATCTATATTTTTTTGGGCATCATTATAATAGTTTAAAAAAATGTAACAATTTAATTAACCCTTAGTATAAATTTCTAAATTTAATTATTCCTTTTAATTTTTTTTTGCATTACTTTAAATCATAACATATTAGGATAGAAATAGCATAAAATTCAAATATGCACCAATTTTCTATGAAAAAAGTAACAATTTAATGCAAAATATGCACCAATACTTAAACGAGTCATTCTCATTACAACAAAATGACTCGCTACGTAAATATATAGTAAGTGATACTACAAACACCGAAATTACCATGATTTAAGCCCAAGCCCATTAGGTGTTTTGTGTGCACTCGTTTCACATGAGCCAATGTTTTAATAGGAAAGAAACAAAAATAATAGGAAAGAAGATCAAAATGGAAAGAAAAATATTTTGTTGTTGAAGAAAAGGAAAGAAGCACACCGCCATAAGCAGGGATATCTTTTCTTGTTCTCTAGACTCGTATGTAATGAGCACGAAAATTAAATGAAAAAAAAGAGGAGAGAAAAATTTGTTTGTTTTTTTCTCTAAATTACCTCTTGACTCCAAATTATTCTGATTTTAAGAAACTGTTACAATTCTTAGTGGAAGGTAATTTTCTCTCTTTGAGTTTTTTTATTTAAATATCGTTTTCTAATTCCTCCAAATAAAAGTTTATTCCCTCTTTAAATATTTGAAAAATAAGCTTTAAATTTTCCTATTTAACCTTTTGTATAATTTGTTCTGTTTTTGTTATTACTTATAGATATCAGATTTTTGTATTTAAATAAATTGTTATTTAAGACAATATTATTTTAGGTTTCTTTCTTCTGAGTCCAAGAATCGGATTATACCTTGTTTTGTAGTATTTGTTCAAAATTAGGGATGTAATTGGATAAGTTACACTCTGTAATGGGATAACCACCATCAGTATGGGCCGAATTGTCGACTTAACTTTAATTTATTTTTGTTTGAATTACTGGTTTGCATGAGGAATAACTCACAGTTTCCAATTCAAGTCCAGACTTTTGTATGTTAATTTCTGCCTTTATTTTCGTTTCCCTAAGCAACTGTTGAAAATGCAATTTCTTTCGGGTAGCAGAAATTTCTAAGAATGGACATTGACAAAAACACCGACATAGTGTGCACTGATGGGACATGTCACCGGTTCAAATTCAACTACTCCAAAATGAGGAATATGACCATCGGCCAGCTTATCAGGTCCCCCACCTTCAGATCAGAGGGATATCAATGGGTTATACACTTCTACCCTAAAGGTTTCCTTACAGAAGGTGAAGGTGTCTATTCTTCCCTCTTTCTTAAGCTTCTAAATGATCGTGAGGATGTCAACGTGTCGTTCAGTTTAAGCATCTTAGAGAGAGATGGAACCCAGCGAATAGGGCCGCAAAGGAAACAATTCGAGCATATCTTTACCAAATCCGAGAGTGATTGGGGGCACCTTCGCTTTATAAGAAGGACCGATTTAGAGAAAAACTATCTTACATATGGCTTTTTTGTAGTTGTTTGTAGCATTAACATGGGCGATACTTTGCCGCATGAGTGTTATTGTGGTGCACGTTTGGACATAGGGAAATTATTTAAAACTGGGGATATGACAGACGTGAAATTTAAGGTTGATGGAGAAGTTTTCCCTGCTCATAAGCTTATTCTCGGTGCGAGATCACCTGTTTTCAAGGCCAAATTTTCTGGTTCTGTGTCAGATGCAAGGATGAAGTGCATAGAAATCAAAGATATGAGGTCTCATGTCTTCAAGGCTTTGCTTCACTTTGTTTACACTTGTTCATTGCCTGATGATATTGATACCGATATGATTCAGCATTTAATTGTTGCTGCTAAGAGATATGATGTAGAGGGGTTAATCATGAGATGTCAAGAGAGATTGATTGAGAATAAGTAACACTGTTGAAATAGTAGTTTGTTGTTACGGTCATCATTAGTGTGGTTGGTTAACTATGGCATGTATTTTGACATGAAAAATGTCGTTTTTGTTGTTCTTCTAATGTTAGGCTTGGCTATTATTACACTCAGATTGTTATTGATTGTTGTGATTTCTTAATGTTGTTTCTTTTTATATTCCCTGAGCAGTTTTATTTTTTTATGAAATTTGTCTTGTTCTGCCATTTTCTAATTCCCCACTTGATACAAAATTGATTATAAATTCAACTGAATTGATTACATTTCGTAACTGAAATTAATATACTGGTTAGTGCAATGACAATTAAATAGAACTGAATTGAAATTGAGATCCAGGTTTCACAAAGGCTTTTTAAGATAGTATGTTTAGATGGAAAATGCAAGAACTAGTATTTTTAAGTAATGTGTGATAGTGAATCGAAACCGGTTAACAAAAGTAACTAGATAAGCACTAACCAAAAAATATAATTTTTTTATAACCATGTTATAACAGTATCTAATTAGGGTGTCATACATTTAATAATTAATCGTTCTGTACTAGCATATTACAATACACATGTCATGTTATAGTTAAGTAATTTTTATCTACTATATTCATGAAATCGAAGAAATGCCATTACCATTGATGTACCAGCACAAACTCTAGTCTTAACCCAGCTTTTCCCTTTCAAAATCCCATACACATTCGCCACGGACAAAGGCCAAAGAAACAAAAGCTCAATCCAAGTAATCCCATACACATTCGGTCGTCAGATAATCGCCGAACTGATTTGAGTACCATCGATTGAGTCGGGTAGAGAAAAGAAGGAAGGCATGATTGCGCGTCAAAGAGAGGTGCGACAATGGAGAGTATGAGAGAGAATAGGAAGACGATTGTGTCTAGAAAAATGGTGATTACACCTTCAAAAAAAAAAATTTACCGCCTCATGATAGGGTAATAAAGTGTGCATTTACTAGTGCCTCAATTTGAGGATTCTGAAACATGGCTCATACTGAGCTTTAGGGGTGTGATACTGATACTAGAAAAATGATAATGTGCTTGGAAAATGACACTTTGAATAAATGAAACAAACTCACAACTTTGATATTAGTTCGGTCCAACAGTATTTTGTTCTTTTTAGAAATATATAATCTCATACTAATATAAGAGTAAACCATGCAAAACATATCAACATAATATCATCTAATTTACTTCAATTAACCCTCTAAATTGCATTATTCAGTGTCAATTAAATTCCCAATTGTGGAACTGAGCTTCAAATACTGTTACGTGCTTTGCACAAATTTAATAATTATATTATAATTTATATATTGTTATTTATTTTATCTGTGCGAATTTAATATTTATAGTATAATTTATTTATTGTTATTTATTTTATCTTGAGTTTTTATCATTCAAATGAAGAAGCGGGAAGTAGACCACATTTTTCAGTGAATTAAATGATAAGTGGGATCTACATAAGAATTAGGGAGCATTTCAGAGACACAGTAAGAAATTCCTATTTAAAAAGAAAATATTACGGTTTACGAAGTTATTATGTACAAAATAAATAGAAATGTTCCATATATAAAACTGAGTAAGCCAACTCAATACATATAGGGTTCAAAAAAATCTAGTCTAAGAAATGCTAACATTGAAATATTAGCTCTGACATCTCTAATAAACAATAGTTTAGTTTAGACAATAGTTTTTATTTTTTATTTTTTATATGAGACCCGTAGGCTTTTACGCGTGAAACAAAAAGGTTTAATGAGTACAACGCAAATATTACAGGCCAAACTAAAAAATAAAAATAGCAAAAAATAAATAACCCTTCTAACAACCAAAACAAAGCTCTACCTTTCTTGTTCGCATTTCTTGCTCGTCGGATCAGAGGAGAGAATCACTGAATCAGCCATGGCGAAAGGTACGCAACGCATCCATCTGCTAGCTATTTCGATTGGTTTTCGATTTTGGGTTTCTTTGTTTGTTTTCTGTTGTTGATTCGATCGGAGTGATCTTATGATCTGTAGGATTTTGTGGAAATAGGGTTCTGATTAAAATAAGGATTTGCCACTGTAATGTTTGGATAATTAGAACTAAGAAATCGGAATATTTTCATATTCACAAGAAAGATCGTTCGTTATTGAGTAACTCGTGTAAAACTGAGCTTATGAGATGAGCATGGACCTTGAAATTGATTTGTGTTTCTTTGAGTCAAACGTGAAATTAAATGGAACAATATGTAAAACCCAATTTGATTAAACACATACTAATCTTTCTGTTATTTACTCAGTCCTCAATATGATTACAAGTCTCAAAAACCAATTCTGATTTAAATTCAAATCTCAATCTGTGCAGGATCACACAACGCTCAGATGAACGCAATTGGAGCAAACCCTCCTTCTCCTCTCAAAGGTCACAATCTTCATCTCCTTATTCTCTTAATTAATTACCACATTCAACTAATATCACCAATTTCATTTTATCAAATTCACATTTCTCATTCAGGTCTCCTTACAAAAGCCCTCAACAAAACTGCAACCCAATCGCCAGCCCAGCCAATCAGAGCGTTCCACACAGGTCGGGTCTTATCGGGTCCGGTAGCGAACCGCCCGTTATCTCCTCACCTTCCGATAAAAAAGCCGCAGTTCAGCGCCACTTTTTCCATTTCTCATCGGATTTTTGGAATGGCTTTGGGGACGGTTATTATGGCCGTGCCGTTGGCGGTCAAGTTCAGCCACCAGTTTGATGTTTGAAAATTTGAAATTTGAAATTTGTGTTTTGAATAATGGGTTGCTTTTGGAGAAATTGTTTATGTGAAGACTCCTGGTTGTTTTTGTTTGTTGTTGAATGTGGTTGTGGAAAATAAGAAGGAACTGAAAACTCTTTATTGCAATCTTGTTAAAATTTTTGAAATATAGTTATAAATCTACAGTATACTTTTAAGTTTGATTAGTATAATCTTACTTTTTAGTTTTCTCCATCATCTTACTTCAAACCAGTGTTGCAAAAAACGGTATTAATCGCCGATTAATCGGCGATTAATCGTTAATCGGAGCAAAACGTCCCAAAACAACATTAATCGGAAGCATTAATCGGCCGGCCGATTTGGGCCGTTTTTCAACCCGTTTAGGCCCATTTTTTTTTTTTTTAATATTTTCATCATTTTTCTTTAGTTTTCAGTTTTAACAAATAAACTTAAAGAGAAATAGATGGAGAAAAGTACCAACGTAAGTAGATAATTAAGAAAAAAGAGTATCAAATATCTTCTTTTCTCTTTTTATAGCTTGATTTTCATCTTAGAGCTCGATCAAATGGACTAAATTGCCGTAACTAGGAGGGGAAGGTGAAATTTTGGGACTAACTTTTAGTATCGGTTCTATAGTCTATACATATAACCGATATAAAATACTTATAGCAACGGTTATTTATGGAGAACCGTTACAGATGAATTTCGTAGCGGTTATTTATAAAGAACCGTTACAGAAGAGATTAAGTATCGGTTCTTAACAAATAACCGATATAAAATAAAATAGCAACGGTTATTTATGGAGAACCGTTACAGATAATTTAGTAGCGGTTATTAATAAAGAACCGTTATAGAAGTTCGTTTAGTATCGGTTCTTACAAAATAACCGATAAAAAATACAAATAGAAACGGTTATTTATGGAGAACCGTTACAGATGATTTAGTAGCGGTTATTTCTAAAGAACCGTTACAGAAGCCTTTCGTTTGGTATCGGTTCTTAACAAATAACCGATATAAATTACAAATATCCGCAATGGTTATTTATGAAGAACCGTTACAGTATGCAACCTTTAGTATCGGTTAATCATAAAAAACCGTCACAGAATACTTTAGTATCGGGTATTTGGAAAGAACCGTTACATAAGCCATTTTTTTTTCTTTTTTTTTCATTTATTTTTGTAAACGGGTTGCAAACGGGGGGAGAAAAAAGAAAAAACAAAACACAATACCTAGGCTTCTGTAACGGTTCTTTATAAATAACCGCTTCTAAATTTTTCTCAAAATATTTTGGGCCAAAAAATGATGGGCTGCCGTATCCTTAACGTATCCCGGAAGTATCCTAGCGTATCCTGCCATATCCCTCACGTATCCGGAAAAAATATATATTAAAATAATTGGATACGCCACGTGGCGTATCCGATACGTATCGGTGCCATATCCGTATCCTCAGGATACTTCCCAGTTTTTGAAGTATCCGCGCAACGCAGGTTTTCACCCGGCCTGGCTCATTTAATTTTTTATTTTGGAATTTGATGTGTGTTTTTGGTTTGGACTTTAATATGTATTGTTTGTTTTGACTTTGATGTGTGTTATTTTTTTGGATTATATTTTAATTTGAATTATGTATTGAATATCGTTTATGTTTTAACTGGAATTATATATTTGAATTTTAAATTATATGTGTTTATTAGACTATGAGTTTTTTTGTTATAACTGTTAATATTATTTGAAATATATATAAAAATTCAGTCCGATTAGGTCAAATCGATTAATTCCGATTAATCCCGATTAATCCCCTACCCAGAAATTTTTGGCCCATCCGATTAATCCCGATTAGCGATTTCTGCAACATTGCTTCAAACCTACACTCATATAGTTTTGAGCATTTTCTTCATTTTTTTGAAATTATTTTCTTCTTATTGAGGGATGATTTGCATAGTTTTATGGTTCATCAAAGTTGTTGTACTATCACTCACGAAAGATGTATGCAATACAAAATGCATTTGTTGCGTTCTGATCATACATCTTTTGCTGCTTTTCACACAATTTCTTTATTTTGAAAGCAGAAACCAGGAATGGAAGGGATGGGACGGAGGTGAGAACGGAACTTCTGGTTTTGAAAAATTCAGAACTCCTACTGCGGAGTCTTCATTTCCAAGAAGAAACGGAGTTAATTTCCCTATTCTTTTTCTTCGATGAGAAGCAATTAACAAACAGTTACACTTCAAAAAAAAAAAACAGTTAAGCTAGACATTCATACATCATACAGGAGTTCATTTGAAAATTCCTATGTTTTGTGGGGGTATTCCCATTATGTTGAGGTAGACTTTATATTTTCAAATTTTGAAGGGGTACAAATAAAAAGGAGTGCCCACCTTTGTGTTTTCTCCTCCATACAAATAGGAAAAAAAAGAAAAAGATAAGAACTAAAAAAAAAACAAGGAAAAAAACACAACAATGGCTTCCATTCCCTGTACAACCCAACTCCATTTCTCAGTGAAACCCTCCTCTTCCTCTAAAAGCTTCCGTACAAAGCTGACCTCTCCATTTCTCTCCAAAACAGAGAGACCAATTAACACGAGAGTTTATAAAGGAATTTCAAACGTGGGCAGAGGAGCAAATAAGGTGACGTGCTGGTTTAAGTTTGGAAGTAGTGGTGTGGATGCAGAGGGAGCTGGGATTTATGGAAGCCAGAGTAGAGATGATTTTGATAGAGATGATGTTGAACAGGTTTGGTTAATAATTTATTTTGTATTTTTATAGTTTTAGTTTATTGGTATAAGTTTGGAAATTAGATTTATTTAGGATAAATGTAGAACAAGAGAATTATAAGTTTATAACCCAAAATGTCGAAGAATAACTAGAGATGATGTCGAACAGGTTTAGAAAGTTGCTTGTATTTTTTATTTTTTTATTTTAGTTTTACTTTATTGCTTGGAAATTAGAATGGATGTAGTTTTCTTATATCGTTATCTTCAATAAATTATGAATGATTTAGTTCGATTAACTTTTTCCAAATAGTCGGAATGACATTAAATCTTATCTCAGATCAGAAAAACATGATTTTCCTTCAAAAAGGAAAAAGAGAAACATGATTTCAAATTCCAATTTCATGATTTACATGTTAAAACCACCTAACAGGCCGCACAATTCTCATTTTTTAAGAAATTATATCTTTTACATAATTCACATTTTTTATAAACTTCTATCTTTTAACCTCCCATTATTTCATCATTCTAGTACTTCAACTACATGGGAATGCTGGCAGTTGAAGGCACATACGACAAAATGGAAGCCCTATTAAACCAAAACATTCATCCGGTCGATATTTTGCTCATGCTGGCCGCCTCGGAAGGCGACCAGCCCAAAATCGAAGAATTGATGCGGGCCGGCGCAAATTATGACGTGAAGGATTCGGATGGAAGAACCGCTCTGGACAGAGCGAGTGAGGAGATCAAGGAGTTCATTCTGAGTTTCGCGGTTAAAAAAGCTTGATTTTGTTTAGATTATGTTTGAGTGATTGATATTGTTTGAAATTGTAGTAGCATTTTGAATTTTTAGAAGTGAGTATTTTTGAATTTTTGCTGTAAATTGAGGACCAAACGGTGAGTTTCGGCTAAATTATCTTTTAATATAAAAAAAATACAATCATTTTTGCCAATTGAAGAAAATTTTTGAGGTGGCATGAAATTTGATGTGAAGGATTCGGATGGAAGAACTGCCGTGGACAGAGCGAGTGAGGAGATAAAGGGGTTTATTCTTGGATTTCGGTAAAAAAAGCTTAATTATTATTATTTCATTAGTAGAGTTCAGTTTGTGTTTAATATTTGGATTGATTGGTTAATTTTTGTTTGAATTTGTAGTAGAGTTCCGAATATTTGCAAATTGCAATGATTTTGCAATTTTTGTTGTAAATTGAGGACCAGACTAAGTTTCGACGAAAAACACAAGTCGAAAAACAGTAATTATTGGTGCAGAGAAAAATATATCAGCCATGAATATTTTATTTATTTATGTATTTATCTCACAGTATCAATATAGTATTGTTTATTCCCGTTTCATATAAACATTCATACATTCTAAAAAAAACATATTATCCACAACAATTCCTTCTTTTTCCTTTTCCGCCTAAACATGTATCACTCTATAAACCACCCTCTGAATAATTCCCTCAAATATCAATAATATAACTTACTTCATTCCTTCAAATTACCTACTACAATCTATTAGGCAAATGGCAAGCATACTTAAACTTCCCATTACTCCCCCTGACCGCCTGCTGCACAGCCACATCCACCCTCGCCCCTTCCCTAAACACCCCCTCATAAATCCCTTCCAAAAACCTCCCCAATTCCTCCTCCTCCTCCTCCTCCTCTACAATCTCCCCCCTACAATCCTCCCCCTCACTCTCCTCCCAGTCACTCTTCACACTCATCCCCTCCATTTCACTCATTTCGTCGTCCTCTGCAATTCGTTCTTCGTCCTCTTCTTCGTCGTCTTCGCCGAGGATGAAATTGGTGGAAGTGGAATTTAGGGGGATGGAGCCGATGCCGTGGAGTTTGATGCTGAGGGAATCGGGAGGGGGGACGGAGGAGCAGATCACGGCTTTGGCGCCGGAGTCGAGGAAGGATTTCGTGAGGGTCGGTGTCAGGCCGAATTTCCCGCTGCTCAGGATTATTCTGTCTCGCCACACGCCCACCTGGATTAATAAATAATAATAATAATAATAATAATAATAATAAGTAATAAATAATATATAATATATAATAAATAATAATTTAAATAATGTATAATGTATAATGTATAATAAATAATAAATATAATAATAATAATAATAATAATAATAATAAATAATGCAAAATAAATATTGAATATAATATTAAATGTATTAAATAATAAGTTTATGAATTTTATTTTTACCATCGAGCGAACATCGTCAGAAGTCAAGTGTACAGCTGGCACCGTTCTTCTAAACATAAACGCCCCTATTTCTTGATTATCTTCCATTACCTAAAAAAAACCCCCAAAAAATAAAAAACAAAAAACAAAAAACAAAAAACAAAAAAAATAAAGAAAATAAATTCAACTAAAATATTAAATTACTTGAGTTTGGCGGCCGATATATTTATGCAAAATTCCGCCAACTTGGAAAGAGGGCCAGCGAGAGACTAAATCTGAGAGTCGCGAAATATTCGATAAGTTATCGTACGCGTTTTTCCTCTTTCGTCCTTTTGTGACGGAAGAGAGACTTGTTTTGACGGACTGGATGAACCGGTCCGCCAGCTCGCCCGGCTCGGCCACCACAAACACATCATTTTGCCAACTGTATAATAATAATAATGATAATAGGGAAAAATTTAAGAAATCTCTTAACTTTTCGGAATATTTTAAAACACACCCTCCTCACCTTTTATATTCTCAAAAAAAAACATATAAAGTGGATTGGATTTTTTTAAGAAAAACTAACTTGAAAAAAAGGATTTATAAAAAAAATTAATGAGGGGTATTTTGGTCCAAAACATAATGGAATATTAAAGATAAAACTAGTATAGAGGTAAGAAAAAATCCAATCGACTTCATAGGGAGTTTTTGAAAGATTCTAAAAAGTGGGGCTTTTCTATAATACCCACAAAAATCAGGGTTTTTTTGAAAAAATTCCCTTAATAACAATAATAACAACTATAAACAGAAGAAGAAAAGAATAAAAGAAACCTTAAAATAGATCCCGTAGAATCATTCTGAAGCGCGAGATGAACAACTCCGACCTGCGGCGAGTTCATCAGCCGTTCATGAAACTCCCTGACATGAATGCCCGGCTCCCTCGCCAGCACCGGCGAACTCGGCGGCGACTCATTCTCAATCCTGGCCGTTAAATTCCCGTCCAGACTCAACGGAGGGACCAAATCGATCCTGCTCGCCCTCTCCCTCTGATCAGGGCTGAAGAGGACGGGGCTGGAGGGGAAGCTGCCTGTGAATAAGGGGGATGAGGCGGAAACCGGGATTTGGTTTCCGGGATTTGGAATGCTGGATTTGTGGGGGAGGAGGAGGAGGCGGATGTTGTGGTGGGAGAAGAAGGATTGTAAGGATTGGATGTGGTGAGAGGGTTTGGTTTGGGGAGAGTGGGACGGTGAGATTAGGAGTATGGTTTTTCGCCAGCCTAGCGTGGGGCCTGATTGGTTGCTGGAGTTTACACCTAGATTTGCGATGAAATTATTATTATTATTATTATTAAAACCGACTGATTTTAACTTTTAATATGAAAAGCTCTAAATAATATTCAAAAAATATGTAAGTAATAATAAATAATATTTAAACACATTTTGTGAATTGTCTATCTATTATTTCAAAATAACTTGAGATGTTTGCATATTATTTTTTTCTACTATTTCAAGATGTGGTAGGTTTCTTTTAAAACAGAACATCAAAACTAGAGGCGTTTCACATTAAGGGTTTTTCTAAGTATTTCAAAAGTCAAGAGGTTTTTGAAAAATGAAAAGCATTTAACTAAGGAATTGAATTTAGTCAATTAAGTTAACTAACTACCTCCGTTTGAAGGTTTGAATTTCGAAAAGGTTTGAGACGACTTGTTAGAATTTCCATCTGTTATTTTCTCGTCGGTTTGGTATATGGGCACCAGAAGCTCGCAGAGAGATTTGAAAGCGTGAGAGCATTTGGTGATGTAATCGTCGGTGGCGGCCTCCAGTTTGAGCCAAATGGACGGGTCAGTTTCATCCAGCTCCATTCCGCACCTCTCATCCACTGTTTTAGTGTAAAAATGATAATAATTATTAATGTAAGATTTGTAAAATGACCCGCAGAAAGTTTTAAATTACCACCAACTAAACTAAAATTGACTCCGAAAGATTATTATTTTTTTTTAACTTAATTCTTAAACTGACTTAAAATTGACTTTGAAAGCTTGTTATTTTTGTTTCGGAATAAAGTAACGGACTTTCAAAGTCTTGAGCCTTTAAGAAAATTAATGGACTTTAAAAGTCCGTTAATTTGGGCTAGTTTGGTAATTTTAACGTTTTTTTTGGGTTAGTTTAAGTAAATCTACCAATATCAAATTAAAGCTCTGCATATTTTTTTGAAGAGCTTTTGCGTAAATTAAATGAATTACCTGGATCAAACCGAAAATATTGTATTTCAGGAAGCATTGGGATTAAAGTGTCCATTGCTTCTTCCACTCGCTCTACAGAGCAAGAGCTCTCAATCAAAACCTGACCTGTGTCTAAATACCTCCACCCCCCTTTTCTCGCCTAAATTATTAATCAAAAAGAATTAAAATAAATAAAAATTATTTTATTCAAATAAAAATATATTATTAAGAATACTTAATATGAGTTCTTGACTAACTTGACAGATTTTAACAAACAGTAGGATTTTTTTTTTGCAATTTTCTAAAGAAGAGAAGGTTTTTTTTGCAATTTAAACATAAAGTAGGGGCTCTTTTGTAAATTTCTCTGAAAACAAATTACTTTGGCTGGAACGGAACCGCAACCGACCGAAACTAAGCACTCGATTTTCGTATCGGGCCAAAGCACTTGTGCCTCTCTAATCGCGAAAATCGTCGGATTATTGCCCACAATCGCTCCGTCCTGCCACCTATTCACATCTGAAAAATAAAACAATAAAATTATAATACCAATAATCAGTGAATAAATGATTATTAATTATTATTTGTGATTTAATTACCGTCGGAAAAATCGTCGAGATAGTAAGGAGCGGCAGAAGAGGCTCTGATGGCTTCCCAAATTTTGTGCTTGCAGCTCCCGATAAACGCTCTTCGTCTGTAGGACCCATTTGCGGTTATTTCTGACGCGCCAGCTGGCGCTTCTGCGGTCCCCGCTGGATACTATAAAATTAAAATATATATCTAATATATTGTTGAGAGAGAAATAAAGTTGAACAAAAAAGAAAATGTTTATATGTTTGAGTTTAAGGAGGAATTTCACTTGTGAGAAATTACTACAAAAAGAGAGATATCAAGTATATGTATATCACTCCAAAATGTGAAAATATCACGGATACCCCTACAAAACATACGAAATATCATAAATACCCCTCCTTTCGTAGTGTTTCCAACAAAAAACACATGAAACTTCGCCAAAAATTTAATACAATATAATTATTAATTATAATATAATCAGTCATAGGGGTATAGATTCTATTTATTTGTTTTGTAAGGACAGTTTTAAGTGTCATTTCTCATTTTGTAGGGCTTCACGTGGTATTTTGAGATTTTGCAAGGGTACAAATGACATTATCCCTCCGTTTAATTAATTTATTCTTACCTGATAATTGCGGAAAAGGAAAGGCTGAGCTGGCATGATACTAACTAAAGTCGAAACAGCAAACACTTTCGGAATCGGCTTCACGGCCGACTCAATCAACAGATCCCCATCCTCATCCGCACACATTTCCTGCAACAATCTTTCAAACGGCTCCGCGCTGTGCTGCACAATTAAATAATCAATAAAATATTAATTGAGTGATGGATTTGTTAATTGGATTTGTGGTGTTGATTTGATTGGTTGGAGAAGTACTTTGGATCCGTGGACCACGACTCGGAAGCTTTGGGAAGAGCTCTTGAAGAGCTGGTCGAGCTTCTCTTTCCATGAGGCCGCTTCGTTGTCTTTTGGTATTGGCTCCGCAAAAACGAGTTTTCCTATAAAATAAAATAAAATAAATAATTAAAAAAAATGGTTTCACGGAAAACAAAATATCAGATTATGAAAAGTATTGAGAAGTTTGCAAACACCCCTTGTATTACATTTGAATTGCAAAATAACCCTTCCACTATCAGAATTTGCATACAAAAACCTATGCCAATTATCGATTTTTTAAAGAATGTAGGGACTATTTTTTAATTTTCAGATAATGCAGGGTTTTTTTATTTGCAATTTAGGCATAGCACAAGGGCTTCTTTCAATTTCTCCTAAATTATTTAACAAAAATAGCATTCTGCCATTCATCTAGACTCATCTGTTTGATAATGTAGTTTTGTTTTTTTCATAACGGAGGATCTTTTAGCAATTCAGGCATAACACAAGGACTTCTTCGCAATTTCCCCCTCAATTTATTACTCACCTAGATTCTTGTAAATTTCTTCGCACTCGTCGAGACTCATCTGCTTGACTCCGAGTGCGATCGCCAGCATGCCCCCGGTTGAGGTCCCGCATATCAAATCGAACATTTCATGAATCCTTTTTCCTGTTCCTTTTTCAATTTGTTTGAGGATTTGAACGGTTGCTAAACCCTTCATTCCGCCTCCGTCCATGGATAGGATTCTTAAACCCTGTTTGCTGATGGGTCTTGCTTTTGTGGCTCTTCTCAAATTCTCATTTTCGCCTATTTAAAAATAAATAAATAAAATAAAAATATTAATTATTTTTTTTGATAATTGTAAACATAGAATCCAACCCTAGAATAAAATAAGCCTTAGTTAGTTTTGTAATTCAAAAATAATACATTATTATTATTATTATTATTATTAAGAAAAGGAAAAGGTTTAGGGTTTTAATAATGGCACAAACATAGAATCCAAGTATAGAATCAGTATTAGATAGTTTTAAATGACAGTCAGGTCTAAGGCTGTTCTAGGTTTGATTCTAGAATTATTTGTAGGGTTTAGTTAGGATTTTAGTACCAAAAATTGCTAAAGCGCGAGTAGCCGCTTTGCTGACGCGCGGCTCAGGCGCTGATGTCAGCCTTAGCAAAAGATCTCTCAGACTCTCGGACTGAGTCAAAGTCTTTCTGTTCTCCAAACAAAACGCCAAGTTTCCCACCGCAAACAAAGACAACCTTTGTACCTAAAAATTAAAAACTAAAATCAAATAACGTGTATATACTAAACGTAAATTAGGGCTTTTAAATACGTAAATGAGGGTTCTGAAAACTCGCCTCGGTGTTTTTATGCGCGCAAAGTGTTTTAAGAGACTTCAAAACATCCTTAGTAAGCATCTTTTGCGCCACATTATCAGACACAAAAGCTAGGGTTACAACCACCTGTAAATACATCGAAAAAAAGAGAGAAATAAAGTACTAAACTTCTATTAATAATTTAATTTCAAAATTTACAACCTACATTTATCACCTATTTACACTAACAATCACTAGTGTTGAATTGCACCGAAAATCAACACTCTACAATTCCATCATTTATTACATAAAGGTGCTAGCTTGTTTTTAACGCTAGGTACATTTTTTGCAAGTTTCAACAACTTAGGGGCTTTTCCGCAATTTTCAATAATGCAAGGTCTTTTCGGCAAAATTCCCCCCGTCGACTACCTGCAAAACGGAGACCAACTCCTCCTCATTCTTGCTCCTCAGAACCATCTCAACCGGCTGCATAATATCATTTTTTTATTTTTTTTTTATAAGTTGCATCGCGAGACTTATATCCGGCCCTATATAAGAAAGCGCCACACAAGCCTGCTCGACCACATGTCGACTCTCGCTGCTGGTCATGCTGATGAGCTGGCGCGTCGCATTTCCTCCTTATCACGATTCGGTTTGATTAATTGTGATGTCATGCAGCTTGTTGAGACGGCCTTGAGGAGCAAGAACGAGGAGAACCTGGTCTCCGTTTTACAGGTTCATAATATATCTATAATAAATAAAACATTTCTCTCTCTCTCTCTGACACGAATCACGATTAGAGTCCAAAGTATATATATATATATATATATATATATATATATATATATATATATATATATATATATATATATATATATATATATATATATATATTAGGTATGATTGTATTCTATTGTATCTTACGGACCTGTAAAACGGAGACCAGCTCCTCCTCATTCTTACTCCTCAGCACCGTCTCAACCGGCTGCATGACATCACTCTTCAACAGCTGCATCGCCAAGCTGATGTCAGCCGCCAAGTAAGACAGCGCGACACAGGCCTGCTCAACCACATGCCTATTCTCGCTACTTATCATGCTGATGAGCTGGCGAGTCGCGTTCTCTTCTTTACTTATCGCGATGCGGTTGGAGTGGTCCTGCAATATTTTGGAGAGCGCGGAGGCGAGGAGCGGGTGGTGGCACGAGGAAAAACGGAAGATTAATGAGAAGAACGCGCTCAGTTTGTGTCTTGCCGCTATGAAATACGATGTGTTGTCCTGAAAAGTAGAGAAAAGGAATAATAATAATAATGTTATTTATTCATAAACAATCCTACCCAAGATAGGAAATGGCACCGATAGAGAGAGAAGTAAAATCTATGGGATTTTGTGTATATGGCTCTTTTTTTTTTTTTTAAGGTTATTTTTTGTCTGTAGATAGAAATAAGTGAGAGGAAAAGGTACATGATATTTCCCTAGATTTTGATATTTCTAGGTTTTGTAGGGTGTACATGATGTTTGTTTGTTTTGTAGGGGTTTATGTGAAGTTCCGCAAAAAATAAATAAATCAATTTATTTTTTATTTTTAAATAAATAAGTAGGTATTATGGTAATAATATTTCGTATGTTTCGTAAGAGTAGACATGATCCTTCTATTTTTTGCAGGGGCATATCTAAAATTCCACTGAAAATATACATAAATAAATATTTTTTTACAAAAATAAAAAACGGTACCTCCTCAATTTGGACATTGACAGATTTGAGGCTCTCAGTCGCCTCAATCCTAATATTGGCGAGAGAGAGATGCCTCAAATTGTGCAGCGGTAGAATTTCAGGCAGGAATTCTAGAGGATTCCCGAACAATCTCAAAACCCGCAATTCTGACATCGCCCTGCAATTATTGATAAAAGTAAGGGAAAATGTATGAAAATGGAATTAAGGGAAATAAGAAGGGTGTGAGTGCAAAATTGACCTGAAATCGAGCAGTGGGCGAACAAGTTTGTTGTACTCCAGAGATAATTCTTCTAATAGAACGCATTGCCTTAATTCCACTAATAGAAAAAATAAACATGAATAAATTAATAAAGGGAAATTCGCAAAAGAAAAAACCTGCATTATGCTAAATTGCAAAAAAAGCCCCTGCATTATTAGAAATTGCGAAAAAGTCCCTAAGATAAAGTAAACGGCAGGGAGTTTTTATTCATTTTTTTCATAATGGAGCGGGTTTTTTTTTATTTGTAATAATGCAGGAGCTTTTTTTATATTATGAAGTTCGAACATTAATTAATTTTCTATGGGGAAAAATATGAAAATAATTAATTTCGAAACTTACCAGGGACTGAGACGAGAGTGTTATTGTCAACTCTGAGCACTTTGAGATTTTTTAATTCTCCAAGTTCAGCTGGTAATACCGTCAATTTATTATTATCAAGATATAACTTTTCCAAATTGGGTAATTTAGTTAACTCCACCGGAAATACCTGCATTAATACAAAAACTTACAATAATCATTAAAAGAACAAAATTTAGTTCTAAATTGAAAAAAAAAATCGAATTAAAGATCGAAACTTTGAAGAAAAAGTAGAGAGATTGAAAGACTTACTGTCAAGCCGCATCCACAGAGGTTCAAAATACTGACGGATTTCCAGTGATCCAACAACGGCGTAACGCCCTCCTTCTCCGTCTTCATCAACCTGACCAGAACCGAAGACCCATCAGCCTGCTGCCCCGATCCGGCCGCTCTCGACACCTTAACCGACCTCAGCGGCTCTCTCCTCCTCACCACCTTCATGTCGACATTCACACTCCGATCTTCTCCGTTTCCCTCCCCATTGAGGGACAACAGGACGGTGTCTTGGGGCGGAGGCAGAGCGACGACCAGCTGAGACTGGAGGCGCAACGCGGCGGTGTCCTCGTCGTCCGCGGACGACCAGTCGAGCGAGATCCGGAATCCCAGATCGCAGGAACTCCGATCGGGTTCGTCGGAGGAGTCAGGCGGATCGAGGCTGTCGGAGTCGCCGTAGTCGAGCTCGAGGTGGAAGATCTCCGACGGGCGCTTCCACCCCAGTCCCCACGACATGGAAAGAACGAGACTTTGAACTCAATGGTTCTTCAGTCTTTGTTGCGAAACGAAATTTCGGGTTTGTTATACTTTGTTTCGATTCTTTGATTTTTGGGAAGAAGAAAAAGAAATGGAGGGAGAAGTTTCTTGTCAGGTGAAGGAAGATCTTTTATGTTATTTATCTATTTCCTTTCATATAACGAGTGACTTGTATGATATTTCGATTAATTATGATGACTCTTTACATAGAAAGATACAGATGAAATATGCAGGGGGATTTAGTTGAAGTGCGTTGTTCTTTGTATTGCCTGGATTTGCTCGTTATTACAATTTACAAGCAAGGCAAGAGTCGAGTAACTGGTAAGAAAAGAAAAGAAAAGAAAAGAAAATAACAGTATGGAAAGCAATAAAAGTATAAAACAATAATGGGCTGAATTAAGAGCCCAATTTCAAGAATTTATTGCTACAAAACATAATGGCTGAAATTAAAGCCCGATTGAAAGACAAACTGCATATATTTAGGCTAAAATACGAAACTGAATGGGCCATAAACATAAACATAAACCGGTCTAAGCTCAGCCGAGGTTTTCTTCTGCCTGTCTTGTTTGCATTTCTTTCGTCGGATCAGAAGAGAGAATCACTGAATCAGCCATGGCGAAAGGTACGCAACGCATCCATCTCCTAGCTAGTTCTTGTATTAGTTTTTTGTTCTTTCGATCGGCTTTTGGGTTTTGCTTTTCTTTGGAGTTTTTTTTTTTGTTATTGATTCGATCGGAGTATGGAAGTGACTGATTATGGTTGTTTGTGGAAATAGGTTTCTATTTAAATAGGGGTTTGTCACTGAATTTATGTGAGGAGTTAAGAAATCCGAATATTTTACGTACTTGCCCCAAAATAGATTGATCTTCTTGTAAAATCCAGTATCCCATGTAAAACTGAGATTAATACTTGAGACCAGCCTAGACCTTGAAACTGATTTATGTTTCTGAAATTTTGAGTTAAACTTGAAATTCAATTCAATTAAAACAATATCTAAGAACCAGTTCGATTAACATCTTGATTCTCAATTTGATTACAAAGCTCAAAATCAATTCTGAATTCAATTGGATGCAGGATCTTACAAGGCTCAGATGAACGCAATTGGAGCAAACCCTCCTTCTCCTCTCAGAGGTAACAAAACATCATTTCCTTACTCTCTCAACAATTACCACATTCAACCAATATCAACACTTCCATTTTATCTCATTACCCAATTTACATTTCTCATTCAGGCCTCCTTACAAAAGCCCTCAACAAAACCGCAACCCAATCATCAGCCCAGCCAATCAGAGCGTTCCACACGGGTCGGGTCTTATCGGGTCCGGTAGCGAACCGCCCGTTATCTCCTCACCTTCCGATAAAAAAGCCTCAGTTCAGCGCCACTTTTTCCATTTCTCATCGGATTTTTGGGATGGCTTTAGGGACGGTTATTATGGCCGTGCCGTTGGCCGTCAAGTTCAGCCACCAGTTTGATGTTTGAAAATTTGAAATTTGAAATTTGTGTTTTGAATAATGGGTTCTCTTGGAGAAATTGTTTATGTGATGACTCCAGGGTGGTTGTTTTTGTTTGTTGTTGAATGTGGTTGTGGAAAATAAGAAGGAACCGAAAACTCTTTATTGCGATCTTGTTAAAATTTTGTTTTGGAGTAAATTGTTTTGTACATTTATTTGGAAATTTGCACAATAGTCCTTGTATTACTGGAACTTGCAAAAAGGGCCCTATATTGTTGCCAAAATTAAAAAAAAAATGAAAATGTGTAGGAATTCCTGTTCTTTTTCTTTCAAAATAAAGAAAATGTACCCTCTTCCCTTCTTCCAACCAAAAGGAGCCGGCTAATGAAGCAAGGCAACTCAAGCATATACTTTTTTCCTCTTTAATTTATGTTGCTTGTATCTTTCTTTTGTAACATTGAATGTTTGACTATTTGGTTGTTCAAGTTAGGGACTTTTTTAGGTTTTTATGGGAAGTAGCACCCAAGCAAACCGCTTTGTTTTGGTTTGATTTTCCAAGGGTTGCCTTCCTTTTGTAAAGATCGAACTTTGTTATTGGAATGCCTACGGGCCCTAAGAAAGCGAAAAAATAAATAAAGAAAATGTGTGCAAAAATTGCATGATCAGAAGGAAGCAAATGCATTTGTATTGCACACCTGAGGGACAGCACAATCAGCATGGAATGGATCGTAAGGTAGCAAATAAGAACACTCCCAATCATCTGTTTGTTCCACACTAAACGGTACTCTAATATCATATCCAAATTAATTAAAAAAAGATAAATAGTTAAACTTCAAATACCAGTTCATAAATAGTAGATTAAAAAATATGATAAAGTACTTAAACTTACCGTCGCCATTTACCACAAATAGTTCCTTGATCATTATCATTTGTATGTGTGATTTCTCTGCACTGAACCCAGTTACCAACTCCTTTTGATTTTGGCCTATTGCACCGTCAAATGCCAAAATTATGGATGAGTTTAGTTTCGAAGTAAGATGATGGAGAAAACTGATAAGTAAGACCTCTAATTAAGCACATACTTTACTTTAAGATTCTTTAATTATTTGTTAGAAACGTTGACATTTTGAGCACCCTATATTTTTCATAATGACTAGGTTGTGCAATGAAATTATGAGCTGAACAAAAATAAAAATAGATATGGAAGTAATAGATCATTGTGTAAATATTTAGACGGAAAGGGGTTTTGTTATTTTTGTGATTTAAAGACTCGGCATTTTATAATGGTATAGAGGGAAACTCATCCAACTCGTCCAGCTCCCAATATTTGGAAAGAGAGGGGAGGGGAATCAACATGAGTCAGGCAGAAATGGAAGGGATTGCTACATGGATGCGCAAGAGACACAACCCCTCAATTACGCTGTAGAAAATGGAACGGGGGTATCTTGATTCATCATAACAACTTGTATTATTTACTAAAACGTAAGGCTAGAGTGACAAACCTAGTATACCGACTGGACACAGATAGCCTACGTGGCTCTCTCCCTCCTCCACATCAGACACAAAACAGGGCCCTCTCTCTCTCCACTTCCTCTCCTCTCCTCTCCTCTCGATATGGAAACGAAGATACCTACTTCTCTCTGTCGGGTCCAGAGATCCGCGACCCGCTCTCACTTCCGCTCGCCTGAAATGGAAAGAGTACGAAATGGGCTCTCGTATTCAGATTCGCGACCCGCTAAGCATGGCAAGAACACAAAGGGAAACCGCAGCAGCAGCGAGCAGCAAAACGTGAGCCGCAAAACCCTAAACGCGCTGATTCTTCTCTACCCTTTCTTCTCTCTGTTCTTGAGGCTGGTATGAAGCTTTTTTTTCATTTTTTGGTTGAATTAGTTTCTGTTTGTATTTGAATCAGTGTTTTTTTTGAGTTAATTAGAGTTTAGTTGGGTTAAATTAGTGAATTAGGTGTAATTTGAGTTGAATCCTTAGGCTGAAATCTGGCAAGCAGCTCTATTTTCTATGATTTGAGTTAAAATTATTGTAAATTAGTGAATATTTTTCAATAATTTAATCTGGTGAACTCATTTTGTCAAATATGAGTTTTAATTAGTGAATTAGAGATTAATTGGGTTGAGTTAGTGTATTTTCTGTGTTGTTTTAATTGATTTATGATTAAATTAGGATTACGTATTTTTAATGTAGGTGAATTATACACTAACTCAACCCAATTAATCTCTAATTCACTAATTAAAACTCATATTTGACAAAATGAGTTCACCAGATTAAATTATTGAAAAATATTCACTAATTTACAATAATTTTAACTCAAATCATAGAAAATAGAGCCGCTTGCCGATTTCACCTAAAGATTCAACTCAAATTACACCTAATTCACTAATTTAACCCAACTAAACTCTAATTAACTCAAAAAAACACCGATTCAAATACAAACGAAACTAATTCAACCAAAAAATGAAAAAAAGCTTCATACCCTCAAGAACAGAGAGAAGAAAGGGTAGAGAAGAATCGGCGCGTTTAGGGTTTTGCGGCTTCACTTTTTCGCTCGCGGTTTCCCTTTGTGTTATTGCCATGCTTAGCGGGTCGCGAATCCGAATACGAGAGCCCATTTCGTACTCTTTCCATTTCAGGCGAGCGGAAGTGAGAGCGGGTCGCGGATCTCTGGACCCGACAGAGAGAAGTAGGTATCTTCGTTTCCATATCGAGAGGAGAGGAGAGGAGAGGAAGTGGAGAGAGAGAGGGCCCTGTTTTGTGTCTGATGTGGAGGAGGGAGAGAGCCACGTAGGCTATCTGTGTCCAGTCGGTATACTAGGTTTGTCACTCTAGCCTTACTGTTATTGGTATCAAATACCAATACCAACATTTACTATAATTATTTGGTTCTTAGATGACTTTACGGTGTGTTTTATCATGGTAACGTGACATCATCTGATATAAACTTCGATTTTCATTGTATTGGAATGTGATTATCATGGTATTGAAATCGATTCCCATGTCACATTAATTAATTGCATCATCTAATATACACTTTGATTTCAATATTTTTAGTTGCAATATTATTGTTTTAAAATATAGATTTAACAAAATAATTATTTAGAAATTTCATAAAAATTATAAGTTTTGTAAATTTATGAAAATAGTCTTAAAAATATGAAGTTCAAAATTTTGGGTTATAACAATTATTATCCGGGTTTGAGCTAAACGGTCCATGAACACATTTGGGGGGGACGCTCCTTTTGCTCTCAGAGGTAAAACAAATCATCATTTATTTATCCTTTAATCATTATTATATTTAGCATTCAACTAATATCAACAATTTCATTTTATCATATTACCCAATTTACATTTCTCACTCAGGTCTCCTTACAAAAGCCCTCAACAGCCCAGCCAATCAGAGTGTTCCACACAGGTTTGTTCTTATCGGGTCCGGTCATGAACCGCCCGTTATCTCCTCACCTTCCGATAAAAAAAGCCGCAGTTCGGCGCCACTTTTTCAATCTCTCATCGGATGACTGTTAAGTTCAGCCATGCCGTTGACTGTTAAGTTCAGCCATCAGTTTGATGTTTGAAATCTTGAAATTTGAATTTTAAATAATGGGTTGCTTTTGGAGAAACTGTTTATGTGATGACACCAGTTTGATTGTTTTTGTTTTTTGTTGTTGAATGTGGTTGTGTAAAATAAAAAGCAACTGAAAACTCTTATTGCGATCTTGTTAAGATTTTGTTTGAGAGTAAACTCTTTTGTACATTTATTTGGAAATTTGCACAATAGTCCTTGTATTACTGGAACTTGCAAAAAAGGACCCTATATTGTTGCCAAAATTTGAAAAAAAAAAATGAAAATGTGTAGGAGTTCCAGTTTTTCACATAAGTTCTATTCCTAAAATCCATCCATTCCCTTCAATTCCTGCTTTTTGCTTTCAAAATAAAGAGAATGTGTGCAAAAGTTGTGTGATCAGAAGGCAACAACTGCATTTGTACTGCACACTTCTTTTGTGAGTGACAGCACTATAACTTTGATGAATCATAAAACTATGCGAAGCATCCCTCAAGAAGAAGAAATGCCAAAACTATCGATGGGTTTCGTTTCGAAGTAAGATTGATGGAATCATTTTGCCTCTTCAACATTCCCATTCGTGAAAAGATAAAACAATTAATACAGACAGAAACAATAAAAATCGATTGTTCTTGTTAATCTATTATGTTTTGTTTTATTATTATTTTTTTTATTAGAGTATGATTCCTTGTTAAACAATTTACACTTTTTTACCACCTCAAACTAGCTCTGCACTAGTTTAGGAGATCTCTTTTAGCCGAAATTAATTATGACAAATAAATTATTGTTAATTATGACAAATAAATTATTGTTATATCGCCAAGATAAATATCGATAAATTGAATGTAGCAATTAATACAAATCAGTACAAAATTAGCATGAAAACATGAAAGTTCTCAAAAGCATCCACCAAACATAAAAAGGTTAGGTAAAAAAGAGAAGATAAATAATAATTAAGCATAAAACAAGACTTCAGTTCAAATTTCAGTCCCAACAAAATAGAAAATATAACGATATTATATCATAATGAAACCCTAAAACTAGTTTCTTAACATTCACGCAATAGATTCGGAAAGTTTAGAGAAACCAAGCTTTCTAAACCGGCTACTCATGGGATTATTACACTTCAAATCCACAACCTCCACAAAATTCAAATTCCCCTTCTTCACAACATTGCCAATTTTAGGGTTAGAATTAGGTTTTCGGTCCGTACCAACAAAATCCCCTCTCAAAATCGGCGCATCATACCTACTTTTCCTCACATTTCTTTTCGGCAACTTATCATCATCACCATTTGAACTATTCTTCTTCTTTGGGCTTACTATTTTTTTAGGGTTTGCGCCACATGGGACCGAAATAGGGTTTGATTGGTTCTTTTTTCTTCTAGGGTTTGTATTAGAAGAAGATGAAGAAGCGTCTTGAGGGGCAATTTGGGAACTTTTCATTGTGTCTAATTCGCGTGACATTAAAGAGGCGACTGTGCCGGTTGATCCAACTTTTATCACGAGATTTTCTTTCGAATTTGAATTTGATTTTGAATTTGTGAATTCAATTGAACGAGGCATTATTTCTTCTTTTATTTAATTATTTTCCACAATTTTGTATATGAATCCTGATAGACAAAGCAAAATAAGGTAACTTAGTGCAAAGGAGAAGTGTTAAATTAACAATGAAATATAAATATCATTTCTTTCATTGAAGGCAAGCATAAAGAATTTCTTTTCCTTGTTTAAGAGACTGAGTAGCTGGTACAACTGGTACCAAATCGCTGGTACTGGTACAATACTAACGTACTATGTGGTAGCATTATTCAGAAATTGGAAAAAGAAAATACTCAAAAGGGGGAAATACCTCAAACCAGCTCGAAGGTTAGAAAAATATTGAATAGAATGTGGGAAAGAAGTTAATGATTCATTGATTGAGAAGCTTCAAAAAAGAGAAAAAGGAAAGCTCGATTTCAAACTAAGCAAAAAAAAAAAAAAAATGAAAGAACCCAAAAATGCATTTGGTTGCATTATTCAGAAATTGAAATAAAAAAAAACCCATAAAAGGGGAAAACCCAAGTATCAGAATCAATCATTACCTGAAACCAGCTCCAATGTTGAAGAAAATTGACCAAAATGTTGAAAAGATGAAGGATTCAGAAGCTTGGAAAAGGAGAAAATACCTGAAATTAGCTCCAAAGTTTGCTGAAAATCAAACAAACTGTGGAAAAATATCAAAATTATCAGAATTCAGAAGCTTGGAAAAGGAGAGATTGAAATTGGTAGAAAAAGCATCTGATGCAATTTAAAACAAGTATTTATTTTAGGCGCTGTCTAGCCTTATTATTGTTGTGTTATTCTGTCCCCATGCAACTGTGTAATTAAATGGTACCTGCATGGCTATTTTACATTTTAGGCCTCCTATATATTCTATAAATTAATTTATATTCTTTTTTTTTTTTTTGAAGTTTCAGAAGACGAAATATCTCACTGGGATTTTCATTATAATAAAAGAAAATATAAAAAAGGGTAAATTTTACCGAAGGTCACTCAACTTTCAAAAAATAATCAAATAAGTCACTCAACTTTCTTCTACAAGTCACTCAACTTTAAAAAAATATCAAATAAGTCACTGAACTTTTAATTGTCTACTATAGGTCACTCAACTTTCAAAAATAACCAAAATAGGTCACCCAATTAGTTGAAAAATACAAATAAGTCATCCGATATGAGTGACCTATTTGATAATTTTTGAAAGTTGAATGACCTATTTGAACATTTTTTGAAGTTGAGTGACCTATATGGGATAATTGAAAGTTGAGTGACTTATTTGGTCATTTTTGAAAGTTGAGTGACAATTGAAAGTTGAGTGACCTATTTGGTCATTTTTAAAAGTTGAGTGACCTGGGGTGAAATTTACCATATAAAAAAAGTTTGTACATCTTAAATAGCTTAGAAAATTACTGACCAAATGAGGTGATAAATGAGGAAATAAAAGAAGAAGAAATATGATTAAGCATCTATTTACTCTAATGAATTTGATTGATTGGTTTTCTACTACTACTAGCCAAGCTCCCACCAATTTAAAAGGATATTTCTTTTATGGTAGGTTTGATCTAACATAATTATAAAACTAGAGACTTTCAAATATTCAAATAGCATTTATATTATTTATAATGAGATTTATGCACGTGTGTGTGAATAATAACAAAATAAAAAATTAGATGAATAAAAATATATTATATTGGACTTGAGCTATATATTTATTCTATGTATTAGAGAATAGTAATAAATAAAATATAAAAAAAATTGTATATTAACCCAGCCAATAATACTTATTGCAATTTACACCTTTTAACTTTCTTAAAAAAACTCACCTCCAACTTAAACAAATTCGAGGTAACATTTGACACAGCAGTCAAAGCTGCATCGTTTCTCGTTCCTGCCACAACAAAGATTCTCATTGAACAATTATTTTTTTTTCCACTACTCACATAAAAAAATTAAAATAATAATAATAACAATATTAATTATTATGATAATAAAATATACTGTATCTCATATAACTAATTTATTAGATTAACAGATTAAGTGGCTGAGACATGGAAAAAGAAAACTTGCCAAAAGTCAGCAAACTTCCATTAATATATTTTCATATTAATTATTTAATTAGTATGTAGGCAACCATTAGTTCAACGAATGCATGAAAACTTATTGTTTAGCTGATAAATGAGGTGGAGGTTCTCAATCAAGCATTTAATTTGTGTCCTATTCATTTCATTTCCTTCAACTATCAAATAAATAAATAAAATCAAAATATGAAGAAAATTATTAGTGATTGGTAGTGGTCTACCATAAACCGCCAATGAAAAATGGGCCGAGTAGTTAAAATAGCTGATGTGATGAGTTCTCATTGATTACACTTCATCTTGGATCTTACCACCATAGAACTTAGAAACTTCCCAATCATCACAAGATTATTTAATAGAAGCATGATCGTCATGTACTTAGCTCTAGAATTTATTATATTAATTACTATTCATTATTATTTTATTATAAGAACCAAATGTTTTCTAAAAATGATGGATTTTTCCAAATACATTGTTTATGATCTTTTTATTTGGAACAAACAAACACTGCTAGAAGATTAGAAACCCCTTACTCAATATGTACTTTGGGCTTTAATTATTCTTCATTTGGGCCCATTAGAATAGAATTGCTTCCCAATTTGAGCCTGAATATGTCTAATACAAATGAAATAACAGTCCTTCAAAATGCAAACAGTACACAATTGCTTCATAGCTTTAAAGCTCCTTTTAATCTCTACTAGAAGTTTGGATAGACAAAGATATGATGAAGCAAAATCATTTGATGAACCAATATTAGTTGAATAGACAGAAAAAATGAGCAAGATTTCTACATCAAATGAAAATATAAGATGATAAATAGTAGTAAAATAAACAATAATAGGGAAATTAAATAGTACAGCAAACATATGATGAAGCAAGATTTCTTTTCTACATCAAACAAGAAATGATATGTTGACTCGTCTTACAGTTGGTTCCACTGCGTAGGCACGAAAGAAAGCATATCACTCTGCACATCATATAGTATGAGCATATTCTGCTGTTGGTAATTACCAAAAACCGAGAGTCCAAAATTACCCGACCCAGACATAGCTAAGCATTATCATTTGTTCCATTCTTGGTTCTTAAAATCAAGGACTACGGATGCCAAGGATTTTGGAAATAGAATTCCTTGTTTCTTAAAACTAGAAATCCAACTAGTTGTTAGTATCATGTATGTATTCTTTGGTGACAGTCCAATCATCAATCAAACAGACGGACCTCTACAGCTCTATACCAGCCACTCACAAGAAAAGAAATGAGGTTTCTCATGTTTGACGAGTTGAAAATATTTGCTAAATATGTACTAAATAAGATTATGTTTGTAAAAATTTAAGTTATTAATATTTTATTTCATATTTAATAAACTCTACCAATTAGTGATCTATGGATATGTGCAAATGATAGTACAACTCATAACAATGCCGTATGAATTTCTGTGGTCCAAATCCTCTTCGGATTCTCAAACTTTCAATTTTATCTCTCTGTTGTTCGTCTGTACTCTACCTCAAAAAGAAAATGCCGTATGAATTGAGACATAACTCAGGCATAGGAATGGCTAAATAATTGTTGAAATAACATGGTTAGAACAAAATAAGAGCAGTCTATAGTACTCGGTTAAAATTGAGAAAATAATTTGTAATGTATAGTTTAAATGTTTTAATTTAATTTTTTCTATTATGTGGCGAAGTACGGATTTATGTAGCCCCTCATCAAAAATGTTTTTTAATGTTTGCTATCACTTACTACATCAAAGAAAAAAAACAAGAGATAAACTAGGATATATAATTCCTTTTTCTTTTTCCTTCCCATTGCAAACCGCGGTGTTATTATGTAATAATGCTATGCCATCTATAAGATTCATTAACTTTTTTCAACGACTCTTCTCATTAATTTTTATACAATCAAGTTACTTATTATGTAATAATGCTATGTCATATATAAGATTCATTAACTCTTTTCAACAACTCTTCTCATTAATTTTTATACAATCAAGTTACTTACTCGTATAAAATAAAATAAAATCGAGTAACCAAAAAGAAAAGACATTATACAAGAACTATTTTTAAAAAAAAAACATTACAGAAGAACTTGATTAAAACAAAAACCAAACTCCAAATCCGCATCAAATCAAAATAAAATTTAAATAAAAAAGAAATGAAAGAACCCTAACCATTAACAAACAAACATGTTAAAAATAATCCAAATCATCAAAAGTCATTATAATAACAATCATAATTAAAAAAAAAATTAAATGAAGAGGTGTTGTAAATTGAGACCCCATGGAAGAAGCGACCCGAGCCATGATCTAATCTGTACTTGCACCGTCCCAATCTTCTTTTTCAAAAGACTCATCAATATTCTTGACTGATAGACAAATATGGCATCATTTTTTTTGAGATTCAGACTCATTATTAATGGATTATAAAACTTGCTAAATAATATTAAATGTGTTTGTTGAAATTAGAACTTAGGATTTTTTCCAAAAATTTATGAGTATCTAACTGTTTGAGGTAGCAAGATTTGATAAATATGGCATCATCGGAGTCTTGGAGACGGCAAATAATTGAACGAGACTAGAAGTTGACTACATTTGGATTTTCCTTACATTCCAATCCATGCAGCTTTCATCTTTTCTTTTGATTAGTCCATGCATGGCATTACTTGGGTAACCAATCAATGAGGGTTAATCAAGCAACACAAAAACTTCACACTTCTCCATCATCCCTTATTCAATTTCAAGCCTTGCCACATTTATCCTAATATTAGAATTTTTTTGAATAGTAGCACTATTTATGGAAATAATTAATCAGATAACATTTTTTTCAAAATATTTGGGTAAATAGCACTTCCGCCAGACCCTCTGGCGGAACTAAAGTAGTTCCGCCAGAAGGTCTGGCGGAACTAAGGATTTTTTTTTCTTGATAATCTAGGCCATTTGGCCCCTTAAATACGCTTAATTAATGAAAAATGCTAGTTCCGCCACAGGGTCTGGCGGAACTAGATAAAATTTATTTTTGGCCCACTTTGGACGGTGAAATTGGCCCAAAAATGACGGAAATATAGGTTATAGGTTCCGCCAGACCCTCTGGCGGAACTAGCTAGAAATAACTAGTTCCGTCAGAGGGTCTGGCGGAACTAGATAATTTTTTTTTTACTGACTGACCCAAGAAAATAAAAAAAATGGTCGATTAAAACAAAAGGACCCGAACTCCAAATCCGCATCAAATCAAAATAAAATCAAAAGCAAAAAAGCAAAACAAGTTAATAATAATAACAATCATAATTAAAATCATAAAATTAAAAAAGAAAGAATTAATTGAAGAGGTGTTGTAAACTGATCCCCCATGAAGAAGCGAGCTGAGCCATGACCTGATCTGGACTCGCACCGTCCCAATTTTCCGGGATTTCGCTCAGGTTTAATAAAATCTCCCTCTTTCCTTCATTTGGATTTCCAGAAAATCAGGTCCGTTTTCCATCACCAGCTCAGCCAACTACACAAAAAAATATATTAATAATAAATACCCAAAATAATAAACTATTTAATTAAATTTCGAGCTATGGTGAAAACAAATAAATAAATACCCCAAAAATAAATCTAAATAAATACCCAAAATGATAAATTAGTTTATGATGTTTCGGACTATGATATGACAATTGTTAATCATATACTTGCATGAAATTTATTATGAGAGTTATTTTTTCTTTTTTGAAACGAAAAGCAAGTACATGATAAAACAAATATCACCTTTTTAAAAATGAGAGAATAATCTGTTTTATTCTTCTCCCTCCTTCGGTTCTCTTACCTCTTCTATTCCTGACGGCAACCCTGGATTCTACATTCATCATTTCAAACAAATAAATAATTCATTTCCTATATTAAATCAACCATCCCCACATAAACCTTTACAAAAATAAACATAAAAAAACAAATCTAATTAAATTATTTCAATTTAACAACCTATTGTAGCCAGGTCAAAGCAACATCAAAGTAAATCTCCTCCATCAACAGCTGCCCGACCGCTTGCATGACCTCATACGACCTTAGCAGTCAATTGGTCAACCACCGGCCCCGTCTGCACCATCGACTTCCCCGGCAAGAAGACATCCCCAGTCCCAAGCATATATGATATAACGGTATATTGATGTGAATATACATATATATATATATATATATATATATATATATATATATATATATATATATATATATATATATATATATATATAGGTGCGGCTAAAAAACATACGTATGTTGCAATATACGTTTTTTTAAAATACCCGTAAAATTGTTATAAAAAGTAAAAATTCAAATTCCAAACGTGTGAATGTAATATATATGTTATGAATATGTTGTGGATTAATGTTCACTGGAATCAGAATAATATATCATTGCCATCATGCATCATCAAACTATTATTCCGATATATATTTTGAATAGTGCTATATATTTTTGATAATATATGATGGCAATGATATAATATTCTGATTGTTGTGAAAATTAATCTACAATATATTCATAACATATATATTACATCCGTACGGTTGAAACTTTTATTTTTATTTTTTTAATACGTATTTTTGGTGTGGCTAAAAAACGTATGTTATGCATACGTATGCTTTTTAGCCACACCCTATATATATATATATATATATATATATATATATATATATATATATATATATATATATATATAGGGAGATGCTAAAAAACATACGTATGTTCGAACATACGTTTTTTTAAAATACCCGTAAAGTGGTTATAAAAAGTAAAAATTAAAATTTCAACCGTATGGATGTAATAAATATGTTATGAATATGTTGTGGATTAATTTTCACAAGAATCAGAATAATATATCATTGTCATCATGTATCATCAAACTATTATTCCGATATATGTTTTGAATAGTGCTGCATATTTTTGATGATATATGATGGCAATGATATAATATTCTGATATTTGTGAAAATTAATCTCCAATATATTCATAACATACATATTACATCCGTACGGTTGAATTTTTTTTTTAATACGTATTTTGAGTGTGGCAAAAAAACGTATGTTGTGCATACGTAGTATGTCTTTTATATATATATATATATATATATATATATATATATATATATTATCCAATAACAGTTTATAGCCGGTCGTGCTGGAGAAAAAAGAGCGACGGGAAGAAAAGATGGGAGGAGATGGTGACATTGCTACACGATGGACGTGATTGTCCCATCATTTTTGCACATTTCCCTTCAATTAGTATATAGGCAACCATTAGTTCACCAAATGTAGGAAAACTTAATGTTTAGGTGATAAATGATGTGGCGGTTCTCAATAAAGCATTCAATTTTTGTCCTTCTATTCATTTCCTTCAACTATCAAATAAAAAAAATATCAAAATATGAAGGAAATTATTAGTGAGGTCTACCATGAACCAGCCAATGAAAATTGGACAAGTCATTAAATTAGCTGATGTGGTAAGTTATCATTGGTTACCATCCAGGTTGGATCTTACAATCTTTGAACTTGAAAACTTCCCAATCATCATAAAATTATTAAATAGAAGCCATGATTGTCATGTACTTAGCTCTAGAATTTATTATATTAATTACTAATCATTATTATTTTAATATAACTTATAAGAACCAAAAGTTTTCTCCAAATGATGGAATTTCAAATATACTCTTTATGTCTAAAGATTGACAGATCAAATGATAAAACAGCTGAGAACTTTGGGAAATGTCCAACATTTGAATCTCAAGGAACACAATATTATGAAATATATATTTAACAAAGCTTATCAACCTAGAAATTATGGCGGGTTCGAGAACAAATACATTGTTTATGGCCTTTTTTTTCTTTTTTCTTTTTTGAAAAAACAAACACAGCTCAAAGATTATAAACCCCTTAATTGGGCTTAATATGTATTTTGGGCATTAATTATTCTTAAGTTAGGCCCATTAGTATACTGAATTACTTCCAAATTGAGACATTTCAAGTGAAATGACAGTCCATCAAATTTTAAATAGTAGACAATTGCTTCATAGCTTTTGGAGACCTTTTCTCAAAGATGATTTTTATCTTATATAATTAAGCACTCTTAGAAGTTGCAAAGATATGATGAAGTAATATTAGTTGAAAGGGTAGATATAAAAAAAGCAAGATTTCTACATCTAATGAAAATATGAGATGATAAATAGTAGTAAAATAAACAACAATAGAGAAATTAAATAGTAAAGCAAAGATATGATGTAGTTCTACATCAAATAAAAAGTATGATCTGATGACTCGTTTACAGTTTGTTGCACTGAGTAGGAACGAAAGAAAGCATATTATTCGCCACATCATAGAGTATGTGCATATTCTGTTGTTGGTAATTACCAAAAATCGAGAATCCAAAATGATCCGATCCAAACATAGCTAAGCACCACAAGTTCTCATAAATTATCATGTAATTATCGTCCGGTATTTCCATGTCAGCACCATCAAAATGAAATATCATGTTCGGTAATGAAGGAGGCGGCATACCATCGTGCAGCTGATAACAAAGGTCAAATTCTCCGGCGGCCATTGGAAGATCGTCTTTTACGAGCAAAATGAGACCGCCCGAGCCATCGGAGTTCAGGGCAAAAGTTGAGGAAGGGATCAATAGATCCACACGACCAATGGATATTCCCGTGAGAGACAGATAGTAGAAGTTTTTGAGTGAAATAGTTTTAGGGTTTTGTACAAATTTTGTGGATTTGATATTGTTTCCATTTAACGTTGCAATCGGTCCAATAAATAAAGGGCTAGTGCAAGTAGTATCATAAAAAGAAGTTAAGCAATACGAGAATCTTGGGGTGCCTAATCGAGATATTAGCGATAGAGGGCCTTTATTGAGTCCAACCAAACCCGAACTGCCTAGAAAATCATCGCTGCTCGAAGTGCTACATCCAAATGTTATATTGGTAATTTCAACTTGACCAAATGTGAACTTGTCCGTGTCCAAAACCCCGCTAGTCCAACCGGAACCATATGTGTAATTATACATGCAATAGCATAAGGGAGGGGGAGGGGAGTAATGGTATTTACATAAATATAGATACTTTGTGCTTTTACATGGCACGGCATTTACAGTTGAAGACATGCATGGACGGGTCATAGATGGCCGTGGATTGGTTGAAGCAGCTTTTGCATGGCTGACATTGCGTCCAGATGAGATCACTGCTAGTATCTACGATTGCAGAATACGTAATTGCTGGCGTACCAATTGATAATGTCATTATATATGCTCCATAGCCAGAGATAGCTCGTATGGGGCTAGTGATGTTTAGGGAGGATGAGTAGAGGTTAGCATGACGATGCTTGTCTCGTGCTAAGGCATGTTGGATTAGTTCGGTTTTGTTAAGCTTCTTGTCGGACCCAGCACGAGTGAGATTCGCACGGGTTCCATCGAATACTGAGGAGACTAGTGGTGCAGAAAAGATGAGGTAAGGGCTAATTTGTAATTGAGTAAAAGATTATGATGGGGAAGTATGTAGCTTTGTGTTGCTTTGGTGAGATCTCTCTTTCATTAAAATCATCAAGAAATATATAGTAAGTAATGTATATACATAAAATTAGAAGAAGAAATAATATGAATAATGTGTGGAGAATCCAAATAAAGTCAATTAATTTCAAGTCAATTTGTTCCTTTTTCCAAGAGGCACCATATGATATGTAAAAGATCATTTATTTCATTCTTGATTCCTAAAATCAAGAACTATAGTAGCCAGGATAATTCGGAAATAGTTTGGTTAAATCAGGTATTTCGAGCTTTCTTCGTTAAGAAAAAAAAAATCATGTATATGTATTTGTATCTTGGTTTTAAGAAGAAACATAACTCAAAAGGATAAACTCAGACATATATTTTCCTCTTTTTTTTCATTCTTTATATTCTTTGTATTATGTCAAGCATAACCAAGAATATGATTCAACCTAACATGTTGATATGAATCAGCTAATAAATATTGGTAGCAATGTGGACTTATACATGCGATAACTCATATATAAAATTCAATTTCCTCTAATAAAATGACTTAAATAAAGCACAATTAAGGCTCAATAAAAGCTAAAGATAAATCAACAAAAATCATAAAATAATTAATGGAATATGAGCAACGGTAATTATATAGAAAATAATAACAAACATTGAATCAATAATTAAAAGTACAGTGTTTTAAAATATCCCTAGAAATCATAAAATATTCATAGATTTTTTTTTTGGGTACAAAGTGGGCCTGTAATGTCCTCTTATACAGATAAAATGACAAACATTTGAAAATTAAAGTTGGAAAGAATATTGGTAATTTTTGTATTTTATCTTTCTAAACTGAAGAAAAAAACAAAGCCCATTTTGCGGTCCAGCCCATAAGAAATAAAAAGTTTGGCACAGGGTCAATTAAGCAAATTTAGGACGTGCTAACCACATGTACTAAGGCCTAAAACCTGTTATAAGCTGACAATGCCAAACTTTATCTTTTTTCACTTAAATTAACATTTTATTTTTATTAGACCACTAAGGTTTTGAAAATAAGAATTGCAAATTAAAGATTATAAAATGTTCAGGCAGAATATTAGGTTTAAACAATGTAAAGTATGTTATTGAATTGCAAATCATGAATTTATTTGTTGGCATAAAATACAGACACTCCATGATTGCCTCTATGAATATGACTTCACAACTTAAGACAAAAAAAGACATGGCATCCCTCAAATATTTGTTTCACCTAAATTGTAATTATTTGTTTCACTATATAAGGTTTTGAATCCAAGCAAGTACTGTAAATTAAAGATAAAACAATATTCAGGCAAAATCTTAGTTCAAAAAAATGTTAATCAGTTTCTTTTAATTAAAGAAATTTATTAACTTATTTATTTATTGGAATAAAATATTTTCATTTTCATAATTGCCTCCATGAATTTGAGCTCCCAGCTTAGAAAATAGACACCTCATCCCTCAAATAAGCAGCAAATATTATGAATTATTCAAAAAAATGGAGAGAACTGGAATGAATAGAAATGGAGAAGATCTAATTGTAATAGTAATTGAGTTGTGGGGATTTTCAAATTTAAAATTCGTTTTTGAAACGTAACGGGTTGTAAAAGTAAAACGTGTTTTTGTCACCTATATATCCTTCAAAATTCAAAATTTTATTATTCTATTTAATTTAATTTAATTGTCCTATATACTGTTTAATTATACAAACTTAATATTATTTTTATCAGGAATATATATATATATATATTTTTTTTTTTTAATTGTATCAGGAAAATATTTTATTGACTAGTTAATAACCTAACAAAACTGAGTCATTTGTATCTTCTCAAAAAAATGTACAAATAAATTAAAAACTTTAATATTTTCATATACTATGTATATATTAAGAAAATTTACTATCAAAATACTTATCATATACTTTCTACTAAAATCTAATCAGATTTTAACATTAAAAAAAATATAAAAATTAGTTATTATTGAGCTTAATATTTTGTGTCATATCAAAACAATGCACAAATAAAAATAAAAATTTAAACTACAGATAATTTTCTTTGTAAATTCAAATATATTCATATTATGAAAATATTCATCATAAATAATATAAAAATCTTTTTTTTTGTCAACAATAATAAACAATTCCACACCTTTTGAAGTACCAAAATTCAAACCCCCCAACAAAATCAAAACAAATAGATAATAATAATAATAATAATAATAATAATTCTCATACTTGAAATCCACTCCACTTCCTTTGATTCTTCTAGGCTAGAAAAAAAATTACACTATTTATATAAAATACTATTTACCATAATTTCTTCTATATATAATGCATAATCTCATTCTCGCATATAAAAATTGAATTTTTACATATAACACGAGGATGATATTACAAAACAACAATATCATATTCCGGAAAAAGATATAATAAATAATTCTTCTCTACTGATACTTGAAATCCACTCCATTTAATTTCATTTGATTTGATTCTTCTCTTCCAACCCCATCTTTTCTCCAAATCCCATCTCCCCCCTCAGCTCTCAGAATTCAGATCCACTCCTCCTCCAATGGCGACGTCTCTCTCCAAATCCCTCTCCCTCAAATCCCCCACCAAACCCTCCCAAACCCCCCTCAAATCCACGCACCTCGCCATGGTCGAGCTCAAATCGCGGGTGCTCTCGTCCCTGTCGAAGCTCTCCGACCGTGACACGCAGCAGATCGCCATTGATGACCTCGAGAAGCTCATTCGGAGTTTGCCCCCCGACGGAGTGCCGGTGTTGGTGAATTCGCTCACCCATGACCCCCCGGTGGCGGCTCCGCCGGACGCCGTCAAGCCGCCGTTGATACTCCGCCGTGAGAGTCTAAAGCTGCTGTCTTTGCTGTGTACCACGCATCCTGAACCTTCTGCTGCGCATTTGCCCAAGATTTTGAACCACATTACGAGGAGGTTGAAGGATCCGAGCTCAGATTCTTCGGTCAGAGACACGTGTAGGGATGTCTGTGGCACTCTCGCTTCGATTTACGTCGCGAATGAAGCGACGGCGAGCACCTTCATCAAGCCATTAATGGAGGTCACATCGGAGACCAGCAAGGCTGCTCAGGCCGGCGCGGCCACGTGTCTGGCCAAGGTCGTGGAGTGCTCAGGCTCCGTCAATGGAGTCAACACAGCACCACTGTTCCACAAACTGTGTCCAAGGATCTGTAAATTACTCTCGATTCAGGGTTTTCTTGCAAAAGGAGCACTTTTATCCGTCGTTTCTAGTCTCGCACAGGTACCCATTTACAATTTTAACACCAACAAGCTAATTATTACTCTAGTTTCAGTTCTTTAATGCGATTTTTTGTTTAATTTTTACTCAGGTTGGTGCGATTAGTCCGCAAAATATGCAGCAAGTTTTACAAACTACAAGAGATTGTCTTGAAAATTCTGATTGGGCCACACGGAAGGCTGCAGCTGATACACTTAACGTTTTGTCAGCTCATTCTGCTCATTTGATTGGAGATGGAGCCGCACCGACTCTCTCAGCTCTTGAATCTTGCCGTTTTGATAAGGTAGAATGAAACCCTTATTTTGATTTAACCCTAATTTCGTTTGTTTATTTGGTTTTCTTAGAAGGAAAAAGATGGAAGTGGTTTTGGAAGAGTTTAAAATTTTGTTCTTCTGTAAATAGTGTTGGGTTTAGTAGAATGTATTTATTATGAATTAATTAATTATTTTTAATTAATTAGGTAAAACCGGTACGAGACAGCATGACTGAAGCTTTGCAACAATGGAAGAAAATGTCGGACGAACAAACTACCGTCGAAGACTCAAAAGGTAAATAAATAAATAAATAAAACAGTCCCAATATTTTTCCCAACTTTCTGTTTTCATAATCATCTCTTAATTATCGATTCTACTTTGTTTTCCAACAGATGGCAAAAACCCAGAATCAGCAGACCCAGACGACAAAACCGGGAAACAAACTCCCACCAAAACCCGGAATTCAGAATCCGGACTCTCATCCCCCACTCACAGCGAGTCGAGTACAAGAACTAGAGGCTCTTTACTGGAAAAAGCCTCTTTCTTACTAAGGAAAAAAGCGCCGGAACTCAATTCTGAGTTTTTCCAAAAACTGGAACCTGGAAAGTCCAAATGTACTGATGACTTACCTGTTGAGGTAGTTGCCCCTCCACCGCCAGCTCGTAAAGGGCAAAACAGTCAAGCTGCTCAAGTTCAGAATGAGGAGATATTAGAGAGGAATGAAATTGAAGAGGGTGAGGAGATGGAGGACAGAAATGTGGAGAGTGGAAATTACCATAATGCCCCTGAGAAGAGGGTTTGGGGAGGAATGAGGGGTAGTTTGGGTATGAAGTTTAAAGGGAGTGAGGGTGAGGAGAATAATTACCAAAATGGGCCAGGTGGCGCGAGTACTAGTTTGAGAGGTGGTGGGTCGGTAGAAGGGTATTTTGGGAATAATGGTAATAATAATGGCGGTGGGAATGGGAATAATAAGGGGAGTTGGATGCCGATTCAGAGGCAGCTGTCTCATTTGGAGAGACAACAGACTAGCCTTATGACCATGCTACAGGTTTGTTTTCAAATTATAGTTTTATTTTTATTTTAGGGAAATTTGCATAAAAGCCCCTAGATTATTTCTAAATTGCAAAAAAAAAAATCTATTCATTCAAAATTCAAAACTTTTCTGTCATAAAGGTGGCTAGCTAATCAGTAACATGACTTATTTTTTTATTTTCAAACAATAGTTTTTTTTTTTTTGCAACTTTATAAATAATGAGGAAGCTTTTTTTTTGCAATTTAGGCACAACACATTTTTTTTTTTGCAAATTTCCCTTCATTTTACATTATCCTTTCAAAATGCACATTAATCCTTATATTTAATTTATTCTAAATTATTTCAGGAATTCATGGGCGGGTCCCACGACAGCATGGTGACCCTCGAAAACCGCGTCAGAGGCCTCGAACGAATCGTGGAAGATATGGCACGCGATCTCTCCGTTTCCTCCTCGCGCCGCCCCTCCTCCATTCCTTCCCGCCCCTCCTACCCCGCCTCCTCCAAATACACCCGGTTCATGGCGGACCAGCCCTCCTGGAATCCCCGCCAGTCAGAGCCCGACACCTGGCAGGACCACTTTAACTACTCCCGGTCCGCCTCGTTGGGGAACAGGAGAGGGCTGCCAGCTGGCGGCGGTAGAAGGGGCTGGGAGAAGGGATTAGGGTTTCGGCTGGGTGAGGGTCCTTCTGCCAGGTCAGCGTGGCAGGCTTCGAAGGATGAAGCGACTCTGGAAGCGATTAGGGTTGCGGGCGGGGACGATAACAATACCGGGTCGACCCGTATGCCTGTTATGGATAGGGAGCCGATGCTGGATGAGGAGGCGGTGCACGGCGGACCGGGAGCGCAGAGGGGGGAGGCGTGGGAGGCGTGGACCCGGTCCATGGACGCGTTGCAGGTGGGGGATGTGGACGGGGCGTATAATGAGGTGCTTGGGACTGGGGATGCTTTCTTGCTGGTCAAGTTGATGGAGCAGACAGGGCCGGTGGTTGACCAGTTGACTGCTGAGGTCGGCAATGAGGTCATGCATGCGGTCGGGCAGCTGTTGATGGAGGAGAGTTACTTTGATGTTGCTTTGGCCTGGTTACAACAGGTTGTTATATTGAAATCATTTATTTTGGACTTTTTTATTTGTTTTTTTTTTTGAGTAATGAATTATGTGGGGATGGAAGATTTAATGCGTGAAATGATATGAATGTAGAATCCAGGGTTGTCGTTGGGAATAGAAGAGGTAAAAGAACCGAAGGAGGGAGAAGAATAAAACAGATTATTCTATGATTTTTAAAAAGGTGATATTTGTTTTATCATGTACTTGCTTTTCGTTTCTCACCAAGCAAAAAAAAGAAAATTATATTTTTCTAACAAATTTTAATGCAAGTATATGATTAACAATTGTCATATCATGGTCCAAAAAATTCTATTAAATAGTTCATTATTTTGGCCTTTGGGGTGTTTATTTATTTTTACCATAGTCCGAAACCTTACTAAATAGTTCATTATTATTTTGGGTATTAATTTTATTTATTTTTATTTCGGACAGTTGGCTGAGCTGATGATGGAAAACGGACCTGATTTTCTGGAAATCCCGAATGAAGGAAAGAGGGAGATTTTAATCAACCTGGGCGAAATCCCGGAAAATGAAATCCCGGAAGATTGGGACGGTGCGAGTCCGGATCAGATCATGGCTCAGCTCGCTTCCTCTTGGGGGATCAATTTACAACACCTCTTTAATTAATTCTTTCTTTCTTTTTATTTTATTTTAATTGTTATTATGATTGTAAGCCCTTTTGATGATTGGTGTTTATGGAATATTAATTTTTAATTCTGTAACTTGTTTGGTTGGATGGTAGTTTAGGGGTGTTTTGATTGCTTTTTGTTTTTTATTTTGATCTTTTGATTGGATGTGGATTTGGAGTTCGGGTTGTTGTTTTAATGAAGTTCTTGTATATTGCCAAGATAATTGTTCTTTCTTTGCCTTTTGGTTGCACTAGTAATGCTCGACATGATTTTACAAGCAGGAAAGGGGAAAAGAAAAAGGAATTGTATATCCTAGTTTATCCCTTGCTCTGTGTTTCTTCACTTATTTTGTTCCAACCCTGTGTTTTCAGCAATCCTTTTAACCATTCCTCTGCCTGAGTTATGTCAACAGTTAATACCGCATTGGCATGAGTTATGCTACCCTTGAAGTGAACATGATTTTTTTTTTCTTTCCAAAGAAAGAATACATACATGATATTAAAACCTAGTTGGATTTCTAGTTTTTAAGAACCTGGCAATTCTATTTCCGAAATACTTGACTTGCATAGTCCCCGATTTTAAGAAGCAAGAATGGAACAAAAGGTTCTTCCATTTATGATATTGATATGGTACCAGTATAACTATGAAAGGAAGAATAATTGGACTTCAAATTGACTTCTTTTGGCTTCTCCATGCATTTTGGTACTATCGTCTTCTAATTTTTTGTATTCTCTCCCCTTCACCATTGATCATTCATTTTAATGAAAAAGAGATCACACCAAAGCACCACAATGCTACACACTTCTCCATCATAATCTTTAATTCAATTACACATACAATTCTAACATTAGCCTATATATATCAAGTACAAACCTTAAACAAAAATAATACTATGCTAATAAAACACAATGTCAACCCTACTCATCATACTCATCTTTTTTGCACCTCTAGTCTCCTCGACATTCATCGGAACCCGTACGAATCTCACTCGTGTTGGTTCCGACAAGCAGCGTAACAAAACAGAACTAATCCAACATGCCATAGCACGAGACAAGCGCCGGCATACCAACTTCTATTCATCCACACGAAACATCATTAGCCCGGTACAAGAAGAGACTTCCATGGGTGAGTACTTAATGACATTATCAATTGGTACACCAGCAATCACGTATCCTGCGATTGTAGATACTGGCAGTGACCTCATTTGGACGCAATGCCAGCCATGCAAAAGCTGCTTCAACCAATCCACAACCATCTATGACCCGTCCATGTCCTCAACTGTCAATGCCGTGCCATGCAATAGCATAGAGTATCTATCTTTGTGTAATTCTAATAACCCTCGTCCCTCGTGCTATTGTATGTATAATTACATCTATGGTACCGGTTGGACTAGCGGGAAGTTTGACACAGAAAAATTCACGTTTGGTCATGTTGAAATTACAAATATAACCTTTGGATGTAGCACCTCGAGCAGCATTGATTTTGTAGGTAGTTCGGGTTTGGTTGGACTCGGAAGGGGCCCTCTATCGCTAATATCTCAATTAGGTCGCCCAAAATTCTCCTATTGCTTAACTTCTTATTTTGATATTACTAGCACTAGCCCTTTATTTATTGGACCGATCGCAGCCTTAAATGGAAAAAATGTAAAATCTACATCATTTGTGCGAAACCCTAAAATTGTTCCATACAATACTTTCTACTATCTACCTCTAAAGGGGATATCAATTGGTATTATCGATCTATTGATCCCTCCCTCAACTTTTGCCCTAAATTCGGATGGCTCTGGCGGTATCTTTATCGACTCGGGAACCACATTCACCAGACTTGTAGAAGAAGCATACATACAAGTGGAAAAAACAATAGTTTTGCTAGTAAAAGATCTTCCAATGGTTGCTGGAGAATTTGACCTCTGTTATCAGCTGCAGGCTGGTATGTCGCCGCCTTCATTACCGAACATGATATTTCATTTTGATGGTGCTGATATGGAACTAACATATGATAATTACATGATAATTGATGGAAACTTGTGGTGCTTAGCTATGTTTGGATCGAGTTACACGTCGATTTTCGGTAATTACCAGCAGCAAAACATTCACATACTTTACGACGTGGCAAATAATATGCTTTCTTTCGTGCCTACGCAGTGCAACCAACTGTGAAACAAGTCATCATATCATATTTTACATTATTCGTTGCTTTTGGGTTCACTATTGCTTGAAATTATTATTATTATTATTATTATTATTTCTTTTTGAAGGTTGAAAGACAAAAGGCCTACCAACAATTTAATTTAATTTAACCAAATAAAAAGATACAAAGATTTAAAACAAAAGAAAAAAAAGGTAAAACATGAAACTAGTGACATATTTGAAAATGGCTTCTTTTATAATTGTAAGTTTACTACTCAACAAGATAACAAGATTGGAATTTATACAGACAAGATTTAACTAATCATGAAAATTTTCTCAAACAAAAGTATATAGCGAGATGCATAACTGATTCCAACGAGAAACAAAACATGCTTAAAAGAAAAGAAAATAAATACAAACAAAAATAAAAAACAAAGTTGCGGTCAATGTTATAACAAATTATACATATAAATCCGATATAAAAATTCACAAACTAACACCAGAAATCACTTCATTTCATTCTGCCTGAACCGGGTCAGAGACATAATCTCCTCCTCTTGTACAAATCTTGTATATATAAAATGCCGACATGATTGAACTGCAAATTAATCCAAAACATAACACAATCAATCAAGAAAATAAATCCAATTTTATCATCTTCTATTTTACTCTTTTCTTATAAGGATAAAAATAGAACAAAAAGAACCTGAGAATAGCAACAATTCCAGCTGGCATGATTTTCCGAGTTTTGAAAAATCTCCACCCCATAACAACCATCAATACAAGTGCACAAACTATTTTTTGTATAAAAAAAAAGAAAAAGAAAATTAGAATATACAAATGCATAAGACTAGCAGCTATTTCTTTAATCTTTTGTAGGTTTGTTTTTATTGGTTGTTATTATTGCGCCTAATTGCATAATTTAGGATAAAATCGAGGAATTATTACAAAGCTTTTTTCTACTTTAAGAATGATTACACAATTTAGGAACTGATTGATGCAAATTGTATTGAATTGACCAGTAATTCAACAATAAAAGCTCAATTGCGACAAATTTGAGTTGTTATGCAATTTAGGAAGATCTAACGCAAGTCAATTTAAGGGTGAGAATTGAGAAAAGTTGGAATACCAGTTTCAATAGTGAGAGAGAAATAGGAAAGAGAGTGGGTCTGGAAGGCTTTGAGGCTGGCGAGACCGGCGGCGAGCAGGAGGCCTCCGAAGCCGATGCCGGCTGCCAGAGAGGCCGTGCTCCGCCGCTTGACGTAGCCGGCGATCCCGCCGGCCAGCACGAGAAGTCCGTACGGTATTGTCAGGTAGAAGTCTTCCATTTCTTTCTTCTTCTCTTTTCTTTCTTCTTCAATTCCTGGTTTATATATGATAATATTTCAAGTAATGTATACTAATACATACTTATATGTAACATGGAGTTTTAATTCATGGATTTAGGTAATTTGACTATTTGAGATGTAAGGTAAAATTCAAGATTTGAAATTCCGGTTGTATGTATTGGACTAACCATTTTCTAAATTTTGTTTGTTTAATTATTGACCGCTGAGGCTCGCATGTTAAATAAGATTTCTTTGAAATTTTTTATAGAGTGGATTGATATGTTTCTCATCTATTTTTGAAAAAAAACTCTATATTTGCTAGGACTCAATTCAATACTATCTATCACTTGAGTTAACAAATTTTGACATATTAAATAAGATTTTATTTATCATTTATTTCATTTATGACTTATCTCGTTTAACATTGTTATAAATACTATGATTGAGTGAGGTCATTTTAAGAAGGTAAACTAACTTTTTTTCAAACCAAGATAAGCCTACGTTAGACTCGCAAATAATAAATTTGTTTATCCAGAATAATAAAAAACAAAGCACAAATACATCAAAGAAATACAAAGAAAACACAGGGAAAACCCACCCACGTTTAATCTTAAAACAACATATAACACTTGGCCAATAAAAATCCACCCACGTTTAATCTTAAAACAACATATAACACTTGGCCAATAAAGGATTAAATTTTCTAGATCTTAAGCTGATACCACAGTGCAGGTACTGGCCAATGCGGAATAGAGTGTTGAATATCAAATTTCTCAATCACACAATCCTCCTCCAAACTATACACCCCATTATCGCATTGGTACCCTTCCTCGTTAGAATCAACTTGGATAAAGTAAATGCAATTGGATTTGCACAAGGGAAACTCTTTAACCGAGATGAAGAAGGTTTTATTGCGCCCCAAAAAAAGAGATCGCTCCCCGAAATTATTGATCTTGCTCCATTTTCTTTCTCCGAGGCCCTCCTTTTGTAACGATCTTTCTGCAGTTTGCCGTATCTCCGAATTAACAAGATTTGGCCACACGACTCGACAAGGTGACAACATAGCCCACACGACGGCCAATTATGGTTATAATTACTATTCTTGTTTGGTAGTGGAATGGTCTCCATGATTCTCAAATCATTGCAATACTCGAATACATGGAGATGCTTATGTCTCCTAGTTGCAAAAATCTTTCCTTGGAAAAAGATGACATCGTCATAAAATATATATCGCTCGTCAGGAAATGATGCTGGATTCGAAGTAGACACACTCCAGTGTCCCTCGCTGAGGCGACAGACACCGAGCCTATGGAATTCATGGAAAATAACTGCTACAAGACAGTTCGGCGAGGAAGGGTCACCTGATAAAACAACTCGATCAATATAATCTAAACGAGTTGTCAAATCCGAGTCAGCAATCAGTGGAACAGGTGAAGGATGTTTTATTGGGGTCCGTTGGAGAGGGTTGAATAAAAAAATGTGCATACTATTGTTGTTCATCGCAAGCCAACCATTGGCCGAACCACAAATCTGGAGCCCTTGGAACTCTGGAATCTTCAAGTCGTGCATCTTGAAACTTTCTATTTCGAGGAATGCACATATTTGTGTTTCCTCATTATAAGGAAGCAAAAGCATTGAAGATTTATGGGTTTCTTCTATTGTTTGATATGTTATTTTACTTCACTCCTTAGACGTCGCACCGAATTTGTGAAGGTGGGGTAAGAAGCTTATTTTCTCTGCGATTGTGTAGCTTATGTCTCTTGGCAGATTCGACCAATCATGCTCCCTACAATAGATAAAATGCACAAAATTAAAGATATAAACAAGTACATGGATGAAATTAAATTTAGGGATGAGGTTTTTTTTTTTTTTTGTGCAAAAACTAGCCCAACCCAGTTAGCAAAAATGAAAAAAAAAAAATCAATTTTAAGATTATTTTGAGCTACTTAATGCTACTTAATATGCATTTATTGGGGAAATATATTTCACAATTTTTACTAACCAAGTTGGCTAAAGTATGATTTCTTTCCTATTGGTTTTAACGACTTTCGCTAACATAGTTTGCGAAAATATGATTATTTCACAATTTTTACCAACCAAATTGGCGAAATTGTGATTTCTTTCCTATTGATTTAAACAGTTTCACTAACATAGTTTGTGAAAATCTTAATTTTTTCCTTATTAAGGATTTCTCCATTTTCGCCCACTAAGTTAGCGAAGTAGCTGACGAAAACGCTATTTTTGCAGAAATCTCATTCCGGCACTATTTTTACAAATAAATTGAAGTATAATGCTATTTTAGAAAAAATAAAGTCCTTTTCATAAGTTGTTGAATCAAATTTCGTGTTTAACTTCGAAAAAACTTTTAAATCAAACAAGGGCATTAAGAATTAGACTATTACAAAAATGAAAAACGGTACCTGACTGACTTTTCTTGTTCTTGTTCACCATGAGAGCAAGACATTAGCTCTTTTACATCCTCCAAACTTTTCTTATGACTAGGAGTGTTCATTCGATTCGGTTTATTTGGTTACCGAACCAAACCGGTCAATTTCGGTTAGTTCGGTTTGGTTGTTCCGTCAATTCGGCTCGGTTCTGTTCGGTTTAAAATTTTGTGTTATTCGGCTAATTCGGTTCGGTTCAGTTTTTACTCCGAATAAACCGAACCGACCGAATTATATGTCAAATTTCTAATTTATAATGATTTCATCTTAATTTCTTAATTATGTATATTAATATTAATTAGTACGGTCATTGTTTTGTCCAAACAATATTAATTTTGATATAAGATTGTTTAAATTTCTTGTTGATTCGGTTCAACTGAATAAAACGAAATAAAATCCGGTTGATTTGGTTCGGTTCGAAATTCGGTTCGGTTCAAATTTGGTTCGGTTCGGCTTAATTCGGTTTAGTCTAATCCGGTTCGGTTTGGACCAAACCGGCCGAATGAACGCCCCTGCTTATGACAAGCAAGAATCGGCATCGACATGCTATTTTCCTCTAATTTAATTTTGATTTTTTTTCTCTTTTGAGAAGGCTCTCACTCTAACAAGGGTTATTATTTAATGATTGTTTTGCCAAATTAACGAATTCCCAACGAATTCCCTTTCGAAATTTTTTTTTAATGAATTCCTTATTTGTTCTACAATCTTCGTACAACATTCATACAAAATCTACAAAAAAATCAACCGTACTAGGAGAAGTCCGCGCTATGTTGCAATTGTTGGTCTTTGAATTTTCTTGTTAATCAAAGATAAAAAAAGGTTGGTACGATATATTCTGAAGTCCAATAGGAAAATTCATAGTTATGACAGTTAAATCACTCCGGTCAATTTTTGACTAATTCCTCGTTGACTTTTTTAAATGCATTATATATATATATATATTTTAAATAGTATACTTCTTTTGTATTTTATATATATTTTTTATTTATATATTGTTTTCAAGCATATATTTTGTTTCTGTGCATAATCTCTTAATAACTAAGTGCATTATGAATCTGAAATTACAAGGAAAAACAAAATAAGGAAAGAAATAAAGAAAATGAAAAAAAATGACCAATTATTGAAAAGTTGCTTTACGAAATACAAAACGTGAAACAAATATGAAACCACCATCAGTTCATGATCATGACTCCCAATCAAAACACTTGTAGGGTACATAAGAGATCTTGTACCAATCAGAACCATCTTCTTGACATGTATCCTCCAATAAGGGGCACTGGATAACATGCAATTCTTCTAAACGGCTAGGTAGCTCCGGCAGCGAGCTCAACTCAGGACAACCTTCTAGGTACAATCGCTTGAGACACACCAACTCCTTCATACTTCTAGGTAGTAATGTAACTTCAGTGCAATTAACCAACGATAACTGCTCGATGCATTTAACAAATGGGCCATCCCTTAGAAACCTATCAAGTTCCTCCTTGTCCAGACTTTCTTCAATTCTTAGCACCCGTAGGGATATGAGACTAGTCGCAATTGGTCCCGTGAAATATGAAAAAGAGTCTGTGCAAAGATTTTCTAGTGATGACAATCCGGATTTGGTCCCTCCAATAGTTGAGTTTTTTATTCTTAGTTGGGGACATCTTCGGATACACAATTCTTTGAGAGATGATAGAGCCTCTAAGCCATCGAGGTACTTGAGTGCATTGTTATCTTCAATACTCAAGCTTTCAAGTGTCGTGCAAAAGCTTAGTGTACCTAGATGAGGAAATAATCTCATTTCCTCACAGTGAGCAATTTTTAAAACAGAAAGGGAAGATAAATTCAACAATGCTTTGGAAAATGGATCATCACTGAAAGCACAGCCGGTAATTTCGATACGTGTAAGAGAGGAAGGAAGAGAAGAATGATCTTCTTTGTTTTCTGCAAAAGTGGAAAATTTTGGGCAATTTTCGAGTATAAGCTCCCTAAGATTCTTGTTTGCATGAAATGTATTTCCAAAGCTACACAAAGATTCGCATCCAACTACTTTGATATAAGATAGCAATGATATTCCACCTTGCTTTACTTCTGGAAGAAGCAAATTCAACCCCACTTCCTCTACATGCATCTCTTGTAACCTAGGGTAAAGCATACCAGGTAACCATTTTAAATTGGGACAATTACTTAGTACGAGCCTTCTTAGATTAGGGAGGCTATGCTCATCTTCTGTCCACATCTGCCATTGTGGCATATCCTCAAAGCAAAGCTCGGTCAATAATGGAAAAGCAACATTTCCCAGGTGAGCAGGAAGGTAGTGTCCAAAAGAAACATTTACAATTGAAGTCAACCTTTCTAGCTTCAGTAACTTCAGCATCTGCAACTGCCCCAAAACAAGCAGGTTCACCAAATTTTTGCAATCGTTTAGCCTAATTTCTGAAATATTGCAAAGCTGGTTTGTACCTAACCACATTGGCAAATTTACTCCGTCAAAACCAGTGATTTCTAACTGCTTGATGGAGAGAGGTGGTTCTAGGCCTTCAAGGACCTGATCACTGCTATAATATATCTCATGCCATTCTTTCGAAGAACACCACTCTAGTTTGAGGGAAATAAGCCATTTTTTTTCACTTAGCCTAGCCTTACATGATTCACCTTTGTCCGTAACATTCTCGAGTTGTGAAACAGAGAGTGATCCGCCAAGTTGAGTTGTGCCCCCTAATTGCCATATCTCATGGCCTTTCTCATTGCCAACAATGAACTCCTCCAGTTCTTGAAGGTTCTTCAATTTTCCAATACAAGATATTTTTGAAATTAACCAACTAGGGGCAATTATATGCCGTAGATTAGTCAATCTGTTTGTATCTCTAGGTAAGCTCTCAAGTTGACAACCTTGCAGATTGAGCACTTGCAAATTGGTAAGCTCGGTAAAGTTATTATGTAATTTTTCAATGCCAGTATCTGAGAGATTTAGGTATCGGAGATGCTTCAATGGAGCATACAATTCAGGGAAGTTAGTCATACCACAACCGGTTAAATCAAGTATGATTAAATGTTGCTGCTTTTTGAGTAAGGGCATAAGAAAATCAGAAGTTTCAGGTTCATACGGGCCAAATGCAATGAATGTGCGAAGGTTATAAAGCCCCGTAATTTTTCTTAGAATGGATAGATTGTCGGTTCTAACAGATAAATGGTGAACACCCCAAGCTTTTCTGGGCTTATAGGTTCCTTCAAGTCTAAGAGACTCTCCTAGAGATAGGATCTCCGCCAAATAATGAACAAATCTATGCATTACAAAGTACGAAGAATTGCCATCAGTAACAAAAAGGTCGAAAAAAGATCTCGAAAGCAAGCAATTAAAATAACTCCTTCCTATATCCTCCGGCCTCTGGTTTGTAGCGACTGAAGAAATGAAACCCTGAGAAATCCAAAGATGGATAAGTGTCTCAGAGTTATACATCCAATCTTTAGGGAAGAGGCTACAATATCTGAAACACCAACAAAGAGGGGTCGGCAAATGATTGAAACATAATTTGATAAGCAACAAGAGTTGATAGCGCTTGTTACCAAGCTTTGTCTTCTCCTTTACCGTGATAACATCATCCAAAACAGATTTCCAGAATTTTTCATTAAGGTTGGTGTTCAGTACCCTTCCGACCATCTTACCAGCCAAAGGAAACCTATTAAGATGCCTTGCAATCTTTTTACCGGTACTATGGAGGGAAGGATAATCGTTTGGCTCTTGGTCGCCAAATGCAAAACTAGAAAAAAAATTCCAAAACAAACCATGTTGAACCACTTCAACATTTCGTATATCTATGTTTTTCAACGCCTCTACAACATGCAAACTTCTAGAAGTGATAATTACTTTGCTTCCAGAAGATCCGTGTCTCAGCGGTGCAAACAGATCCTCCCAGTGGGACATCTGATCTTCGGAAACATCACTTAAAACTAGAAGAAACTTCTTTTCTAACACCTCATTTTTAATAACTCCTTGACACTCTCGGATAACCTCCAATTGCAACTCTTTCATATCCTCTGTCTCAAGCCAAAGCTTAAACTTCTCACTATAAACAGGTGGGAAATGACTTCCTATGACCACGGAATGGTAGCTCATGACGAAATAAACAACAGCAGCAATTTTATGTTCCGCCTCCGCCTCCATCCCGTCAAACGAACTTGAAACATCAACCCATACTCTCAATTCGAAGTGCTTTTTCACTTCAGTATCATCATAAAGAGCTTTTGCCATGGTCGGATTCATCACTATTGTACATATGCCATCTGTGCCTTCTTCGAATAGCTGCTTCAATGCTTCCCCTCTCTGGCTATCAATGCTCTTTTCAATCATCTGATTTAATGTCTCTCCTCTTTCACCAAGCACTTGCTCCAAAGCGACATTAGAGATCTCAATTCCTTGGGAGGACACACCAAATGGCCCTAGGCCCCTGCATGTACTACTTTCCTTGAAGATCTTGAGCTCATCGAGCAAATCAGATAGCCTGAACTGTACCTGAGAATAATAATGTAAGCAAGTTCTCATAAAAATGATTTGAATGACAAATGCAAATTAGGGTTGAGAGCTATGTTACACAAATACTTTAGAAATATAGTTCTATCGTATCGAATACCGATACTCGTATCGCACTATTAGATACTCCACGTGATGTATGTGAATAATTTATTGCGAAATAATAACATATATTTTTCGAATCCGAATTGGATACTTCTGATGTAAGAACCATATACAATTTGAACATAAAACAACAACATAAAATAAAAAAAATAAGATTAAGACATTTAAGTACATATAACTAAAGTAGCAAATAAATATTTTGCATCAAGATATTTCAATAAACAGATTTTTAGTATTTCTTACATGAAAATCTGATGTCTAAATATATGCGAAAGAACTAAAAATATAAAATACAATTAATAAAATAATAAAAGTATCGTATCATGAGAGTTTTTTTTTTAAATTGATGTATCACCGTATCCGTATTGTTTCAAATACAATATTCATATTCGCGTCCGTGCAACAATTCAACATATGTTGAGAGAGAAAATCACATAATTGAGCTATATTTTTTGTCCAATATAATTGAGCTATATTGTCTCGCTTAATTATGATTAACCTTCTCTTTTTATAAAGAGGTGAAGAGATGAGTTCGTCCGTAACAGCTACTATCCTATGACTCTCTTATCAATCCAATCACTAAGATTTTAATCTCATATTACCTTATCTTGTCTCAAAAAGTTTTAAATATTAAGTATTAAACCCTTTTGGCCTTTGTAAAGATATTAGCTATTAAGGTATTTAATTAGGAGAGTATTTTCTAGGATTTCTAGAATTAAGATAGTAGATATTGGTTTTAATATCCTTCGTTTGTGTGTGAAACACGGGATTAGGTGAGTCCTATGTTGTCACCCCAAAGAATCGAACTCAACTTTGAGTATATGAAGCTCACAAATAAAGATTTGAGCAAAATTAACTTGGGGGCAAGTCATTGCAAGGTTCCTATATGTGAATTGGCAACAGTGGCGGATTCATAATTTATAGGGGGAATGTCGACCGACGAGGCCCGAGAGAAAAGAAAGGAAAATATTTTTTTAATAAAGTTAATTATTGAATTCTTAAACTAATATTTTAACCGTAAAATTACAGTGATTATATGACATTAGTACTTAATTATTTTAATTTTAATTTTTTAGATAAAAATAATATGTTTACAAATAATTAAAAGTGAGAATGATGTAAATCTTTCATATACAGAAAATTACAATTATTATTAGAAAATATTATACAAATTTCATTTATAAAGTATAGAATATTTAGTTTTGAAATATTAGATTGTAAACAAAATTGTATAATACATGTGAAAAAATTTATACAACAAATTTGATGAGTTTATAAAACAACCCATAATCAATGTAAATCGAATGACTTATATAGGGTCTTACTAGATTAGTTAAGTACTGGTTTATATTAAGGCCATTGTAAATTCAAACTGTATCTAATGTTTGTACTAGAAGGGTGAAGGTTAGACAGAGACATTTTACCCTTGCTGTTTTGTTAGCCTTTTACCTTTACTTATATAACCTTATTTATTTATTTATTTATTCAACAACTCCAACTTCAAATACCATTATAAAGGAATTCTTCAAGGTCTTATATTAAATTTTCAATTTTATAGTGGGGAAGCGGGGAAGGGACTCTCCCAAGTCCCCCTCTTATTTCTGCCGAGAAATCCGAAAGTATGACGGAGTTGAGCACGCCCAAAACGAGATCGTATATTGTTTATTCTGTTTCTCAATATATTTTTTATTTTCTATATACTGTTTTCATTTTACGTATATATTATTTTACTCTTTCTAAAAAATGAATTTTATATATTGTTTGTTTAATTTTAGATATTATTTATTGCCTATATATAATGTCGTGTTGCACAAAGAAAAAGCTTGTCGTGTAGCATCAGGTCCCTATCTCTGCCCCCATCAGTAACTCCTACTTCTTGCAGCCTCATTAAAAGATTCGGCCCAAGAAAGAACAAGAAAAAAAATGAATTTGATGGAAAAAAAATATTGCTTTGATAACATGATATAGATAAGATTTTGATGAGAGATGCAAATAATTGAGCTGAATTGCTTTTATGGTGAAGCGTCACCTTATCCTAATTTTAACTATACAATCCAAATTCTTTTTTTTTTTTTTTTTTTTTTGAAATAGACAATCCAAATTCATTAAGATCTTGATAAATGCATACAATTATAATTATTATATCTTAATTTCATATAGGAGAATATCGATCATTCCCTATTAGTAACCCAAACCCATACCCCATTAAAATGTGAGGATTCATACACAATAACAATTCACTGATATATGGGTTTGTGGTGTCATTTCAGGTTCTGATCTTGCTACAAGATTTCTACAATTCATCTCATGCATGTGGAACTTTGGAAGTAACATGATTATTTCTTCTAACAGAAATTTTTAATTTTTCACACACACAAAACAATTATATTCAAAATAAGGATATGGATTTGTGACTTGAAAAGTATTGTTCCATTGGGGAGTTGTTCAGTTACTAATTAGTTATTATCTTCAATGAAACTGTTCTTCAACAGCATTGGAGATCGAATTATCATACTCTCTCCAATGAAACTATTCTTTAACAGGATTGGAGATTGAGTTATTGGATTTTCGTTCATTCAAATCAGATTAATTAAAGAAAGAACATATATATTCTCTTCAAAATTTAACACAGATCTCAATCTAAAAAAAAAAACTTAACACAGATGCCTAGGCTTTACCTTGAAACGAGACAAGACGTCTATGGTGAATAAGTTCGACTTTGTCCTGGAGGCTACCTCTCGTACCTCCAAATGATTCAACATACCGTCAAGTGCGTTGTCAGCTGCATAAGCAACAAGGCCCAATGAGATAATCGTCAGGAATTCGATATCATTTCCCTCGTCGTTTGCATGGAGCAGCGAGCCGAGAGCATATGAATTTTGCGCCGTCACTCTCGGATCGATTAGGATTTCAACTCCTGGAAGAAGTCTCGATATCGCGAGGAGGGATCCAGAGACACCCGGATCAGCAGCAAACTTGTCGAGGAGGTAGTGACCCTTGTCCAGGACCACGCGGATTTTGGTACATATTGCAGCGATGTCTATGAGGGTATCCATGATCAAAATTCTCACTTTGAAAAAAATAAGGGGGGGAAAGGAGGATGAAGATGATGAGATTAGAATAAGTGCAGCACCACAACAGTAACAAGAACGGTCAATGGATTTGGTTGGAGTGGGTGTAGAGCAAATAATTTATGACATTTTTGTCCTTGATATTTCTATTTAATAAAAATATATAGGGAAATTCTTCAAAAAAACTCCCTGACTTTTTTGGTATTTATTAAAAAGCCCGCTAACTTTTCAAATTCTTCAAAAACTCTCTTACAAAAAATTTTGAAATTTTCTTTTATCCCCCGTGAAGTTAACTCTAACTTTTTCGTCCAATAAAATTATTAAAAGACTAAAATGTCCATCCTATGTTTATTTTCCTATTTTATTTTATTCAATTAAAAAATAAGTAAAAAGTAAATATAAATTTTACATAATTTCATGAGAATTAGAATATAAACAAATCATAATAAATAATAAAGAAGAAAATAATATTTTACGTAAAATAAAATTATAATCTAAATATAGGATAATTGAAAAATATTTTTTTGTAATATAATACATTAAAAAAAAAAAAAATTGTAGTGTAAAATAATATCATAAAATATCGTCAAAATTAATCATGAACTTTTAAACTATGTTGAAATTTTAATTATATATGGTTATTTTATTCTATTAGATGGTTAATAAAAAAAATTCTAAAAGTTCATATAAATAATTATATAATAAACTTTGATCATTTTCATCCATCAAAACTGTGACCAAGGGTTGAATAACTAAGTCCAATGAAAAATGGGCAAATTTCCAATCTTCAATCTAACTGTCGGTGGTAGTATCGGAAATATTGTACAATAATAATTCTATGCATTGTTGCAAATAATCAAATTAGTTAGTTAGTAAAAATATTTGTATGTGAAATAAGAGTTCATAAGTTTAAATTTTTACAAACATAATCACATAGTACATATTTAATAAAATCTCACCAAATTGAACATCAAAGAAAAATAATCATATAGTACATATTTAATAATAAATTTACACAATCGGATACTACAATCAAATTCACAATCGGATGATAATTTAACATACTCATTTCTCAAATTTTTTATTACATATATCATTTTATTTATTTATGTTGTAAATCAAGTTATGATGTCCAATTACCTAGACTTATTGCATATTTAATAAAGTGGCTCTAAATTCAACATCAAAGAAAAATTGAATGCATTTTTAATTAGATGTGATGGACTGAACACTAAAGCATGTAGCATGTGATGTGACATTTGACAAAATCGCCAAAAGATAAAAAAAAATCTATTTTGTTGACCAAATCATAGTGGTTTCTCTAGATCTGAAACGGGTAGCTTCTGAGTTAGTTCCCATTTTGACGATAGACTTGGTAATATCCAATACTCGGTGGCCGTCCGTTCGATTCCAGATCGACGGATGAAATTAAGATGGTTAGCACGACTACTAACTACTACCTTCACTGGGTCAACTCCGATATGCTTCTTTGATTTCAACATTTTTCTCATTCGGTGCTTCTTCCTTTTCTTCTCCACAAATTCATCCAAACTTTGGTTAAACGGTAATTATGCTATCTTCATTTTCTCTGTTTCTTGTACTTCAGTTAACTTGTTTAGGGATCGGTGGCGGGTCTTAAACCTCTGTTTTTGGTTTAAAAAGTGTCTGGTCAATAATGGGCATTTCAATTAGTAGTTGTACATGTACTGAGTACATGAGCTGATACTTAGGTCTCAAGTCGCTCAAGAATTTCACAGCGAATTCATTGAGGGTTAAATTGCATAAAATGTGAGAACCCGCCAGTGAGCTCAGTGAGGGTTAAATTGCATAAGACCGAGGATTTTTAAAATGTTGAATTGAACAGAATTGGAAATTACACAAATCAAATCGGAACCAAGGAGATAAGGTTGATAGTTATAGGCTATAGAAATTGGAATTAAGTATGGTAAATCAGAATATAGGGATTTAAGTATTCATGGTAGCAACCATGATGACCTACGAAGTCCCTCAATCCGGTGTGTTTGAGAACTCTAAATACAATAAGTTTCTTTGATGAGATTATTTCATACTTCCACATTTTTATCAAGTGGATTACATTCTAACATTTTCTTCTTTTCCTTCTCTTCATAGGTCAGGGTCATGGAAACAACAGTTGTTGGTGGAGTAGTGAAGGCTGTGACAACCGAGGCCACAAAAGGCGGCGTTACTTTTGTGACTACTCGGTTCAATTATTTGGTCCACTACAAGAAAATGGTCGATGATCTGAAAAACGCCGTGTCCATATTGAGTGCTCATAAAGCAGACAGCGAACAATGCATTGAGAAAGCTCATGGTGAAGGCAAAGAGGTGACTCATGGGATGAAAAGATGGCTATCAGAGGCGACCAAGCTGGAAGAGAAGGTAAAGAAAATGGTGAATGATTGTGAGGAAAATATGGGAATATTAGAATTGGGCAAACAATACAAGTTAGGAAAGGATGCTGATAAGTTGATGGTTGAGGCTGAAAAGTTGCAGAAGGAATGGAGTACTCTGACAATATTACACTCTTCAACGGTACCGCCCTTTAGTGCGAGGCCTCGGAAGGAATTCAATGATTATATTTCTATGAGAGGCATACTAAATGAGGTAATTGATGCCCTAAAAGATGAGAAAAAATGCTTATTAGCAATATATGGAATGGGTGGCATAGGAAAAACGACATTAATTGATCAAATTGGGCGGCAAATGGAAGAAGAAAAGGTATTCGATGTCGTTATAGCTGTTGAGCTGTCTCAGAATCAAGGTGTGTCTCAGATACAAGACCTAATTGCTGAGCAGTTGGGCAAGAATTTTAAGGCAAATTCCGTTGAACAAAAATCGGGTGAACTGGCGAGCGCATTGAAAAGGGCAAAAAGCATTCTTATAATGCTAGATAACCTGTGGACTGAGGTGGATTTGAGAAAAATTGGAATACCATTTAGTGAAGACCACAATGGATGTAAGATTTTATTAACAACTAGGAAGATTGAAGTGTGCAACCAAATGAAAACAGATGCTAAGTTCTCAGTCGATTTGTTATCAGAAGAGGAGTCTTGGGATCTTTTCAAATCCGAAGCAGGAGAAGTTGTTACAATAACTGAGATAGAATGTATTGCAAGAAAAGTGGCGTGTGAATGTGCAAAACTTCCTCTAGCACTTGTGGTGGTTGGAAGGGCTCTTCGGGGTAAACGTGAAAGAGATACTTGGGATAATGCTTTGAGACAGCTAAGGGAGTCAAACCCTAAAGATTTGATAAATGTGGAAGAAAAAGTGTTCAAATGCCTCGAATTAAGTTATAAACATCTTAATAGAGATGATTGGAAGTTGTTGTTTCTTTTATGCTCTCTGTTTCCCGAGGGTTATGAATTAAGTGAAGATGAATTGACCCGGGTTGGGATTGGGGAGGACATGTTTGGGAAGTTGAATAATTTGGAAGAAGCTAGAGGAAACATGCATATGTTGGTCTTAAAGCTCATAGATTCTTGCTTATTGCTAACCAAAAAGGTCAAGACCACAAAAATGCATGATGTGGTTCGAGATGTTGCCATCTACATTGCCTCGAGACGCAAGAATGGATTTTTCATTGAGTCCGGTTCACGGACTAATGAACTATTAGGAGAGGAAGTTTTCAAGCAATCCAAGAGAATATCTTTGATGAATAGCAGAATCTTGGAACTCCCAAGTAACCCAATGGCACCTGAATTAAGTGTTTTATTGGTTAGAAACAATCAGAATTTGATTAACTTCCCTGACAACTTCTTCAAACAAATGGTGATGCTCACTGTTCTAGATTTAAGCGACTCCAATTTTGTTTCATTACCTTCTTCGCTGCAGTATTTAAAGAACCTTAGGGTTTTTTCTCTCAACAGATGTATAAAATTACGTACCGTCTCAAAAATTAGTAAAGTAGAAAATTTGCAAGTATTTAGTTGGCAAAATTGTCCCATGAAGCTTCTTCCAAATGAAATTGGGAAATTAACGAAACTAAAGCTTTTGGATTTATCTCACTCGCGAGAACTGAATTTTCCATCTAAAGTACTTTCTAACCTAAGGTTATTGGAGGAGCTTTATTTAGATAGTTCGAATCTCAATAAAACTGCGCTTATTGAAATTTCCTCCTTAAAAAGAATGAACTGCGTGGAGCTGTATATTAAAGATGTTGATTTAATTTCTAGAAACGTGATTACTGCGAGTTCTTTTGAAAAATTGAAGAGCTATGTTTTATACAGTGATCCATCAACGATTAGGAAGGCGAGAGTTGACAAAAAGAACTTGCACATCAAAGGAGCAGATCACATAGCATCGTGGGTTAGATTGCTATTAAGAGAAGTAGAAGATCTTTGCGTTGATAATTGCTTTTGGAATGCAGCTCCTTTATTAGAGTTCGCTGGATTGGAAAGCTTAACTGGATTTAGTAATTTGAAGATCCTGCGCATTTCAAATTGTCAACGCATAGCATACCTCATTAGGAGGATGGTGAATTCAGCTGTTGAAGATGCTTTTGTTAAATTGGAAGAGCTATACCTCACAAACTTGGACAATTTAAATGGGGTTTCTGAAGGAACTCTTAAAGAATTAACGTTTGGAAACACTCGCAAGATTCACATAACGGCGTGTAAAGGCATGTTTAGTGTGATGCCTTATAGTTTATTAATCAGAATGCATCACAATTTGGAAGAACTTAGAGTGCGAGACTGCGAGGAATTGCGAGGCGTGTTTTACTTCCTGTCGTACGAAACAAACGTAGTTATGTTTGATCACCTAAAAGATCTGTATTTGTTTGACCTGCCAAAATTGTGTGATGTTTTTCATGATCAAGTACCAAAAGGGAGTTTTAGAAACTTGAAGGATGTTCACATTCAAGGTTGTAATGAATTGAAATACATATTCCCCGCAAGTGTAATTAATGGATTTCAATGTTTAGAAAAGCTTGTAGTATCTGATAATGCTAATATGGAGGAAGTGATTTCAGATGATAGTTTTATTTTAGATGAGAATGCATTTCCCAAATTGATAGTATTAATGCTTGTATATGTACCAAAATTGACCCATTTTTATAAGGTAGAAACGGAGATTAAAATTTTCTCTTGGCCATCACTCAAGAATCTCAAGTTAGGGGTCTGTAAATGTCTCAAGATGCTTCCTATTGGATCTGACAGTGCGCCTCAACTGAAAAAGATAGAGTTAGTGGAACAGAGTGATAGAGACTGGTACACAGGCTTGGTATGGGACAATGCAACCACCTCTAAATGTTTTGAGACTTTGTAAGAACTTTTTCTAAAATTTTAATCTAAATAACTCGGTTTGTAATTTTATCCATGATTTACATATATGGCTGGCTGGTTTGCACAGGTAGTGTACATGACCATATCCATCATTTATATATATTGCTTGTTTTGTACAAGTAGTGTACTTGACCATTTAATACGGACTTGTATGGTACTGAATAGAACTTGCTTCCATTGGGTTTTGCTAATTTTGCTCTTTTAGGTCTAGAATTCTGACCAACACTTTTATATCTTGAGCAGGGTTTCAGGTTCAGAACGTCGCTTTAGATGAAGGCACAAAAATTGTGAGCTGCAAGGTTAGAATTGGAAAGGATAATACCACAAGGACAAAAAGAAGACAAGAAACCAGGAAATAAAGCAATTTGTGAGAATTCTAGTGCTATCTCATGTAACAACTAGGGATGTGAACATGATGTATCAAATTGGCTGTTGTGTGCGTTATTTTTAAGGAGGCCAACTAATCCAAGTTTTTTTTTCTTTTTAAGAATTTCATTTGTTGGATATATTTTAGGTGTAAGAGGGAAGTCATCTCTTTTAAGAGAATGCTAGATTTAACCCTCTCTTCGCTTCAGATGGGTTTTGTGGGTATATACATTTATGTGGGATATATTATGTGGGTATATGTACATGGTATTTTGATAGCTGATCTCGTGTTAATATTTTCATAGTTTGTAAGGAAAATCAGAAAATTTTCATTCATAACTTAAAATATCATACTCATCACAAATTGTAAATATCAAATTCACCTTATATAGATTAGGCTACAAATTTATTATGCAAAATTTGAGTTCTAAAATCTCGGATAATAACAATCCGAGTAAACATCGCACACAACTTCATACTTATATTTTCGAATTATAAAAAACCGAGAATTCTTCGTAGCAACTCTTGTTTGAATTTTGAATTGTCAGTTTGATGAAAATAAAAATCACCTATTGTAGGCTTCCGTACTCTGGTCTTTTCCAAAAATGGGCCGCCATTTTTTTTTTCCACTAACCATATTCTAGAATCTGTTTGCATTATTGCCGGGTCACATAGTAAATAAGATTTTATTTACCATACGTTCATTTATCATGTATCACAACGCATTGTGAAAAGTAAAGCGGTTTAGTGAGAACGAACTTTTCCCAAACAAAAATGAGTCCACATCAACCTCGAAAATAATAAATTATTTTATCCAGAATAACAAAACAGAAACCCACAAATACATGAATGTTTCCAAATTAAGCCTACAACATTCAAAGCAAAAAAAAGTTTGCAAAATAAAGAAATACAAAGAAAACACAGGGAAAACCCACCCACGTTTAATCTTAAAACAAAATAACATTTGGCCGATAAAGGATTAAATTTTCTAGATCTTAAGCTGATACCACAGTGCAGGTACCGGCCAATGTGGAATAGAGTGTTGAATATCAAATTCCTCAATCACGCAATCCTCCTCCAAACTATACACCCCAAAAAAAGAGATCGCATTGGTACCCTTCCTCATTAGAATCAACTTGGATAAAATAAATGCAATTGGATTTGCACCAAGGAAACTCTTTGACCGAGATAAAGAAGGTTTTATTGCGCCCCAAAAAAAGAGATCGCTCCCCGAAATTATTGATCTTGCTCCATTTTCTTTCTCCGAGGCCCTCCTGCTCTAACATAAAAACTTCAAATTTCAGGGTTGCGGTGGCCCACCTTTTGTAACGATCTTTCTGCAGTTTGCCGTATCTCCGAATTAACAAGATTTGGCCACACGACTCGACAAGGTGACAACAAAGATATAGCCCACGCGATGGCCAATTATGGTTATAATTACTATTCTTGTTTAGCAGTGGAATGGTTTCCATGATTCTCAAATCATTGCAATACTCGAATACATGGAGATGCTTATGTCTCCTAGTTGCAAAAATCTTTCCTTGAAAAAAGATGACATCGTCATAAAATATATATCGCTCGTCAGGAAATGATGCTGGATTCGAAATAGACACACTCCAGTGTCCCTCGCTGAGGCGACAGACACCGAGCCTATGGAATTCATGGAAAATAACTGATACAAGACAGTTCGGCGAGGAAGGATCACCTGATAAAACAACTCAATCAATATAATCTAAACGAGTTGTCAAATCCGAGTCAGCAGTCAGTGGAACGGGTGAAGGATGTTTTATTTGAGTCCTTATGAGAGGGTTGAATAAAAAAATATGCATGAGATTGTTGTTCATCGCAAGCCAATCATTGGCTGAACCACAAATCTGGATCCCTTGGAACTCTGGAATCTTCAAGTCGTGCATCTTGAAACTTTCTATTTCGAGGAATGTACATATTTGCGTTTCCTCATTATAAGGAAGCAAAAGCATTGGAGATTTATAAGGAAGCAAAAGCTTTGGAGATTTATGGGTTTCTTCCATTGTTTGATATACTTCACTCCACTCTTTACTCGCCGCACCAAATTTGTGAATGTGTGGCAAGAAACTTAATTTATCTGCAATTGTGTAGCTTATGTCTCTTTGCAGATTTGAACAATCACGCATCCTACAATAGATAAAATACACAAAAAATTAATGTATAGTACCTTTTTATTTATTAAGGAATGAGAGAAGGACTTTTATGAAAATTTTGTGTCAATAAATTCGGTAAAAATAATCTTTTGGAAATATCTTGTTGCTTTTAGTAAACAATAAATACATTTTGCGACAATCTGTACCATCAAATTTTAAAATGGAGAGGACATAATAATAATGAGCCTTCCCTTTCTTCTCAAACGAAAAAATGACATGCACTTCTTTTACTTTCTTCATATTTGCTCTTTCTTTTGGTTCAGAATCACCTGTTTTTGCGCACTTATTTTCATATATATGCATCTGTTTGAGTTCTTCATTTTACTACTTTTTGGGTATTTTCCCTAGTCGTTTTTAAAATGTTATATATAATTTATTTATAAAAATAGTGTTTTTTAGGAATTATAAAAATAGTGTTGGGATGAGTTTTTTTTTATTTTAAAAAACTAGCGTTTCCGCCAATCCTACTGCCAAAAGTTAAAGAAATACATTTTACAGCTATTTTGAGCTACTTAATGCTAATTAATATGAAATTATTCGGGAAAAGATGTATTTCACAACTTTCATCAATTGGCGAAGTGTGATTTCTTTACTATTGGTTTTAACAACTTTCGCTAACATAGTTTGCGAAAATGTAATTTTTTTCCCTAATTATGGATTTCGGCATTTTCGCCAACTTTCGCTAACGTTAACAACTTTCGCTAACATAGTTCGCGGAAATTTGAATTTTTTTTTCCCTAATTAAGGATTTCTGCATTTTCGAAAACAAAGCTAGCGAAAGATAATAATTTAAAAGTAGCAAATCTAACTTTTTCAGAGTTAGACACGGAATTTGATTAAAATAACATTATATTTAAATTTATTTCTAAAAATAGTATGGGAGTGATATTTTTTACAAAAACAGTGTTTTCGCCAGTTATATTGACAAAAATTATTATCTTTCTCAAAAAAAAAAGATAATAATTTTTGACAATATAACACGTGAAAACATTGTTTTTGTAAAAAATATCACTCCCACACTATTTACAAATAAACTTAAGCATAATGTTGTTTTAATTAAATCACGTGTCTAACTCTGAAAAAGTTAGATTTGCTACTTTTAAATCAAACAAGGACATTAAAAATCAGATTGTCATTTCCTAACCAAAAAGAAAAACGGTACCTGACTGACTTTGCTTGTTCTTCTTGTTCAGTATGAGAGCAAGAAATGAGCTCTTTTACACCCTCCAAATTTTTCTTAGGACAAGTGAGAACCGGCATCGACATGCTATTTTCCTCTATTTTAATTTTATTCTTATTCTATGTTGAGAAGGCTCTCTCTCTAACAAGGGTGATGGAAACTCGGCGAATTCGGTTTCCTTCAAAAAAAAAAATAAGGGTGATGAAAAGAAATGAGGAACTTCTTGCAAATTTATGATAAGAGCAGTCAACAAAATAATTATGACGAATTTATTCCTATAGTAAATGCATTACTCAAAACAAAAACGCTTCAGTCAAATTTGCCTAATAAAATAATTTCTTATTTAATGATTGTTTTGACCCCTAGACAATAAAACCATCATTCGAATTTGCCAAATTCATGAATTCCCTTTAGCAAAAAAAATAAAAATTAAGGAATTCCTTATTTATTCTGCAATCTTCGTGCAACATTCACATAAAATTTATAAAAAAATCAATTACATGAATGAAATATGTTGGATGCATGAATTTAATCAATAAAATTTGCAAAAATGCTACACAGCATGACCAAATAATCCTGATGCATGAATTTAATCAATAAAATTCACAAAAAGGGCTAAACATGACCAAATAATCCTCACGCAATTTAATATAATTACCCATCATTTTTAAAAAAGAACACAGTAACTAAACTAAATACAACTATCTATGAGAAAAGGTAAAATTATTGCATACTGGGAGAATTTCGCCCTAATTAGATAATTAACAATTTCTTGCTTATGTGTTTCATTTTACATATATGTAATGAAATCATTAGTATAAAATGTTTAGTTCTGTAATCTTCCCAATTAAAATTCCACCTGAAACCAACTTATCCTAGTATTTAGCCAACAGAACAATTCAACTTTCACTTCTACTAGCTACAAATCTCTAGTTTCCTAATCATACATACATACCAATAAAACTCACCATAAAAAAACTTACTTAAAACGCCAAAAAATGAAAATAAACCAAATAAAATCAAACAATCAAACAATTTTATACAACCTAATTTTCTACTCATATTACCATCAAATCTCACTATTACATTCTTCAGTATTTCCTAACAATTTTGCCTTTCTTCTCTTTTTTCCATCTGGGGTACTTTTTACCAATTTACCCTTGCCCAATTTAACCTTCACTTTTCCGTCCAATGATGACTCAGCAGTTTTCTTGCTTGCTTTTTTCTTCAAAGGAGACTTCACTCTCTTTCTCGTTTCAAAATTAACATTATTAATATTATTATTATTCACATCATTTTCACAATCTGTAATATTTGTGTCATGATCTAAAAGTCTCACATAAAACGGATTTTCATTTGTGTAACAAACTAATTCCTCACCATAATTTGGTTTTTCCAAATCCACTTTTCCACTATTAACCTAAAAAATTTAAAAAATAAAAATAAAAAAATAATTAGCAAAACCCTTTTTTGAATATTTAATATTTGAGGGGTATAAGTGTAAATTTACCAGTTGTAAAAGGGCGGAAAAAGAACGTGCCACCTCATGTTTAGGTTTTCCACTCATTACATCGGTAAACGACATTATATTTGTATTTTGTGCTTCTGAAGAAATTTTTTCTAATATATTTTCGCCATATACACCTATATCAAACGGTCCATGTGCATCCTATAAAAGATATTAAAAAAATAAATAATATATCATATACATAAAGTATAAGTAACATAAATACAAAACATAATATAGTAAATACCAGATACATCAATAAAAAACGCAAGGGCTTTTAGCGAATTTCCTAAAATATTATATAATATAATATTAAAAAGTGAAATAATAAAATATATATACTTGTTCTTCTAAAGCATGTTCAATTCGATCTGTCCAAGTTGAAACCCTAGATGCAATTTCTGACTGTTTTTCCGTTTCCATTACACTAGCAAGAAGATCATCCTGTTCAAATTATTAAAAATATATTTTATTAGCTTAAAAACAATAAATAAATAAAATACGTTTTAAAATTAAGTGTATAAATAAATACCAGATGTTTTTTGCATAAATCTTCTAAATTTTCATTTAAATCAAAATCATCATCTTTCGTACCACTCGTACCAATCATTTCATCATTTTCACCCTCCTTCAAAACAAAACAAAAATAAAAATAAATAAATTAATTAATTAATTATTAAAAAGGTCTAAAATGAAAATTACATACATTTTGAGGGTACGTAGGCAAATCGGCGTCCATATTATTAAAAATATCATCTGCATTGTCATCACCTCCAAAATCATAATCTTGACCCTCATTTTCATCAAAATTATTTTCATTATTATTACTTCCAAAAGATGGGAAATTTTCCATATTATTATTATTCTTTTCATCGTCTTGTAATGTAAGTGATCTCATAATCTGCATTTATTGAAATAAAATATTAAAAAAATTACATTCTTATTGTTGGAAAATCTGTTATGAATATATAATTATTATTTTATTATTAGTGTTTTGGGTACCTCAATTACAGATTCTGAAAAAGTATGAGGGCCTGTTTGCAAATTTACAGTTCGTTCAAATTTCACAATTGGAAATTGAGAAGCAAAACTGCACCTTTTTGTTGCAAAATTCAAAGGTCTTGGATAATTTTTCACTATTTAAAAAAAAATACATGTCAATATACATATTTCATGAATATACATGGATTTAAATGAATAAAACTACATAAAAAAATTAATATAAATATACCTTTTTTGAAAGGTTTTACTTTTAAAGAACCAATTTCATGAGGATTTAATGGTTTCCAAGGATCAGAAAATTCCCCATCTGAATTTTCCGAAATATTATCAAAATTATTAAAATTCGGTTCGTTTTGTGGACTCATATCAAAATTATTCTCACAAAAACCATCATCATTGTTAAAATCCATATCATTTTCTCTCTCTTGAGGTTCAAATCCACCCTCTAAATTCACATTTTGGTCCAAATTGGTTTGATTTTCTAGGTTTTCTTTGTGAATAGAATAAGCGGATTTAGAAGCACTTTTAGGGTTTTTTGACCTAATTGAATTTCCTTTTTCTTTTTCTTTTTGTGTTTCATTTTCTTTTTCTTGCAAGAAAGAATTAATGGATTCAGCATCACAAGGATCCAATAGCAGAAAATCCTTGTAAAATTCACAAGTCGCCAGCTATAAAAAAGAATAATAAAAATAAAAATTAAATCAGTATATTTAGATATAAATTTAAGATTTTTCAAATTTAATTTTATATATTGATACAATTTCTGAAATCTAAATATATGAATTTTTTATTATAATAAAAAAATAATGAATTTAATTTAATTCACTAGTTGCCAACCATAAAAAATAATTAAAATAAAAAGAATTCAGATATAAATTTAAGATTTCTCTAGAAAAATAAAATTATATTAAATTTAACATAAATTTAACAAATAAGAAAAGAGTGAAACTGAAATCTTGCATGTAAACCCAACAAAGTCTTAAAATCTTTGCAACATTTCATACAGATAGTTCATTAATTATTCACAAACAAACCCAACATTTTTTCTAACTTTAATTATATAAATAAAAATAAAACATACCAAATAAGATTCAATTTCATCGGCCCCACTTGTATCCAAACAATCTCCTTCAATCACAATTAAATTAGCTGGCGGTTTTACTGCCTTTTTCCAACTTTCTTTTTCTTTCAAAATGTCCAAATCAGCCTTTGGATCCTCTGATTTTAACAAAAATATAATAAAAATGTTAAATGATAAAATGAAAATATCGTGTTTGACAGGGACCAAATTGAAAATTAGCCTTTGGATCCATTAATTTTAACCAAATAATAACAAAAATATTAAACAAATGAATTTTCATGTTTTACAGGGACCAAATTGAAAATTAGCCTTTTGATCCAGTAGTTATAACAAATGATAACAAAAATATGAAACAATAAGATGAATTTTCATGTTTTACAGTGACCAAATTGAAAATTTTGCTGACCTGGCACATCTTCTAACCCTAAAAACTCCTCTTCTTCTTCATTTACAACTCGATCCGATTTTTTCCTGTTTGGCTGGTCTGGATTTTCAGTTTCTTGCTGATCTTGTTGGTTTCTGAAAGAGCATTTTAGAAAAATTATCAATTTTTAAGGCTTAGAAGTGAAAAAGACCGAAATATTGAAGCAATTAAGAAAAAAGACCTTTTCTGAGAGAGAAATTCTAAAGCATGAATTACTAACGAATACAAATACTCCACTTTTCGACTGTAAACTTGCACCGATCCTTGTAGAAGCAATGCAGCTGCAATAATCCACAACAATCAAACATCAAAAAAATTCCATTCTTCCACTCACAAATACCCAATTTTCCAATGCCCTGTCCCCAATTTTCCCCTTTTCTAGGGTTTAAACTTTAAACATTCCGAAAACCCTATTAACCTTCGGCGAAATTGACGGAATGAAGAGAAAAAAGGACAATCAAACATAAAAAAAACTCCATTCTTCCACTAACAAATACCCAATTTTCCAATGCGAAATCCCCAAATTTCTCCTTTTTCTAGGGTTTAAACTTTAAACAATCCCCAAACCCTGTACCTTCGGCAAAATTGACGGAATGAAGAGCTTGGTCCTGCTCAGACGAGGTCATTTCGCCCGAACAGATCTTGAGCAGATACTCCTCCAGCTTCCTCGCCAGATCCACCTCCCAGTTCGACTGCAGATCCCTCCCCGGCTGAATCAATTCGGTACGGCCGGCTGATCCGCCGCCGTCGCCGCCGGCGAACTCGTCGCTCATTGTTGGATCACCGGTGATGTGATGCGAGAGAGTGTGAATTAGGGTTAGGGTTTGAGCTAAGAGAGAGGGAATTGAAAGGATTTTTGGGTTTTGGGATTTCCCGCTCAAAAGATTAATGGATTGTATTTCTCTCCGGTTTGTAACTACATGATTTGATTGGGTGTATTTTAATTGATATTTTAAGGTGATCTGTTATATACTATCGGCTTATTTATCATTCAGAATAGAAAGGTATAACAGAATACAGAAAGTATTTTGATATATAAAAAAATAAAATGGACATATAAAAAGTTATATTGATATACAAGATGCATTTTTTTCAATTAGTTCTATACAGAGATAAATGAAAATAGTATAAAATATAATATGGTGATGTTTACGTGATATTTAAGCAGGTTATGTGAATGTCTTCCCAATTTTAAGCAAAAAAATTTGTTTGATTTTGTGAAATTCTGAATTAAGGATTAAGTTCATGAATTTTATAGTACACTAAAAAAAAATTATTTGCATCCACTTATTAATTAATATAATAGATATATATATATATATATATATATATATATATATATATATATATATATATATATATATAATTTAAAAATCATAATTAAATATAAAAATAAATTAATTACTCAACTAAATCTAAAATTTATGATACTTAACAAAAATTAAACAATAATATTTGAAATACATGAATTTAGAATTCACCAGAACAAACATTCAACATGAACTTGATGATCCATATATTTGATAATTCATGTCTATTGATGATCCATATATATTGAAATACACGGAAGAAATGATCCATATACAAGCGAAGGCTTGCGCGTTGCGCGAATTATTTTAAATATTATGTAACAAAAAATATTGTAAATTTTCAATTAATTCAAAAAGACTTATTTTCCAACGCTGTGACAATTATACTTATGAATATGGACAATTGTGTTTGTATAGTGGAAAATGTATATTTTTGGAGAACTTTGTATTGTTTGGATGTGAGATTTTCAGTTAATATATTTTTTCGACGAGAAAAGCTCACTTTTGTTCCCTGAACTTTTCAAAATTGTTTGACTTGCTCCCTCAATTTTTTTTTGCACACTTTTGCCCCCTAAACTCTTTCAAATGTTTAACTTGCCCCTTTCATCCAGTTAAATGTCCAGTCAGTAGTTAACTGATTGTGTGGCATGCTGACGTGGCAAATATATTGATTTTTTATTCCACGTCAGCAGTGGCCTTTTTCCCTTCTTCTTTTCCCTTTCTTCTCTTCGCTCCTGTCTCTCTTCTCCTTCGCTCCTGACTCTCTTCTCCTTCTCTGTCTCTTCTCCTCTCTCCGCGCAATGCCAGACCCGTGACGACGCCAGACCCGCCGACGACGTCAGACTCGCCGATGACGCCAGACTCGACGATTTTATGTTCATAAAATCAGTTAGTTTTTTTAAGAAAACATTAAAGTTGGGAGGTTTTTGAACATAAAATCGGCTTAGTAACGCTTTTTATGAAAAAACCGATACTAAATAAAAAAAATAAAAAAAAAGCACTTAGTATCGGTTTTTTCAAAAAAACCGTTACTAAACTCTTTTTAACCGATGCTAAACAGATTTAGTATTGGTTTAGTAACGGTTTTTTAAGAAACCGATACTAAATCATTTAGTAACAGTGTTTTTGAAACAACCGATACTAAATGTTCTTAGTAACGGTTTTTTCTAAAAACCGATACTAAATTGATTTAGTACCATTTTTTTCAGACAAACCGTTACTAAACTGATTTAGTATCGGTTTTTTAAAAACACCGTTACTAAACCGATACTAAATCAGTTTAGTAACGGTGTTTTTTAAAAAACAGATACTCAATCAATTTAGTATCGGCTTTTTCACAAAAAACGTTACTAAGCTCTTTTTTTTTTTTAGTATCGGTTTTTACATGAAAACCCGTTACTAAACTGATAGTAAATCTGTTTAGTATCGGTTAAAAAGAGCTTAGTAACTGTTTTTTTGAAAAAAACGATACTGACTCAGTTTAGTATCGGTGTTTTTAGAAAAACCGTTACTAAGTTCTTTTTTTTTTTTAATTTAGTATCGGTTTTTCCATAAAAAGCGTTACTAAGCCGATTTTATGTTCAAAAACCTCCCAACTTTAATGTTTTCTTAAAAAAACTAATTTTCTCTTTTTCAATTGTAAAGATTAAGAAATATACCATCATTTTAACACACAATGAATACTACATAAGTTACGTTTCATTAACACATGGACAATTTAATAAAATCAAACTAACCTATTACAATATAAGTTAGTTGATTAGTTTTTTCAGTTCTTTTCAGCTAAGTTACCATACGTTTTAAGACAAATTACGAAATAGATATATTAAACATAAGGAGAGGTAAGATTTGCTCTGTCATGGCGTTGTTAACAGCTAAAGTTCTTGAAGACTTTACCTGTAATAGCAAAACATAAAGCGACTAAACATAATTTATCTGTTACAAAAGTGTCTTTTACTATCTGATATTTCATGGAAGTTTTTAATTCAGCTTTGTCTCTTTTTTAGTCTTCAGAGTGTGACCTGTTAAAATGATTTAATTGTTAATAGATACTTGAGATTCTTAACTTATGAAAAAAGTTTTTGATAAAATAATAGTAAATGTATGGTAGAAATTGACTGACTAATAAATTGTACAAACCTCTTCTTAGTGATGGTTAATTTGTACTCACCTTTTTTTCCTGCCGCTTGATCTTTGATGATTGTTTTGTTAGCAGAATTTGAACTGTAAAAAATGAATCAGATTTTTGTTATTTATAGGAAATTATTTGTAATGAACAAATACTTGATTTTTTTGTGGATGGAGCTGATTAGGTTTCAGAATTTGTTACGGTGTTTATGAATTGTTACAAAATTAACCTGTTGCCTTTTTTTGCGTTTTCTGGGAGTTTGGTAGGTGTGTTTGGAGCCGATCCTGTTAGCAGTTCGGGAGGTTTCATTTGGAGTGTTTTTGTTGGAGAATTGTCGATGACTGGTACAGATGAAGTTGTTGAAGAAGCCTCTAGTAATGGAACAGTATTTGGTACCGGAACAATGTCAGATACGTTAAAATTTGGACGCCTCTTCTTTTCGATACCGGAATTGAACATGACATCGAAATAGAATTGGTGACCAATCAAAGTTTGAAAAGCACTTGGGATAACAGTTTTTTTGATACTGGGTTGTGTTGATAGTTGGGTTGCTGTACATCCTGATATGAGTTGAGCTTCTCTGTCGAACAATGTAAAATCAACTTCAGTACCAGTTTCATCAGTCACGAAAGCACATAACCTGAAGCTGGTAAAAAATAAAAGAATTAGATAAGGTGTGATATTTTCTTTAGGTTTTACATAATGATTAAGATTAAAGGATTACTCTATATAGTTTAGGGTGTGGATTTTAGGGTTTGGATTAATTTTCAGTGATAAGGATTAAGGAATTGGTATTTCAAATTTGGAGTCTAGGTTTTAGGGTTTGCACTAATTTTTTAAGGTTTGTGGGTTTAGGAGGTTTTCTTTCTGAGTATAGTGTTTCGATGTTGTCTATTGTATTGGATTTTGGAAAATGGAGGGTCTATGTTTTAGGGTTTGAACTAACTTTTTATTTTTTCAGGATTAATATTTCTTTTTTTGTCAAGGGTTTAGGTTTTGTTGACTATATTAGATTTCGAGAAAATATGCAGAATTGGATTTTTAAGACCAATGCGTTATTGTTTTTAGTTGTTCAAATTTTTTTACGGTTTTTAACTTGAAATAAGTACCAAAGTGTAGGTTCATCTACAATTGAATTGCATTTTTCGCAACGGTATCCATTTCCAGTAACTTTCAGTTTAGTTAAATGAGTTCTGCATCCGATGTAGTACCAGCCTTCAGGATCATCAAAACCCACAAATGTTGCAAGACATTTAACTTCTTTTGCCTGTAAGGTTTTGTTTTAACATGTTATGTTCATGGTATAATATATATATTTTTCAGTGTATATAATTGATAATATACTGTTGCAACAGAGCCATATTTGTTGAGAAGCTCGCTTAAGTTCACAATTTCAAGTTGTTTATTGCTGCTTCTTGGTCTTTTCCCTTGTTTTGTTGGTGTCAGCATGAGGGGACATGGTTGACAACTGCATATTTTTTTTATAAATTGAAATTAGGGTTTGTAGGATTTCTGAAATTATAAATTGTTATTGAAATAGATTACTTTGATTTGAACTCAGCTATTTGTGGGATATTTTCATCGAAGAAAATCTTTGTCCCTGAATAAGTCTTGAGACTGAAAGCATCTGGTAAAAGTTGTTAATTTTTTTTATTATGTTCTAGTAATTATTTTTTAGGTCAATTTTATAAAGACAGGTAATTGTAATTGTGCATACCATTGTATTTGTGAACCTGAAGTGAACTGAACGCAATTACAACTGGTTCATTAGCAGTTGAAGGGAGGACTCGGTCTTCATTGAAAAGTTCAATATTGCTGCCCCATAAGGTAACCTTTATACACTTTCCTCTGGAAATAAATAGAATTTATGATGTATTAGTATTTTGGTAATGGTTAGTTAGGTTCCTTTGAATTTTTTTTGTTGTTGTTCTGTTAATGTACCTTTCATTTTTCAGTTCAATTTCGCGTAAACGAATTGTTCCATGTGGTCTCTCATAGCTTTGTACATTGTTCAAAGTGTTTAGCTGTCCAATGATGTCTGCATAATTTTTTTTTTATTTTAAATATAGCTGCATTATTGACAATTTAAATTTTATGAAAATAAAATGAGTGTAACATAAATGAAAGTGTACCGACTATACTGTCAGGTTCTTTAATTGTTGTCCCAATATTTTCGAACATTTGGAAATTGAAGTAAACTTTTGGTATTGGAACAATTTCATCTTTAGCTGTTATAATAGTTGAGTCAGTAAACTTGAGCATGTAATCGTGGTTCACAGATCGATAAGCTCTCCTTGCTTCATTCACTTGAAATCTGCTAAATTCATATATTCTACCCTCAATCATTTGGGAAAGAATTTGTTCGGAGTCGTCTACGTCAATCTGGCCTTCAATTGCAGTTCCCTGAAATTGATGAAAAGTGTACATTGAATGAGATTTTTTTTTATGGAACTTATTTATTATTATAGAAAACAGAGTTGTAAAGAATTTTTGTTAATAATAATCAACTTGAATACTGTGTTCAGAAAACTTAATCAATTTATCTGTTTTTCATTGAAAGTTACCTCTATATCAACCAAAACAAAATCAACACTGAATACAGTGCCTTCGCGAGGATTTGATGCTTCCCAAATTTTGAAAACCCTTGCTGTAATAATTGGTCGACGAACCATTCTGCTAATGTTTGAGAGAGCTGTTGGAGTTAATTTTAGAGCCATCTGTAGAAGAATTTTAAATATGGAAAAATTGTTAAATATATTTCAGGTCTGTGATATGAAAATCATGCAGAGACAATGAATTTGTCTTAATAAGTATGCTTAGTAATTTGTATTATTGTTTTGGAATGAAATTTTGAGTTAAATTAATAGAGTTGAAGTGATGTAATTAAGAATAAAGTAGAAATTATTAACTTTGACTCAAATAAAATGTTTACCAGAACTTGCCAATTCAATCCAGATTGTGTACTGGTACAAATATTTTATGAGAAAGCAAATAGGTTTAGGTTTTTTCAGAAAAAATTGGAACTGTACACTGGTAAAAACATGCAATTAAATCAAATTGTGAGAAATGCCATTAGATGATCTGTTACAGAAATTTGGTCAATTAAATGAAATTTATTAAAATTGTGAAATTAATAGAGTTCAAACGATGTAATTAAGAATAAAGTAGAAATTATTAGTTTTGACTGAAATAAGAGGCTGTAATTAGAAATTATGAATTCAACCCAAATTGTGCACTGGCACAAATATGGATTGAATTAATATTTGTTGGATTTCGAAACTATGTAAAGTAGAATAATATAATTTTCTAAAAAATATGGTGAATTGAATCAAATTGATTAAAATTGTCAAATTAATACATTGGAAATGTTGTTACAATAAATAGTGATGAATTTTATTTACCTCTCGGTGTAGCAGTTCTATTCTTCTAAACTCTATTTTATTTGTTGGTGAGTTTCGTGAACTGAACTGAAACAGTTTGTTCAACTGAATGGAAGTATATACGGGCAATTAAAACTGATCGATAAAATGAAAGAATGTCATTGACAGATGGCGATAGTGAATTCTATAAATATTACAGGCATCTGATTATGGGAAATTGAAAGCAGAAAAGTGTTGAGGAAGTGAAGACAATAGTGAAGAATATAAGCTGCTATCATTTCACTGAAAAGTGAAATCTTTTTGAGTATTTGTCGGAAAAAGATATCCTTGTAGTTATTAATGGTGCTGCCGTGCTGCAGTGAAAAACTTTGCCACGTGATTGATTTGTTACATGCATTTTTGTATTTATAGAATAAATGAAATGAAAGAGATGATGTGGGAAGTAGGATTTGTAATACTGATGTTTGTTAATAACCAGTATTTTTTTTCTTTGATCTAGATTGGTTTTTTCTCATTTTTTTTAAAACCAGAATTTGGTTCAATTTCTTACTACAAAATAGAGTTTCAATTTTGAAAATTTATTGCCGTTGACATTTTTAGATTACTTGTCATTTTTTTTGTAAAAAAATATGTACAGTTAATAGAGCAATGTTTTTGCCATTTTATGTAGTTTTTACATTTTAATAAATGGTTATTGTTTATAGGGGCCCCTTCAATGCACAAAAAATTGGACAAAAAAATAGACAAAAGATCTACACCCTTCATTCGAAACCTGATGGACGCTCAAGATTCAATAAAAAAACCCAATCGGTTCAATAAAAAAAAAAAACCCAATCAATAAAAAAAACCGTTACTAAACCTCAATCTGCATGCTGAAAAAACCGATACTAAATAAAATAAAATAAAAAAATTTTAGTAACGGTTTTTTCAAAAAAACCGTTACTAAACTGATTTAGTATCGGGTTTTAAAAAAACCGTTACTAAACTGACTTAGTATCGGTTTAGTAACGGTTTTTTTGAAAAACTGATACTAATTCAAATTAGTATCGGTCTTTTCAAAAAAATTGTTACTAAGCTCTTCTGTTTTTTTTTTTTTTTTTTTTGATTTAGTATCGGTTTTTTCAGCATGCCAGGTTGAGGTTTAGTAACGGTTTTTTTTTATTGATTGGGTTTTTTTTTTTATTGAACCGATTGGGTTTTTTTATTGAATCTTGAGCGTCCATCAGGTTTTGAATGAAGGGTGTAGATCTTTTGTCTATTTTTTTGTCCAATTTTTTGTGCATTGAACGGGCCCCTTGTTTATATATTAGGAATATATGGTTTCAAACTTTCTTATGGATTTACAGTTTGGTTCCTTATATTATTGAGGGAAATATCTGCAAGATAAAAATAGTGTTAGTAATTAATAATCTTATATATGTAAAAGAATAGAAAAATAAAAAACGTACCAAGATCAGTGTAGACTTCACTGAATACAATATTTTGAGTGTAATCAGGAAATTGATTATCAGGATTCTCAATTAAAATTTTTACGCCCTCACGTGATGATGATCTTGATAAAGCAACATAGAGTTGACCATGCGAAAATACGGGTTGTGGCAGATATATACCAATTTTATTTATTGTTTGGCCACGACTTTTATTTATTGTCATTGCATAACATAAGCGAACAGGAAATTATTTACGTTTTAAGGTAAATGGTAATTTATTATCTTTTACATTAAATATAATACGTGGTATGCATACGGATGTACCTGTATTGTTTCCTGTCATGATTTGAGCTTCAATAACGTGATCCGATAAGCGTGTAACAATAAGTCTAATACCATTACATAAACCATTTGATTGATCTATATTACGCATAAGCATTATTGGACATCCTACTTTTAGCTGTAATTCGTGAGCAGGAATGCCGTTTAATTTCAAAGAGTGCAAAAAACCTATAGGATACATAGCTTCAAGTTCATCATTAGACAGCGCTGAATTGCACATTTCATCACAACTAAGATAATATCTGGAAGTAGCAGGAACTAAATTTAACGCAATTTTATTCAATTCATCGACATAATCATTTTTAGGAGTCACTATTGCTCGTTCTTGTAAATAAAACATATTATTATACATTGTGGGTAAATTGTCATAAATAGCATGAATAATTGCATCTTTTCCATCTGCTATTAAATATATAACAAATCAAATTATTTTTTATCTATTATTTAGCAGAAATATACTCAGATCTTATCTTCTTTATAGAAATATTGAATTATCTTCTTTATAGAAATATTGAAAGTATCCAGCTCAAGAAAAGAAATATGGACAGTATGAACTAAATTGAACAAATTAGAATACTATGACATTATTTAGAACTAAAAATGAAGCAACCAATTTCAACAAAGTAAATTTTACACACATCTACTGTCATCCAATTCCAAACAAACATCAAATTTAATAAAAGTACAATCTCAAGCCAGCAATCAAACCATCAACCCGATCCAAATCCGGGAAACCAATTCCCATTTTTTCTCACTCACGCAGCTCTCGCAACCGGATTATCAACCCGATCCAAATCCGGGAACTCAATTCCCAACCTCTCTCTAGAAATCAATCTTGGTACATCAACACTCAGCATGCCATTTTCGTACCGGGCCGTTATTCCATCTAGATTCACTCGTAACGGCAAACGGAATTTCTTATTAAAGTTCCTATGTTTTGTGTATCTCTCTGTTTGTTCTTCTTCTTCCAAATTGGTATAGATTGATAAGTAGATTGAATTCTCTACTTCAACTCTGATTTCTTGTTTTTTAATACCTGTACAAAACAGTTAGTAACAGATCACATGTTGTAAATATCTCTACTTATTTTAATATTCCTACTCAAAGATTTCTACTTACTTTAATATTTTTAATTGAAAATATACAATTGTTTTAATAAAATATATAAAAAAGTTCCATGAGAGAGAGGATTTTTTTTATTTAAATATGTTTCAACTTATTTTAATGTTTTGTTAGATTAAAAACTGTTAAATTATGTTTATGTAAGAGAAATATGATGAGAGAGAGAGAGAGAGAGACCAGGGAGAGAAACTGTGTAGAGATGAGAAGAGGCTGTTTCTGTCCAGTGAACATAATTCGGCGGTGGAAATGGAGAGGATCGGAAAGGTGGAAAGAAGAAGAAACGCCATGGATGAGCAAAATGGAATATTGGGTGCATCTCCATTGAAGAGAGAGAGAGGAGAGAGAGAGGAATCTTTGATTTATCTGCTTATGAAAATATCTCCAAGTTAGTTGGGACTTGGGTGTTGGGTCAGACAATTAAAACACACGAGAAATTGAGAATCTTGTCTTTTTTAATAAAGAATCTTATCTTGTTTATTTGTCTCAAGGTTTCTTTTATTATTTTCTTTTGAAGGACCAAACTAATCCTCAAAATGCAACAAAATTTAGAGATAAAAAACCAAAATTCATCAGAAAAAAATTCACTAAGACCATCTAATGAGTAATGACATGCAATATAACAAAAAATATTTAAAACAACGAAAATGAAAGAAAATCAACCAATACCAATACCAACAACTAAATTCACACAACAAATAGAAGAAAAGTTAGATTCTAAAAACCCGCTACAAAATCCCCTACTAAACCCCCCTAAACTAAATATAACTAATACTCCAAATCCAAAACATCTCAAGTATTAACTCCAAAAATAAACCCATTACTAAAACAAGGCAAATTATTCGATCCCATTTTCTCTCTCAAAGGTGACCTAAACGGATTGGGCCCCACATGATAACTCAAATTCAACCCACTTTTACGAAGGACTCTTTTCGCATTTCCACACAAAATTTCAGACTTTTCCGTAAAAAACGCAGGCACATTAATCCCCTTTATAACTCCAATCGCTCCATTCCAACTCGAACAACTCTCCAAATCACAATTCAATCCGATTATTAAATGAGGCGAGGGCAAATTCGTAAATTGGTCTTGGTATAATCCTCTTACCAAACTGACCCTCAGTTTGTTGGTCAAATTTGGTACTACACCGATAATATTGTTTGGAATTTCGGGCCCAATCATGTAAATTTTCAAATTTCCCGACCCGTTAAGCAAATGGGTCATTTCGCAAAATGTCTGAAGCCAGTCCATCTCGACAGCTGGCCCTAAATAGTGCAAAATTACGTCTTTACCCTTGATCAAACGGTTTTTCGTGCTTATAACAAGTGTCGTCAAAATATAATATATAGTTAAAGGATGAGATAAGATAACCGAAACGGGATTTGACAAAGGTAAATTTCTTATGTTATAATACTCACTCCAACTAGATAAAAAACCGGGATTTGAATTCCCGGTTTTATACAAAGTGTTATTGGATGGGATTTCTCTCTCATCCAACCCGCCCCAAATTTCAAAATTATCATTATTATTTATTGGTAAAAGTCCAAATGGATAATGATCAAAACAAGCACAAATCCGTCTCCACATTCCTTTCTTATGCAATCCCATCGATTCGAGCCACTTGCACGGATTTTCAACGATAAAATTAAATTTAAATATTTTCAAAATTAATTCTTCCTCTCTATCCATCATCGATTTGTATAATGCACAAAGGTTTTTGTGGGCCTCTTTCCAATGATTTTTCTGACAAGTGGGCCCGCAATAAATTACCGATTTGCACCTAGCGCAACTTAGAGTTTGGTCAATTTGTATTGATTTTTCACATAATTCGCATTTTCTCACTCCTAAAAACTCCTCTTCCTCTTTTGGAGGCTCCAAATATTTAATCGGACTTGAATTTGAATTTGAAAAATTTGAAATTGATTGTTTTTCTTCGTAAGTTTGATTTGGGGGATATGAAATTGTAACCGCTACAATTTCACCTGCCAGCTCAGCAGGAAAATCTACATCGACCGTTTCAATAAACGCTTCAAATTTCGCTGATTTCTCATTTTTATCATTTTCTTGGATTTGTAACAATGGATGCACGAGAGTAATCGCTTTAATAAACGCATATAAATACCTCAATTCCTCCAAATTAGGGTCTCTAAACCTAATTCCGCCACCTTTCGAATCACACCTCGCGACATCAACAATCGGATAATACTTCTCGCTTCCGGAACCTTCTAGACTCAACGAACAAACCATCCTCTTATTCACCCCAAACAACAACGCCTCTTTTTCAAAAACAACCCTCAAAACCTCAACATTCGGTACAAACTTACTTTCCATCAAATCCGTAACTCTCAAACCATCTTGCTCTGACTTAAACAAATGAATGCCCAAATCGCCTCCATCTCCTCCGATGAATTGCGCGCAAGGGTAAAGTTGTCTTTTCGCCGACCAATCGGAGTCTCTCCCGACCCGAAACCCGAAAAGGTTGTTGGGTCTGACCCGTTTCCATGGATCCGTACGGTACAGAGCAGCTAGAGCTTTGTAAATCGATTTGATGAATGAAGGAGAAAGGTCGTTTACTTTGAGGAGACAGGTTCCGGCACCGGTACCGAGGCCTGGCCCGGTACCGAATTGCTGGTGGATTCGTGAGAAGAGGTCTTTGAGCTGTGCCTCCATTCTGCTGTTCCACGAAATGCCGCAGTCTAATTTGATACTTCTGAGTGAAATGAAGTTGGAAAACTACTGAAACCAAAGCTGGTTTGATTGAAAACTTCAGAAGGGGAGAAAGAGGGAGAGACTCACATGTTGGTTTCTTTCTAGTAATGGAGAAGCGGATTTGTGCAGGGAAAGCACTCGAAGCTTTCACTCTTTCAGGAGCTAAAACTAAAATGAAAGATGACAAGAGGCGCCATGGATGCAATAAACGGAGATGCAGTGCTAATTAACCCCAGCCTCTTAACCCTCTGATATTTTATTGTAACATTTGCCGGTTATTATTAATTGAATTGATATTTTGTGTTTCATCCCCGATTTAAGATTTAATGAGAACAATTGTAAATTTGTTTCTGACCATCAGATCTTAATCAGATGGTTTCATTGAATCATAGTTCAAAGTTATGTTCAATTAATAATACCAATAGTTAATGAAAAATTCACTCATTAAAATATAAATAATTTTTCTTTTTTTCTTTAAAAAATTATAATTCTTAATAAAATATTTTATTTCTCATGTTAAAATCATCAAAAATAAATTTGTTGGAATTTTATCTTTATTTTGAGTTCCATATTGTTATGGTTCTAATTTAATTATTTTCTTGCTAAAATATGTGAATAAAAACTATATAAAAAAACAAGTAAAAAAATGATATGCTCGTTAAATTATACCTTATACATTATTTTCCATCTCTCTTTAAGCATTATCAAGAGACCTATCGTCAATTTTATCTCGGTCATTGGATCAAATTTTTTCAAATCTTAGTTTTTCATTTAAATTATATCACATGGTAAGTTAGATTAATGTTTCGTGTTATATCTCCAATTACGTGAGAACTATCATATAAATTTGTTGAAATTTTCTTTTTATTTTGAGTTCTATATTATTATGGTTCCAATTTTTTTTTCTCGCTAAATATGTGTATATAAACTATATAAATGAAGATATACAAAAATGATATGCTCATTAACTTATATCTTATACCTTATTTTTCATCTCTCTTTGAGCATTCTCAAGAGACCTATTGTCAATTTTATCTCGGGCGTTGGATAAAAGTTTTTTGTAATCTTAGCTTTCCATTTAAATTATTACCACAATATCATATGTACCAATAGTTAATGAAAAGTGTACTCATTAAAATATAAATTATTTTTCTTTTCTTCTTTAAAAAATTATAATTCTTAATGAAATATTTTATTTCTCATGTTAAAATCATCAAATATAAATTTGTTGGAATTTTATTTTTATTTTGAGTTCCATATTGTTATGGTTCCAAAAAAAAATTCGCAAAAATATGTGAATATAAACTATATAAATGAAGATACATAAAAATAATATGCTCATTAACTTATACATTATATCATATTCTTCATCTCTCTTTGAGCATTCTCAAGAGACCTATTTGAAATTTTAGCTTTTCATTTAAATTATTATCATCAGAATATCACATAATGACATATTGTTATGATTTCAATTTCATTTTTTCTTGATAAAATATATGAATATAGATTATTTAACGGAACATGTAATAAAATGATAAGCTCATTTACTCTTATCATATTCTTTTACCCCTCTGTGAAAATTCTCAAGAGAGCTATTATCAATTTTCTCTCCGCCGTCGAATCAAAAAATTGATCAAATATTAGCTTTTAATTTAAATTATTAGCATAATATCACATGATTAGTTAGATTAATGTTCAGTGCTATATCTCTGTTATGTGAGAACTATCATCTCAAACAAAATTTCAGAATATTGAAAACTATATTACATGTATTAAGGGTTTTATAATAACATATGTGCAATCCATACAATTTTAACATCTAAAAAAATAAGAAAAATAGTCATGACAAATTGTTTTGAAGAAAATGAGTAATATTACATTTTCCTATGTAGTATACATATTTTTCCTATATATATAATTACTATTTTTTATTTTTTTAAAGTTAATAATCTATAATTTAATCTTATGCGGTTTCAACTAAAATCTTCGAAATAAATTATCTTGTATTTTTTTTATCTCATTCGACTAAGGCTGATTAATACTTAATTTATTTTTTTAATATAATATGTCAAGATATAATGACATAAGAAAATAAAAAATAATAATTTTGAATTATCATATATTATTATGTATTATGGATTCACAAACTTTAATTTTAAATTTTCATAATTACAAATTATACCTTGTTAGATTGAAATAACTATTAAAATTTAAATACTCACCGAATAGCGCGAGTATTATTCTAGTAATATTGATCTGCAGTAGATCGATTATGCGAGTTTTAGAACATGTGTAGGTAGAATAGAAAGAGAATTATGAGCACCATGGGCCATGGGCTACTAATTTATGAGAAAGTTTCAAAAACAACACCTCCATTCTTTACAGAATATAAAAGTTTTATTCTCTTGCCTTTCCAAACCACCGCCAAAACCCCAGCTCGCCATGCCACGCCCTAAGCCGCCGAACTCCGGCAATCACTGCCCGTTCTTCTTTGTGAACGAATCTCTTCCTGAGTCTTTATTTTCCTTTGTTGTTGCTTAATTAATCCATCATTTGTAATTTATACTCACTAGACAGTCTCCGCATGATTGAGGTAAACTGATATCTATTTCGTTTTTTAAATTAATTAATCTCGGCAAGCATTTGTTTGCTGCAGCCTAAAAAAATTAATGTCTTGAGAAATTTAGGACTAAATCAGGATTTAAGAGTGATTGGGTTTGGAAATATGTTTGGTAATTCGCTTCACACGAGTGGAAAAGAGGGAGGTGAACTTCAAAAGAGGGATGAGAGGGAGAGGCACTGGTTTGCCCGTCATAAGTTAAACTCATATAGATGCTCGTAGTCGTCGGAGAAAGTACAATTACTATATGAAAGTGCATTAGTAAAAACAAAATGCAGGAATTTAAACAATTATAGAGATCTAATTGTTACGGTATTTCATTTTTTCAACTCCATTTTTATAGCATGTTACACGGCCTCTTAAATGTAAACACATACTAAATAAAGTCGAACTATTCAAACAATACCCTCCATCATAATTAATAAAAATAAATAAAAATGATCTTCAATCTTTATAATAACATACAAGAATATTTCATTAAAATTAACGATCCTGATATCCAAAGAACAAGGAAAGATATGATGAGAACTGCAATGCGACGCGTATCATTGGTTCCCGATGAGCAAAGAAGGAACTTGTGGAAGACATGAATGGATTGGTTTCCAGACTTGGTACAATAGTTTCTATGTTATTCACAAATACCTTGAAAAGATGCTGAAAACTCGCGGCGATTTCATAATTGTCCCACTCTAATGAATCCCACCAGATTTTCTCCCCTCGAATCTGTCGCAAATTCGTACTTGGTTTTGTTTCGAAAGGGAGCTCTTTCAAAAGTGGGCAATCATAGACATCCATATATTCCAATGAAGGAAAAACCAATTTGATGTTGGAAATTTCTTCTAACAATGGCAGGTGATTCATCTGAAGTATCCTCAACTTTGACAAGGCATGTGAGGGGGTTTCAACTATAATTTCACCATGCTCGGTGTTGTTGATTACTTGTTTTATCTTGTTGCAAAATGATAAATCAAGATGATTCAGGAACGGGAACTGGAGAACCCAACTAATATGAGTGAGGTTGTTATTCTCGATAATTGTTAAAGAGCGAAGGTAAAGGAGTTGCTCGGCTAAGGTAACTTTCCTTAATTTATGGAGGCGCAATAATGTTAGATACTCTAGCCTAGGAGGTAAAATATCTTCAATTCTATCCGTTTCCCGTTCAATATACAACTCCTCTAGAGTACAGCAGTTCTTTATGTTAAGAACCATAGTTTTTGTTCTCAATCTGAGGTGCAGGCATGACTCACCTTTGAGCTCATATAAACCTAAAAGGTACAGCGGTATATCAGTGAACTCAGCGATCATGTGAAGAGAGTTAATTGTTCTTATAGATATTCCGATATATTTCAAGCATTTATGTGAATGCTGCAATTCTTCCAAGTTAAACTCATTATTTACATTTTCCACATGGCTAATATTCTCCGTAGAGTTTTCTTTAACTATTCTCTCAAAGCCTGAATAACTACTTTGAAACAAGTTCAAAACAACTAGCATAGATAATTTGGATATCACTCCATTAGGTATCCTTTCAAGGTTATCTGTATAACTAAGATTCAAGAATTTTAATTGTGTTAAACATCCCAATTCTGCAGGTAGTGAAATTATGTCTGAACTTGAGAGATTAAGATATTGCAGTTGAACCAAAGAACCAATCGATCTCGGCAGCTCTGTGAAACAGGTCCAACTTAGGTCGAGGTATATGAGAGAGGCTATATTTTCAAAAAAGGTTTGTGGGATGGCCTTCAAGTGAAAATTTTGCCGGAGAATGAGAAGCGAGAGATTAGGACAATGTAGAGAATGAGGTAGCATTTCTATGTAGTTACACATTAGAGAAACCCTTTTAGCACAAAGCCAGCTTTCAGTATCATGATCTGTTACACGCTTTAAATTTGATCCCGCATTAACAATCCAATGCCGATCCTCAACATGTTTAGAGACTATCCAAAGAGCCATATCACGGATAACATCATGAAGACGTACCTCGGTATCCCGTAAGTCACCATCTTCCAACAAGCACACCTTTTTCAGTCACTCTATACAAGAGCGTCCTTCGTTGTAAATATCATGATATGCTTTATGCATTGGTAACAATCCCAATCCTATCCAACAGTCGATAAGTTCAATATGCCGAATTGAATAGCCTTCTGGCCACAAAGCACATGTTAAGAAGCATTCTCTCAGCCGATGATCACCCAAACTATCATAACTAAATTTGAGCGTACTTAACATTGGGTTCGTATCATTCATACCAGACATTTCGTGGTGTTGTGCATTCCTCAAGGATGCTGCCGAGTTTTCCCATTCTTGCCATGTTTTTTGTGTGGACATAACCCGGCCAATGGAAATTAGAGCTAGTGGCAGGCCATTACATTCTTTGCATACTTGCTCTGCTAGAGAGTGTATTCTCAAATCGGAGTTGATAATATCTACTCCTACATTACCTTTGAAAAGTTCCCAAGCTTCATTTGGTCTCAAACACCCCAACTTGATCTTAGTCTGTACCATCATTTTACCGCATATTTCTTCCAAACGCGTCGCCAGTACTATTTTTTGGCTCCGTTTTGCATTTGGGTGTGGGACCCCAATTCTTTCCAAATCAACTTGCTCCCACATATCATCCAAAATAAGCAAAAACTTCTTTTTCTTCATGAAGTTGAAAATTGCTGAGGTATGTGACTCAATGTTTGGATTCTGCTTCAAGTGTAATCCGATCTTGTTGGCTATTTCCATTTGAAGGTTTTCTGGCTTACAACCATTTGAAGCCGTGACGCAAACTACTTTGTCAAACTGAGAGTTTTCATCACCAGTCAGGAAGTAATTGTTTATGATTTTGAGGAGGGTCGTCTTCCCAACTCCCCCCATACCCCATATGCCAATGATGGCAATGTTTTCATCGTTCACATAACCCAAAACCTTCTTTAAGTTGTTTTCCATCCCGACTATTGAGGAAGCTATGATCTTCTCCTCGACATTAGGCGGGGGCAATTCAAGAGCCAAAACATCAAAAGCACCTCTATCATACAATTCTTTGGCTTCTTGAAGTTTTATCTTGGCTCGCTTACTAAGTCTATGGTTTGAAATTATGTCCAATGAAGAGTCACCTAGCAAACAACTCCTCTTTTCATATGCCTCTTTTATGGCTTCTATTTCGATTCCAATTGTCGCTACTCTTTGGAGCCACTCTTTCACTTCATGCTTGCAGGTTTGCTGCCTCCTCTCAGCAATCGCAATTTCCATTTTTATATCTTCGTTCTTAGCCTCTAGCCTCTTTGCGAAGTTTGTTAGCTCGAGAAGGTTACCTTTAAGCTTGAAAGCGTACCCCATGTGTACTATCAAGCAATTGCATGTGGATGGTATAATTGAGCTGAAAACCGAGCCGATAATCGATACGCCGTCCATTTCGGTTTGGAGAAAGGGTTGAGATGTTTATAGAAAATGGGATATTTATTCAATAAGAAGGAAATGTTCAAAAATGGGCTACAATTTTTTTTTTTTAAATAAAAATTGGCTATAAATTTGCTTACAATGATCTAAGAGGAGGTTGAGAGAAGAATAAGGGTGTTGAGAGAAGATAAGAAAACGAGGAATGAATGACTGTTTAATAAGATTATGGAGGGTAAATGAAGAGGAAAGAGTGCTTCTTTCTCCTGAGAGGTTGTATATTTCGTCCTCCTGTTTGGAAAATTCTAGTTTTCTCTCTTCGAAGAAAACACTCTTTCACGAATCTCATCTACTTGACTACTTTTTAAAAGAAATAAGGAAAATTATTACTTGTCCCCTCATTTCCCCATAAAACGTCATATACATCACTATTGAATATTATGATGTCAGAATTTTTATATTTATACTTTTCTATGATATCATGATTTTTGTATAAGAACATTTATGATGTCCTCTCATTTTTTTACAAAAGTATTGTATAAGTTACAATGACATAATAAAGAATATAAATACAAAAAATATAACATCATAGAGAGTATAAATACAAAAATCATGTTATAATAGGGGGTATAATTATAAAAATCATGATATCATAGGGTCCAATGATGATGTGTATGACGTTTTTGTGTAGAAATAAGGAGGTAAATGATAGTTTTCCTATATATTTTTTACTCCGTACTATCATTAAAATCATGATATAATAGGAGGTATAATTATAAAAATCATGATATCATAGGGTCCAATGATGATGTGTATGACGTTTTTGTGTAGAAATAAGAGGGCAAATGATAGTTTTTCTATGTATCTTTTACTTTGTGCTATCATTATGTAAGGGCTTAACGTGCGATAAATAATTTAGAAGGTAAAAGTATGATTAATATTCCTTTCTGAAATATGACATCTAACTAATAACTCGCCTCTTCTTTGCCATTTTCCCACATCACACTGTTCCTCGGTTTTTATTATAAAATTCAACTCCATTAGGTGCGTTATTTATCTTTCATCAAGTGAGATGCCTTTCACATTTGATCATAATATTTATAATGAAGGATAATAATAAATACTACTACTGCATAAAAGTCAAAACAAGATGTTTAGTACGTGTCAGTTACTTTGTTGACATGCTAAATACATCAACTATTCAATATTAGAATTAAAAATGATTCTAAATAAATAAAAATATATGAAATAGCGAATCCTTTTTCATGTTTGTAAAAAAAAAAAGGAACTTTTTTTGGTGCCAAACTAGCCTCTATATGATGATAAATTGAATAAAATGATAGACAACTGGAGAGGACCTCGCTCCGCTTCGGATATATTTTTGTACATTTAAAATTTAACAAATATAATACACTATAATATTACAATACAAAAATATATAAATCACATTTCATTTTCAGTTCTTTGTTCTCTTTTACTTAAGAGAGATAAAATTATGAATATAGACAATATATCTTTCATAACTATTCATCCTAAAGCAAGGCATATCTTTGCTTGTTTGTCCACAACTTTTTCTTGCGTTTTTTGTTTTCTTTTTTTTAGAAATGCATATAGAGATAAGGTTAATATATGTGATACCTTCTATGACTTTACATCATAAAAAAATATATATATCGTTGTAAGTTTTTCCTCTATTATTGTATCCCAACACAATAATGGAGGACATATCACAAATTGTCATATTAAAAAAATTATATATTTGTGTCTTAATTTTTTAGTTATTATTTTAATTAAAAAAAATATGAAAAAATAAAGAAAATTTAAATGAGGGATCTTTAGTCCAAAATAAAATCAAATAAATGTTATATTAAAATTAACACACAAGGGGTAAAAAATTTCAATCAAATTATTAAATAATTTTTGTAGGGATCTAAAAGGTGAAAAGTGTTTGGGGGTGTATAAACTTCAAATGAAATAGTTAGGTCCAAGCACCACTAAGTATCTTCAAATTGTACCAAAAAATTATTTATTTTATAATTAAATTTGCATGGTATTCACACTAAAAAAAAAATCAAATCTTCAATATATTCTAGACAAAGTTCATTTAATTTTTTTTATTACTGATTTAGATTTTGTATGCTATTTTAAAACAATAATTAAACAATATTTCAAAGTAATATTATTTTGAAATATATATTTGAAAATAATGAATATTTCTTATTATTTATTTCAAAATAAGAAACAAAAATAAAATATGTTATTTTGAATTAGTATATAAAATAAAAAATTAATAAAATTAATAAAATTATTATAATTCTTTATTTATAATTTGTGAAAATTTTGATTATTTGTACTGAATATTTTTCAAAAGTTTAAAAATTAACATTTGTTTGGTATAATTTGAAGATGATTTGTGGTGCTTGGACTAATTTGCAAATTTGCATTTGAACTCATTCAGCCAGTGCGTTGGGAATATATTTTTGTGACCAACGGCAAAAAATATATTGTGTATCGGGTCCGTTTATTGTCAGAAAAATAACTCACTACACATAAACCTCTACAAATTCACAGCATGATGTACTTCTCTTGCGGGACCCAGTCAACTTTTCTTTATATTCTTGAGTAACTCTAATTTGTTACATAATAGTCTACAAAGTAAGTATCACAGAAAATCAAAGAATTTTCCATGTGTCAAAATTCTCCCAAAATAGAAGCTTTATATATTAGAAGTAGTTTTTCGTTTTTCCTGTCTACACGTGGTATAAAATGCAATGAATCAACTTTTCTTTATATTTTTGAGTAACTATAATTTGTTACATATTAGTCTATAAAGTAAGTTTCACAGAAAATTAAAGAATTTTTCATGTGTCAAAATTCCTTCAAAATGTAAGCTTTATATATTAGAAGTAATGTCAAGGCCCATAGGCTCAGAAGTTTTCCAAGCCCGTATTAGTCCATGGACTTGGTGCAGTACACCCTTAAGTTCCGGCGTTAAGTAATTAACAAACGGTCAGGGTATCATTTTCAATTTCTGGAAACTTGAGGGACTTTATGCCATTTTCATAGCGGAGGCCTCGTTTTGCGATTATTCATAATGCAGGGGCTTTATTGAGACTTTGCTCTCTAAAAACCAGAAGCGAACCGAAACCCTAAACCCTTAAACCATCGCCAAAACCCTAGCTCCTCCGCCATGCCCAAGCCGCCGAGCTCCGGCCACCGCCGGCCCTTCTTCCGCAAGCAACGCCGCTACAACGAGAAGGAGGAAATCGCCCTCCTCGACTCATGGATCGAAGCCATGAAACCCTCTCCGGGCACCAACCCTCTCTCAGTGCCTCCGCCGCCGCCCTCCGCCCCCGTCGGAAAACTCCCCGGCGCCGACGGCGGGTTTAGTAGTTATGCGGGGTGTAAGTTGTTTTCGCAGCTGCCGATATCGCAGAAGACCAAGGACGGGCTGAAGGTGAAGTACACGGAGATGAGCGAGATTCAGCGGGCTTCTTTGCCGCATTCCATTTGCGGCAGAGATATTTTGGGCGCGGCCAAAACTGGATCTGGAAAGACTCTAGCTTTCATCATACCAGTAACAAATCTCCTTCTCTTGATTTTCCAACAATTTCAACTCAATTTTTTCTGATTTTCCAACAATTCTCGTCAATTTCGCCCCAAATTCTCAAATCTGAACCCACATTTCTCTCAATTTGTAGGTAATTGAGAAATTATACAGACTGAGATGGGGATCTGAAGATGGAGTTGGAGCGCTAATTATTTCCCCCACAAAGGATTTAGCAGTGCAGCTTTTTGAAGAGCTGAAAAGAGTGGGGAAATATCACAATTTAAGTGCGGGTTTGTTGGTCGGTGGCAGAGACGTAAATTCGGAGAAACAGAGGGTCAATAATCTGAATATTATAATATGCACGCCTGGTCGGCTGCTTCAGCACATGGACGAGACTCCCAATTTCGACTGCTCGAATCTTCAGGTGAATTTACCAAAAACCATCTATATATTTTGAATATTTTGAAACCCTCCTGTATATCTGTGGTGGCTTTTATACCCACATAAGTCAAATAATTAAGTTAACTTACCGCAATAACTAAAAATTTTGCCCAGTTTTAATTAGTTAACTGACCGCAATAACTTTGATCAATAATAATCCTATAATATTTATTTTTACCTACCACTAACTAACAGTATATGCCAAATTCTGAATTTCCTAATAATAGAGGGCTTTTTGCAATTTTTGAACAACACAGGGACTTTTCAACTCCCAATTAATCAACCTAACAAGCAAAAAATAATTCCCTTTTTATCAGATTTTGGTCCTTGACGAGGCGGACAGAATCCTGGACAAAGGATTCAAGCCCCAGATGGACGCGATATTACAACAACTGCCACTGAGACAGACCCTCCTCTTTTCGGCCACTCAGACCAAGTCGGTCAAGGACTTAGCCAGAGTCAGTCTGACTGAGCCTGAGTATTTGAGCGTGCATGCTGAGTCGGTTAATGCGACTCCTGAGAGATTAAAGCAGCTCGCTGTTGTTATTCCGTTGGAACAGAAGTTAGATGTTTTGTGGAGCTTTATTAGACAGCATTTGAAGAGCAAGATTCTTGTTTTTCTGTCGACTTGTAAGCAGGTAATTATATATTTTTTTTTTTGTAAAAATGGTGGACGATATGACCACAAAGCACGATGGTAGCATGACAGGGTTTGTAGTGCAAATATTACTTCTTTAATTAGCTAAAATTGGTTGTAATATTTGCAATGTAGACCCTGTCATACTACCATCATGCTTTTTGGTCATGTTGTGTACCATTTTTGTCTTTTCTATTTGATTTATTTCCTATATTTCTATACAAGTGGACAAAACAACGAGAATCTTAGAGTTGACATGCCGTCTAATAAATCTCCACAAAACAGTCAACTTCAATTCAAGCGGGACCACAACCGCCAGCTGTCAGTCTGGCTTTGACTTTGACCAGACTGACAGCTGGCGGTTGTGGTCCTGCTTGGTGAGAAGTTGAGTGTTTTATGGAGTTTTATTAGACAGCATTTGAATTCTAAGATTCTTGTGTTTTTGTCGACTTGTAAACAGGTAATAATAATTTTAATTTGTACATATTTTTGGGAATTAAAAAAAAAATAAACCTCTTAACTTTTATGAATATTAAATTAAATCCGATAAAATATAAATTTTGAACATTTCATAATTTTTGTTATTTTTATTTTGGACCAACATAACCTCATCAATTTTTATTTTTATTTCTTGACTACTATCATTTTTTTGAATATTACCATGTGAGATTTGTATTTGAGTCATTTAGTAAACTCTTTCCCGGAATTCCACTAATTTCTTTCTTTTTTCAGTACTGGATCTAAATGATTATTTTATTAACATTGGATCTAATCATCTAAATACTTTCTTTTTCGATAGTGGTTCTAATCTAAACGCCCTTCTTTTTCACAATTTTGGCTCGGCTCTCAAGAGTGTAAAAATCAAACTCTTTCTTTTTTTTTTCTCTCATTTTTTTTAAATCATTTATTTTATTTCAACAGGTACGGTACGTGTTTGAGACGTTCAGCAAACTCCGGCCCGGAATCCCACTCAAGCATTTACATGGCGGAATGAGTCCGACCAAAAGAATGTTAACATGCGCGTCTTTTGCAGAAACGACCTCCGTTTTATTTTCTACTGATGTGGCATCACGTGGGCTCGACTTTCCCAAAGTCGATTGGGTCATCCAGGTAGAGATTGTTTTATTCTAAATTTGTGAATTTGCAAAGGAGCCCCTGCTTTCTGATTAAATCGGAGATTGGTATTTGAGAACTATTTATTTAGTATCTAAAAAAATTGTGCGAGACAAATTGTACAACTGTTGAAATGTGTCGAGTCAAAGTTGTAATGATAGTAGGTTTGGTACTTACTCGTACTGAGGCTCCAAAATTAGGTTTTGACTTTTTAGTTCGCTTTTTTTTTTTTCAAATATTTTATTTTAATATACCATCTATCTGATATATACTATTATTTTAATATACCATTATAATATACTATTTATGTTTGAAATGCTCAAGTCAAGTTGTAATGTTATTAAGTCTCCATATAGTGATACTCCAAAGTTAGGATTTAATTTCCCTTTATTTATTTATTTATTCATTTGTTTTTGAATGTCTTTTAGGTTGATTGTCCAGAAGATATAGAAACATACATACACAGAGTGGGGCGTACAGCCCGTTTCACAAACGAGGGCAAATCCGTCCTTTTTCTCACTCCTTCTGAAGAAGTAATGCTCGATAAATTACATGGGAACGAGCCCAAAATCCCAATCAAACGCATCAATGTAAGTTAGTTGACTTTTAATATTATTATTGTTATTATAAATGACAATATTTTGTTAACTATTGTTTATAGTAGTAAATAGGGGGAAAAAACACTATATTTTCAGGTATTTGTGAAAAAAAAAACTTAATTTTTGGAATTTGTAAAAAACGCCCTACTTTTAACTTCCAATTTTCCAAAAAAAAAAAGATATATCTTTTAAATCGCTCAAAAAAACCCTTAAATATTTTTTTCTTTCAAATAATACATAAATAATAGTAAACTATACATTATGTTAACACTTGGGCGTTTTTTTTAAAATAGAAAATCTAACATATCATTTCTTTCGACATTCCGAATTTTTTTTTTCATAAATACCAAAAAATACACTGTTTCTTTTCGAAATGCCCCCTATTAAATATCCATCTTTTAATTTTATTTTTTTATTATTATTTTTTTCCAGCCAAATAAACAAAAACTTGAGCAAATCTCACACAGACTCGCGTCAGTCCTAGTCCAATACCCCGACATCCAATACTTAGCCAAAAGAGCCTTCATAACTTACCTTCGCTCCATCGAATTCAGCAAAGACAAGTCAATTTTTGACGTGACCAAACTGCCCCTGGATGAATTTGCGGCTTCTTTGGGCCTGGCCGTGACGCCTAAAGTGAGGTTTGTTAAGAGGAAGGGTAAAAACGGAAAGATGAGTGTCGGGACGGTTTTGGTGAAAGAGGAAGAGGAAGAGGATTTGGAGGAGGATTTGTTGGTGCCAAAAGAGGAGAGTAAGGAACAGATTGAAGAAATGAAGGATGAAGAGTGAGTATACTTAATAATGCTTCGAAATAAATTTACGAAAATTTAAAGAAATTTTGGGACGTGTATATTTTTAAACATTGATAGTTGTGTGTAATGTTATGTATCTATTAGTTGTAGAAAATATATAAACACCTTATTTTCCAAATAATAAAAATAATAATAATAATAATAATTTATTTATTTACTTGCTTATTTCTTTATTTACTTGTTTATTTATTTATTTATTCATTCATTTATTAATTGATTAATTTATTTATTTTATACAGGTTGCCATTTAAGTTATTAAAGAGAAAGAGGCTGAAGATAAACCCTTTTAGACCGACCGGAAATAACAAAGTCAAATTCGATGATGATTGTAATGCTCTTCCTCCTCTCGCTTCCATCGCGGATTTCAAAGCAATCGATGATGATAATGATCTTGACCAAACCAAAGGTTTTATATCATTTCTTTTTTGAGAAAAGTTCATTTTTGCCCCCTCAATTATTGAACTAGCTCATTTTTTTATCCCTCAACTTTCTATTGGTTCAATTTTAGTCCCTCAATTATATAATAAATTCATTTTTGGTCCTTCTATTTGTTAGGTGTTTATGTGTCCGTTAAATTTGACACGTAAGCAATGACGTGACATTAATAACGTGACAAATGTTTGAAAAAAATAAAAAAATTCATTAGTTCCCCTCTTTATTTTTATTAAAAAAAAATATAGTTCTTGTTAAATAAAAGTTAACACGTTATTGTATGTGTGTTAAGAATATATGCCACGTCTACCTATCAATAGTTGAGGGGGCAAAATTGGACTTTTCTCTTCTTTTTTATTATTTAATTTCGTTCATTTAAAATGCTAAAGGTTTTGAAATAATTGGTATGTAGTACATAAGTATCTTATTCTATGTGTAAATAACTTGCGAGATGTGGTTGTATCCATGTTTTTATTGTTATTTAGATATTATTTGAATATTCTTAGGTTTTTGTTATAAGTAGAAGTCAAGGGTTTTAGAGACCTTTAAAAGTTGGAAGTAGGGATGTTTTTTATAGTATTTCAAAAGTTAGGGTTTCTCTTGTAAATTTGAGAGAATTATATTGAGTGTTGTAATTGGCCTTGTGTAGTGGAAGAGAGGTTTGCAAAGCTAAGAGAGGAAATGAACATAAACGACAAAGAAGATAAACTAATTCAGCGTCAGAAAAAGCAAGAGAAGAAAAACAAACAAAAGATGAAAATAAAGAAATGGAGAGAAGAAGAGGCGATTAATGATGATGAGAACCAGTCGGATTCGGATGAGGAGAGAGAAAGTGAAGGTTCTAGAAGGAATAAGAAGAAGAAGGTTTACTTTGATGAGAGTGAGAATGAAGATGAGAGAGAAGGAAAGAAGAGCAAGAGTGAGGATAAGGTTAGTTTGGCGGAGCAAGAGGCTTTGGCTCTTAAATTATTGAGCTCTATGCATTAATAATTTATTATTTATTTTGTTTTATTTTTTGCTTTGTTTGTTGAGTTTTTGAAGTGAAATTTTGATCCGGGCATTTTGAACTTAAACTTGTAATATAAACAATTAGGTTTATTTTTATTTGGTTAGACATTTAATATTATCAAATTATTCGTGCCAATTAAGTGTTTTTATGTTTGGTTAATACATTTAGTTTTGTGTTAGTGTTTTTATGTTTGGTTAATAGATTTAGTTTTGTGTTGTGACTAATATTTTTTTGTATTTGAGACGATGCCTTCCTTTATTTGTTGTTTACTATTTATTTTTATCATTTCTATAGTTTCCTATATTTTATTTCATTTTCGAGTAAAATTTTGATTATATTTGTTTAAATCATTATTTTGCTAGTTTTTATATCAGATATTCAACTTAATATGATAAAGGTCTAGTTTCTTTGTATTCGTTGCAAGTCTCTTTTAAGGTCACTTTCATAATTAACAATAAAAAGGTATATCTTATAATGAAATCTACTGACCAATATAACAGTACAAACAATCATTCACATTGCAACAATTTAAGAGAATTTCAACAAAGAAAAAAAATTGAAGGAGAAAAATTCAGAAATTCAAAACAGAAAAGATCCAAAACAAAGAACCTAAACCAAAAAGAAATTAAAACAAATGTAGCAAATTCTCTTATTTCTCCCACACAAACAAACAAATCTCGTAAATCAAAACAAAAAGGGTCCAGCTCAGTTTCCCATTACAAAATACGTATATAATAATATAATATTATATAATATTAAGATAGTAACTGAATCTCGTGATAATATTATATCTCCCTCTCAAAATTGTGCTCTCAAAATCACCCAACCTATCGCCTCCAATAATTCAATAAAATAATAATATTCCGCTCCCATTTCAGCACAAAAATGTATCTCACTGCATAGAAAAAAGCACAAAACATCAAATAACATGTATTTCAAGTTCCTTTTTTTTTAAATTAACCCAAAAATAAGCCCCACCACCTCTCATTACATCCCTCTTTCCAAAAAGAACAAAATACAAGGACCATAACGCAAAATAACAACAAGAATTAGATTTATTTTTCAGACCTGTTGTTGCTGCTGCACTTGCTGCTGCTGCTGCTGCTGCTGATAATTCCCATATGCAGAATAGCCCCCGTAAGAATACATATTCTGCTGCTGAGCCTGAGGGGCGTATCCGTAATTCTCGTACCCTCCTTGTCCGTATCCGTAAAATGCACCGCTGGCTCCGTTCCATTGGTTAGCAGCCTCCTGTTGTGGCTGGAAAGTAGAGAAAAAATGTTAATTTTGCATAAAAACCCAACAAAAAATGATAAATTATAGAACAAGAAAGAGAAATTTGGGCGTGTTTTTTCATATATTTTTAAATAGTATAACATAACACTAATTTATAGTGATATTTTAACGGACGTAAGATGCAAATATATTAATATTGCATAAATATCCAACAAAGAACACAAATTTTGCCCGTCTATTTTATTTTAAAAAAACAGTTGGTATTTTGAGTCCCCATCCAAAACCAACATACAAAAATACTAAATTTGCATAAATACCCAAAAAAGCACATTTTTTTAAAAATAAATTATTACCTGTTTGTTGGAAAGGCTGCGGCCCCACGAAAGTCTGACGCTTTGGCCTCCAATAACTGTGCCATTTAATTCTCTCAATGCTTCTTCAGCTGAAGCTCTGTATCACAAAAATAATTAAAGAATATTAAAAACATAAAATATTTACACTTCAAAAAAAGGTAATTGTAAAAATAGAGGGACCTGTTTGAAAATTGCACAAATCCGCATCTTTTGTTAGCAGGGATTTTGACGTAAACAATTTCTCCATACGGACTGAAAACCTGCTTCAAACTCTCTTCATTCACACTGTTCGTGTCAATTCCACCCACAAATACCTAAAAATTAAAAAATATTAATTAATTACTAATTATACTATTTTATTCATTTCATTATTTTAACAAGTTTGAACTTACGGTCGTATTGTTCGGATCACTATCCGAATCATTATTCCCATTTCCATTCTGATTATTACTCCCACCTACAAAAAACCACCATTAAAACACACAAAAAACACAATCACCACAGATCAGGAATTGAAATCCCGGTTTTTAACATACCGTTAGAATTCTGGAATTGAAATCCCGGTTTCTTACTATTCGCAGCCGGCCCGATCCTCATCTGCCTGGACGAACAAAACTGTCCGTTCATTTCACTCATGGCCTTTTGCATCTCATCAAAATTATCAAACTTCACAAATCCATAACCTTTCGGCCGGCCAGAAACCTTATCAATCACCACTTTCGCGCTCTTAACAGAATTATACTTACTCTTAAACGTCTCCTGTAACAAAGTGTCGCTGACATCAGCGGCGAGGTCGCCAACGAAGATCGTGTGGTCGTCCGCTGCTGAGCTGTCGCGATCTGATTGGGCGAATTTGTCCCTGGACCCGGAGCAGCTGGCCCAGTTCAGCTTGTAGACCTGGTTCACGTTGGGCATGGTCTGGCCCGAGTAGGACTGCAAGACCCGGTCCGCGGTGGACCGGGACGCGAACTCGACGAATCCGTAGCCTTCTGAGTGACCCGTCTGCTTGTTCCTTATCACCTTCACCATTGTCACCTTCACAAAGCAGAAATCGATGTTAAAAAACGAGATTTTTATGAAAGAATGCAGATTTAGTGAGTTTTTAGTGTAAATTGATCAAAAAAGATGGAAATAATAGATCGATTTCGTTATTACTGTCAGATCTGAGATCCACAACTTTATCATCAGCGATGAAATATTAAAATCAATGGATCTGACACATAATGATTTGAATTGAAGGAAACAACAAGTCAATACCTCCCCGGTGCTGGCGAAACAGCCGTTCAAGTAGTTCTCGTCCATCCAGTACTGCAGATCTCCGATCCACAGCGTCCGGATCTCCCCTCCCTGCTGCTGCTGCCCCTGCTGCGGCGGCGCCGCCATCTGCTGGGTCCAGTTCGGCTGCGGCTGGTAGAACTGCGCTGGCATAGGCGGGTGCATCATATTCGCACAAAAACCCTAAACCCTAACCCTAGATTCCAACAATGGCGATGGAGAGAACGGAGTGTGTGCGCTAACTAGGGTTAGGGTTAGGGTTTGAGGTTTCTCTCTTTGGTTTTGAGAAAGAGAGAAAAAGAAAAGAGAAGGAGAGAAGCGGCGCTGAAGAGATTATTACAGTGTGATGATCTATTTGTCTATGTAACCTTGTGAAATGTTAAGTATTTGTTTGTAACTAAGGTTTTTTCTTCAATTTGGTATTTTCATGTGAATGCATCGTCAGTCTTGAACCTACCGTATATAAATTAAAAAGAACTTTAAATGACTCAATATGATTATTATAATATTTAGAGGAAAAAAATGTTAAGTATTTGTAAATAAGTTTTTTTTTAATTTTGATATTTACATGTGAATTGTATATATATTGAACCTACCGTATCTCGAATATATAAATTGTAATATTTAGAGAGAAAAAAAATGGAAAAAAATGAAATTAATTTTTATATTTGGTATTTATATGTGAATGTATCGTCCTGAACCTATCCGTATCTGAATATATAAATTAAAAAAGATATAAAATAACTCAATCTGATTATTATAATATTTAGAGGAAAAAAATGCAAAATGAAATTAATTTTAATGCTAAATAATATCATAGGGATATCCGTGATATTTGAGTGATTTTGTAGGATTATTGGTGACGTTTCAATTTTATAGGGGTATGTATGAAATTATGATGTTTTTGTCGGGGTACAAGTGAAATTTGACTTTTTAATTTGGTATTTAAATGTGATGTGATTGTATCTTTATTAATGGTATTATACCTTTTTTACATCTCGGGTAATTATGGTACTTACTATATATAATATAAGGTGATGGTAAAAGTTTCCGTAGACATGGAGTAATTGGTAAAATAGATTGGTTATGCATAATATAAGCAGTATTTGTTTAAACCAGGTTTAGGTAAAACTACACAATATGCCCAATAGTAAAAAGTGCGAGCTGTTGAAAATATCATGCTCTTCAAAATATATTTTGGCAAATATAGCTGTAAGCCCCTGTAAAATTTTAAAATGTATTGTATAATAAGTATTGTTGAATATTTTGGGCCCCCAAAATGTTGTATGCTTTTGCAATTTATGGGCTGTAAATATATTTGAGAGGGCTTTGATGGCCCTTTTATAGCCCCAAATTAATCATTTTATATGTATCACACAAAAGATTAATGAAAACCCTTTGTCACAACCCCATTTATATTTTATACCCAAAATAATCATTTTATCTCCTCTTGAATTTATTTTAAATGAATATGAAAAATACAATGTTGTAGTAATGGGCGCGATAGAAAAGTTTTTCTTAAATTGAGCGGAGAGAGAAACTTCTTTCAATTTATACTCATTTGTATTGTTATACTTAAATTAAACCTTAAATAATTACTTTTATTTCTTACCATAAATAAACAACTTATGAAAAATAGCAATTAATACACTCATACACCTGCATGGAAAAAGAAGAAAGAAATTAATATAAGATTTTTAATTAAAAGCCTTGATTAAAACAAAGCCTTGATTTGATGCAAGGTTATCTTTCTGATAATAAAGATGTTAATATCTCAAAAATAATTGATTTAAATGTGTATCCTAATATTTTTGAGTCCTAATTTACATTTATTATAATAATATTTTTCGTTCTAGTTTGTGTTTCTGATAGACAATGTGTTTTTGTTAGATTTATTTGCTGGTAAGTTTTGAATTTGATAATACTTTTGTTTGCTAGAAAGTTTTGTTAGATTTAAACGTTTGCGTTTTGTCGTTGTGATAATGGTTATAATTAATAAAAATGTTTTTTGATTTCGAGATATTTGGAATTGAATTTTTTGTGTAGTTTATATTTTATTTATGTTGTTGGACTATATATTCTTTCATTTGATTAAAAAATCTCTAGCATTATTTAATAATTTTCTTATTTTTTTGCGATGCACATGTAGGTGAATAAATATTAATTATTGTAATCATTAAAATTATGTTCATTTATAGCAAGAAATAGAAGTGATTATTTAGTGTTTACTTTAGGTACAATAATAATTAGCATTCACAATGATAAAATGAGTATAAATTGAAATAAGTTTTTTTCTCCGCTCAATTTAAGAAAAGAATCATTCTCGCGTCGTCCTGTAGTAATTACATGACAAAAAAAGTAAGAAAATGAAAATTTAACAAAAGATGACCTTTCAAATTCATTCTTACCTAGTTGAGCTAGGATTTGGATTTTCAATTAAGATTCCGATTATTTCTTTCCATTTTAAAACAAATCGATACAGACAAGATTAACAAGACTCTTGTACAAGTATAATACTCTAATGCCACCACAACTCTTAAAGTCTCAAACAAACTTTATATTGTCATGATTTATACGTTTCACAACTCTCTTATACATCCAAACTCGCATCCTTCGCACGAAAACTCGAATTCTTTTCATTCGCTTTCCGACCTTAACTCTAATTTTGGAAGCTTTTCGAGTCCATGGTGTCGGCCTTTTTGTAATTGAATCAGATTCTTCCAATATTTTATATATTAAATATAATGCTTTTCGGTGTCTCACCTCTTCGGGATCCTCTTTTGCAATTTTGGAGTATGAGAAGGGTTGTTTTAAAAGGATCATCGAGAGAGAGTGAGAGAGAGAGAGAGTTATGTGATAAAATTGAAAATATGTGACCTTTATATAGAGTGGGATAAATATGCTTCCTATAAATTTTAATAATTAAGTTTTTAATAATGTTTGATCTTAGGGAGGTTGGGGATTGAGGGTGAGTTATATATGCATATATAATTTTATGACAGTTGGAAGTACATGCAATGAATTTTTTGTAATATTTTTTTGTCATTTATTGAGCATCTAAGATATAACTCAATATATAATTTCTCTTCTATGGATTATGTGCCCTATGTACTTGAAAATCATAGATTTTTATTAATTGAAAGATCTGTTACAATTTTAAGAGTAATGTATATTTATATTATCACTTCGTTGTAGATATCATGTCACATATCTATACTGGCCACCAAAGAATTCAAACTCATTTTTTCATGGCGGTTTGACAGCTAGGATGACATGATCTGAGTGTATATAGTTTACTTAAGATAGATAAATGGTACTTTTGTCTAGCTCATATATCAAATAATTGATGTACTACATCCAATTATTTTAGTTTCATAAGCTTGAATTTATTAATATCATTGTATTTCCATCTTTTGGTGCTCTACATGAGCTTATTTTCTTAAAATAGATTGATGTACTATATCCTTATTTTAATTTTATAAACTTGAATTTATTAATATCATTATATTTCCATCTTCTGTTGCTTGACATTAGTCATACCCAATAACAAACAAGGATGATTCCATGTTTGTATGTTTTTTCAAAAAAAACATGGAATACTTTAATAATAATTTCCAAATTCTAAATTCTTCAAAACTAGCTTTACTAAATTTGGTAATATATGTAACGTTTGGAATATGTTTCATTCAAAGAAAACTACATTAATCTAATAATTTGGGTCGAAACTTTTCTTTTAAATTATTTAAATTTAAATAGAACTTTGCAGGATAACATATGATAACTAGAAAAGTAATAATATGCATAGGTACGTAGATAAGGTCAACAATGCATATATACCTGCCAAAAAAGTTACAACATTACGAGATAAAATTTGCATAGTTCGAATTTTCATAATAGCCCTTACTAATTTTACAAAATTAGCATTCTCCATCCCCAAAGGCCAAGTATATATAGATAGTTACAACATTTTTTTTGAAATAATAGAGTTACAACATTAACATTACGAGATAAAATTTGCATACTTCCATTTCGCATATTAACCCTTACTAATTTTACGAAATTAGCGAGCATTCTACACCCCCAAAGGCCAATGATATATATATATATATATAGACAAAGGGTGCTGTAGGGACTCTTTAACGGATCATGACTCACTCAACATTTCTGGCATGACATATGTAATTAGAGCTACAATGTATTATATTGTGTTATGACTTTCAAAATAAATTTACAGAAATGCTAAATAGTGCGAACTTTTGGTTTTGTATTGTATGTTAAGATCCGTCACTATTTATAGATTAGGTTAGACTTTAGATAAATTAAGATTCTAGCGGTTATGTTATAATAAAGCATTATTTTTTTTTGGCCTTGTGTGGTTATTTAGAACATTTTTATAGAGAAATTAAAAAAAAAACCTCCACATTATGTCAAAATTGCTAAAATCTTACGATTATTAAAAATGGCAAAGGAACTTCTCTAACATTAAGAAAATCCGTTAGTTTAAGACTAAAACCTTTAATCTGCATATTCTAATCCAATTTAAGTAATATTTACAAAATAAACCTCATTTTTAGCTTCCTCTTCTCATTCTCAACTTGACACACAAAAAATAAACACACATACCAAGCACACACACAGCACACACCAAGCACACACAAACACATCAGGCGCACACACTTCCCACACAGATACACTCAAACATCTCTTTCTGCATCACTCTTTTTTTTTTGCAATTTTCAATAACCATGGAGTTCCTTTTTTTGCAATTTTGATACAATGTAGGGGCTTTTGTATAAGTTTCTCCTTTTTATGTCATGACGCCTCCATTCTGTTTAATTTTCATCTAGTTGCCTCACTGATTAAAAGTTACATATAACTATGATAATAAATTTATTATCTATCTAAGTCATTTATTTATAAATTTTCGATCTATTTGTCAAAAAAAATTGTAGGTTGATATGCATTCATGTAGAATGTCATAAATTTTGATTTTAAGGGTCTATGTGCAAAATTCTCTAACTTCTAGATGTTGGTCAGGCATGAGAGGGGCCTCCACCAGATGATATTGCAATTTATTTCGGTCACCTTCTATCTCTAACTTATCATATCATTTTTCAAATATTTCAATGTTGGCAAATATATTGTCTCCGCAATTAAATTATTGATAAAGCAATGATCTGGCTACTCAAATATTGATAAAGAAATTCAAATTTAAAAAAAAAAAAAAAAACGAAGGAGTGTAATTACCTCTAAAAATATGATTAGGACTATTTTATATCATCTTTATTCATTTAAGAGATCACAAAATATGAGTCTGACAAATTTGACATGAAACCAATCTATAAGTTCAATATAAAAATTGGCAAAATTCTGTACCCCAGCAAAATATCATAGATACCCCAATAAAATAGGAAATATCAGGATATTTCTGTAAAATATAATAAAAATGGTAAATTTCACCGGAGGTCACTCAACTTTAAGAAATAACCAAATAATTTACTTAACTTTCAACTTTTATCTAAAAATCACTTAATTTTAAAAAATGACCAAATAAGTTACTCAACTTTCTTGTGCTCTATAGATCATTCAACTTAAAAAAAATGAAAGTTGAGTGACATATTCGATTGTTTTTTAAAAGTTGAGTGACATCTGAAAAATAATTAAAAATTGAGTGATATATTTAATAACTTTTGAAAGTTGAGTGATATTTAGAAGACAATTAAAAATTGAGTGACTTATTTAATTATCTTTTAAAGTTAAGTGATTTATAATAAAATTTATCCTATAAAATATCATTAATATTCCTTGTTTTTGGAGAAAAACCCTAAACCCAACTCAAGCTAAAGGATTATGTTGATTGAAGAATGGAGTATGAGCTAGGTTTAGGGTTTGTGGTTCGTTTCTCTCTTTGGTTGAGTGAGAGAGAGAGAGAGAGCCGGAGAGATTTTTAGTATCAACTGTTACATATTTGCGCACATAACCTTGTGAAAGTTTTAAATTTGGTATTTACATGTGAAAGTATCTTTATAAGTGGTATCGATATCAAGACTTTTTTTTCAAACTGGCAATATTATGAAAAATAATTAACAAAATAATACTGATTTGAGAATATTTGCAAAATTAATACTTTCGCTAAGCTTTCCGGCGGAATAGCTTCTGTTCCGCCAAAAAGTTTGGCGGAACATAAATTTTTGTATTTTCCGCAACTAGCAGCCTTACAAACATTTTTGTGAAGTTAAAAACACTGTTCCGCCAAGCATTTAGCGGAAGAAGTTAAAATTTTATTTCAGTATTAACTGCAAATTTAGCAAGAAAATTAACTAAAAATTAAAAAAATTACATGTTTCGCGAACTTTTGGTGGAGCAACCTATTTTATATTTTGTTTGCACCTAAACAACAACTGAAATTTTAGCACAAAAAAAAATCACGGTTCTGCCACACTGTTGGGCGGAATAGTATTTTTTTTCTTTCTAAATTTCCTTACTAATTTGTAGTTCACGCTGAAAATTAAAATTCAGTCATTGGTGGGATAATATTTTTTAAATCTAATTAAGATATTTTTAAGACTGCTAATGACGTCAAATACAAAAGCTTATGTTCTGCCAAACTTCAGGGTACTAGTTCTGCCAGGAAGGTTGATGGAAGTGTTAGTTCTGCAAATATTCTCAAACTTGTGCTAGTTTCTTAATTTTTTTTTCAAAATAGTGCTAGTTTAAAAAAATAGTCCAATGTCAATGTATCATATATTTTTTTACATTTCTTTATTTTTTAAATTAGGGAGAGCTTGAATGTCTCTCGCGTAAATATATCGATTAATGTTCAGTTAGAAACCATCATTACCAATAGTTCATGCAATTAAAAACAAAGAAAAAAAAGTGGCACCAACAACGAAAGGATTATTACAACACAGTTACAATATAAAGATTAAATTTGTTGGAGTAGAGGTTGTGTTTGGTACGTCGACACAAGATGTGTGCTCGTCCAGCCTTCACTAGTTGGTCCGATATCCACACCTTCCCCATCATTTCTGTTTGTAATCCTCTCATCTCTTCCTTCTTGTCCTCCTGGATTTGTTGTTTTACATCTCGTATAATTGTGGTACTATATAAAAGGTCAAAGTAAACTGTCCCTAGACATGGAATATCTTTAAAAAAATGTAAACATATAAACAGTAATTTAAACCAGCAATTTATAAAAATGATAAGCAATATTTATGTAAACGCCATGTTTATTGAGTAATAGTAAAAGTGCTCGGTGGTGATATTTTTTTTGACAATGTGAATGTGATGAAAATAGCTTATGTGATTCACAAGATATTTGCTTGACAAATTTAGCCCAAGTCTTTGTAAAATTTTAAATTACACTATTTGATCAGCATTATTAGCAAATAGTTTAGGCCCCAACTGTTGTAATGATGAGCCTCAGATATTTGAGAATATTTTGTGGGCCCAATAAGCCCAAAATAATCTCTTATCTCACTGAAAAACAATGAAAACTTAATTATGTCATAGCACACACACAATTTAGCTCATTGATATTGGATATACATTTAATAAACCTAAATTATAAATCCCCAAAACCGAAATTTCCGCTGAATTAACATTACATTATAAAACCAAGTGAATTTACAACTAAATTAAAAAAATACAACTGTTCAATGGAAAAAAAAACTAAAAGATAATAATGAAAGAGGGCCAATTTTTTTTTTCGCCTTTTCGATAATAAAATACAACACATCTTTCAAATTCTCTCTTACCAAGTTGAGCTAGGTTTGGATTTTCTATTTTTAAAAATCCGATTACTTTCTCTATTTTTTGCAAAGATTGTGGTGTTCTTCGTGGTCTAACATCATTGTTACTCTTATCTTCTTAGAAAAAGTATACATATTCAAATGATGAATATGTTTGACGACTCTCTTATACATCCAAACCCGCATCCTTCGCACAAAAACTCGAATCCTTTTCATTTGCTTTCCGACTTTAACCCTAATTTTGGATGCTTTTCGAGTCCATGGTGTCGGCCTTTTCGTAATTGAGTCGGATTCTTCTAATATTTTATATATCAAATATAATGCTTTTCGGTGTCTCACCTCTTCGGGATCGTCATTCCCAATTTTGGAGTATGAGAAGGGTGCTTTTAGAAGTATCATTGTAGAGTGAGAGGGAGTTCTTTTTTTCTCAAGGAAGAGAAAGATATAGAGTTCGTGTGATAGAATTGAAGGAGATGTGAGATTATATAGGTAGGATGTTACCAACAAATTATTAATAAAATTATAGTTTGTTCATCAACAGTTTGATCTTAGGGAGGTAGGGATTGAGGGGGAGTTATATATTTACGTAATTTTTTTTAAGGCCCATATTGAAATAATTTTAAAGACAAAGTTGAAGTATAAACAACAAATATTTTATTGTTATTATGTGGCATTATTGGGCATCTATCAACAATATAAGCTAGAACCTTATATTCAACTGTACGGGATTATGTGTACTATGCAACAGATTCATAGGGTTGATAAACTATGTAACAAATTCACAATCGTAGTTTTTTTAATTAAAAGGTGAATTTTATTTTAATTTATTAACTTAAGATTCATATTTTATTGACTCGCTTGATAAGTCATATATATATACTGATCATCGAGAATCTAGAAATCATTTTTCAATGGCAGTTGGATAGGATGACATATGATGTTTTTTTTTTTTTGAAATGTGACATATGATGTTAGTAATGTAGTTTACTTGATCGATAGACAAATGATACTTTGTTTGGCTAGCTCATATATATATCAAATAATTGATATATTATATCATTCTTTTTCGAAAGTTCTGAATGAGGTTTTTAGAGATTTTTTTTATAGTTGTACTTAGCTGTATATTTTAAAAAAATAATTACAAAATTATATATAATAACTGATAAAAAAATTACAAAATTGATCAAAATGCTTGATATACAAACTTTGCATTGTCCCCAAAAAATTAATTATAACTTTATTTTATCACATCACTCATACCTAAATGGGATATTTATTTATAATAATTTCCAAATTATAATATCTGCAAACCTAACAATATTGAATTTGGTATATTGTATGTAATGTTTGGAATATGTTCCATTCAATGAAAAACACATGAATCTAATACATTTATAAAAATACACCACAATTACATGTAATGTGCAAATTAAATTTTAATAATCAGGTAATTAGTGGCCAAAACTTTTTATTCAAAAATTTGAATTTAAATATAATTTATATGTTGTCATAAAACTAGCTCGAGACCACAACTATGCAAATAAAATAACATAGTATAACTAAAAAATAATAATATCCATTCATGTTGATGTCAACTATTCATATACGTGTGAAAAAGTTAAAATTTTAATATATAAAATTTGCATGGCTGGAATTTGCATATTAGCCCTTGCTATTGTCACCAATATACTATCAAAATAAGCATTTTTGCAGTACGTTGTCTAATATTATGAAAATCCAATAGATGTTTGGTGCGAAACATCTATTATTGTATTTTACACAGAAACTTAGAAAATTCAAATAATTAAAGAAAAACATTATTTTATAAAATACTTTGTGTTGTAATATTTAAATTATATCACTTTGTTAAATTATTAATAACATGATAACAATTATATGTTTGTCGTTTATTTATGAATTTCCAATCATAATAGTGAAAAAAAAATATTTATATATATACACTCACGTTCATTCATGAAGAACATGAATCTAAATTATATATATATATATATATATATATATATATATACGTTCATTCATGAAGAACATGAATCTAAATTTTGCAATGGCCGATGTGCAAAATTTTCAAACTTCAAATTTGGTGAAGGCCTCCACCAGGTATTGCATTTCTTTTGGTCAGATCCTACCTCTACATCAGCATAATTTTTTCAAATATTTTCAACTTTGGTAAATATAATATTGCCTACCCAAATCACATTTAAATTAGGGAAATGAGAAATCACGACGGGATACTGTATCTTGTGGCGATCTTGTGGCGACGGATTGAAATTATGTACTATTTTCTCGCGTTTCTATATACACTATATATTGTTTTTATTTTTTTTAAATATATATTGTTTACTGAATGAATTTTTATATACTGTTTGTTTTCAGCTTATATGTTTTTATATACTGTTTTACCGAATAAATTTTGTATATACTGATTGTTTTTAGTTTATATGTTTTTTTCAGTTTCTATATACCGTCACTATAGAGTCGCTAAAGTGCCTGTCGCGTAGTATCAACTCATTTTAAATTAAGTTAAATTGATAGATACAAATCATGCCAAAAAAATATTCAAATTAAAAAAAAAAGACAAAAAAAAGTAATTACCTCTAAATATATGATTAAACATATGTCTCATTTTTTTTGTTCAATTTGGAGATAACAAATGTAAAGTCTGACAAGTTCTGATCTAACATGATTGATTCTGTCATTTTTTGAGGGAAATTGATTTTTCTTTAATAATTTCTATTCAGCATCTGTTAAAAGAGGCTGCTTGTTATCATCCCACTTGTCTAATCTCTTTCTTGCTTCTTCAACCTATATTATTTCAATATTAATTTAGTAAAATAAATAAAATTTGGTTAAAAAAATTAGGCAATAGGCATATATAATATGATTGTGATTATAATCTCTTTCTTTCATGACAAGGAAAATTAGGCATATGACTGGACTTAATTTGTTCAATAATCTGCTTCATTACTCTTTAGTAAGATTATGAATTGAAGAAAAACAAAAAATTAGATAATGTAATATATTGAATTTTACTTATCAATCTATTAGTCTTTTTGCAAAAATATTGTCTTCAGTTAGATCATAAATGAAGAAAATAAGGTTCGGGTTGTGTTACCTCTTTGTGCCAGTCAGTACCAAAAGTGATCCAAATCAGAATGAAAGTCTGTATTGTTGTGCCAATTATCATTCCTCCCCATAATCCCTACATATATAAATTTATCAAATTTATATAATCAAAATTTCAATCATGTTAATATTTACATTTTAATATATATATATAACCTTCAATCCAAAACCAAATTTAAAGCCCAAAAGAATGCCAAGAGGAAGGCCGACAAAATAATAGCATGCAACATTTATGTAGGCTATCAATGCCTGCCATCCACTTCCAACAGCCACCCCTTCATAACAAAAAAAGTTTAATAAGTAAAATGAGAAAGAAAAAATTAAATTGGTAAAAATGTAAAAAGAAGTATGCATATTAGAAATAATAGGAAAAAATTCTAGTTACCAGATAAAACAGGTTGAATGCCGCTAACAATAATGGTCGTCGCCAACAAGGGACACAAATCAGAAACCGCATTCGCGACAACCTCACCGTCTGTAAAAATATAGCTTATTTTGTCTCGAAAAACCATGACAAGAACTGCTGCAAGTATTGATATCATGGTTGATATGACTGTCACTACTGCAGCTGAGAACGCTGCCGATCTCGCGTTTCCTGCTCCAAGCTCGTTTCCAACACGCACGCTACGAAAGAGAGAAATCGTATTTTAATTTGGAGTTCAAAACCTTGAATGAAATTTACTTCGAACAAATTAAAATGGTGGCTTTTATTGTTACAAACCTTGCGGCTGCGTTGAACCCGACTGAGATCATGAACTCCCATCCTACAATCGACGTGCTGCCACGACAAATCATTCAATTTTTTGCAACAGTTAAATTACAATAATCATTTTTCAATAATTTTGAAAAATATAAATAACCCAAATTCATTTCTATATAAAAAAACAATTGATTTTGAATAAAGTAATTCATACCAAACTGTAAGAGCGTCAAGAGCCAATTGCGGGTTCTCAAGCAGGCCAGCCATTAGAATCAGTATTTGAAAGTACCACGTCTCAAGACACAACATAACAGCAGAAGCAGTCGACAGTTTCAGAAAATCCGGCAAGCCCACGAACGCCTGCCATGTGAACCCGGTCCATGTGGACCGGCACCTCAGACTCTTAACTATGTACATAAATTGCGCACCCACATAAACCCACCAACTTAAACTGAGAACAAAAGCCGCCCCAACGAGGCCAAACCCTAATTTGAAAACCACTACCCAACTGACCAATAAATGGAAGATAAATGTCGCAATTAGAATGTACGCGCTAGGCGCAACTATACTTTGTGCTTGCAAGAACTTTTGGATGGGGAAATTCGCAGCATATGCGAAAATTTGAGGGATCAATCCGTAAACATATAGAGACGCCGCGTTGGATATTTCATTTGATTGGCCAAGTAGTATGAGAATTGTTTTGGATAGAATGTATATTATTGTGAGCGGTATGCTTGTCGCCATTAGAAGAACTGTAGATCGCTGCAGATATACGCCTAGCATTTCGTATTTTTCTGCGCCATATGCTTGTCCACATAATGTTTCTACCGCGCTTCCCATTCCTAACTATAAAAAGAAATTACAGAAATTCAAATTAACATATGAATAAAAAACATGTGAATCTTTTTATTAGAATTATTTTTTTCTTTTTTGCTTACTTTTATTTGAAACATTGACACTTCAAAAATAAAATAACATAATATAAGATGATTTTTTACTTTCATGTTGACATATATATATATATTTTGCTAAAATTACAAAAAATCAGGGAGCCGTATGGTAATGGTAACATGTGATGAACTAGGTGGTAATAAGCCAAAAAGATGTGACAAATCAACCAAAAAGTTTTTGTCTCTTGTATTAATTTCACTCCAACTAAAAAACCTAAAATATCAAATCGTGTAGAATAATAGCATGACTTTTTCCCCATCATATGTAATCATTAAGGTTCAACAGAGACAGTTCAAGTTTAATAACAAAAAAATAATCAAATTAAATTATAATTTTTAATACAACAATTATAATATGACTTTTCTCCTTCAATTATACAACTAATTATAACTCTTATTTATTATTTAAGATTTGCTTGTCAAATCATTTATTTTTCACTAATTTACTCAAGTGAAAAATAAGTGATTAGTAGGTGAAATTACATAAACTATATTCCATTTCGTCCCACATTATAACAAAAACAATCATAAAATCATAAAACAACAAAATTCAAACATGATATCTCAACAATTATACAATTTATTAATTAATTACCATGAGACCATATGCGAACACTTGGATGCCGTTATTCCCTAACGAAGAAGCCGCAAGTTCAAGGTTTCCTAAATGGCCGCAAAACATCTGTGATGCGACTGACATCACGCTGATCAGCATGTAAACCATGACAGCTGGCACCGCCAGTGGCATCATGAGTTGCATTTCTATTACGAAAGCCGATCGAATTCGGTGTAAAAATGAAGAATGCGAATCGGAGAGGATTGACTCAAGCCGGTCTGAGGCTCCATTGGAGTCTTTGGAGGAAGTACCCACCATTAGAGAGTGAGAGAGAGAGAGGGAGTTCCAAGTTGAGTGGAGTAAGAATTAAAGTGAGGAGTGGAGTGGAGTGGTGTGTATTTGATTTGTAATGGAGCAAATTACATATTAACGGTCCCTCAAGTTTTGTGTAAATTTTTTTTGGTATATTTGACCTAAAAACTTATTTAATAGTTCCACTCACTAAATTACTTAATGTTGAATGTTGATGAGAATGAGATTATTTTGTCTGAAAAAGATTGATAGACTTCAAAATGTAGGGACCAATGCTAAAATTGACCATAATAAATGCAATTTAACTCTTTGTTTATTTATGTAGGGTTGTTGTTGGGTTGGTGGAATCTCAAATTTCATATCTCCAATGTCTCATGTCCTTTATTTCGGCTTTGTCACATCAATTAGTAGGGTTTTATGATAAAGGTATCATCTCACCTAATATTTTTTTTTCTCAATTCTCACTTCGATTAGAAATTACCAAATTGGAGATATACATATTGAAAGATCTTTTTAGTATATGGGTTGGTGAGATTTGTAGCTCCAAAATATAAATATAATTTTTTTTTTATGAAAATGTAAGTATTTCAATAATAGAACTTGCATGCCTCTCTATGCATGGAAAATTAAATTTATTATTTATGAAACCTTACGGGCTTTATGCAAATGCTTGTTAAGCACCACCCTGGGAGAGGGATTTTGTGGACTTATTATATGGGCCGACTATTAAAGTTAGATTAAGCGTAGTACTTTTAGGCCATATAAGGTTTAGAAATCTACAACAATTAAAAAAAATATATAGGCTTGTATTACCGAAAAAAGATTTTAGGCCATATAACTTTCAAAACTTGTAATATAGACTTTTTCTTTTGAATGCTAGCTTGAATTGTAATATGGACTTTTATTTGTATTACAATCCATTTAAAATATAGTGGTGTGTTCTATAATCCATTTAAAATTATTATGATACTGATCAAGTATTATTAATAAGATTGTATTTTTTTCCAAATGAGAGATTTTTATCAACTTGTTGAGTAATTTATAATAATATCTCACATAATAATCTTAATAATAGTAATCAAGCTTATATGTGCAAAAGATTAATACCGTCAACTAATTAGAAAGCAACAATGTGCTGGCCAACTACTATGATAGATACAATCGCGTTCAATTAAAAATGTTGTCCACTTGGCAACACATGAATTTTTGTCCTTATGATTTGTTTACAAAAATCATAAATTAAGTTTATGAATTTATTGTTCTTGTCTACCGACATTTATTTTGTTTGCTATCAACATATAGTTAGGTAGATAAATATCTAGAAATATGTCAAATTGATTTTATAGAGAAACCATAATTCTTAATTAAATTTGTCAAATGCCATTTCTTTCTCCGCAAAGTTGATATAATGAATTGAAATATTGACAAATAAGCAACACATAATATGTTCTGCTCATAATAATTGCTTACAAAATTATAAATCTTCTCTCCACCACCAATATTTTTTCTCTACCAAACTAGGTAGAAAAAAAACCTAAAAAATGTGAAAATTTATAAAGAAACCATAAATATTTAATAAAATTGTGATGTAATTTTCACTGAATTACAAATCAACTAAATTATCCAATTATGTACATCATTGTCATAACAACTCTCACCAACTTCTGGTCCTCCCTATTTTCAATCTAAAACTAAACATATCTTCTAAAACAATAAATAATGAAAACAAAACATAAAATGAAGTCAATTTTCACATGATAGCTACAATAAAAGAAATTAAAAAAAATAAAAGAATATCATCTATTGCTCGACTACTTCCGGTATGCTCTGCAATGCAGGTCTCCAGTACCGATGATCTTTTTCCCTTAAGACCTTGCAGGGCTGGCCGATTTTGACCAGCCCAGCCAGGAGATCCTGCATGGGCAGGTCTTTACTGTCGACCTGCTCGAGCAGTTTCTCCAACTGCTTCTTGGAAATCTTGATTTTCACCTCAGTTGGAGCCGTTAGTATTACTGCGTCTGTTTTAGTTTGTTTTGAAGGTTTTGATTCTTCTTCTTGTTTTGACGAACTTCTTTTGTTTGAGGCTTCTTCCTCTGGATCTGAGAAGCTCCATTCGCCATCGTCGACCCATGAGATGCCTGGCGAGAAATCTATACAATTGCAATTTCCCATCAACCTAATCTCTCTCTCTCTCTAGAATTTCTCACTTTTTGGATATCTTACTCTCTCTCTAGATTTGTATCTTGTATGTGGGCTAATAATGTGAGGAAAATCTATATTCCTCTCTCTATTTCTCTCTAAATATTTTGGGATCTCTTTCTCTCTCTAGATTTGTAAAGGGATGAACAATGCGAGGAAGATTGATCTCTCTCTATCTCTTTGTTTTCTTTGTTTTAAAATGTATGATTGAAGGAAAGAGAAAGAATAAGAACTGAAGGCAATTGTTGGCTGGTAAATATATATAGACCTAGTTAGAGAGAGAGAGAGAGAGAGAGAGAGAGAGAGAGGAGAGAAACCATCAAAGGAAGGTGGAGATGCCACATCGGACAGACCATGTGTAAATCTGATCCATTCGGATGCATCAAGATTCGTGCAGGAGCTACTAGTGGACGGCTGTGATTTTATTGGGAGTTTGACGTTGTATGAACGGAACAGAAAAAGAAGAGATTCAGTAGATCCGTTTGAATTTTGGTTGCTAACTCTCTCTGTTTAGAATAAATCTGGAGATGTATGTTTAATTAAAATCCAATAATATAAAAGTAATCTAATAAATTGGACATGATAACTATTTCTCAAAAGATTTAATAAAAAATAGCATAAATATTGATAATAAAATGCATACATTATTATCTAAAAAAGAAATATTGAGTGAACAAATGCTATCAGAATAAAATATATTACATTATTATTCGAAATAAAATATTAGAACATAAACATTGTTAATAAAAAAGGAAATGCTATCAAAATAAAATAAAATATAATATATTATTAGTCAAAATAAAATATTAGAACATAAACATTGTTAATAAATGGAGAGGAAGGATGAAGGAAATATCATTTGTGGATAAGAATCATTATCAAAGCTGTAATATTTTCCTTCCAAGGAAAAAAGATTTGTAACAAACTTTTTATTTTGTTTTATTTATTAAATTAATCTCAGGGGGGCAAATCGCCTATTGAAGCTTAAAAAAACAATCATTAGCAAAGCTAGTACAAGTCTCAATCTAGATCATGAGGTTAATATTTGAAGTTAAATGAATGGATGACTGAGATTTGAGGAGGGTGTTTGACGTAGTGTGAAGAGGATGGAGGTGGGAATCAATGGAGAGGAGGATTTGTACAGTGTGTGAACTTGGATTTGTTGATGGAATCTGTTATGTTTTATTCTGATTTGGTTCATCTCATTTATTTTGTTTTTTGGCTTTTAAGATGCCAATTTTTAATTGTTAGTGGTTGTTTTATATAGAGGGGATTCATTTTTCTTATTTACCATTGTGAAAACTGAAAATGTTATATTTATTCTTTTTTCGAAAGATATATTTACTGTTTTTAGAATGAAATATCATATTTATCAATGGGAAATTCTGAAATGTGAAATTTCCCATGAAATTGCAAAATATTAGATTTTTGTTAAATTAATTGAGTTAATATATAGGAGGATGGTATTATGAGAGGTTTTGAATTTTGGAGTCATTTTGATTTTTTGAGCTTGTTGGAAAGTAAATATGGTATTTTAAAGTTTTAGAAGAGTAAATATGATATTTTGAACTTTTGGAAGAGTAAATATGAAATTCTCCCTCTTAAATATATCCAAACCCCCCAAAATAAAGTACTATTTTTTCAATTATTTTTCTTATTACTAAGCAATAGTTGTTGGTAATTGTTGTTCCTTCTCTATCATTTGACTTTTTTTTAATTGGTGAAAGAAATATTGCCCATCTTCATGGGATATTTTAAAGAAACAAAATTTGTTAAAAATATTGGATATAAAGGATGAGAGAACAATACAAAAGTTTAAGAGAATATATAATAGTCATCAGTATACTTATCTTCTTGGAGGTATATAAAAATGTTATACAAATATACATATTATATAATATTAGTAAGATAATAAAAATATTAAAAACAATTTATGAATAATCACAAACCAATGTATGTCTTAAAAACAGTATATAGAGTTTAAAATAATATAAATATCACATAATAAAAAGGAAATATAAAAATATTGTATATGGATGTTATTAAAGAATAGTATATAGATATTACAAAACAATATCCTTAAAAAAAAGATATTACAAAACAATAATGTAGGTGTTAAAACAATATATAATTAGGAGTATAGACTAGTACATTACTATAAAAATAGTATATAAAAGATCACAATATAATATTTACATTGCATCATGCTTACTTTACACCATTTCAAACTTCAGATATGTAAAATTAAAGAATTAGGTAGAAAGTATATAACAATTTGACTCCAAAACAAGTAGAAGAAAAATAATATATGTCAAAAAATTTGGAAAATAGAAAAAGAACTATTGCTGGGTCATGGGAAAGTTGACCTAACTGCATCGTCTTCACTTCCTAGTTCATTTGACTATTATAGAACAAGTTGCTTTATTTTATTTTTGATTAACAAGTTGAGTTTTTTTTATGTTTAATTAAACTTTATTTAATTATATCATGAACAAAGATTTAAAAAAAAAATTATATCATTTACAAAGAAATCGTTACATAACAAAGTTGTGTCCTATCTACACTTTATGTTATTATCTTAATTGTTTGATATGCATAAATATATAATAGATGCTTAAGATGTATTGTGACCCAAATAAAGGAAAACGATTTTTAGAGCATATATTTAATCTATCCTTTATTAAATTGTAATAACTTATTGTGCTTTTTGAATCTTTTTTTAGCATTTTATTTATCCGGTCTTTTAAGCAAAAGAATGAGTTCTAGGATGAATTTATAATTCATATTTTTCTTCATTATCTAATTAATATTTGACCCAGAAAACTTGGCTTAGTCACATCAAATTATTCTTTTCAACTAACCAAAATACCAATTATAGTGTTCTTTTAGAAACATACAAAATTGGGAAATTCTTCAAAAAATTCCTAATTTTTTTGGTATTTATCAAAAACCCCTAGCTTATCAATATTCTTTAAAAAAAAAGGAAATTCTTCAAAAACCCCCTAACTTTTTTGGATATTATCAAAAACCCCTTATCTTTTTCATTTCTTCAAAAATCCCCTATAAAGCAATTTTAATTTTATTTTTTACCCCCTATGGGGTTAAGTTAAACTTTTCCATCTACTAAATTTTTTTATTTACCAAAATACCCTCAATTAATTATTTTATATTATATTTAATGTTTTTCAACATAATATTAATATCATATTATAATCTTATGCTGCATTAATTAATTTTATTATACTATATAATTTTATGTTGCATTAATTTATTTTATGTATTATATTACATGAAATATTTTCTGTTATTTATTTGTATATTATAATTTTATTCTCAGTAAAATATTATTTTTTTTTATTATTATTTTTATGATTTTTAAAAAATAGTTTCGAAAACAAAATTCAGTAAAAATTCTGAATTTTAAAAAAAGTTACGAATTTTTTTTAATTTTATTTTAATAAAAACTTTGAAAAATATTATTTTGGAAAAAAATTCTAAAATGTTTTTATAAAAAAAATACATAATATAATAAAATTAATTAGTGCATCATAAAATAATATAATATCATATTTATATTATGTTGAAAAATATTAATATTTATTATTATATTTTTTAATTGAAGTAAATATAATATAAAAATAATTAATAGAGGGTATTTTGGTCAATAAAAAATGTAATGGATGGAAAAGTTTAACTTAACTCCATAGGGGGTAAAAAAAAATTCAAGTTGTTTTATAGGGGATTTTTGAAGAAATGAAAAAGATAGGGGGTTTTGATAATATCCAGAAAAGTAAGCGGTTTTTGAAGAATTTCCAAAAAAAAATATAAAGTGGATTGAATTTCTTTTTAACCCCCTATAATGTTAACTTTAACATTTCCATCCAATTTAATTTTTATAAGACTAAAATGCCCCTCGGATATTTATTTTCATGTTATATTTTATTGAATTAAAAAGAATTATATTTTACATTAAAAATAAATTAATGTCTTGAATATAAACAAAATCATAAAAAATAATAATGAAGAAAATAATATTTTACATGACATAAAATTATAATTTAAATATAGGATAATAAAAATATTTTTTGTAATATAATACCAAAAAAATTAAATTAACTTATCATAAAACATCTTAAAAATAACATCATGAAATATTATATTCAAAAATAGTATTTTTTTTTATTTATTTAGTATTTTATTGAATATAATAAAATATGAAAATAAATATATAAGGAGCATTTTGGTCTTTTTAAAATTAAATCGGTTGGAAAAGTTAAAGTTACTCTCATAGAGGGCTAAAAAAAATTCAATTCACTTGGCAGAAAAAATTTGAAACAAAACTTCAGTTTTAACTAAACATTATGTCATTGTTTTATTGGGAAATAAATAGGAATTATGTCATTACATCAATTGAAATGAAGTACGATCAACATTAAATATTTACGAAATTTTGAAAGAAAAAGATGAAAAAACTATACACAGAGAACTAAGAAAGGTCCAAGAAAAAACCGTGAAATGAATTCCCGTAAAAAAGTATTTACTTTTCTTAGATAAATCATTAGCATATCTTGTTCGTGGTTACAACTGTAATAAAATTCTTTAAAAGAAAAGGAGGAAAAATCTTTTCACAACCAAATGATGTGCTTAGCCACCTAATTATTATTATTAGTTATTAGGTTACACCCATCAAAGTGGTGTAATAAATTTTATGATAATTAATGAAGATATAATCGGGCTTGTTTAGTCATGCATGCATCACTGATTTTAATATCATGTCTCATAGGTATCTCATATCAAGGGATTAAACTATACCATATTAAATTGATTAAACATTTAGATAAAATACACTTTTTTTCAAAATGGAAAAGTTGATAAAGTAATACAATATATTTCTCCCAATACTACTCTCTACTTGTACCTTTATTTATGTTTATTTTTTATTTATTTTTTTGCCTTTCAATTTATGTATTTGAATTAATAAAATTTGAAGGATTTTTCTATGCTTAGGTAAATTTTTGAAGGCCCAAATATCTTTATTTTTTATTCTTATAGGCTGTAATTTCAACAATTAATATTGGACCTTATGAAATACAGTGACCAAAAAAAACAATAGCCCATTCTATAATCTTGCAAAATTAAATTTAAATATAATCTGGGCCAACCCATTAAATCTAGCCTCTATCTCTTATTTCAAAAAAAGAATAAAAAATATAGAATAGTAGATAATTCCTTGATTTTCATCTGTCCTTTCAAAATGTTAATTCAAAAATTCTTATATTAAACCATATAAAATTTATTATAAAAAATGACTGTCCTTTATATACCTTTTTATAATTTTAAATTATAATTTTATCTTCTTTATAATATTATTTTACAACATCTAAATATAAATCAACATGTTGCGTTAAATTTGGAAATCCTAAATATTAAGATTCCCACTACAGCCCCACACACATAATGACATAAGTATTTATTTAAAAGTATATACCTTAACAACCAATTATATTAAGACCACAATTTTTATCATGAGGTTTGGTCTTGTAAATTAGATCATCTCCGTTTTAACAGAAACTGAAGATATCCTCTGACCTCAGAATCCACTCATAAATCATAAATCATCAATTTGATTTTGTCTCTGTTTTCTGAAAATAATAATTAATTATCATATCTGATAACTAATGTCTAATCAAATCCAACTAGGGGGGGAATGAACCATCAAAGTTAACTTTAATTATTTTAAGTTTTTTTTAAGGATTACTTATTTTAAGTTAAATGAACGTATCAAATCAAAATTTTCCTGCCTGTACTTTTTCTACTAATACCCCTCTCAAAAATCTGTCATCATGCTAGTGACCTTCATTTTATTTTATCTGCTCCTGTAGTAAAAAAAACTAATAGTTTTATGTTTGGAGTGCAAATATGAATTTTTCTCATGTAAACTTGAAAAAATTATGGAAATTTTACTGATGAGAAAGTTATTAAAAGTTTAGTGGGGCAGTACAATAATGGCCGTTCAAGATGCGTTCTTAACATCCCTTTTCTAAACCCAATCATAATTATTTCCAAAATAAAGCTAATATTATATTATTTCACAATATAATATTGCAAAACTTTGTAAAACTGCATGTCGACATTGTGTGTTGAGTAATTAATTGATGGCATAATAGGCATTTGAGAATGTGATACGGTTCAAGGATGCGTTTCGTTGTATAAATAATTCATTTTCATAAGTTAAATAATATAGGGGCCACAATATAGTAAATTCAAACAATAAGATTAAGTCTAAGATATATGCTTTTAATGACAACTATTAAGTCATCAAAATATATTCTTTTAATGATTGTTAGGTCATTAAGATAAACTCTTTTAATAAATTATTTTAATATCTTGCAATGTGACCTGACCCAAAATTAGGTCTAGTTAGTTCGTCCATAAATGGCTTATATAGTTATATATAATCACATTTTAACCAAAACTTTTTTAAATTATAGAGAGATTATATAATCACTCTGACAAAACTTTTACAAATATTAAATCAAATTAGCACACTTAAATTTGAACCACCCAATAAAGAGAAAAAAGATGATGAAAACCTTAATTCATTATACAATTACTTAAATTCTATCAATGACTATAAGCTTTAACCTAACTCTAAGTAACAAGAATTCACATATTTGACCTAGATTTTCTTTTTACTTTTTCAAAATTCTTTTCTAGATCTTTCTAATATTTTTGTAACTTCTGTAAACATTTTATATCCAATGAATTTTTCAAGCAGGACTTTGATCCTCTTCATTAAAAAAAAAACCAAAATTAACATAAAAAATAAATTTTTAGATAAAACAATAGCTCTCAATTCATCATGATTTAATTAATTGACTTCCATAAAAAAATCTTAGCCAAAACTCAAAACTTGAAATCCAAGTAAACTTGAGATCCAAGTAACCATGCATTAATTTGAGCAACTCTTTTTTCATCATTCTGGCAAGAATGCAATAATTCTAATAATTGTAAATAAATTTCTCAATTTTTCTATATTATTCAACATTAATTCTTTCAAATCTAAACCAAAACTTAAATAATTGGGCTTGAATAGTTAAATAAATACAAAAATCAACTGTACCTCTGACATACCTTTTTATCATGAGAGGGACTCTTTGTCCCTTGCCACGTGTCTATCATCCAATGGACCCACTTCACCACTTAATGCCACGTAATCACGTGGGATATGGACCTACAAAATTTGTTTTTTTCGTTTTTTATTTTTTGCGAAATGTCATATTCAGAAGTTATTATTCTTAGTCAGGAAAAAGTGTCATCTCCAACCAAGGAAAGAACTTAATTCAGCAAACCTGCAAAAATTGTGATTAAATTATGTTATAATAAATAAATAAAATTAAAAGTTGAATAGAGTATTTCCTTTAATTTATTTAGTCAAATGTTGTTAGTAGTTATTGTCAAAGTCGCTTTCTCAATAAGATAAACCGAATAAAAAATAAATTTATTTATTATTTATTTTTTTTATTTTAGTTGAACTGATCAAAATTTTCTTTTACTTTTGTTTTCCAACCAAATAATCTCAATGTACTGATAAAGATTTGCATCTTATCCTAATCCTAGTAGATGAAAGTTACCAAAACGGAACCATTAAACAAGATAATATAAAATATTAAAGAATTTAGATCAACAGATTTCAATTTTAATTTTAAATGATTTCAAGTCTGTTTTTAAAAATAAAAAAAAATGACCAGTTCAAGCTCAAAGGCTGGTCTATCATAAACCACGCCCTCCCAGCAAAGCATTCAACTTTAAGCTTATAAATACCATTTCTCCTCTCCCTCTTGCCTCGTATTTTCTCCTCAAATTCATTCAACTCTCAAATTCATTACAAATTCAATTCCTCATTTCCTCTTCAATCATCCATTGCCACGTCAGAAAAACCGGTACAAACCAAACTAAATGGCGAAGGGTCGTCGGTACGGACCAGACCGTCTTCTTGGTACCTGTGGATTCCAGTCGAACAATCTATTAGCCGGTCCAGAATTCCATGAATCGGAAGTCTGGTCCGGCTCAGTCGAGCCGGACTCAGATCGGACCGGCTGGGCCCCATCGAAAAACATCGGCGGTTTATCAATTGCCTTTAATGGGGGGCCCATAGAAATACGTCGACCAATAGAAACGCGCCATGTGACAGTTGCTGCTTCTGCACCGGTTTATGTTCCTGACTGGTCTCGATTCAAGAGGGACGAACCGGTCGAGCCGGTTGTGGAACAAGATGTGAATGAGGATGACGAGTGGGTCCCACCACATGTTTATTTAGCTAGAGGGAGCATGACAGGTGTCACTTCGTCGGTTTTCGAAGGGGTTGGAAGGACTTTAAAAGGAAGAGATATGAGTCGGGTTCGCGATGCGGTTTGGAATCAGACTGGTTTTTTCGGTTGAGTTGATCGAGTTGGATTAGTTGGAGATTTTTTTTTGAATTTTTGGTATTTTGAAGTATTGTTGTTATGATTAATTAGAAGTGGGAAAATTGGGAAATTTTGGTTGTATAGGTTTGGGGTGTGTTGAGTTTTTTTTGGATTCAAAGTTATAAATTTAAATTGTTGGAAATTAAATTGGATTTTGATTGAATCAATCTTAATGAAATTAGGGGATCCAAATTTGGTTTTTGATTTGTGTAATTTGCAAGTTCCGAGTCCAAAATGGCTGCCGAATGTGGCAAGTTCTACCCAACTTGTACCTAGTGGATCAAATATTATCTCCTAATTGTAAAAAATATTTTGAATATAAATATCAAGTTTAAAAAGTGAATAAATATTTTCCCGAGTTCTATTTTTTTGAAATGATTTGCACGACTACTTATGGTCTACTAGAAAATAAATCATGTATCATATCGTTAATATTATCTTATAAAAATTTGTAATTAACAAATAGGATATATTACAGAACACTAAAATTATTTATAGTTACAATTAAAGAGTATACTCAAGAGTTATATATGATTTACTTATTATCAAGGATACAAATAATAGATCGGAAGATTTATGAATATAATAATGAATCATGTTAATATGACAATTCAAAAACAAAAGAATCATGTTAATAGGACAAATTCAAAAAGAAAAGTATCATGTTAATATGACATAACTATTTTTAACTTAAATGCCAAATTACAATACTTTTTGCTAGTATTAGATTAATTCTTTTTTTACTTTTTTTCTGAATAATACTAATATTACTCAAAAGCTTGTATGAATTTTTTTACATTTAAAAGATAAAAATATTACACTAAACTAGATATAATATAAAACAATTCTAGTTACTTATTGTTAAGGATACAAATGAAGGATACTCTAGAGATTAAACGTATAATTCTCAAAAAAAAAAAAAAGAGATTAAACATATATACACAAATACAATTCAAGGGATGAATTTTTTTTCGACAGCAACTCGCCCGTAGGCTTCAAGGAAGAATTAAAGTGCGAAGACGTAAAAAAACAGCGCACTATTAGAGGCCAATAGAAAAACAAAGAGGCTGATGGAATGGAATAAAGGCAAAAAGCAATTATTGTAGGATCCACTAAAATAATACATACGGGCTCCACAATTTTGATGTTGTTTTTTTGAGTTAAGACTGCCAGTTCTTCTGTGTCTATCTTATCCTTTGTGTTATGTTGTTATAAGTATTTTTTTCTAATCATACAAGTTGTTTATATTTTATTTTCAGAAGAATGTTCTATGCAATTTTTAACTAGAGATTTAATTAAATTTAAATAAATATTGCATATTCAAAATAAAATATGAAGATTTGTTGTGTATACTGCATGTGTGATCATATGTAGCGATTTGAAATTTTTATAGTGCAATATAATATAGTGGTTGTTTTATCTCAAGCAGAAGTAGTGGGGCTTTATAGAGACCGGAGGGGGGATGACCCTCCAAAATTATGATAAAATAATATATATTAGTAATACTTTACTGTTTTTTAGAAATATATTTATTTCTATATATTTGGCCCCCACAAAAAATTTGAACAATGTTAATCAGTAGAGAAATTTTTTTGCCCCCCCCCAATAAGTGAAGACAATGCTCCTTAACTACTTAGTAGCAAATTGACTTTTCGGAGACATCTTTTATCATAGTAGCAAATCATGTATATGAGTTGTTATATTAATTTGTGTAACATATATATAAACAAATTAAATTTTATCTAATAATTCAATGTAATCTCTTAAAAATATACAATATATAACTCAAATATATAATATAAAAAGGGGTCTAATGCAACACAACGGGCTTTCTAGTCTTGCAAAGCACGACATGAATAAACAATATATATATATATATATATATATATATATATATATATATATATATATATATATATATATATATATATATATATATATATATGCAATAAATAATATATAAATTTAAACAAACAATATATAAGATAAAAGTATATAATATTGTTCAATATTATAGTTCATAATTGTACTGAAAAATGTAATGTGAATTTTTGTCCTTGAGAAGGCATGCGTATTTGTCATCAATCTTTTCAGAATGACGCCAATTTTACGAGCAAGAATAATGAAAATATATATTCTTTCAGTAATAGAGCTTGATCAATATTACTATGGAAGACTTCTTTTTATAGATTAAAGTTCAGATATTTAAAGAATTTTTGTCTTTGAAGTTTGATCTCACAGTGCGGTAAGTCATATTCTCCCGCGAATGTATATTTATATTTTGCCTTTAAATAACAAAAATAATATATTTAACATGTGTAATAAAAAAAATTGTTGATATCTTATATATTCTCGTATAAATATGCATATATACCCACGAGATATACAACCACTTACGTTAGATATGCAACAAAAAATTTCTCATTTCTAAGATAGGTTATACTATGAGTTGTTATAATTATATATTAAAAAAATTATAAAATAATCAGTACAAGTAAGTTGATTACTTATAAATTTTAGTGAAAAATAACACAAATATTATATATCCTGAAATTTGTTTGATGTATCTTAAATATTATACTTGTTTAATAAAATTCTAGGTGATTCCATTTATCATTCTTTTTAATTTCATATTCAAAACATATAATAACATAACTATAGTATGACAAAGTTTTTTTAGTAGGAATGGTTAGGTACTAAGCCCACCAACTCAAAAGATTGTGGGTTCAAAATTTGACATAAATCAATTTCTTTAAATATAGATGAAAAACTTATGAGTTTTCTCTATAAAATAAAAAAAATAACATAATTATAATATGAATATATGATCATTTTAATAATTCCAAATTACACAATGAGATATACAAAGGATTGCCACTAGGATTAAAATGGAGAGAGTTTGAGGATCACACAAAGCGACAGAAACAAAGTTGTGTGGCTGCAGGGTAAACGCATGTATACAAACAAGCCAATTGCCATCACTTCACTTTTTGTTGAGTGTGACTTGAGATTTTGACACTACTTTTTAATATAGATTATTGGCATTCGGCAAATAAAAAAATATTTTGAAATTATACAAAGAAATAGAAAATATAGATTTTGATTGGAGCAAGTAAATCATTTTATTATTAATAGACAAATAAATTAAGTCTCACATCACATTAGAAAAATTACAATATGATAAAAAATAAAATGCACATCTCCTTATTATAATATAAATGAAGACTTTATCATACACATAGTATAACTTTAGCAGACACGATCATGTAGCTTTTTCGTTGATGTGCCATAAAATAATCGAAAAATGATTATAAATTGCATGTTGAGTTGAGCATAATCATATCATAAATCAATGAAAGCATTTAGAAAAGAGAAAGACCATTCATAAGAACATAATGCAACTTTCACCTAAAGAGAGGGAATATTCCATTTTGATGGAGACTTAATAACAATAATAATAGGGAAATGTGGAAAGTAGTATAACTAGCGGATGCACTCTAGATATACAGTTATTTTTTATTTTATATATTATTTTCTCATTTTATATACTGTTTTATCATTTAATATATTATTTTTTATTCTTTGTGTATTTTTTATTTTTTTTACTTTTATATATTGTTTTTCCATTTTTATATATTATTTTCACTTTTTATATATACTGTTATGTATATATTGTTATTAGAAAATAAATTATATATACTGTTATTGGATCCCGTCGTGAACATTCGTGCTACAGTGCGTCGTGCTGTAGCATGTGTCCCATAATAATAATCATAATACTTATTAGTATTATTATTATTAATTTTTTTTATGCATAGAAAGATATATTTACCATTCAGGTAAGAGATTAATTTGAGGATAAGTACAATTTTGTACTTCTGTTTATACAATATTTCTAATTTGAATAAAATAAGCCCTAAGTTTATACTTACTAAAAATTACTATTACTTAGAAGATCACATGCTCATTGCATTTTCAAAGTAGTAAGAAAAGTTCAACACATGCCAGCAATATATTTTTTTTTTTTTTTACTTTTTAATAAACATAAAAAAAAAAAAAAAAATCCATGAATGACTCCTACATTTTTCTAATGAAATTAATATCAGAATATAGTACCCTGTTTATTTAGCTGTATAATGGTCCTTCTGGAAAATAAATACATGTATACAAAATGTAATCTATATTCTTGAGAGATATGCATGTATCTAGTTAGGGTATCACTCATTTTATATTAAGAAAATAAAAGAAGCAAACAATATGATTGCAAGGCATGTTGCAACTTGCTTAAGATGTGATTAATATATATACTTAAATGATGTATTAATCACATGTTTAATACCATTTGCTAAGTTCAAATAAAACATAAAATATCTCTGCCAGCTAGATTCCTCATTTTTCCTCTCATAACAGTCAATACAATTCTTCTTCTTCTGATAACAGTCACCCACGTCTCTTTAATCTACTATTTTTTCCCAATTAGTAAGTACATTTCTCGTGTGTCAATATATATATTTATAAAAAAGTATATTGACAGTTCTAAATTAATCAAGTTTTATACTACATAAACCTTAGCTGTTTGAGCTAGTCTATAATTACTATTGGCTAATTTTTACCAAACATTTAAAAGAGTGGATAAGGGCCGCTAATTAAGCCAGGAAGCTTCATATCAAGATAAGATTAACATTAACTAAGTTTCACACAACTCTTGTGAATAAAATAAATAGAAGAAAATGAAAATCATCTCAAGTAACTAAAATGTCTTATACAAAATGCGCACTTTTCTCCAATGACACGTGAAGTTCATGAAAACCATCTCAAGCAATTAAAATATCTTTACTTCTTTAAGGATAAACTCTTAAAACTTTTTTTTTACTATATATATGGGCTTCTTTGCAATTTCTTTTCTAAAAAATATTACCAAATTTCAGCCACAACTACATAAAAGTAAAGCGTAGGCCCAAAATTAAGTTCAGGCTTCTTTCATTACCATGACTAACTAAATTATCTAAATTTTTATCCGCTAATATATTAATTTTGTTTTTTTCATAAAAGCAAAGTTAAGAACACTAAATAATCCACATGAAAGCCAAGTCAAATTTCAACGCAGAGATTAAAAATAACAAATTTATCCAAAACTACAGGATCCAAACACCAAATTTGCTCATTTTTTATTTTCCAAATTATTGAAATAATAAAACTAAAATTAGAAGCATTAAATGTCATTTTATTTAGAGAGCAGCAATGCATTCAATCTCAACCTTAGCATTAAATGGCAGAGCTCCAACTTGATATGTTGATCTTGCTGGCTGTGGAGCTTCAAAATCTATACATAAAAAAAAAAATCAAAATTCACATTTTTTTTCATTAAAAAAATAAAAAATATATATTATATATATCATGAGACTTACATTTTGCATATACTTCATTGACTTTCTTGAAATCATTGATATCCGCTAGCCTGAAAATGATTAAAAAAATAAAAAAATCAGGAAAATAATACAAAAAATAAATTAATTAAATCAATTAAATAATGTTTGATAAATACAAGATGGTAGTTTTCACAACAGAAGAATAGCTGGCTCCACTTGCTTTCAGAACTTCCCCAATATTCTTCATAATCTAATAATTACAAAAAAATAAAATCAATACAAAAAATATAATATTAGTTAAATAAATTATTTAATAAAAAAAAAAAAAATGACCTGATCAGTTTGGTCTTCAACAGTATCAGATATAAACTTTCCAGTCTGCCAATTAAAAGAACACAAATTTTTTTTTATCGAAATTAAATAAAACAAATAATAATTAACAAATATTATGAAAAAATCATAAAAAATAGGAATTTTTTTTTATAATTTTACCTCAGGAATTATACCCAATTGGCCAGAAAGAAAAACAAGATTATTAGCCTTAATAGCTTGTGAATATGGACCAAGTGCAGCTGGTGCATTTTTCGTTTCTATCGCCACCTTTTTCTCTAAAAATTATAAAAAAATAGTACAATTAATGAAATAATTGACATATCGAGTCAGTATCGTAAAAATAAGGGTCTTTTTGCGAATAATAATAACATTTAGGGGGTATTTGTGAAAAAAAAATGAAAGAAAAGATACCCATTACACAAATGTGAAAGACGATTTGATTATATAGATTCGTACTTCAAAAGGTTTAAGAAATGAGTTATGGAATTATTTAAAAGAAATATAACAAAGCTCTCGAGGAAGATATAAATTATTAATCATCATGATTTACTAATTAATCTAATTATTGAATAACCAAAGCTAAGACATACTAAGTATTTCTCCTGATTTGCTACTTAATCCTAAGATTTTACCAAATTGAATCTTCACAAATCAGTGAATTTATCCATTTAATCACACAATTAACCAAACAAATCAAGAATAATTAACTCATCCAACAGAACTAAAATCTCATACCAGTAGAGACAGAAGCAGAAATCGAAGCAAAAGGCTTGGAACCCACCCGGCGGTACCCGCTGGCGGCCAGGCCGGCGAAAGACACAAACGCGATGCCGGCGGCGACCGGCGCGAGGGTCCTCAACGCCGCGAAGCGTGGCGCCGGCGATGTCACGGCGGATCTGGCGGCGCTCGATGCCATTGTTCTTCTTCTTTGTTAAACCCTAGTTTATATCACTGTGTTTTGTTTTTTGTTTGTTTTATGTTTTTGTTGGGCCAAATGTAAATAATTTGGGAGATGATACACCAGGACGCATTATAGCAACTATATAGTGATAATATATAAAAAATAAAAATAATATATATAAATATGTAAATTGAAAACAAATAATATATAAAAATTCATTCTATAAAACTGTATATGTTTAAAAAAAAATGAAAACAGTATATACAAACATATAAACTGAAAACAAACAATATATAAAAATTCATTCTATAAAATAATATATATTAAAAAAAATGAAAACAATATATACAAACATATAAACCGAAAACAAACAAGTATATAAAAATTCATTCGATAAACATTATATATTTAAAAAATTGAAAACGATATTTAGCGTATATAGGAACGTGAGAAAACAGTATATAATTTCAATCTATCGTTAATGATCGTTACAGTATTCCGTCGTGATTTCTAATTTCCATAGTTATAGAACTATGTGTGCAGTGTAGTGTAGAATAATAGAATTGTTGGTTTGCATGTGTTATTATGGACTGCTGAGCCCATGGGCTGTGCAGTGAAATAATGTTTATAATCTAATTAATTAATCAACTTTAGAAATGAGTTGAAGCTGATTAATTTTGGTTAATTCAAGTCAGTTGTTTGATTTATTGATCCAATTCAGATTTTAAAATTTGGGTTATTTGGAAATTGTGCGAATAAAACAAATATTTTGAGCGTAATTGAAGGTGGTGTAGTTTGCTAGGCTTTTACACTTTTTTACCGAACTTTATTCTTGTATGTCTTTCTTTTTTCTTTTCCTTTTTCTTTCTCTTTTGTCTGCTGTGTTGTCATTTCTGTAAATGTATTTTTAGAGAGCATTTAGTTTTTTTTAAACAAAAAAAAATGTGAGCCAATGAGAATTTAAACTTACAACTTCTTGTTTCATAAACATTGAACTTTACCAACTTTAGAGATCATTTGTCCTAGAGAATATTTAGTTATTATATATATTTTTTTAAATTCTCAAATGTGAATTATTTGTAAAAAAGAAAAAGAATTTGCTGAGTTAATGTACATGAGGTTCGTACCCACTGTATTTCATCTCGTGTTTGCCTGTTTGGTTTTGTTTTAGGTTTGATTTGTAGTTATCTTATGAAGTTTTCGATTAGGATAATTCTGATTAATTTGGTTAAATAGTTTAATTTAGAATTATGTTATTTGGTTTAAATTTTATTTTGGCAAATTGTATTTAGAGAATCGATTAATTAACGGAATAAATCAAAATGATTTTATATTGAATTTGATTTACAATTCTAGCTTTAAATGATGATAATTAAACGCAACCTGCACACTACATTACTTTTCTTCAATATTGTATTTTGATGAAACTTAGTGATTACCAAAATAAATACAAAACTTAATTATATTGTGTCTATTCTGCTTGCTTGATTCTATCCTCTCGTATGTCATTCTTCTCTCGCTGGTTATAACAAATATGAAATTCTTATAATTAAGAGATACTGAGGTACACCATACTTGATAGATCAATTAACAACTGCATGAAAATTCTCGATTTGACTCATAACCATAACATTTGACACATTCTTGTAGGTTTTCATTACCATTCATCTCCTATGTAGAATAGAAATAGAAAAATAAGATGGTTAAGAAAAAACTGAAAAATGACCATCACGATAAATTTATACTTATTGTTCAATAAGTTAAATAACTGGTACCTTTCCATCTCTTCTTTCATTTCTTATTTACAGTTTCCTCCAACGACTCATCAAAGATATAATAACTAACACTAGCGACATCAAAACTGTGAGGTCTAAAAGCAACTGGCTTGGAGCTACAAGTATTAACATTATATATAGAGAAAACACAGCGGAATTAAAATTTTACCCGTTTCCTAACCGATGATCCGTGTATTATCAATCAAATAAAAAAAATAAATCTTATTTATACCTCGGATTCGGCTAATCCGATTTGTAGGGCTTCGCGATTCATATTCAAATGATCTCTCTACGTCTCCTTGCGGATTTGATCACGAAAGGCGCTACGACTCCGGCACTACCCTCTACACGTGTTCACATGCAACTAACTCGTTGGAGGAGAAACCGAGATTACTAGATCCGGTTTCTCTTTCTCTCTCTCTCTCAATAGGTGGCTAGGGTATGGACTTTTTCTTGCCTAATCAGATGAACCCTTCATCTATTTATAGTATCTAATACTCACATCTCTTCGCCTCCTTTTGATTTTCTGTGTCCAACCGAGTAAGTTATGTTTGTGTGCGACTCTGTAGGCTCATTTAATATTGGCAATAAACTTCAAGTTTATAAATCATAAGTAGCCTCTAGTACGACGTTATGATTACCCAAATTAAATGAATGACACGTGATCATAACCTATACATCAATTGTATAGTTAGTCTTTTTGTTAAACGATATTTATATTGATCATAAGGCATGGTTTTATGTCATCCTTATTATGATCAATTCTTTTTCCTGAATTATAATTAGACTGAATATATTAACAGATATTAACAACACATGCTAATTCTTTCATACACGGCCGTATGTTTTCTTTCAATCTCAAATTTATCAGGGGGGCCTGAGATATCTCTCTCGTATCTGAGAGTAACAAATTCTATCTTGATCATTCACATTCCAACTCATAGTTTACTAAATACCCGATCATAGCTTTTATAATTATCCGGTTAAAGACAACGTTTGACTATGTCAAAGTATAAAGATATACATGCAGGAATCTATGATGATCTCAAGTCAAAGGACTAATCATACATTAGATGATGAGAAAACACTAATGACATATACCATGTATATTCTCATAGCGGGTCGATCCAATATATGTTCTCCAACATATATTTATATTAATGAATTGATATCCAATATCCATGATCAGTAAAACATGATCATCATCCAAATAACATACTAGTAACTATATATATAATTTGAGATTTTCAAATATGTTTGTCTTACAAACATCTAATATATGACTAGGGATAATTTAGAATTGTATTCACTTTGCTTTACGGTTTTACTATCAGAATCACATATTCTGATGACGTATAACGGACATACATATTCATGGTTAATTAATAATCTAACAACCTTTACGCACAATTATTATATGAAAATTTTTATGAGATAAAACATCTAATACAAAAATATAATGTCTGATACATAATCTATTTCCCACACGGCAAAACAGTTTGGCCTATGGCATTATTACTTTCACAAACTTCATCTCGGTATTCAAACCCAACAGAAACACTCACTAAGCAGTCTGTTCCTATTTTAAGAGAGTTTACATTTTGAATCCATGATAATTTATAAGGTCCAAGGTATTTATCAATTTGTAAGAGTAATTTATCAACCGTAATAATTGAAATAACATTCTCACAACTATTATATATAATAACTTGGCATATCTTACCATGAGAAGAACACTTTGAGTGAAAGAAACCTTGACAGAGCGAACTCTCGTTAGAGGCCGGATTATAAGTCAAAATTCATTGTGTCACTAATATCTCTCCAGAATCTGCGCACGTCAGTTCATCAGTATCTTCTGGATAATCATCGTAAATTGCTGGGTTGTCAAAAATCATCATCTCTTTTACGAGGTTTTCTCTAATAGTGAATATTTCTTGATTCGGTTAATCGTTGACGATATCAACGGAAGGGATGTCAGTTTCCGCATTAGTCGATTTATGATAGTGCTCTCTCTCTGAAGGCGGGGGTGGAAGAGAGAACTCGTCACTGAAGATGGCAGGTTGTCGATTATGGAAATGAATGATGTTGTGGTCGGTGCTGCTTGAAAATCCGTGCCTCGATCGGCGGTCGCGGCTTCGGTCAGGGGTGATGCTCGGCATACCGTGTCTCGGTCGGCGTTCGCGGTGTCGGTCAGCATTGCTTCTCGGCGTATCGTGCCTCAATCGACATTCGTGGCGTTGATCAACGGGCTCCATTAACGTAATACGGTCATAAAGTTGTTGTATCTGGCTTTTCATCTCTTCGATTAGGCGATCCCTCGCATTGGTTTCGAGAACTAGTTGGGCGGCAGTGGCGTAACGATCTCTTCGTTGACGGACGGCGGCCAATGAACCTGCTATGGTACCAACTAATGGCATACGGAAGCGAATAATTGAAAGAGTAATAAAAACTGGATACGATACAAGAGAAGTATTATTCAACTCAAGAAAAAAGTTTTATTATTAATTGATTTGTTGTTTGTTACAATAGCTAATAAACCCTTTATATAGGCAAGCCTGAGAGGTTGCCAAAAGAAACAATTATCTTGTTACTAAATTTATCGTATAATACTGCCTAACATAAAAAATAAAATAAGAAATAAAAAATACATGATATTAACGAAAATTCTTTTGCCAAAAAACCTTATGTCTAAGAAATTTCCTTCCTAATTTGTAATTATGGCATGTTGAATGCCTTCATAGCCAATCTTATTGGTGTTTATTGTAATGAACCAATTATTTTTATAATTTATTAAACTGTGGATACCCAAGTTAAACCTGGGATCTAATTCTCAAAGAAAAAATCACACCACTTGTGTCAACTTTTGAAAATTAAAAATTTGACTCATATTTCCATCACTCGGGGAGTGACGGGTAAGGCAAAATTTTCAAGTTGTACATCTTTGATCAGCTAGAAAAAATAAAATAAACAAATTAATATTTCTAAATTAATTAATATTTTGTAAAATTGAAAAAGATCAATTAAGATTGAAATCTGTATTGGACATAGTGTATAATATTTTCAAAAGATATATATATATATAGGGAGGGGGGGGGGATGACTAAATAACTTGTACAAGCAAAACCCGAATTTTGTTTGTGACCAAAATTCATCAAAATTCATCAAAAATTTAAATTTCAACCGTACAGATGGAATATATATGTTTTGAATATGATGTAGATTAATTTTCACAAGAATCGAAATATTATATCATTGCCATCATGTATCATCAAAATTCATCAAAATATATATAATTTTGATGAATTTTGATGATACATGATGGCAATGATATAATATTCCGATTCTTGTGAAAATTAATTTACATCATATTCAAAACATATATATTCCATCCGTACGGTTGAAATTTAAATTTTTGATGAATTTTAGTTACAAGCAAAAACCGGGCTTTGTTTGTACAAGTTGTTTAGTCATATATATATATATATATATATATATATATATATATATATATATATATATATATATATCACATATGTCTGATATATCTCATAAATATATTTGATACAACTTATATTTGAATTATTCTAACACTATTCATGCCCAAATTCATCATTAGAGACTACTCATTGCCAAATTATGAGCATATTTTTCAAGGGTATATAAATGTAAATTGTGCTTAAAGAATTACCCGTTGGACAGAAGATATCAGTAGCGGGCCTAATTGTTTCCACCAGAGTTGTATCCTACCAGCTAGAGTCACCTGGACTAATTTTATACCTTGCACTCTGCAAATTTGGAAACTATTAATACATTTAAAAAGTAAAAGTGGAAAGTCAGGTAGGCCATTTGGTTTTAAAAATAAAAAAAAATATGCAGCTTAGACTCGGTTTAAAGGCAATACCTTGGCTTCTGTATTTTCATTTTTTGTTTACAGTTTCCTCCAATATCTCATAAAAATTATACTACAATATTTGTTAATTAACATTAGCCACATCAACCACAACCTATTTATTAACAGATATGTAAATAACTGGTTTAAAACTACATACATCCATATATATATAAGTATATAACCAAACCTAAATATGAAGGGTGAATACAACATGCTATTCACATATTTGTTTCATATTCATTCCATTTGAGTGTTTCAACTACCTTCACAACCTTGTTTAAATTTGCTCATACATTATAGGCCCTCAAATTTTTTTTCTTTATATATTATTATTTTTTTACTAAGTAGGCCCTCATGAAAATATTACAAAAGAATAAATCATCAAGTCAGCAACTAATTATCCAAAAATAAAAAAGATCCTACAGTTCTGATCTATTCCACCATTTACAATAAAAATACAAACAGAACAGCCATACATAATAACATAAAGGTCATAGACATATTAAACCAAAACACAAACCCTAATCTATCTTCCACCAAAAAATCTCCCCATTCATTCAAGAATCCCTAAACTCCCCGCGCGAAACCCTAAACCCTAACGAATTTCCCTCGCTATCAAACCTACCAAAACAATAACGCATTCCATCTTTTTGACAATTTTGCACTTAAGCCCCTGATTTCTAATAATTTCAAAGTTGAAGGGCCAAATCAGGCTGTTGGGCCTCAAGATTAATCTGCCCGTGTGGCGATGAATTAGTGGGTGAATTAATAAACCCGATATTCAAATCCGGTCTTAGCATCTGACCATTACTTTCTCTCACCTGACTACTTTCTCTCACTAGACTGCCACTTTCTCTCACCTGCCAGCTGGCCTGGCTGACTGGCACGAATCCCTGAAATCTCGCCATCTGAGGCGGAAATTGAATATTTCCATAATTACCATTTTGCCCTTGCCCATTTTGCACGAATTGATTGTTTCCATAATTACCATTTTGCCCTTGCAGCCCATTTTGCATGAATTGATTACTCTGAAAATTACCGTTTTGCCCTTGCCCATTTTGCACAAATGGATTACTGGTAAAACTACCGTTTTGCCCTTGCTTTTGTATAGTATTGTTATTATTACTACTACTGCTTGAAGTACTGGTTGAATTGACGGGTCGCCAAACAGGGGCATTTTGGGAATTATTACAACTTGTGGGTCTTACTTGCGGGCCAAGAAAAGGCGGTACAGTAATCGAGGGTTTTGTCTCGTAATTTGAACTATTACCAAAAGAAATCCAAGATTGTTGTTGATTTGAATTTTTAGGGCTTTCTGCTATTTCTTTCTTCACTTTTTGTATTGGGGCAAAAGGACCATTTTGACCCGAAACGGGTCGAACGGGTTGGTTTGTTTGGCCCGCTAACCCGTTTGATCTTGCTGAATTATTATTATTATTAATATTAGGAATATTGTTGTTATTAATTTGAGGTTGTTTGGTGATGAATCCCATGGAATTACGATTTTGCCCTTGTTTATTTGAAACCGTAAAAGGATTGCTATTAGGGTTATTAGGGTTTCGTGGTGTGGCTACCTCAGGTGGCTTCAAGAAAACATTACTATTATTATTACTAGAAATATCTTTAGAATGATTCTTCTTCTTCGTTTTACTGCTGGCTCTCCCTTGCTGCTGGTCAACTCCAAAAGTCAACCCTTGACTTTGACTCCCCTTATCGACAGAGCAATTATTGTTCCGGACAGGTTGAACTGAATTTGAATTTGATTTCGATTTTGAAATACTGGGTTTTAGAGAGAGAAAGGGAGGAGAGAGAGGCTCCGGCTCGTGAATCCATCCTCGGCCGAATCTTGCGCCAGCTGGCAGCGACATTTCTATTTTTTTAGATATTATTTTCCATCCAGTGGGGCCCACAAATGCTGAAAATCGAGCCAGGCTTCTCGCGTAAGTGTACTCACATTCTGGCCCCACCTGTATAAAAATAAAATAATTAACAAAAAGTAATTAATTAATTATGGATTTTTATTTTATTTTTATTTTTTTGTGATTTTTTGCGTACAGAGAGGAGGTGTGTAGGATCGGGAGAGAAGTAAGAGAAAATCAGGTCGGATTCGGTTAAGAATTCATCTTCTTCATTATTTATATTATTATTATTATTGTCAATATAAGTTTTGCGTCTGTTCATATCGACTGGCTTTTTCACTTCTTCTATAATGGGCGTATCAATATTATCATTATCAATTGGTCTTGAAGGAGATTCCCTTGCTAAATAAATAAAAGAAAAAAGGAAAAAAATAAATTATGGATTTATTATATATTCTATAATGTATATATATGAACTCTATATATAAAAGAGATGTTTATATGTACCTGATAGATCATCAGTAGCCTTGTCAGATCGATTCTCATCATATCTATCATAATTATCACGATTATTATAATAACTATCACCATCATAATCATCATTGTAATTATCCATTAATTTAATATTACTTCCATCATCATTCTTATCACAATCGTCATAATCATCATAATCATGATTATCATTTTCACGCTCATCATAATTATCATAATCATGATTAATATTATCAATTTCACGCTCATCATCATAATAATCACCGTAAAATTCCCTCGATACACTCAATCGAGTGCCAGCTGTCCCTTTTGTACCAGCTGAAGAAATATCAGAGCTCATTGGATCTTGACAAACCCTACTAAATGGCTTTTTATTTTTATTATTATTTTTATTTTTATTATTACTATTAGAACTCTGTTTATTTTCACAGAAATTAATTGGGGCTTTGGTACTGTTGTGATTTTTGTTCTTATTATTACTATTATTAGAGCTCTGTTTATTTTCGCACAAATTAAATGGGCTTTTAGATTTATTGTTATTTTTATGATTTTGCCATTTGAGTTCAGAATTAGGGTTGACTTTGTTGACCGGCTTCTTATCTCTCTTCTTCTTTTTAATAATCTCTTGCTTGTTGTTATTATTATAATTAAAAGGGGGTTGGTTGTAAATTTCGCGCGTGGATTCTTCTTCTCTTTTGACCGGTTTTAGGTTTAGGGTTTTGACAGGTTTGGATTTAGGGTTAGGATTAGCGTTTTGGGACGGTTCGGGATTTTCTCTCAAGCCTTCTTCTCTTAGTCTTTGGAATTTGGTTCTTGCCAGCTCTTGAATTGAATGCGCCTGTAATAATTAATTATATAGCAAAAATAAATAATAATAAATGTTTATTTTTTGTTTTTTGTTTTTGTTTGTATTAAATTTTTTTATTTTGTTTATTAAATTATATGGTAAAAATATACCTGTCTGAAATATACTGTATCTGGTGCGTTGTATTGCATCGCGTTGCTACAGATTAAGAACACATCGTCCTGAAATTCCAACAATTGCAAAATTATACAATTCCTTATTTTATTCTTATTTCAATTTCCCAAAATACCTTTCTTATGATTTTACAGAAATAATTCCCTTTACTACTTGGTAAATCTTCATTTTGAATGCAAAACCAGTAATGAGACAAAATATCAGGGAAAAATAAACATATACATACGCATAGATAGATACATAAAGTGATTTTATATATGAAAAAAGATTAAAATAATTATAAAATGGTACCTCAAATTGTTCAAAAGAGCGGTAAACATTTCTTGCTAGTTTTCTCCTTACGGTACCGAAATCCATCGGATGCTCAATCACATCAAGATAATCAGGCAACTATATTCACAAATATAATAATAAAATAATATCAATAAATTCGCATTATTCCTCTTTTTAGAAATAAAATAAAGAAAATTATAATAATATATGTTGAGAAAAATATTTACCTCTTGAGGATCTACAGGTTCTGCAAATACGTTATATGTGTCTTTCCTAAAAACCATATAAAAAATCAATTAATTATAATTGAAATAACAGAAATTAATACAAAACTATATGTTCTGGTATTTATTGAAAGTAGGGCAACTTTAATATTCCAACAATTAGGGGGTTTTCTGAAAAATGGCAAGTTAAAAGTAGTGGGTATTTTTTTTATTCCAAAAGTTTGGGGGTTCAGTATAAATTTGAGAAATATAAGGGGTTTTTGAAAAGTTTCCTTCTAATTAATAAAAACTAAAAATGGAAATAAAATTAATAAATAATTACTTTTGAAGTTTTTTAAGTATTTCTTCGAGCGAATTTCGATCCGGTAAAGGAGTAGTCCTCATGAGTTTAGACGATAAACCTAATTATTATATTATTAAAATTATTATACAAAAATTAATAAACTTCTGAAGGAATTTTAATAATTAAATAAAATGAAAATTAATTTTTTTATGGACCTGAAACGGAACCTTTTGATCTAGGGCCGACATTATTCTTTCGCACCTGTTGTAAAAAATATTTATTAATTAGCGCATTAATACAAAAACGAAACAAAGAAAATGCAAAAATGGAAATATTTTCAGTTTTTTCTAAATTAGAGAATTAATTAAGTGATGAAAATAAAGAAAATTGGATAAAATGGAAATAATCCAAATAGTTTTTTTCCTTAATTAGAGAAATAGTATAGAGATGAAATAGAGAAAAATTGGAAATAATCCGGGCTTAAAAACATCCAGGATAAATTTTATCGAAATGCCTCTAATTAAACTTCACTACAAAAGTCATTTTTTCTCAATTAGAGCATTAATAAGGCGATGAAAATAGAGAAAAAATGGAAAGTATAATTAATGTTAAAAAAAATATACATAAAATATCTCATAATTAAACTTATCGAAAAAATTCATTTTTAGTCAATTAGAGCATTAATATAGAGATAAAATAGAGAAAATGAGAAATAATTCGTGATTAAAAAACATTAACTTAAAAAAATTCATTTTCTCAATTAGAGTATTAACATAGAGAAAAAATTGGAATTAAATAATCAATGACAAAAAACATATATGATATATAAAATGTCTCATAATTAACATAACCAAAAAATTCATTTTTTTTTTCTCAATTAGAGCATTAATATAGAGATATAAACAGAGAAAAATGGAAATAATTCATGATTAAAAAACATACATGATATATTAAATGTCTCAAAATTCATTTTTCTCAATTAGAACATTAATATAGTGATAAAATAGAGAAAAAAAAACGAAAAACACAATCAATGGCAAAAAAAACATAAATGATATATCAAATGTCTCATAATTAAGCTTAACTAAAAATTTCAGTTTTTTTTTTCAATTAGAGTATTAATATAGAGACGAAATACATACAAAATTTGGAAACAATCAGACAAAAAAACCAAAAATGATACACTAATTAAATGCCTCATAATTACACTCAATTAGATACAAAAACTCCAATGATTGACCCCAAATAATTCAGATTTTGGATGCACATTAATGCAATAAATCAGATTAAACAGCAGCAAAAAACAACAACAAAAAACCATCAAAATCTTCAAATCCAACGAATAATCGCAACTAAAAAAAAAATCATTAAATTCATTAAAAACCTTCAAATCCGATGAATAATCGCAACTAAAAATTCACTAAAACCATCAAAATCTTCAAATCCAATCAACAATTGAGCTCACAAAAACCCTAATCACACAAAGAACAATTCAACATACCTCACGGAACTGACAATCCTTCTCAAACCCTAGTTTACCCCCATTAGAGCCACCAATCTTCCTCTTCTTCAGCGGCTTCACTTCCTCCTCGCTCTCTCCTTCATCCTCCACATCCGACTCTCCTTCCCCCTCCCCCACCGCCCGCCGCCCTCCCACCGGCCTCCGTTTCTTATTATCAATCTTGACCACCAACTTCAGCTTCTTCCTTCCCTTGTCATCTTTGTCCTCGTCAGACGAAGAAGACAACCCGTAGAAATCCTCAAAAAGAGGCCGTGACGGGTTCCTCGGCCTCAGATTCCGCCGCCTCCTCGGCGAGGACGGCGGAGACGGCGACGGCGACGGCGACGATAACAAAGCCGGCGGCGGCGGCCGCGGCGGCCGGCCTCGCCGGAGAAGCGACGATGAAGACCTAGACTGATTCAACATAGATTTCTTCTTCTTCTTCCTTCTTCTTCTTCTTCTTTTTTTAATGTTTGGCTTGTGTTGATTTTCTTCTTTATTTCTATTTTATTTTAGTTAGTTTTTGTTGTGTACAGTAAGTATTATATATCTCACTATCAGTCTCTTCTCTCTCTCTAGACAAAGCTAACTCACTCAGCTCACCAACTCTGCCCACTACTCTGACTTTAGATCTCTCTCTCTCTACATTTTCTCTCTCTATATATTTTTTCTCTCTCTATATTTTCTGTCTCTGAGTTTCTCTCTCTATATTTTTTTCTCTCTCTGTATTTTGTATCTCTGAGTTGCTCTCTATATATTATTTTCTATCTCTGAGTTTCTCTCTCTACATAAAATATTGTTGTATATATATGGAGGCAAAAAATGGGTCTTCAATAAAGAAGTGGACCAGTGATTAATTTTGTAATATTTATAAACAGGGACATCCATATATTTGGAAGTATTATTTTGTGGCGAAAATATTTAAATAGTGCAATAATGTTATATTATTGGGAAAATGTTGGAGTTTTATATCTTAAACTTTCTCTCTCTCTCTCTCTCTCTCTCTCTCTCTCTACATAAAATATTATGTGTATGTATTGTGGCAAAAAATGGGCCTTCAATAAAGAAGTGGACCAGTAATTAATTTTATTAAGTTGAAAAGTTGGACCTCCGTTACATTTTGAAATGTTATTTTATTGCAGAAATATTCGAAGAAATCAGAAATTTTATATTAATAATGGATAAGATGCTATATTATTGGAAAAAATGATATATTCTCTATCTAAAGAAAATGTGTTTATTAGTATTGCCAAAAATGGGCCTGAAGTAAGAAGGGGACCAGTAATATATTATAAAAAGTTTGGCAATTTACAATTAGGCCTTCGAATAATATTTTATTGCCGTGAAATTTATAGTCGAAGCTTTATTTATTTCATTATTTTTTTTAATGTGATTATTTCATTAGTTTTAAGTAAGATGATGTATACATTTGATCTGACAAATATGACGAGACATATTTCTAAATTAGGAAAAAGTACCTGAATGTTTGTATTTAAATACTATTTATGTCAGTTTCGGTTGTAAATAAATTATTTTTATAATGAGGTATGGTAAGTAATATATTTTTTTGATGGAATATGATATAGACATGTAGTACAATAGCATTATATATGACTAATAGACAGTATATAAAATTAGAAAAAATAGTATATATAATTTTTTTCTGTAAACAATATATACGTAAACAGTGAAAATAATATATATAAAAAAATAGTATATTAAAAAGCGGAACAATAATATATAAAACTTTAAGAGAGTAAATAATGCAAGAAAACAAAAAATATGTATACAAAATTGAAAATAGTATATTAAAAAACGGTATATACAAATTCCATCGTGATTCGGATATGCTCTAAGCCGTCATGATTTCATATTATTCTATTTGGATAGTTTCATAAACTAATGCTACTCGAAACAAAAGCCATTATTTAATTGTCTTAATAAGCTCAATAACATAATTACTTACAAGTTAAAAAATGTATCATTTGTCTAAATAATTTATTTGCAAATGCATGTTAAAATACAAATAATTAAATGTTTTATCCAGCTTTTAATATGGTAATAGAATTAATTAACCAAATTTAGGCCAAGTGCATGATGAAACATCTCTTCTCAAATTATGGACCTTCTTGAGTAGTTTTATCCTAGACTTGGTTCATGAAGTTTGACATCTCTTTCTTTCGCTCTCTTCTGAAAACTTCTTTATTATTCTTACACAGACATGTGGGACTAAAAATGAAATATGAACCAGGTGCATAGAAAAAAGTTTGACATCTCTTTCTTTCGCTCTCTTCTGAAAACTTCTTTATTATTCTTTTTAAATTAGTTTTCTGTTTTAATATATTTTTGGCCTCGACCTTTCATTTTCTCCCGTCCCACCAAAACTTGACAGAACACATACTATTTTATTACATTTTTCTATCTTTTCATGGATAATGAAATTATGTAAATGTGGTTTTATTTATTTACTTAGAAGATATTTTTATATTTTAAAATAAAATGTGAATATCACGTAGGTAGGAGTAAAAATTCAGCTTATTATGAAAAAACATTATCGGTATTTTATGGCATAAATTTTGAAATAGGTGTCGAAAAATGTTGGGACAATAGTCAACAGTCAACTTCAATAGAGTTTCAATTATCAAAATAACAGAACTTAATATAAATTGTTAATTATGAAGCCAAAATAAATTCGATATAAATCTGGGCCCCGATAATAATGACATATGCCAAACACATCCAATTATTTAGGTAAAGTTTCCAAGCTAATCCAAATAAATTTGAAATATTTTAACTAACCTATCGTCCAATTTTTTTTTCCAAGTAAATCCAAAAGGTGCTTTTAATGTCCTTTTTATTTTTTTACTGGACTTTTTTTAAGAGATTAAATTTGTTTGATTATTCTATAAATAATAAACATATTTTGAGATTTTGAAATCTAGTGGCAAAAACAGATTATCAAATATTCAAAGTCCATTTTGAATTACTACATTTGAAAAGTTGCAGGGTTGATTTTGAAATTTTACTAATTATTTATATACAAAACAGTTTGGCCTATCTCCATTAAAAAAGAGGATCCCATGCTTGTATTACATTTTCAATATTTAATTAACTTAAAATAATAATAATTATCATGAGTGAATCTAAGTTTTTGATATAGAATCTTATTATATAATAAAATTGATTTCAAAAAATACATGATTATTGATCTTCACATGGATCTTGAGGTGAGGGGATTATTAGATAGAGAGAGAAATCCAATTTCTATTTGGCCATCTATCATACATATCAAGTTCTATTTTTTTTATTTTTTTTAGCCCATAGGCTTATCAAGTTCTATTTATTACTCGAAAATTTCTAGAGAGAGAGTTGAACTTAACATTGACTGTCATAATGTACACAAAATAACTCGGAGTAATTTTTTTTAAAATAACATAGATGGTTTACAAACATGACACCTACAAGTGTGTAAAATTTTACAGATTGAGCATAGAAATCTATTTTACAACAAGTTTAGAAAGGAAGATGATTTTTTAACAACCAATCAAATCTCCCTATATAAAGAGTCTAATGACTCTTATAACTTATAAGAGATGATGAATAATTAATAAAACTATTTGGTTGAATTGAGTATTTACTCCTCTTTTTGTATCATGTAATTATTATTTTTTAATTATCTGATCCGTCTACTATCATCGGAGTTTTATTTTATTTTATTAAGGTACATGATAGAGTATGATGGCACTGTAGCACGACGGATCTAATAACAGTATATATAATTTATTTTCTAATAACAATATATATAATTTAGTTTCTAATAACAATATATACATAAAAAGTGAAAACAATATATAAAATTGGGAAACCGTATATAAAATGGGAAAACAATATATAAAAGTCAAAAAATAAAAAATACGCAAAGAATGAACAACAATATATAAAAAGGCAAAACAATATATAAAAATGATAAAACAATATGTAAAATGCACAGTATATCTACAATGTCATCATGATCCGTCATGCTACAGTGCCGTCGTGATATCACATTTTCCTTTTTTTAATGATTTATGTATTTTTGTTGTAAATGGTGGAATTGATTATAATTGTAGGATTTCTTTTTTTCTTGATAATTAGTTGATCCTTTTATTCTTTGTAATATTTTCACGAGAGCGCTTTCTTTCTCATAAAAAAAAAAACTCATGAGGGCCTATGACATATGAGCCAATTAAATGAAACATCAAAATGGTGTGAATATAGAGTAAAAAATATGTGAGTATTGAAGTATTGTTATGTGACTACTCACCCTTTATAAACAATGTTAATATGTAGTTCCAAACTGGTTATTTCTAGACCTGATAATAGATAGACTGCATGTTTAATTTGGCTATTGCCAATTCACAAATATTTTAGCATAAGTTTGATGAGCTGTTGGAGGAAACTGTAAACCTGAAATTGAAAACGTAAAAAAAGGTATTGATGTTTTATTGAAATGATGGTTTCTGATATAAATTAAATAATGATTGTTACATTTTTTTTTAACTATGTACACGGTTTTCAACTTTTATTCTATGCAGTAGATGAATGTCAAGAAAGGTCCCTCCATATCAGCTTAATATCAGGGCTTAGAAGTAGAATAGAACATTTTTTTTTAATCAGTAAACAATAGTGAACTATTTTGTAATTCAAAGATTATCTCAAATTTCATCTTAATTATAAACCATAGTTGAAAAATGAGAGAATTTAATATTACCATAAGAATAATATTCTTTTGAAAATAATTAATGGAAATTTAAATTCAGAATATGCATTTTATCCAATATCGAACTTTTATTGGAATATAGTGTAAATTAAAACAATGTTTCAATGTTAATATATCTTTTCAGGGTCAGTATATGTGTTTATTGTAAATGAAAAAATTGTGACAGAACCAATTGGCCGAATATATTTGATCTTTTTTCTTAAACATGAAACAAGAAACAATAATGATATCCAACAAGGCCCAAGGTATTAGTTTCGAAAATTATGCATTAGAAAATAACAAAACATTTTTTTTCTATTTTTTCCTTGTTTTCAGATTAAAAAATTTGGTTTCAAAGCGTTCGAACCAAAAAGACAAAAAAGTCGTTTCAAACTCTTCAAACAAAATCAAACATAGAAAGAGGAATTTTTGCAAATCTATTTCATTATAAGAAGATAATTAAACCTTAGTTTCTTTGTAAGCAAAAAAGAATCAATCCATTTAACCCATTTTATTTCAAACTATACAACATTTATCAAATTACATGAAATTAAACAAAAATAGGTGTTAAAATAAATCCTAACATAAACATTTAATTTTCTACAAACAATACAAGAGAACGAATTGAATGAGACATTTTATTCCAAACTATACAACATTTATCAAATTACATGAAATTAAACAAAATTAGGTGTTAAAAAATTAAATCTTAACACAAACTTTTAATTTTCTACAACAAAATTGGAGAACAATGAATGGGATTTGCTATTTTTTCTTTTCTTCTACAATTTATCTACTGGATAAGATCCAAGTATCCGCAAAAATTTAGAATATTCCTGTAAATTTAAAATCAAAATTTAAAATTAATCCGTTTTATATATACAATATTAATTCTGAAAATAAATAAATAAATAAATGCTGACCTGTAAATGAGCCAACGCGTTTTGGGCCCGCGGTTCAGCCATGGAAGCCTCAAAATCAATATGAAATAAATAATCAAAGTATCTGAATTGAAAAAAAAAGGATAAATTTTAATAGAATATTGTAAATGTAAATATTAGAATAAAATAAAATAACAAATTATGAAAATGCTTACATGGCGGTTCCATGGTTCGAATCGTCTACTAGTCTCATTGGACTAGTTTTTAAAGGCCGGCTTTCAATCTGTTTGATTTAATTAAAATATAAAATTATTTCAATTAGGTCATTACTAAATAATTATATTAATAAATTTAATTAATTACCTTATTTATTCTAATATTTCTGAGCGCAAAAACCGCCAGAGCTTTGAATAACACACCCGGCCCCTCGTCCATTGTAAATACAATGCTTGTCTAAATTTATCAATTAATACAAAATTTTAATTAAATAAATACATTTATTTTATTATATTTTTTTTTCAAAAATAATAATTTAAATTAAAATTTTAAAAACCTTAAATGGCCGGTCGGTTCGTGGCATTACCGGCTCTCTGGCCAACACGAGGAACCGAGTTACATTGATCTCTTCATCCTTTAATAATAAAAAAAATGGATTAGTGAGTAAATAAATATTTTTTGTGGGTTTAAATGCAAAAAAAACATAAATAACTAATTTAGTTTCTTACTTGTACTTTGTTTTGAAGTACGTTGAGACCATATAACTCGCCGGCGCGAGCGCTTGCTATCGCTCCAGCGTCCCTCATGTTTTTTGACGCAATCAACTTCAAAAAGAAATAATATTAACAAATTTATTAAATAAAAATTAATAAATGAATTACAAAATGTGGAATATATATATACCTGGGCGGCGCCAGCTGTGTCGTCAAAATTGACTCTGATTGCTTTTATGTTCGCGATTGCATTCTCACATTGAGCGAACGCCTATAAAAAAATTAGTGCAAAATTGTTAGATAACATGTTTAGTAGAATTTGATCTACATGCAGGTGGCTAATAATATATAAATAAATAATAAATAATTGATAATTAATAATTAATAAATAATTGATAATTAATCATTAGTAAATAATTAATAAATAAATACTTAATTAATAAATAATAATAAATAAATAAATAATTAATTAAATAAATAAACTAACAAATGTATCAATAAATAAATAAATAAATAAAGTTAAAAAAGAATAAAATTTCATTAACCTGCGGGTGGCTGATGATGCGTTGGATGTCCTCCTTCTTCACCCCCGGTAATGCCAACAGGCATAACTCCACGGGCATTTGTACCTCGGCCACGATGTGCAGTTTGTGGCTCATCAGCAAATCGTAGTTGCGGTGCACGCTCCCCACTATCGCGTTTTCGATCGGGAGCACTGCCTTGTCCGCGTGGGACATCTCCACGGCCTAAGAAAGAGGAAAAAAATATATTAGTACTTAAAAATGGTATATTGGTACTTGAAAATGGACAAGGCGGTGCTCCTGATAGAAAGTGCGATAATTGGGAGCGTGCATTGAAACTACGACTTGCTTTTGAGCCACAAACTTCATATCATCGAAACATTTCATATCATAACTACGATGTGCAGTCAGTCTGTGGCTCATCAACAAATCGTAGTTGCGGTGCACGCTCCCCACTATCGCGTTTTCAATCGGGAGCACTGCCTTGTCCGTGTGGGACATCTCCACAGCCTAAGAAAGAGGAAAAAGGTGAAAGGTATATTAGTACTTAAAATGGTATATTGGTACTTGAAAATGGACAAGGCGGTGCTCCCGATAGAGAGTGCAATAACTGGGAGTGTGCATTGAAACTACGACTTGGTTCTGAGACACAGACTTCATATCATCGAAATATTTCATATCATAACTACACAGGCATCCGGAATTTGGACATGATATGCAGTCTGTGGCTCATGAGCAGGTCGTAGTTCTTATTCACGCCCCCCACTATTGTGTTTTCTATTGAGAGCGCTGCCTTGTCCGCGTGGGACAGCTCTACTGCCTGCATTGGAAGGAAGTAAACGGTATATTAGTATTTAAATTGGTATATTGACGGTGAAAATATGTTAGTGGATGGTACGGAGGGGCATATCTGTATAGGGACCGGAGAGGCAGATCTATATAGTAATTATTATTATTAATGCACAAATAAATTTTACGGCCCCTCGGAGTATTTGTGGTCAAGATCTGCTGGTTATAGTATAAAATGGTATATTCATGCTGAAACTGATATATTTATGCTAAAAATACCACAATCAAATACTGAGTTGAAATTAGGCAAGTGATTAAATTTCCAAAACAAGCATGCATTAAACAAAACAAATCCTAAAAAAGAAAGAAAGAAAGAAAAAACTTACTGAAACAGTGACCAGTACTAACCGGATGAAATTCTTATCTAACTCTATTACTTATGATTTTCTTATTTTTCCTTTTTTCATTAGGGTTTGGACGAGTAATTAGATTTAGAAATTCTTATTTGGCGGCGTAAGTTGGGTTTCACTCCTCCTCTATTTCTAGATGGAAAATCAACAAAAAAAAGACTTGGTCCACATGCACCAAATATAGGACAAAACCGTTTTTCTAAGTTATTTTAATGAGGGTTTCCAACAAATATAGGACAAAACCGTTATTTTTTCTTTTGAAAAAAGTTACTTTAATTAGGGTTTCCAACAAATACAAGGCAAAACCGTTTTTTTTTTCTGAAAAAAAAGTTACTTTGATTAGGGTTACCAACAAAATATAGGACAAAACCCTTGTTTTTTAAAGTTACTTTAATTAGGGTTACCAACAAAATATAGGACAAAACCGTTTTTTTAAAGTTACTTTAATTAGGGTATCCAAAAAATTAGGTCAAAAATCATACGTAGACTTGGTCCACATGCACCAAATATAGGACAAAACCGTTTTTTTTTAAAAGCTACTTTAATCAGGGTTTCCAAAAATATTAGGGCAAACTATAAACCTTAAATGCAACTTCAAATTGTTCGCACGGAACTGCCACACATTGTGGGTAGGCTTTAAGTGCCGCCGCCTCGCTGAAAGCTCCTGGCAAACCCTAATTATAAAAAAAAAAAAATAAAAAAAAAAATAAAAATTAAAACTTGAGTAATATTTTATAGAATTTATTATTAGTAGTTTGTATAAGATAATTTAAACCTGATATGCAACACGAATTTCAGATCCATTGTTAGATGTTGAGCAGTCCATATGAGTCAAAGGCTCTACAAATATGAAAATATATAAATACGTGAAAATTAATATTATTATATACATTTTGTTATATAATTATGACTAAATTAATATAATTATATAATTAGAAGTGTTTAGTATTATAATAGGAATCGCGTGCAAAGAATGCGGGACTGTCATGCAAAAAAGTAAAAAAATAAATGTTGCTAATTTATTTATAAATAGCTAGTCATATTACCTAAATTAAATCATAAAATTCTTAATTAACAATTATTAAGAGTATAATTGTGTATTAAAGTTCAGTATATGTCAAACTAGGCTCATAGCAGATCCGCATTGCATAGAAATCAAATATAATGTCTAAAATAAACCTAATTAAGAACCTAACCCCCATAAAAAACTACAAATTAGCAATATTAATTAAATTAAAATCAAATCTATTATTACAATATTCCTAAAACGACAATACCAACTAATCTGAAAGCAAATTCCTACATTAATCAATTGAATTAATCATAATTCACAGAACTTCCTGAACAGCAACCACCAAATTAATACTAATCCCACTTAAGCAATAAAAGTCCACAAAACTGTACAAATTAAGGAATAAAGCACTCCCCTTTTTCACCTTAGGCAAAATCCTGACCGAACAAGCAATAAGACAACAAATAGCTAATCAACAAACCAGAAATAATCAACATGAAAGCCAAACCCACTTGGTAGAGAGCCGGAATCCTTGCTGAGAGATCCTGCATTCCTCTCCAAATCTCTGCTTCTCAGCCCCTTGTTCCGCTCTTGCGAATTCGAAGAAGAAGAAGGAGACCAACAATCAGAATCCCTCACTTCCTTCTCTATCTCGTTCCTCTCCATCTTACTAATGCACATAGCGCTCTTTCTGACGAAGCTGGCTCGACCCACTTTCACTTGAGATTGGCAAACTCCTCCCATGCCCGTACCAATCCCTTGAGACCCCATTACAGAGAGAATGAGAGAAGAAACAGAGAGAGATGAGTAGGTGAAGAAGAGAAGAAACAGAGTGAGAATGCAGAAGAGATGAAAAATGGCGGCTTTATTATTCTCCGGTTGGTAAAAAGAAACAAAGATGGTGAATGGGCGTTACAAAATAAAATAAAAAAGTCAACAAATACGCTCGGTCTATGAATGTAATGCTTCCGTAACGAGATATTTAAACCCTGAATATCATGAACCGCGTGCATTCACAAATCTCGGTTGGTAGAGGAAAACTAGAGTTACAAGATAAATAAATTAGCCTAGACCGGGTACATAAAATAATATGTAATCCGTTGAGAAAATAAAGTTGATTTAGTTTAATAACCTATGTTGCACGGACACGGACACGGACACGGGTGTCGTGTCCGATACGACACGGACACGGCGACACGGCGAATCTCAAAATTCATCAGGACACGATACGTTAAATATATATATTATTATATTATTTTTATGAATAAAATATATAATTTAATTATTGTATATATTATTTATGTCAATTTTATTTTATTTTAAAGAATTATACATAATATTTTTATCATATAATTAGAAAGTTATACGTAATATTTTATAATTGTTACAATATATATAACATTTGAAGTTGCATTTTTATACGTGCATACAAGATATTTGATGTTTTACATATTTATGTATGGAAACTTGAAACTAAATAATCAAAATTCACTTTAAATGTGTAGTCCCACAATTACTGGAATAGAAATGTGAGATGAACTAGTCTTTAAAATACGAGTATGATGAAATAGTGCAATAATTGCGCTAACAAACCCAATGCACTTGTCTGAGAAGTGTTCCGAGAAGTGTCATGAGAAGTGTCCTGACGATTTTTAATAATAAAATATTTGACACGCCACGTGGTGTGTCCGAGGAGTGTCCGAGGAGCGTCGTATCCGACACGGTGTCCGACACGGACACGGCCGGGTTTTAGAAGTGTCCGCGCAACAGAGTTAATAACTAATGACATTAAGACATTTAATACGTGAACCGTGTGTAAACAATAAATTGACTAGTGAGACTGTATCAGTCAAGGACATCAGTCCTAAATGGCCTTTGTAAGGAACTCAAATCTTGTGTATTAGTACATCTATAGACAAACATGTAACAAATCATTAAGGGAAATGTGAAAGCTCGATCACGGGTTAGATTAGAGCACGTCTAAAATGCGACGGAGCTTTGTGCATAATGTTTTTCTCTTGTCAATATATATATATATATATATATATATATATATATATATATATATATATATATATTATTTACAATATTCACTATTTTATATATATATATATATATATATATATATATATATATATATATATATATATATATATATTATTTTATTGCATAATTTACTGTTTGAAATTTGTATATACTGTTTTTCTGCATTTCAATATACTATTTTTTTATATACTATTTTTTTTGTTTACGTATATATGAATCACATATATACTATTTATTTATTTATTTATTTTATACACTATATATTATCTCTATACTATTTATTTTTGCGAAAAAAAAATAATAAGGCTGTACTGCACGACAGGAAAAGCCCATCGCGCATCATCATCATATCCCATTAAACCATCTTTTAATCTCCTAAATGATTCACTACACTATACACAAATATATAGAAGAACAGACTAAAATTAACTCTAATTTCATTAGCTAGCTTTTCTGTGGCACAAGACTTTATTTCCACACGTGCTGCTTTGCTTGCTTCCTCTAAAAGTCCGATAAGCGTTAAACACCCGTTATTCAAGCATCCGACTCCGTTATTCAATTCCTTATATCGGACCCGTTATTGTTAAAATAAGATCCGACCCGATTTGCTTCTTCTTCTTCTTCTTCGCTGGAAACGAAGACTCAAAAAACGAAAGAAAAAGAAGGGAAACGAAAGAGAAGAGAAGAGAAGTAATGGCGATGAGGATTCAGAAGGCTCGCGCGGCAATGGCGATCGCCGTTGCTTGCTTAGCGGCGGGGGTATTCATCCTCCGGCGGCGGAGAGGGCGGGGTGCCAGGCGGCGTGGTGGAATGAGAGAGGCGAAGCCGCAGGAGAAGTTCAGGAAGGTTCTGGCGGATAATTCTTGCTCTCCTTTCAAGCATTTGAATCGCGGTGGTAAAGCCACAGGTGATTTCATTTTATTTGACTGATATAAAACCCTGATTTGAATTAAACTTTTGCAGTAATTTACATTCAAATGAGGTTATTTGAGCTTGAAATTTCAATTCTTTCTCAGTACTTTTGCGAAATCGTTTTCAACCAGGACATCCGTTTGAAGAGGAAATAGCGAATTTGCTAGAAAACCCTCCATCTTTGCCCGAATTGCTTTCTGAACCTTCTGCATTGAAAGATTCCTACTCATGGATCGATACAGAAGCTAAACTGGAGGCCCTTGCGAATTTATTAAGTAAAGAAGAGATTTTTGCGGTTGATACAGAGCAGCACAGTTTCCATTCTTTCCTAGGTTTTACTGCTTTAATGCAGGTAATAATTAACAGAAAGAATATATTTTGTTTTACAAATTCATTCATATTTGTTTAAAAATTAAAAATATTTTTTATATATTTTGTGTAGATATCAACTTTAGAGGAGGATTATTTAATTGATACGATTGCATTACATGATTTCATGAGTCTCTTACGCCCAGTTTTTGCTGATCCCTCTATTTGCAAGGTTGTCTTCCTCTTAAACCCTAATTTACCAGTAAAACCCTAATTCCTGACTTTTTTTTTGTAATTTGATCTGTTTATTTTAGGTATTTCATGGAGCTGATAATGATGTTTTATGGCTTCAAAGAGACTTTCATATTTATGTTGTAAACATGTTTGATACTGCCAAGGTAAAAGATAGACCATTAAATATATTTTTTAGTTTTGAAATTTATTTGACATTATATTAATTTTTTTATTATTTCAGGCGTGTGAAATTCTTTCAAAGCCACAGAAATCATTAGCGTATCTGCTCGAAACATATTGTGGAGTAATTACTGATAAATCATTACAGGTATACTGAAAACCATTATAATTATTCTAATATAATAAGTTTTAATACATATATTAATTACTATAAATATATTTTTATGAGTTTCAGCTTGGAGATTGGAGAATAAGACCTTTATTAAATGAAATGGTTGAATATGCAAGATCTGACGCTCATTATCTCTTATACATTTCTAATTGCTTAATATCTGAACTCCATTTAAAGACATCTGGTATTATTATATTAAAAAAAACAAAAATGACCAAAATACCCTTAGTACAACTTATTCTAATTTTTATTATTTATTTATTTAATCAGAAAATTCAGGCGATTATTTCTTTGATGCGAGCGGGCGATCAAATTCGGTTTGTTTGCAACTTTATTCAAAGGAAAATGAATCTTCAATCGGAAGCTCAGCTGCAATTTCTATTTACTCAAAATATTTGAATTTTCAAGATTTGAAAGAACCTTCTAGAAGCTCTGAATTGAAGGTAGATATTTTTACTTTTTTTTAATTTTCTTTTTATTTGTAGGATTTAATATTGATTAATTTTATTGTGATTTGTAGGAGATAATTTGGAAGCTTTGCGCGTGGAGAGACTTAATGGTCTGTAAGTGAAAAATCAATTTTATTTTATTTGAAGTAATAATTAATAAGTTATACCTTAATAAAAAGAAAATTCACTTTTATTTCTGAATACTAATAATAATTTTCTTATATATTTTATTTTGGAATAATAATAGTAATAATAATTTTCAATATTTCGGAGTGTTTTTGTATATTTTTATTTTGCAATATTAATAATATTTTTATTTTGAAGTACTAATAATAACTTTCTTTTATATTTATTTCGCAATATTAATAATAATTTTATTTTGTAATACTAATAGTAATTTCTTGTATATTTTAGGCACGAATTCATGATGAAAGCATAAGATACATATTACCCGACCAGTCCATCGCTTCTCTCTCTACAAAATTACAAAAGCACCCTCAACAAAACGAAGAAATACACAAAACCATTCTATCACTAGAATCTCCTTCAGACATAATCCTCTCTCACATAGACGAACTTTATAACATTATCCAAAACCCTAATTCAAACCTTGACGATTTATTCAATTCAATTTTATCAAACCGGGTCGACCCAACGGGTTGCTGCCCCTTGTCAATTTACAATTACGCTCTTTTATCCCAAATCAGTTCAAAAAGGAAGGAATTATTCAATTTTAATTTGGGGAATCATTGTAATGGTAATAATAATAATAATGGGGGAAATGTGAAGAAGGAAGCAAGAGAGAATTTTATAAGGAAATTTGCGTGCAAGTCCCCGGTTTATCACAATTGTCGTATTTATGCGAGCGATGGGAGACTTCTTTGTTATTGCGATAAGAAGAAATTACAATGGTCAGTTTGTTAGTCTTTTCATCTTTATTTTTTATTATTGAATATTTGATGTTTTGAACTGTTTCAGTAGAAATATATAGGAGAAATTCAATATATGCGGTTTTGCAAGGGTATATTTGATATTTCCAGCTTTTTACGAGGGTATATACGGAAATTTCTCCTAAATATAATTCTAGGCACACACAAACAAATTTAGGTAAAAAATAACATAACAAAATCTTGAATTCGATATAGTTTCATTATTTAAAGCGTAAATAAAAGCAATCTTAAGTTTGAAATTTCCCATTCTTAGAAGGGTAAATTCATAATTTCATGCACATGCAAAGAAATCCAAGTAAAAATAACAGAACAAAACTCTCCAACAATTTAGAAACATATACAGTCTCTAAAAACCATTTAAAATCATGAGTCTTACTTCCATTTTTTTGACCGAATTCTATCCTTCTGCTGTTTTATAAGGGTAAATTTAAAACTTTCACTTTTTACAAGGCCAAACATATAAAATTTCACTATGTACATAATTCCAGGTACGTGGAAAGAAACTTAGGTGAAATTATAGAAGAAAATCCACCAGCAATAAAGCTGCTTTTCGAGCCAAAAGGCCGGCCTGATGATGAGGGCAACGATTTCTACGTACAGAGCAAAAAGAACATATGTGTGGGTTGCGGACAGGGCGACCATTATATAAGATACAGAATAATTCCATCTTGTTACAGAGCGAATTTCCCTGAGCATTTGAAGAGTCATAGGTCTCATGATATTGTGCTATTGTGTGTTGATTGTCATGAAAAAGCTCATTCTGCTGCTGAGAAGTAAATAAAATGAATTATTTTTTTGGGTTTTTATATACAGAGCGAGAAAAAGATATGTGTGGGTTAAGGACAGGGCGATTGTTAAGTAAGATACAGGATTGTTCTGTCTTTTTAGAGGGCAAATTGCCCTGAGCATTTGAAGAGTCATAGGTTTTATAATATTGTTTTGCTCCGTGTGGATTGCCTTGAAAAATAATTAGGGTTTAGGGTTTTCAGGTTTTAGCATTATTATTGTCATAGTTATTAGTTTATTAACCTACCCTAGAAATTGAAAAATATAATCATTTTGTAGGCCTATATAATAGCATGCCATTTTCTACGTTTTAACGGGGCATCCGTGATCTTTCGCAATTAACTTCATTCATTAATTACATTTTCAAATCATAATTCAACACAATTTCGATTTTGCTTTGACAGGTACAAGAAGAAGGTCGCGGAGGAATTCGGAGTGCCTTTGTTCGTGCAGAACATTTCGGATTCCGGAAAAAAAATTGGCAATGGAGAATCGAGCGAGACAGGAGTGAATCCGCTCCATTTGAGAACAGCTGCCATGGCGCTCTTGAGGCACGCTTCCAGCATGCCTTCTGAGCGGCGCGACAAATTAATGCATGTATGTATTTTAAAATTTTTTGAATATTTTAATAGAAACCCTAATTTTCGGAGTATTTTGAAAAATGCCCCTGTGTTTATTGGACACTCTCTTTTGGTCTCACAGTTCGATTTTTTTTCAACGTGAACTCAAACAAACATGAGAAAAAATTTCGGACCAAAATACCCCTCAAGATAGTTTTTTTTCTTATTCATACATCATTTTGTGGTGCCGAAAATCTTAAAATGAAACAAGCAGGTATTTTTTAATTCTTTTTGCGACGTATATATTTTCATTTTACATAACAAGAGTTTTCAAGAGTGGCGCCAAAGAGCTTTATATTCATCTTCGCATGCTCGGCCGAACAAAACATAATTAAATCCACATCAGAGGGACTGACTGAAAAGTGAATATCCAAAAAAAGATTTTTGTTTTCAAAATATTCAGACAATACAAGCCTTTTCTTAACACACACACACATTCCAATATTCAAATATATTTCAGGTAGTAAAACAATACTACGGCGGGAGAGAACCGAGCCAATCAGACTTACAATCGGCCCTCCTTATCGGCATGAGCCCGCACGAAAAGAGACGCCTAAAAAAGAAGAAAGGGCTCCTCTCCGTCTCAATCCCCTCCAGTCCTGTCTCAACTGGAGATCTCCAGTATGAGGCGGGATTGTTGGGGCACGGAGCGCACGGGAGATTGGTGGTGGAGCGGCTGATGGAGGGGGGAGGAGGGGAGGAAGGGATTCTGAGGTTTTGTCAGGAATGGAGAAGAGTTTTTGTTCAAGGAATCGGGCCTCAGTATCTGCCTAGTGGATGGGATATTAAGCATAGGTAGATAAATGATTCGTTTGGTACGTGACTTTAAAAGAAGGGAAAATTTCAAATGACTCCCTCCCTGGCTTTTCTGAGTATTACAAAAAAAAAAAAAAAAATCAGTTTTTAGATTTGTCAAAAAAAAAAAAAAACGCAAATGTGAATTTTATTTTGGGCAATGAAAATGTATAAACCCGTAAATGGTTAAGTTTGCTACTGTAAAGAGGGATGGGTTTTTTTGTTATATTCAGAAAAGTTGGGGGTTTTTTTAAAATTTCCCTTAAAACAACTGTAAAGGAGAAGGAAAATGTAATTTGATGTGTTTGTTTTATTTTAAAATTTTGCAAGAATGATTTAAAAATGAAAAGAATTCTCGCTGGAATGTTTTTTTGGCGAAAAAAATAGTTAATTTATTTTAGTTGAGGTTGTATTGGAATTATGTGGATGCAAAATGTTAAAAAGGAAGGGAATTGGGTTTGGTTTATTTATTTATTTATTTGTTTTGTTTTGTTTTATTGTTTTTGCAGTGGGAGGAGGGATTTTGGGGAGTATAGCGTGTACAATCCGGCGAATAAAGTTCAGTAGGCGGGTTTGGCAATTTTACAATCTGGCCCCTCGTTTTTTTTACAATTTTGCTTTGGAGTCTGTTCTTCCTTTTTATTTATTTACTGACTCTGTTGGTTGTTTTTTTAAATAATTTGTATTTTCTGAATCTGACCTTAATATCTTCATTTTATTTAATTTCATTTGGACTTTGATTTGAGATTTTTTTTGTGTAGTCAAATTTATTCTTTGGATATTCGAAAAGAATTCTCCTTGCATTTATGGGCCACAAATTATTTGGTGGCGTTGGTCCACGGTAGACCCAGGCGATGAGAGCATGCCACATCAGAATTAATTAAAGAAAGGAGAGGAATATTTTGATTACAGTTTAATGATGTCATTATCATGATTACCCTAAATTTAATTACATTAGTAATCTGCAATTCCCTCCCCACCTGTTTGCATTGCATGCTCCATTCAGACAGAAATTGAAAAAAAAACAAACTAAAATAATAAAATATTAAAAACATTAAAAATAAAACAACACAAAAAGACAGAAATTGAAAAAAAAAACAAACTAAAATAATAAAATATTAAAAACATTAAAAATAAAACAACACAAAAAGACAGAAATTGAAAAAAAAAAAACTAAAATAATAAAATATTACAAACATTAAAAATTAAAAATAAAAGAACACAGAGAGCTGAGCCTGAGGTCCTCTCTTTCCTCTCCTTCACTTCATTCGTCCAACGGTCAAAATCCATCCTCTTATCTGTTCAGCCACTCCAATTCGTCCACACAATCTCATCTCCCTCTTCTCTCTTTTCTTCACTCATTCTCTCTTCTCTCTTCTCTCTTCTCTCTTCTCTCATCGCACTGACCACCAACAACAATGGCGTCGACCATGTACGCAACAACCTCAGCCAAACCCAAAACCCCAACAGCCCCTCTCTCCCAATCCCGGCGGCGGGTCTGCGTCGTGAAATGTAGTTTGAGGGATCTCAGGGACAGAATCGACTCGGTGTCCAACACCAAGAAGATCACGGAAGCCATGAAACTGGTGGCCGCCGCCAAAGTCCGGCGAGCTCAGGAGGCCGTCGTCTCCGGCCGTCCCTTCTCCGAGTCCCTCGTCGAGGTTCTGTATAATATTAATGAGCAGCTCCAGACTGATGACATTGACGTGCCTCTGACGCGTGTTCGCCCTGTCAAGAAGGTCTGTCTGTTGTGAAATTTATTCACACCAACGAACTGCTTGATTGAATGTCTTAATGAGTGATTTTTTGGGCAATTTTTGAGCTTTTTTTGGGGTTTTTTGTGGGTTTTGTAGATTGCATTGGTGGTGGTGACAGGAGAGAGAGGATTGTGTGGGGCGTTCAACAACAACGTGTTGAAGAAGGCTGAGCAGAGAATGCTGCAACTGAGAGAATTAGGGATTGAATATACCGTTGTGAGTGTGGGCAAAAAAGGAAATATGTATTTTGAGAAACGGCCTGAAATTCCGGTCGATCGGTACTTGCAGAGCTCTCAGTTGCCCACTACAAAAGACGCACAGGTAGTAAAAAGGAAAAAAAAGAAAAAAAAAACTCTTAGTTTTTCTTAGAATGTTAAGAAACGGTATCTTTTATTGATTTTAGTGAAATTTGGACGGTTTTGTGTTTAACTAAAATTAAACTTGTTATGTTATGTGAAGCATGGAAAATTATAAATAACATCAACTATATATTATTTAAGCTAGAAAATGGAGTTAAGGGGTTTTTCAAAAAAGAAAAAAAATAAGGCCTCGTTTGGTATCATTTCTATTTTTAAAAAACGAAAAACAGTTTTTTGTTTTTAAAAAATGAAAAACAGTTTTTTGTTTTCAAAACTGGAAACAATTTTTTACGTCAATGCATTGTGAGTAGAAGAGCAAAACAATTGCATACTAACAGAGCATTTCTCAAATTTTTCTAAAAATTGTTAAAAAAAAAAGAAAAAGATATCTTAACACAAATACCCATACTAATACTATACCTATTTGTGACATACTATAATTTTTCACAAATATAATTTTGTTATGTTTGATCAACTATTCTCTTCCAAGTCACTTTGAGTTTTGTTATTATGGTTGTCTTTTTGTTACCCTTATTTTAGGAACTCTACAATAAAAATGGTGGAAAGATCCTTAATTTGACAAATCCATACACCTTCTTTGACATTATCCACCTTATCACTATCTATTTGAGCATTATGATCGATATACAATACAGATTTATATTTTATGCTTGTAAGATAATTTCCAGAAGTACTTGTGTGCAATAAGTCTCTTATTACAATGCATATTTTATCAAATATTTTAACTAGAATCAAACAAATAATATTAATTGAAAACAAACCATAAGAAAAGAATCATTGCTTCTTGTTCTTGGATAAAATAGAATATATATTTTTAGGGTAAAGTGGCCAGTCCCAAAAGACAAAATTCTTGGACAAATAAAAAATTTTAATATAAAAATATAAATTGTAGATCTTTGTTATTAAAAGCGGTGAGATTAATACAAATATAATAGGTTGAGTATGTGTTAACAGGCGCTATAGCATACCATATTTAACAGCTGCGGAGAGAATAATCGAAAACAGAAATGTTGAAACGAGTATTTGTCGTTGAAAATCGCGTTTATTTTTTGGTAATCCAAGAGAAAAAAAGGGAAACCGAATGAATTTGCCAAACACGTTTCCATATTTTTTATCAAAAATAAAAAATAGAAACGAAAAACTGAAAATAAAAACGATGTCAAACAAGCCCTAAATAAAAAGTTAAAAGTAGTTTTTTTTTTGTCAAATATGAGAAAATATAGGTGGTTTTTGAAAATGCTCCTAGAAAAATGACATACCAAACCAATAAAACTATACCAAACCAATAGTTCAAAACGTAATACATATATTTGAACATACATGAAATTTATTGAAATTTACTAAAATACCCCTGAATAAAAATGATAACGATATTTGTGACGCAGGCAGTGGCAGACGATGTGTTCTCTCTGTTCATATCAGAAGAAGTAGACAAAGTCGAGCTCTTGTACGCCAAATTTGTGAATCTCATTAAGTCCGAGCCGGTCATTCACACCCTCTTGCCTCTCTCTCCTAAGGTATACAAATTTTTTGAATTGATTAAATCCGTTTATTTCCTGGTGAATTTTCTTTTCAAAATAATTATTATGTTGCGTTGATATTTTGTATATCAAGTTGTATTGTACTGACTATCGATACCCGTATGATATTTGTCGGATACACACCTTCTATGTTCTAGCGTACTTGGGTTATAAAATATTATATATATATAACACATGTTTATATTAATTTAAATTATTATAAATAATTATTAAAAAAATAATAAAATATTGTATACAGAGGATGTATCGTATCCTGTGTTTTTTTCTTTCAAAATTTAGAAATAATAATTTAAAGGAGATATACGACGTTACCGGCCTCCAGCTCCAGTGGATGGAAATAGTTGTTTTTGACAAAATCTAAAAAATGAGGTTTATTTTATTTCTCAAAACACTCAGAAAACTCAAGAGCATTTTCATCAAAACCTTCCTTAATTATCTATCAGGGTGAGATTTGCGACATTAACGGTGTTTGTGTGGACGCGGCGGACGACGAGCTGTTCCGGCTGACGACCAAGGACGGGAAGCTGACTATCGAAAGAGAGACGGTGCGCACGGAAAGCGTCAACTTTTCGCCCATCATCCAGTTCGAGCAGGATCCTGTTCAAATTTTAGATGCTCTCCTGCCTCTCTACCTCAACTCCCAGATCCTCAGAGCCCTCCAGGTATTTGTTACAGATTCACCTTTGTATATGGCTTAACAACGGACTTCCAAACTTAATATATAACTTAAAGGACTTCGAGAGGTAATGTGTTCTCTTTACGAACGACTTTCTTTCTCACTCACTTTTGTGAGAAAAAAAGGAAAGTTATGGTTCTATAGTTTGTAGGAGTACGTACATGCGATCTTTGTTATGTTTCGGAAATATACCTTATGTCTTTTAGGAGTGTAGGTGATATTGTTACATTTCGTAGGTTATATGCAACCAAAATTATTTCAAAACGCCAATACTTGCGGAGAGTTTGAGCAAATGTCTTAATCCATTGGTAGTGAGTTTGTCTCTAAAAAGAACTTCAAAACATAACGTATAATATTTTCACAGGAATCGCTGGCGAGCGAGCTGGCGGCTAGGATGAGCGCAATGAGCGCAGCGACAGACAACGCGAACGAATTAAGGAAATCTCTCTCGATGGTATACAACAGGAAACGCCAGGCCAAGATCACCGGAGAGATTCTGGAAGTCGTGGCCGGCGCCAACGCAATGTCTGGCTAGCTTGTGATAAATAAAGCCCTTGAAATATTTGTTATTTGCGGCGTGTAATTTTTTGTTAATGATACGATTTTACGTGTATGAACCGAAGTTGTGGATCAGGGAAGACAAACTTATATAAATGATATCTCATATTTGTATGTATTGTTGATTCGTTGTGTGTATTGTTGGATATGTCGATTTGCTTATATGATAATAAATATTACTCAAATCTTAAATATATATTTTCAATGATGTTTCAAAGATTCGAACTCAACAAATCATTTAAAATTCAAGATGTAAAAAAGTTTACAATTTAATTTCATCAATGTGTACCAATTACAGAAGTCTCTTTCACTGATATACAACAGGAAACATCAAGCCAAGATCATCAGAGAGATTTTGGAGGTCGTCGCAGGCTCCAGCACCATGGGCTAATTTGTAATAAAGTCCTGGAAATATTTGTTATCTGCGGATATGAAAGTGAATTTTAAAGTACTCATTGGTTGATTATTAATTTGAAAGTGAAATTTGAACTCAAATTTGAAAATGTTTTTATAAATTTATTACAGTTCGAACTTCAAATAAAACTCTATTACACTTCATACTCTTTTGACAGATCAAATTACCTCAAAAAAATTAAAATATCATACGCTCTCTTTCAAAGCAAATAAACTACAAATTATAATTTTTTTAGGCAAAAGCTTGAGAACTACAAATTATAATTAACTTTCAAAAAATTATTATCATAAGATATCACTTCGAAAGGAAGCTGTGAGAAGACCTAACTATGTCCGGTATCGAATTTAAGATTCTGCAGTGCTTTGGTTTGTTAAAACTTAAATTACTATGCAAATAATTAATACCCCTGAGTTATGCAATTAACCCTCAATTCAACCAATTAAATTTTATTTATTTATTTTCAAAACACTTTCTATAAAATTTGTCAATATTTAATTCAATTTTAGAAATTACAGAAATATATGAAAACATTTTATTTTTTATTTCTAACAGATCCTTTTGGAAATACAAGTTACAATATTACAATATTAATATATTAATACATAAAAACCTTTCAGTAACACAAATTACACAAATATTAATTTTAACTACGCTTCAATCCTAACTGATCCTTTTAACCACGCTGCAATCCCTTTTTTTAAGCATTACATCATGCTTCAATCCCTTGTAAACATACAAATTACAATATTAATACATGAAAATTTTTCAGTAACACAAATTACACAAATATTAATTTTAACCACACTTCAATCCCATATGGAAATAAGAAATAAATTACAGAATATCAGTACATGAAAACCTTTCAGTAACAAAAATTACGCCAATATTATTTCAATGACAAACTAAATACAATTTATTCTTATTTACTTCTTGTGTTTCATTATTTTTTGCAGGCCGTCTCTCATCATGGCAACAAATTCTTCATAATTTATGCGTCCATCCTAAAATTTCAGAAAAAATATCATGGAATAAATCATGATAAATTAACATAATAATCCTTTTCCCATTAAAAAAAACATAATAATCATTTTCTGATAAATAATAAATAATGAAATTTTGTAGTTACTGCTATTAAATTTAGAATTACATTATTAGTGTCGATTTCATCAAGAATTTCATCAATTGCACCTGGATCGTACATCTCATGCTCTATCAAAGCCGCCTTCAGTTCATCTCTTGTTATATACCTGTTAAAAAATTAACAATAATAATAAGCACATACCTTTTTTTCTAAATAAATTATTAATTATCTATTAACAAGTAAGATAATAATATGGTAAGATTCTCAAATTAACCAAAAAAATTTACTTTCTCAAAGTAACTCACATTTTGGCTTTATTCTCAAGCCTAACTTAGAATTTTTGAAAGTTCATTGAAAATCTGATCAACTAAATATCACTCTCAACTGAAAGGTTTTTTTTTTCTTTCAAATCCCATAGGAGCAAGTTGGGTGTAAAAAAACAAAAAAAAAATTACCCGACTTTGAAACTCCAATACCATTTTGCTATTTTTTTCTAAAAAGAAAAAGTAAGAGATATTCAAAATCCATTTGGGATTTTCAAAGCTATATTTTTGGGCCCATTTGGGTTACACATATATTAAATTTCTAATTAGATAAATTAAATTATTATTTACCCGCTATTATCTTTATCAAAATGAAGAAAGGCTTTATAAAGAAGCCGGTCTCTCTTTAGCTTGTGACGATGCATTGTGGCTGTTATAAACTCCATGTAATCTAAGGACCCATTTCCGTCCAAGTCAGCCTAGTATTTATTATAAAAAAAAAAAAAAAAAAAAACAGAACTAACTTTTGGAAAAAATTAAGGAGAATTTTTGAAAATCTCTTATTTTCTCAAATTTATAAAAAGAAGTCCAAACTTTTGGAATATTAAAATAACTCTACTTTGACTCCTCATTTTCCATAAACCTCTTAACTTTTAAAGTTAAAAAACAATAATATTAAAGTAATATAAATAATGAAAAGTAATATATAAACATATTTAACAAATTTTTTATCTACATTATTTAAAGATGAGATATATTTTGTAACATAGAACATTGAATTTGGTGGGTTTTGAAAATACAAGTTAATATTATTAGAGTTTGATTTTGTATATTAAAAGTCAAGGGTTTTTGGAAAAAGCATAAAGTAGTTTTTTGTTATTTCAAACCATAAAGTTTTTTTCGTAAGTACAAAAAATATAGCATTTTTAAATTCCTCATATTAAATTAAAAATGAAAGATTAACTTACGGCCTCCATAAGCTGTTTCAATTCATCTTCAGATAATTTAGAGCCGAGTTTTGCAAGACCGGCTTTTAATTCGTCATAAGTAATTGTTCCGCTTCTGTCCTCATCCATATTAAAAAACAGTTGTTTAAGCCCCTTAATTTCCTCTTTATTTAGATTTTTTGCTATCACCTGTGAAATAAAAAATTTAGTTAATAATATGTACAAAATCCCTTACATGTTTGGCATTTTTTTTTTCAAAATGAGGGGCCTTTTTCACAAATTACCCTAATTAAAATTAAATTACCTTAAGAGTCATCTTTTTAAGCTTATTCATCGCTCTGAATTGTTTCAATCTTAAAAAAACCACATTGTCTATCGGCTTGTCAGATGCCTCTCCCTCTCTCAGCCATGGATGCTCTATTTTAAAAATTCATTAATTAATGAAAAATATTATATTCTCAAATAATTAAATTCAAGATTATTGAAATAATGGATGCTCCATTCTAAAAATTAAAAACATTATATTTTCAAATAACTAGTGTTAAGTACGCAAATAATGGATCATCTGTCCCAAAAAATGAAAGCTTTAAAAGAACTATCATATTTTGTGAGTAATCAGGGTTAAGCAAATAAATAATAAATGTTATGTTCCAAAAATAAATATAACTACTATATTTTGCAAATAATATTAGGTTTAAGTAATAAGTAATGGATGTTTTGTTCCAAAAAAAAATGAAAAATAGAAAAAAATATATAAATATTATATTATGCAAATAATTAGGCCTAAGTTGTTCCAAAAACAATTACAAATGTCATATTTTGCAAACAATTAGGTTGATTAAATGGCAAAAACAAGTCTCTCTATCATCAATTCTAATGGATGCTCTCTTCCAAAACAAATTAAAAAAATAAAATATTTGAATATTATTTTCAAAATAATTAGGATTAAGTACGTACGGAGGGCTTCAGCAGAAGTGATCCTTTTCTTAGGGTCTTGAGTAAGCATTTTTTTGACTAAGTCCTTCGCATTATCTGAAATCGAAGGCCAAGGATCGCTTTCAAAATCTATCTTTCCTCGTAGTATCGCATCAAAGATTCCCTTTTCCGTTTCTACAAATAAAATTAGAAGAAATAATACTAATCATAAAAAATTAATAACAATAATTAGAGAAATTCACAAAAAAAAAAAACTATCTTGTGAAAGAATTGCGAAAAAAATACCCTCCATTATTTGAAATTGCAAAAAGATCTCTTTGAATTTAATACATTGTAAAAAAATCTCAGCAATTTCTTACAAATGGTAGTTTTTTTTCAATTTCCTAAAGAATAGAGGGGATCTTTTTCTACTTTTCAATAACAGAGGATTTCATTTTTGCAATTTAAGCATAATATAAGGGATTTTTTTTGCAATTTTTCCTAATAAATAAATAAAAAACGGGAATTATACTTTCCTGAACATTTTAAAGGTACTGCTAACTTTTTTTATTCTCTCTTTTAGTCTGTCTAAAATATAATGAATTTTTTTACCGGTGTCTATGGGAGTTAAATTTAACTTTCCATCCAATTTATCACTTTTAGGTCAAAATAATTTTATTATTTTGGACCAAAATAAATATTTTATCTCTTCTATATATATTTTTTGACTCAATAATTAAAATAAATCGAACAAGAACATTTTCGTTCAAAATTAATAAAATTGGACGACATAGTATTAACTTCGACCTCCATTCAAACCTAAAATGTTCCGTGTACTTTAGAGGGACTAAAAATGATTAATCCACAACGTAAACTCCATCCACATAATTTTGTTCAATTTTTCTTAATGATTTATTTATTTGCGGAGTCATAAATAAGTGAGAAAGTGGTGAAAAATTATGTTGATGGAGTTGTGGTTATAGCTTCTTCATTAGACTAAAAGAGGATATTTAAAACGTTGGAAACTTGGGTGTAAGAATTAGTTGTACCGGCCCAAAATGGAGGTGCTCCACTCAAAAGAACATATAAAATAACTCCAACACTCCAAATGTCGATTTCCTTTCCATAATTTCTCCTCAAGACCTCTGGAGCCAAATAAAATGCGCTCCCAACTATATCTCTGTACACTTTCCCTACATTTGTATTCAAATATATATATCATATTCATATGTCTTTTAAATATATATCATCCCCCGCCCAAAGATTTTTTGCCCAATATTATATGTTATAAGGGTTCAGTGAATAGATTTTTCAAAAACCTCCAACTTTAAAGTTCTCAAAATGCAACTTAACCTCAACCTTGTAAATTTTATATATAAATAATGATAATTAATATTTAAATATATTTTGAAAATTATTTATATGTTATTTTAAAATATACAAAGTGTTTACATATTATTCTTCTATAATATTTTAAAAAGTTATGGTTTTCATCAAAATAAAAGACTTACGTTAGAGGTTTTTTGAGAATAAATAGTCCAATTAGGGGTTTTGCTTTAATACTTTAAAAGTCAAGGGGGTTTTTAAAAAATTAAAAGTTTGAAATAAGAGTCTTTTCTTAAATATTCCAAAAGACAGAGAATTTATGGAATATTACACCAAAATCATTTCAAAACTTTTGAGAGGATATTTAAAAAATTACCCTCTTCGATGAAAACCGAGAGACCGAAATCCGTCGCCTTAATCATCGCATTGTCATCGTTGGTCGTGAGCAAGAAATTCTCAGGCTTCAGATCTCTGTGCATAACCCCCATGAAATGGCAGTTATAAACCACATTCACCATCGCTCTGCACATAGTAGAAGCCTCTTTTTCCGAATAATGTCCTTTTGCGATTATTCTATCGAACAACTCGCCTCCTGCGCAATATTCCATTACCACATGAACGCTATCTTCGTCTTCAAACGACCGCTTGAATTCGATGATGTTCAGCTGGCCTGAAAGGTGTTGCATTATTTGGATCTCTCTCTTTACGTCCTCTCTATCTGCGTTATTTTCGAGCTTTTTTTTTACGGTGGTTTTGCACACGAATTGTTGGCCCATAGAGTTGCCGGTGCAGAGATACGTGGCCCCAAATAGTCCGTGACCGAGTTCTTTGCCCAATGTGTAATATTTTGAGATTTCATCGTACGGTTTGTTGAGAATCGAATCGGACGGTACAACTGGATCAACAGTAGGCGTGACTTGTGGAGCTGGCAGAGGCAGCTCGGGTAGGGTTGGTAAGGTCTCTCGTGTTGTGCCTGTGCTACAGCACTGCCCCATTTGTGAACAAAAGATTGAGGTCAAAAGGATCAAAGGTAAAAAAAAATCAATAAGAAAGGTTGGATTTTTATCTGATTTTGAGAATGTTTTGATTCTCTTTTAAGTTGTTTTGATGTAAGAACGTGGCAACCAAGTTTTTTTTCTTTCTGATAAAAAGCATTGACAATCAATCAGATAAAGAGAGAAATTTTCATATTCTATTTTTTTAAAGTTATGATTCTATGAATAGAGTAATCTTGGCCGGCACGAAATAAAATACTAGGTTTTAAAATTCAAGAATAAAGTCCAGGTTACACAATAATAATAATAATAATAATAATAATAATAATAATAATAATAATAATAATAATAATAATAATAATAATAATTATTATTATTATTATTATTATTATTATTATTATTATTATTATTATAATTATTATTATTATAATAATACTAAATTTTCAAATTCTTTCTTTATCATAAAGTTATAAATTATTCTTATCGGAAGAAAAGACAAAATTTAGGGAAAATAATACAATCTCTGGTGTTCTATTGAGTCTTTCTTTGTATTAGATCTAGAAATAGATTATCTCCAATTTTAATATTATTTTTTTGTTATTAAATCGCTTTACGTGTAGATACTCATGTGTTGTTTATCTCTGTGTAGTTATTTATGTGTTGTTTCTCTACAAGTAAACAAATGATTACTCTATGAACAAACAAATTATGAAATTGATATGTAATTGAATTCTCATTTTCAAAATCATAAAATAATATTTTATTAAATATTTATCTTAATTAAATATTTAATCTTATATGCTCTTAAAGTAAATTTTCAGTGCTACTTAATAGATTGGTATTTTTAATATATCTTGATAAAAAAACTTGATCGCTTGCCTAGAAGTGAAAGTACATATCTTGTGAATTTTCACCAGTAATATTCGTGCATGTCTTCTTCCATACTTGTCTTCATTTCTTGCATATTAGTTAATCATTCTAATATATTATAATTTCTTTCAATTGCATTTATTCATCTCTCGTTGCGTCCATTATCTTAAAGTATGGACAATTTTGAAAATTTTAGTATGAGCCGTTTCGGATTTTTGTCTGAGGAAAGGATAAAAGTTTCGATTCGGTTACTTTTTGTAGCATTAATCATACCTTTTATTTTCTTCTTTCATTTCTTATTTGCAGTTTCCTCCAACAACTCATGATGCATATATTAAAGCATTTATGCATAATCATTAGCCACATCAAATTATAAGTGTAGCCTCATTTTATTGAAATTATTTAAACTAGTTTATAGAATAAATAGACATATATTTTAGAGATCATATATTTGGTATTTCATATTCATGCCATTGTGGCGTTTCAACTACTCTTGACATGCTTTTATAAGATATCAATGTATCATTTTCGTGTGTAAATACACCCATTCAAAATTTTGATATAGAAAACATAAATGTACTATAGTTTGAAATGATATATTTGCGACCAGGATAATAATTATTAAAAAATCATCATGACTGCAATGCGTAAAAAATTTAAAGAACTAAAATCGAGTAATTCATATGCTCTCATTACAAGACATATTTGCACAATATAAATCATCTAATAAATTATAAAATATAAAACATAAGTCACATATTCACAGCTTGAAGGTATCATCTGGTTGGAGAACAACATGCTGCAAATTAAATCAAAATAGAAATTTTAGCTTTGGCTTAATTTTAACGGAATTAAACATCAATCAAAACCCAATTAATTTCGTAACAAAATACCTTAATTTGAGTCCGGTTATAAGTATACGTAACATGAATTAAATCATCGGAGCTCTGAATGACAGCTGGATAAGAGAACTCCATATTATCAGTATCTTCTAAAGTCAATATTTCGTTCCATGAATCTCCATCGTCTTTAGAAATCGCGATTTTGAGACGGGCTCTTGAATCAGTATTGTATGCAAGAATCAATCTTCCGTCTCTCATTTTCGTTCCATCAATTCCTTCAAATTAAAAAACGAAAATATTAATGGGAACTATTTTGGCCCTATCACTATTTAAAATTACAAAAAGCTCCTATAGTAAGCTTTTTCTAATCATTTTGATAAGTACTACTTAACAAAGATAACATGTATGTACTAATCTCATGTAAATTAACTAATTCTAATCTATTCTATTGAATAAAATAAAAATAAAATGTAAACCTGAATTTGGGTTTGGAAGATCAATCGGTTTCGCGTAACCCCAATTCACGCCGTCTTCTGATTCCGCCATGCAAACGTGATTTATTCCTTCAAATGAATTAACATATAATCAACACACAAATAAGTTAATTAAATTTAAATAAATTTATTAAATTTAAACAAATGTGATCTGTATATACCTTCAAATGAGCGTAGAAGCATACGGAAGGTTCCGTTGTTAGTCCGGTACGGTACCGGTTGGATCACGCCTAGCGTTTCGTCTTCTAGCCAAATCGGCCCGTATTTCCTCCATGTTTTTCCACGATCTTTTGTTACCTAATTATAAAAAAATGTAATTTAATTAAAATAATATTAATATTATTAGGTAATAAATAAGGAAAAATTTATTTACTTCAAGCCAAGCGCCCCAAGAGTTCCAGCTTTCAACTGAGGAACCGCAGAAAAGACTTCCATCATCAAGCAATATAGGCTACACATAACGATTATCAAAAAATCGTAAAAGACCAAAAAAAAGTAAAGAAGATAAAAATTATTCACAAGAAAAACTAAATATACTTTATTTTTTATTGGGCCAAGAATGCCAGGTGGCAGTTGCTGTCGTTCTGACCAAGTCAAGCCTCCATCACAAGACCTCTTCATGCAACCACTCCACCTTTATATATTTTTAACACACACAACATTATTTAACTTCAAATTATGCATACATTTTTTATTATTATTACTTAAATAATAGTAATAAATGAATGGGTTTGATATAACTTTTGAACTTCTTGACCGATTTTGTAAAAGAGGAGAATTTCTTTTGAAGGAAGCTGAAATAAGACGGGATTCCACATTGGCACTTGTTTCTGTTCGTCTGCTATTTGAGGCTCGCGCCAAAATCCCTCCTATTTTTAAAAAAAATAAAAAAAATTAATCAATACCAATATATGATTTTATATGTTATTTTATGTACATAGTAAAGTTTTTTCCTATCAATATCACTATAATATTTCAATTGTCACGAAGAATTAGATAATCCATTTTTACTCCATTTTGGACTGTTTTATTAGGTCAGAATAAAACAAATTGCCGAAAAAAATAAAATAAAATAAAACAAAATAAAATAAAATTGAACTAACACTATATCGCTGAACCCAAATCTTGACATCTGGCGCTCCTTCATAGGATCCTCCAAAATACGCAACCAAATATACTCCCTTTTCAACCTAAAAAATAATTTAAAAATTAGGGAAATTTGTAAAAAGGCCCTTGCACTATTGATAATTGCAAAAAATGAGAAAACCATCGATTCTTTTGAACTTGCTTTGGCATGAAAAAACACAGTGTTTCTTTTTGTTTGCAATATTAAAAAACAAGAACTTTTTTTTTGCGATTTAAGCACACTGCAGGATTTTTTTGCAAAATTTCTCAAAAAGTTATGAATCTAAATTAAAGAGAAGTAATGAGAGTTTAATGTCATAAAATTACATGAATAATTTACTTTACCTCAACAATTGTGGAGGCGTGACAGCTGTTAAAAGGAGCCGTACCGGCCTTACATGTGAACTGTTCTTTCAGTACCAGCCAATTTTCAGTTGAATTTATTTTGGAACCATTTTTAATGAAAGTTTTTTCTTCCATTTTTTGCACTTGATATAATGATAAGTGATTTTTGGACGATTTATTTCCCCTGTTTTGAGAAACTATATGAATCAAGATAATTGATTGGTCTAGATTTGTATTGCATTGAAGGTCTCAAAAGCCAAATCATGGGAATGATAAGAAAATTAAGGAGATTATAATTTAAATGACCAATTTGCCAATCAATTTGACTTTCTAATAATATTATATTGTTGGGAAATAAATAAATAAATCAAACATACTTGTGTAGAATTGAAGAATTCTTCAAGGCTTGAGAGGAGATAAAGAGGGAGAAAATTCCAATGATTAGTAATATAATGCGCCAATGTTTAGTACCAAATTTCATTTTGAGACCACATCTGTAAATATTTTTAAATTTTTAGATTTTTATAAATAAGTATGAAACCATTAGAGAATTGGGTAATGGATACTGTACCAGTCTATCAATTAAGCTTTAATAGTAAATAACTTGAGGGGTAATTATTGAGTTTTTTGACAGATAAATACACTGGACAAATATAAAAAACTTGAACTAATTTAGTACTTCAGTAATGTAATTCACCAAACCAATTCATTTGCCTATTTTGTGTGTGTGTGTGTGTGTGTGTGTGAGAGAGAGAGAGAGAGAGAGAGAGAGACCACTAATGGCAAAGAGCTTGAAAAAGAGAGGAAGAAATTTCAGACAAGAGAGGGACAGAAATGAAAACGACCAGACAAACAATGTCACACCAACTAATGTTATATTTTATCACCTAGACTCGGTCTATGATGAACCGTATCACTGACAGGGTCCACAGACTAATTAACTAGCTCATTTAAAATATTGAATAGTTGTTAAACCGTATCTATTTGAAGAGTTGTTAAACCAAATCATACAAAATAATTTCAGTTAATAAAGGAAAATCAAAACAAAAAAAATATAATATTTTTATACAAAATAACTTCAGTTAATAAAAAGAAATCAGAAAAAAAATATATAATATATTTTTTTTTTTGCTCAAAAGAAGAAAAATTACAAATATTCAAAAGTTAAAACTAACAAAAATAGAATATCAAAGATGATTAAAATTTCTTAAAGAAATCACTCTAGTAAGAAAAGAATACAATTTAAGCCCAATTGGTTCAATTTTATACTGGGCCTGAATTAATATACTATTTATCCAGTAGGACCCACACGTCAGCGTAACAAAATAATTTCTAGAACGGAACGGGATAAGCCAGAGAGATAGTTTTTACCTGGACCCGGTGTAAGACAAAATTAATGTAAACTAGTCGAAAGAATGTATAGTTTCTGTATAGACCGGGTCTACGGAAATAACATTTTCTGACTATACGAGGGCAGTTTGGTAAATTTGCCCTCAGAGGAGTTACTTGTGTTTTTTGTGTGTTTTTTTTTTCATCTCAAAGGAAATTAGAGAATTGAGTTTTGAGGAGGTAATTTTTTTTTGCTCTTTAATCTCCCTTGATTTGGATAGAGTTCAGGGATTTTGGGTCGGGTTTAGAATTTTGATGGGTTGTTGTTGAATTTTTGTAGGAATTTTCGCCGATTTTGGTTCTGAGGAGGTGAATTTTGCCCTGGCGAGCTGAAGATTGAGGATTTTAGGTATAATTTTTTTTGTTTTTTGCTGTATTTTCAGTATATTTGGTGTGGTTTTTATCTGAGATTGTTTTTTCATCAATTTTTTTTGTAAGAATTTGTTGTTAATTCTGGTTTTTGGGAGGTGAATTTCATTTTTTTTTTGAACAGTTCGATTTTTTTTTTTTGGCTTCAACAGTTTGAAATTTGCATAATTTCCCCTGAAAGTTCGTTAGTTTTCTTTTTCATGTGGGTAGAAAGCTAATTGTAGATTTTTTTTCCTTTGTCCTTGTGGAAATTGATTATTTCTGACAGCTGATTATTCGCATATAAAATTTTAAAAGCACTTAAATGACAATTATATTATGAATTATGCAGGAATTTCCGTCAAATTCTGTTCTTAGACGGTGAATTTTGCACTGGTGTTTGAAAGATTGAGGCTTTTAGTTATACTTATTTCCTCTTTTCCCAATTTTTACTTACATTTCTGCCCAATTGAAGTAATTTTTGATCTGAGATTGCTTGTCCCCAATTTTTCCCTGCTATTGAAAGATGAAGCGTATTACTACTAGTATAGTTCCTCTCCATTTCAAAAATTCAATGGAGATCTCCATTTTTCATAATGTCCAGTTTTGTAGTGCAAATTTGAGAGTCAATTTTGAGTCACTGACGCATGTGGGCCCACTTGCCAAAAAACCGCTCCATAAAAAAAGTCGGTGGTAAAATTAATAAATAGTCAGTCTAGGTTTTGAAATTTCACGTGAAAATTTCACTGATGTGATTATATATTTATGCAGAATTGTCCTTGTATTGTATGTACATTGTGATTATGTATTTATATGTTTGTTACCTTTTCAATGAACTTGTATGTATGATGTGTTAAATGTAGTTAGAATTGTTTTTAATTGTTTTTATTTATTTCAGATTGCTGAGATGGATGTGGGATCATCAGAAAAGGCTCTTGACGATTCATTAAAAGAAAATAATAATAATAATGACCATTTGGCGAAGGAAACAGATCCAAATTTACCAAATCAGGACCAATTTGCTCAAGAACTAAACCCTAATTTGCCAAACGAGGACCGATTCGCGAAAGAAACAAACCCTAATTTACCAAACGCGTCAGATTTTACGTCTGCCGCATTATTATTCCAAAACGACGACAATTTTCACCCAAACCCTTTAAACGAAACCAAAGAAGAAACAGAACCACAATCCTTTTTAGGTGAGAGCACGGTTTCCGATGCGTTTAGAGAGCTGTACAGTTCAAACGGAGCTTTAGAGGCTGCTTATGAAGAAATGCGAAATGAATTAATGGGCGATTTTGATATGGATTTTGTGGGGCCCACTCATGGTTCTAATGCTATAGATGAAAATAACAATATTAATAATGATAATAATAATAATAATATGGGTGGAAATATTTATGTGGATCAGGAAGTAAACTTATTGGACGCACCAAAAGAAACCCTAAACGAAATGCCTTCTCAAGAGAAAACCCTAAATAATACTACCGCTAGTTTTGAAACGGAAAAAATGGAATTTCAATTTCCTTTGAAAAAAGACGAAGAGGATCGAAATAACGAAGAGAAAAAATCTCCATTGAATGGAGATTCAAGGGATGGTAATGAAGAGGTAGATATAACGGATAAACCCCAAAATAATAATATTATATGTGAAAATATTTGTACGGATCAAGAAGCAAGCTTATTAAATGCACCGAAAATTACTAACGAAACCGAAAATGATACTACTCCTCAAGAGAAAACCCGAACTAATGAAGAGGATCAAAAGAATGAAGATAGAACAAAAAATTCCCCTTTTAATGAAAATAATAATGATGATCATGAAGAAGAAGAAGAAGAAGAAGAGATAGATATCATGGATTCAAATGAAAACGGTTCACAAAACGAAGAGACACTAAAAGGATCTCCTATTAATAATAATAATAGCAATAATAATAATAATAACGATGATGAAGAAGAAGAGTTGGTAGATATCATGGACTCAAACGAAAACGATTCGCAAAACGTCAAAAGCCCTTCAATCGAAGAAGAAGGAGACGACCGATACGAAGACGCACTAGAACTACAAATCCCTCAATCGGTGCAAGCATTAAATGCCGGACCGTCCTCACCCAACAGGGAGACCACTTCAAGATCCCGGTCGGTTGATAAATCCGATGATCATAGGAAAAGGGGGAGAAAGCGGTCAAGGTCAAAGTCAAAGTCAAGGTCGAGGGAGAGAGAGAGGCGACGCGGAAAGTCGCGCAGGCGGAGCACCACGCGGGATCGGGATCGGAGAGTGAGTCGTTCGCCAGCTGGCAGAAGACGGAGGAGAGTGAGATCGAGGTCTCCTATCAGTCTCCGAGACCTTCGACGCGGAGGATCTCCAAGGTACAACTCTCAAAACCCTCAATTTGCTCTCTCTCTCTCTCTCTCTCTCTTGAGCCTGCCGCTCGCGCTCTTAAACCCTAATTTTACCTATAAAGCCCTAAATTACCTCTCTTAGTCCTCAAGTGAGGAATACTTGCAAGAAAGAAAGAAAAACTGCTTGCTTTACTCGTTGCTTTACCCTAAATTATCTCTCTCTTAAACCCTAATTTACTAACAAAACTCTAAAGTCTAAAGTAAACTATCTCTCTCTTTCTCTCTTAAACCCTACGTTACCAATAAAAACCTAAATTCTAACACACACACATACACACTTTCTCTGTAACCCTAATTTACCAATAAAGCCCCTAAATTAACACTCATTCTCCCACTTAAACCCTAAACCATCTCTCCCCCTCTCTTAAACCCTAATAACTCACCACTCATTCAAACCCTAATTCACCCTTTAAAACCCTAAATCATCACAACTAACATTTAATCCACAGGAGGCTCTCACCAATCAGGAGAAGGCGCTCCCCTCCTCCGCGTAGTTCACTTCGCCGGAGACCGTCTCCTCCGCCAGTTCGCCGGAGACGGCCGCCGTCTCCGCCGCCAGTTCGCCGGAGCACGGGGTTCGGACGGCCGGGGAAGAACCTTTACGTGACCGGATTCAGCTTTGACACGACCGTAGATGACTTGGAGACTAAGTTTTCCAAATTTGGAAGCGTCAATGGGACCCGCATCGTCAGAGACAGGTATTATATTATAAATAATTATAGTAATATTAATTTCTTAGGTGCAGTTTTGCATGTACTTTAAAAAATTCAAAATATCATGTATATCCCAAATTATAACTAACAATAATTATAGTAGTAATAATAATTATAGCTTTGCATGTACTTTAAAAAGCTCAAATATCATGTATAGCCCAAATTATAACTACTACTAATAATAATAGTAATAATATTAATAATAATAATAATGATGATGATGATTTCTTAGGTGGAGTTTTGCATGTACTTTTAATTTTACGGAACCTCAAAATATCGTACGTAGACTTCCAAAATGTGAAATATCATGTGTATACCCTTACAAAAGATAAAAATATCACCACCCTCTTTTAATTTTTCAAAAATTGACTGAATTACCATTTATATTAAACCCTTCGTGCGTAATTAAAAGATATTAAAGCAAAGTATCTCATTTTGTAAGGTTATACATGATATTTGCCCCTATTTTAAAAATTAAAGTAATTTAATGATGTATTTAATTAATTAATTTGATGAATTTATATTTGGATATAGATCGGGTGAATCGAAAGGATTTGGGTTCTTGTCGATGGACACGGATCTCGAGGCGGACGAAGCGATCCGAGCCCTTGATGGCAAAGTTTGGAATAATAAGGTCCTTGTTGTTGAGAAAACCAAATCCTCTCAAAGAAGTTAGAAAGTTAGAGAGAGAGAGAGAGAGAGAGAGAGAGAGGTTTATGTTTTTCTTTTAATTTTTATATAACTTAGTTTTTAGTATTTAGAGTGTAAAAGAGTTAAAAAAACTTAGAATTGTGGATCATTTTGGTGGGTTTAGAGGTTAGACTTTAGACATGTGGGCTCTCATAAAAAAAAATCATAAATTATCTTTAAATAAATAAAATTATTAATATTATTTATTATGCTGATATTTGTTCCAAATGCATATCCTACAAAGTAGTTTGCATTTATGATAATTTATTTCCAATGTTGAATCATTTTTGTGTGAATATTAGTTGCATTAATGGGGACAAGATAACTAACATGTTCATGTCTTTCTCACGAGGCTCCCATGCTTGCAAGATCAGCTTTATTTTATTAAATTTTGATAATGTAATGTATTATCTTCTAAGTTAAAAAAATGCCATCGTCTGTACGCTATATTTTCTAGTTAGCTCTAGAAGTATTTAACCTAGTATGTTTTTATAGATCAAAGAGTCATGTCTCATAAAAGAATATATTATTTACCCAATAAAAAAGAAGAGATGCATAAATAAAACAGAATGTATATATGATGTTTATTATATTTCATAAAAGTGACAAAATTTGACTTAATTATTTGACATATCAAAAGATATATTAAAATTTTGTAATTATTTCGAATGAACAAGCATATACAGTTTAACATCACTTAATAGTATAGTATACCAAGTTGCTGATTTTATATCCTATTTATAAAAAATCTTAGTTCTTATTAAGAAATGTCAAGTAATATGTTTTGGTATTTAACGGTTTGTAACATAAATATTTTGATATTTCACATGGGTACACATTAGATTGCCCATACATATTTGACAAAAATAATTTCCTCATTCTGACTCTGGAAATATAAACAAGTTCATAAAACTGATTGAAATAAAATATGCACTGGAACTGGAATAACAGGTAGGCCAACCTGTTTTTGGTTTCTACTAACAACTGAAAAACAAAATAAAAAATTGAAAATAGATTACGAAATAATTAAACTGAAAAACACATGGCACAAACAAGCCATTAATGGCTCTTCTTCTCTCTTCTATATCTTTGATTGCTCAGCACGTTCTAACCTAATACCCAAACCAAAAGACAGAAACAATATCTAATTAAATAATAACACAGGAAATTAAAAAAGTAAAGGCAAAAATTTATACATGACCATGTAAAAACATCAAAATACCATGGAAATTTTAACAAATTATACATGTAAATATTTGAAAAAAAATGTTTCTATACACAAAATAGTTGTCTTTACAGTAAAGGCGAATCAGGTGCTTCATTACACGGCTCACATCAATCTACAGTTCTTCTCACTGTATATGAATCAAACATATATATATATATATATATATATTTAATTTAGATTCAAATAATAAACATTTATAAAAACGCGTTAGAGCGCCGCCCAAATGGAGGAATAGTATATTCAACTCCAAGTTGTACATGTAAAAACGAATATTCTACAATTTTTACGATATATATTTGTTATGCATACTCCCTGATTTCACACTCCCCCGTGATTAAAGTCTATTATTAATTATTAATATTAAGAACCTACATGACCTAAGTTGGTTTGATATTAGTTCCCGGTTTTCAGATTAGAAAAATAATCTCTATGAAAAAAAAGAAAAAAAAGATTAGAAAAGTAATCAGACAAGGTTTTTTTTTACTTAACTACCCTTCAATTTTATTTTATTTTATACAAAAGATACAAGGGAGTGGGAACTTTTTAACCAACACCCTATTCTTTCTTAATATTGAATGATTTTTTTACTTTTGGAAACTTTTTTTTTGGAATTGTTACTTTTAGAAAATGCCTCTCATTATATACTATTATATTTTGTATATTTTTTAATTAAATTTTTTTGTATGTTATTTATGTCATTCATAAAATATTCATCTATTTTTTAAAATATAATTGACCTTAAGTAATATTATTTAAAAAATATGAAAAAGATATAATAATGACATATTTTTACCAATTTTTTTATTTTTCTGATACAATTACCAGACAAGGAGTTTTCAAAATACTCAGAAAAGAGAGGGGATTTGTAAAAATATTCAGAAAATAGTCAAATTTAAGAAAATGAATTTGTACTTTGTAGGGAGGTATCTGAAATATTCTCATCAATACAAAAGCAAAAGGAAAAGGATAAAAAGAAAAAAAGAAGAGAGAGACAGAAGACAGGGAGATAAAACTTGACACTGATTTGATTAGTTGCCCTCACGATTCAATTCACGACTCAATTGTTGACGCAGCTGAATTATTTCCAAATCCATTGATTTTGAGACAATCTGCTCTTTCTTCTCTTCTCTTGCGAGCCTTTCAAGGTAAGAGATCTCTTGTTTGTTTGTTTCTAGTTTATCTTCCAAGTAAGTTTTTGTTTTGTCAAATCTGGACTCTGGAGCTTTATCTTAAAGATTTCAGTCTATTTTTCTTTGAATTTTGAGATGTTTTCGAATTATAAATATGGGTTTTGTTCCTTTCTGTTTTACTTGTTAAATTATAAATCTGGGTTTTTTTTTCAGTTGAATTTGCTGAAAATTGCATTATCCAAATCTGGATTAAATTCTGCTCCTGTCAGTCTGATTACAAACTGAAGTACAATTTTTTCCAATTTGGGTTTCTGTTATTTTCTCACAATTCCTTCAAAATTTCATTTTTTCCAAATCTGGATCTTTTTTCCAGTCAATAAATATTAATTACTCCAAAAAGCAACTTCTTTTCAACTTTTCTCTTTTATTTCTCTCATTTATTATCTCCTTTTTTCCCTTCACTTTCTCTTCTCTTTCTTCTTCTCACAATCTTCATCTCCTTCTCCTTCTTTCAATCCAGGCAATAAAACAAGCACCAAATCATTCTGAAACTCAAACATAAACCAAACTAAACCAATTCTTCTTCTCAATCCAACCTTCAAAAATGGGTCAGTGTTGTAGCAAAGACACACCAGCATCAGCTCCGCCCTCCTCCGACCCCAAAAACGGCTACTCCACCGGAGCTCCGCCCCACTCCGGCGAAACCAAGCCCACCACCCAATACAACCGCCCATCTCCTCCTCCTCCTCAAACCAACCAAAACCCGCCCATCTCGCCTCACGCGCCAGTCGTGCCTCCAATCCTTCCTCCTCATCCAAAGCCGCCTGTTTTGGCTCCAGACACGATCCTCAACAGACCTTACGAAGAAATAACCAAACATTACAAACTCGGTAAAGAACTCGGCCGGGGACAATTTGGGGTTACCTATCTATGCACCGACAATTCCACCGGTTTGCAATTCGCCTGCAAATCCATCTCCAAGAAGAAACTCGTCAACAAAGCAGACAGAGAAGACATAAAACGCGAAATCAGCATAATGCAGCATTTATCAGGCCAGCCAAACATAGTCGAATTCAAAGGCGCATATGAGGACAAAAACAGCGTGCACGTGGTAATGGAACTGTGCGCAGGCGGCGAACTGTTCGACAGAATTATCGCCAAAGGGCATTATAGTGAGAGAGCGGCTTCTGCTATGTGCAGAGCGATTGTGAACGTGGTTTATAACTGTCATTTTATGGGGGTTATGCACAGGGATCTGAAGCCTGAGAATTTTCTGATGGCCACTAAGGATGAGAATGCGATGATTAAGGCGACTGATTTTGGTCTCTCGGTTTTCATCGAAGAGGGTAATTTTGCGAATTTGACCCTCTAAAGTTTTGGAATTTTCTATGTGGTTATAAATATAATGTATAATTTATTTAAGCGCCTCGAAAGTTTTTGAATCTTTTACCATGGTTATTGGTTACAATCATAGTATATAATTTAAGCCCCTCGAAAGTTTCGAATTTTTGTTATATGATTACAAACATGATAGATAATTTAAGCCTCTCGGTTTTCATTGAATATGGTGATTTTGCAAATATGCCCTCAATAGTATTGAAATTTTTTTATAGAGAATTTTTTTTTTGCAAAACCCCCCTTAAATGTTTAGAAATTTCGTTATATGGTTACAAACATAATTCATAAGTTAACAATTAAGCCTCTCGGTTCTCATTCCAGACTGTAATTTCACAAATACGCCCCTCAAAACTTCTCTATTTATTTATTTATTTTGCTACCAACATAATATATATAATTTTTAATAAAATATGTAGGCAAAGTGTATAGAGATATAGTTGGGAGCGCGTATTACGTGGCGCCCGAAGTTCTGAGAAGAAATTATGGAAAAGAAATCGACGTTTGGAGCGCCGGCGTTATTTTGTATATTCTTCTTAGCGGTGTACCTCCTTTTTGGGCCGGTACAACTAATTTAATTATTTATATATTTATTTATTTATTTATTTATTATGGAGAATTGCATGAAAATCTTAACGTTATTGAAATTGCGAAAAAAACCCTCTATTCTTTAGGAGATTGAAAAAAAAAATCAGGGTTGTTTGCAATTTAATAAAAAATAGAGAGGATTTTTTGCAGTTTGCAATAATGGAGGAGCCATTTGGGGCCGGTTTATTATGGAAAATTGCAATAAAAACCCGACATTATTAAAAATTGCAAAAAAAGCCACTCTATTATATTTAGGAAATTGCCAAAAAAAAAAAAAAAAAACTACCGTTCGTGGAGACCCTTAGGGTTTTTTCGCGATTTCCTAAAAACTAGATTTTTTTCTTTTTTTGCAATTTCCTGTAATAGAGGCTTTTTTTCCGCAAATTTCTCCATTTATCCTTATCATTTTTTGACATTAATTATTATTAACTTTTTATATTGTAAAGAAACAGAGAAGGGGATATTTATTTATTTATTTATTATGGAAAACTGCAAGAAAACCCCTACACTATAAGAATTTCAAAAAAGCCCACTATTATATTAAGTAAATTGCGAAAACAAAAATCCCTTGGGGTTTTTTTTCACGATTTTCTAAAACCTAGATTTGCTTCTTTCACAATTTCCTTCAACAGAGGCTCTCTCTCGCAAATCTCTCCATTTATCGTTATTATTTTTTTAAATTGCTATTGTTTTATTATTATGATTAATTTTGTATTTTATATTGTAAAAAAAATCAGGGTTGTTTGCAATTTAATAAAAATTAGAGAAGCTTTTTTGCAATTTGCAATAATGGAGGAGCCATTTGGGGCCGGTTTATTATGGAAAATTGCAATAAAAACCCGACATTATTAAAAATTGCAAAAAAAGCCACTCTATTATATTTAGGAAATTGCCAAAAAAAAAAAAAAAAAAACTACCGTTCGTGGAGACCCTTTGGGTTTTTTCGCGATTTCCTAAAAACTAGATGTTGTTTTTGCAAGGTCAAATAAAAGAGTCTTTTTCTCAAATTTCTCTTTTTTTTTTATTATTATTATTTTAATATTTTTTTAAAATATTATTTGTTTTATTACTAATTTTTTATATTGTAAAGAAACGGAGAAGGGGATATTTGACGCGATCCTGCAAGGCGACATCGACTTCGAGAGCAGTCCATGGCCTTCCATCTCGAGCAGCGCGAAAGATCTCGTCCGCAAAATGCTCACTCAGGATCCCAAGAAACGCATCACCTCCGCCCAAGTCCTCCGTAATATTCATTTAATTTCTAAACCCTAATTATAAGCATCCTTTGTTTGGTTACGTAACCCTAAATATTTTGCGAAATATAGTATTTGTAACTTTTTAAATTTTGGAACAAAGTATCGTTCGTTTACTTAACCCTAATTATTTTCAAAATATAATGTTTGTAAGATATTTTAGTTTTTCGTTGAACCGGTACATTATTTTGTTTAACACTAATTATTTGCAAAAATATACATTTGTAAAATTTTATTTTTTATTTTTTATGAAAAATAGATCATCCGTGGTTGAGAGAGGGAGAGGCTTCGGACAAGCCGATAGACAGCGCAGTTCTTTCAAGAATGAAACAATTCAGAGCCATGAACAAGCTCAAAAAGATGGCTCTCAAGGTAATTAATTATTTGCCATCAATCAATCAATTAACAAAATTCGCAAAAAAGCCCCTTCATTATGCCAAATTTACACAAAACCCCCTAATCATGTGAACAATCATAACTTAATTATTCTTGGATTCGGAATGTCACTCATCACGTGTTATTTCTTCCCCGATTTTTGGCATAATACATGGGCTTTTTTGTACATTTACCTTAAATTAATAACATTTATACCCAGGTTTTTCTCCATATTTGTGCTATACAAAAATGACTCTACTTATTGTCATCATTATTAATGTTATTACTATTATTATTATTACAATAATAATAGTTATTACTATTATTATTAATAATAATAATATTATTATTATTATTTATAACCAGGTTTTTATGCATATTGTGCATTAAAAATGACTCTAGTCATTATTATTATTAATATTACAATTACAATTATTGTTATTATTATTATTGTTACCAATATTAGTCAACTGAAATGTTTGAGTTGATTCTGGCAGGTCATCGCGGAGACTATGAACGAAGAGGAGGAAATAAAGGGGCTGAAACAGATGTTCAATAATATCGATACCGACGGAAGTGGTTCTATCACTTATGAAGAACTAAAAGCCGGTCTCGCGAAGTTGGGGTCTAAATTGTCTGAAAATGAAGTTCAACAACTCATGGAAGCCGTAAGTTCATCTATTGTTGTAAATATAGGGGTTTCTTTTATAAATTTGAGAAAATATCGGGGGTTGCTTGTAAATTTTTGAGAAAATGTCGGGGGTGGGCAAATTGTCTTAAAATGACTCGTGGAGGCCGTAAGTTGATCTAGTATTTTCAATATTTGGAAAAAAAATACGAAAATTAATCTTCGTTTTATTTTTGGGAGGTTTCCGAAAACTACTTGTGTTTTTTTGGTATTTATGGAAAAATATACGAAAGCTCCTCATTTTTAATATTCGGGAGAGAGTTCAATTTGAAAAATATTTTTTATGCTATTTATGGGGATTGGTGTTTTTTGTAAGTTCAAGAAAACGTAAGGGGTTTTGAAAATTTTCCATCATTTGAAGGTTTTTTTAGTTTCAAAAATTGAATTTTTTTCGGCTTTTATGATAATAATAATAGGCTGATGTGGATGGAAATGGATCGATAGATTATGTGGAGTTTATAACCGCCACAATGCATAGGCACAAGCTAGAGAGAGATGAACATCTTTATAAAGCCTTTATGTATTTTGATAAAGATAATAGTGGGTACGTAATTTTATAATTCAATTTATTTAATTGGAAAAAATAATTATTTGTTTATTATATTATAATCTTGATTTTTTTAATAGATATATAACAAGAGATGAATTGAGGGCTGCTTTGATACAACATGAGATGGGTGATCCTAGTGCAATTGAGGATATTATTTCAGAAGTTGATACTGATAATGTAAGTATAAATTTAATAATAATATTAATACTATTAGAATTATTATTTATTTTTTTGGATTTTTTTTTAAATTTAGGATGGGCGCATAAATTATGATGAATTTGTTGCCATGATGAGAGGCGGGCTGCAAACACCTATGATACTCAAGTAATAACCAAAAATAGATTGTCATTAAAGGAATAATTGCATAATTTGTGTTGTTTTGTGTATTAATGTTGTAATTTGTATTTTATTTCGACACAAGATTGAAGAGGGAGTTCTTTGTATATTTGTTGTAGCGGTGATGTTGTAATAATTAGGGTTGAATTTATGAGTTTGGAGGGCAGAAATGAACTGGAATTTGAGAGGTTTCCGTTTCTTTCTTTTATTTGTTTATTGAAGAGTTTTGCTTCTATGTTGTAAGATTAAATTTTCTCTTGTTTAATTGGAATAAATGTGAAGGATTCGTAAACTTTTTTTTTTTTTTTTTGCGAGCTCTTTGTTTCATCTTTCCTGACAGGTTTTTCAACAACAAAAATGTGAGAGAGTAGTTGGAACGCCATAAGGGCATGTATATGAAATGCCAAATATGTGATCTTTGAAATTTGCTCCAATTATTCTTTACTAATATGTTATATAAATTCAATACATGAGGTCGCACATGCTTGTGTGACTAATGTTATTGTTTGTGCATAAATGCTTTAATCTATGCTTGACGAGTTGTTGAGGAAACTGTAGACAAGAAATGAAAAAAGAATGGAAAAGGTACTTGTTATTTAGCGTAGTCGAGTAGAAAATTATTGTGTTATTTTATCAAAATAGTGGTTGTTGATTTAAGTAAAATTATAATTGTGAGATTTTTTGACTATTCTTTCTCCATTTTCGATGTTCTTTTCTTTCACAGGAGATGAATCAAAACATGAACCACTGGAAATATGATATACGTCTCTGGCCAAGAAATGACTTCGCCACTTTCTCTTTGACCGTTGGTAAAATTTTGAAATGTTCTGAACTTGCTTATCTGAAGTTTATGCACACTTCATCTTGGCCATAACTAGAGAGTGCAGAATGATATACAAGACAACAAGATCAACTCAATTGAATGGAAATATGTAGAGTCCTAGTCAAACTAAACAATTGACAGTTAAACGCCCATGCTGTGTTTAAAGTATCTTTCATGGGCCGCGTGGGTCCTACTCCTTGGTATGGTCCCTTAGATAGAGAAACCTGGATTTTTATAAATAGCATTATTTTAAAAAATAATTCATCAAATAGTATTAGTCTGAAAATAATTAAGAAACTAACACTTTCGTCAGCCTTTTTGGCGGAACAGACGTTATTCCGCCAAGAATTCTGGCGAAAATATTCCGGACCATTTAGCAGATTTAAATAATGCTAATTAGGAGAAAAACGCTGTTCCGCCAGCCTAATTGGCGGAATAGGTTAAATTTTTTAATTTTTAGTATTAACTGTAAATTTAGTATGGAAATTAATAAAAATATTCTTGTTCGGCCAAGCTTGTTGGCGGAACATCCTATTATATATATATATATATATATATATATATATATATATATATATATATATATATTATTTTTTTTTTTTTTTTTTTGTACAAAATCTTCTTATTAGTTATCGTTAAAACTGAAAATAAAATTTTTCACCTGTTCCGTCAAAGAGCTTGGAGGAGCAAGGTTTTTTTTAACTTAATTAAGGTTTTTTTAAGGAAAATTAAAAAATATACCATGTTCCGCCAGAATTCTTGGAAGTGCTAGTTCTTAATTATTATCAAACCGCTATTTGATGAATTATTTTCCAAAATAGTGCTATTTAAAAAGAAAAAGTCAGAAACCTTGTTGAATCTACACCCTTTATTTATTTTATTTCATGATCTTTTGTAAATTGTATCGTGTAATATATCAATTGTAGAATTCTCATTAGTTGTAACTTGTGTTTCGTGTTGTGTTAAAGGATTAGTAGCATTAACGATAGTATTAAGTGTGCGTTTATTTCGTGGGAAAGTTGAACTTTCCAAAGAATGTTGGGGCATTGAAATTACATTACCATGTTTAATTTGATATGAGAATCCCACATGACAAGAATATCACATTCCCATAACAAAGTGATATTATTATATTTGTGGGAATGTGATTCCCACCAAAAAGAATGGGAATACTACATTCCCATGTTTATTACCAAAATATCCTTATTTATTATGTTATTTATTATTTACATTAACATGATTATCATTATTTTATTAGTTTTATTAATTATATTTTAATTATAGAAATAAAATATAACTAAAGAAGAAGAAGAAGAAGAAGAAGAAGAAGAAGAAGAAGAATAATAATAATAATAATAATAATAATAATAATAATAATAATAATAATAATAATAATAATAATAATAATAATAATAATAATAATAATAATAATAATAATTTAATATTTAAATTTAGAAACTAAATTATATGTTGTATTCATTAAATATTTATTCAAAAATGGGTTGTGAATTTTCTTTTCTTAATTTATTGCAAAGTTGTTATGATTTAATTAAAAAAAATACAATTCAACTAAAATAATATTAAACATACAATTTTATAGAAAAAATATTTATTTAGAAATAAATACAATTTTATAGAAAAAAAATATTTATTTAGAAATTATGTCATATGGAGTTAGTAAAAATTTATAATTAAATATGGTTGATTTGTTATACTAGTATCAAGGACATATTAGTCATTTCATATTTAAAAATAGGTCAAATAATTAACATTCCTATAAATCTAAATTTTTGAAGTAAATAAAAAAATATTTATTTAGAAATTATGTCATATAGAGTTAGTAAAAATTTATCATTAAAAATGATTGATTTGTTATACTAGTATCAAAGACATATTAGTCATTTCATATTTAAAAATAGATCAAATAATTAATATTCCTATAAATCTAAATTTGTGGAGTAAACAAAAATATTCCCTTGTTATGGTAAAGTGATTCCAAAGAATCACATTCCTAGGAATGTGATTACTATGATAATCTTACATTACCGTAAAGTAAAAGTCCCCTAAGAGTTTAAATATAAAAGGAGACCTAGAATAGAAAAACGTTATATTTATGTCAAAATACATTCTGGATTTGAGTAAAATAATAACTGTAATTTTTTTTCCTAATGTTTGTATTTATTATAGGAGGTGACTAAAAAATATGAATTAGTAAGATATTTTCAAGACTACAACAAGGAACTGAATTGCAGCTACGTTGGTTACTCATAAAATTCCGAAGTACGTGCTATACTTGAGTATCTCCATATTTTTTCTATTTTATCACAGACATAAAGTGAGAGGGGAAAATGTATATATATATATATATATATATATATATATATATATATATATATATATATATGAAGTAAAATACGCTCAAACGAATGAAATTTTTTCAAAAACTATGCAACTTTTCTCAATAATTTGGAATTTCTTTTTAGCTTTCATATTTTTGTCGTATAAATTATTTTAAATTAGTTTAGTTATTTTTTGGACCAAAAAAGTGAATACTCCTATTTTTATATTTCATATGTAATGATGATCTGAAAATGAAATAAAAAAATAAGTAGTTTAGTAGAGACAACAAATTATTGTTGTTTTCGGATGTACCGTCATTTTAAAATTTGGAACTTTCAAAAGATTATAATTTGGAAATCAGTTTCTTTCTTGAAATATCAATAAGCAATTTTCACCTCTTTTTATAAAAAAACAAAATTTCAGTTTTTATTATACTCTTACTATAAAAATATTAAGGACCTGATGCTGCTTGAAAGATTTTTTCATCGTGCGACAGGAAAAAATAGTATGTAGAAACAATAAACATGAAATGTCTTGTGCATTCTCATTAGATACTAGAGACCCATTTCATCAATGGCAGTGACAGTGTAGCTAGTAGATGAACAATACAGTTAATTTAATTTGTGCATGGAGAAACAAACTACTACAATTTTCTCAAGAAAAAAGATACAAAAATTTAGCAAAATTGTTACATACAGCCTGAGGAATGCTTACAGTTTTACTTATTTTGACATCAATGACAGGAAACGCTCAAAAACTGATAAATATGCCACCATCAGTTGACATCCTTGGAGGCCCTCCCATTCACCTTGTAGCATCAGTCGGTAATACTCTTGTGTCAAAATGATGCTTCTTTGGCGTACTTTCAAGATTCAGACGGATTGTTTCCAATCCATGTAGCTGTTCGTATGGGCCATGTCAAAATGTTTATTCTTTTCATGGAAAGATATCTCGATTCATGCTAGCTGCTAGATCATCTATTTACGAAGAAAACAAGTTCAACATATTTATCGAACTATTACGAAGTTCGATGACAAAGAACTGCCTCCTCTTTGGAAAGGCATGCTCTCACCGGAATGATCAATTTAGTTGATAACAATGGAAATACACCACTACTACATCTAGCTGCGGAGAAGGGTGCCAAGTTGGTCAAGACTCTTATGGAAAATGATGAGGTGGATGTGGATATACCAAATCGGAGGGTCTTAAGACCATTTGATCTTTTAGTGATTCAAGTAAAAGAAAGTACCGAGAATTTCCCGGTATGCCAATTCTTCATCTCGATCTCGAGCAGCGCCAAAGATTTGCTCAGAAAAATGCTCCTCACTTAGGACCCCAAGAAACGCATCATCTCTGCCCAAGTCCTCCGTAAAATTCATTCACAAAATTTAATATATATTTTTTTGTATATTTATTTTTTTAAGCTCTTTTTTGTATATTTGTTGTAGCGGTGTTGTAATATTTAGGCCGGGTTGGATTTTATGAGTTTGGAAAGCAGAAATGTGGAATTTGAGAGGTTTTCTTTTCTTTCTTTTATTTGTTTATTGAAGAGTTTTGTTTTTATGTTGTAAGATAAATTTTCTCGTGTTTAATTGGAATAAATGTGAAGGATTCGAAAACTATTTTTTTAGCTCCTTTCATCTTTCCTTGACAGGTTTCTCAATAACAAAGATGTGTTGAGAGTAGTTGGAACGCAACAAGGGCATGTATATGAAATACCAAATATGTGATCTTTGAAATATAGCTGTAATTAATCGTAATTACTAGGTTATACTTGCTTGATACATCAGGCCGGCCGCACTTGCTTGATGTGCCTAATGTTGATGAGTTGTTGGGAGGAAACTGCACACAAGAAAATGAAAAAAAGAATGGAAAAGGTACTTGTTATTTAGCAGTCAGGTAGAAATTATTGTGTTATTTTATCAAAATATTGGTTGCTGATTTAACTGAAATTATAATTGTAAGATTTTTTGCCAAAGCTCCTCTAATAGAAGTGGTAAGACACTATCACCTCATCAACTCAAAGATTTTTTTTTTTTTTTTTTTTGAAGGATTGCACGCCAGAGACGTTGCAATCATTTGTATAAGAATGTTAAAAAAGAGTTTTTACAACATTGGACTCTCTTGTAGAGCAGATGAGTCACAAGGTCTAATACAAAAACACGAAACAGAAAAAGAAAACCAGAATCAAAATACACCCCTAACAATGGATCGACCAGAGTCGGGCTTCCTCCATTGCCTGGCTTGCAATTGCCAAAGGCGGTCTTCGTTTTCCGTTGAAGATTCTTTCGTTTCTTTCTTTCCAAATGCGCCAGTTTAAGGCAGCCCATAACGTTTCCCATTTGATCCTCCTCTCTTTTGTGAGTCTTTTCCTTGCATTGAGCCATTGATCAATGAAGTTGTCTCCATTTGGGAAGGAGAGAGGGAGTTTGTTGATGCGTGTAACTAGCTTCCATGTCGAAATGGTGTATGGACATCGGAGTAGAAAGTGGAGCCACATAAGGAGCATCTGTCATCATGGGGCCAACCTTTCTTCCTTAGATTTTCAGCCGTATTGATTCGATTGCGACATGCAAGCCATGTAAAAAATCGTACTTTGGGTGGGCATTTAATACGCCATACAAACTTCTGCCAGTGGCATCTAATGCCCGGGTTGATCAAGAATCTATAAGCCGTTCTGGATGAATAGATACCATGTGGATTCCATCTCCACGTTGGCCCCCCTTGCCCTCCGTCCATATTCATGCAAGTTTTATATGGGTCCATGAGCTCCAAGAGTTCATTGATGAAGAACGAGTTATTACGAGGGTTAATCTCTTTGAGTGTTGTAGTAGAAGTGACCCCATATAAGAGATGGGCAAAGTAGCTCCATAGGCCATCAGGATCGGCATCCAACTTCCATAAATACCTCATAAGTAATGCCTTGTTTTGCGTTAGTAGGTTTTGGATACCTAGTCCCGCGTACTCTCTAGGCAATGCGACCTTTTTCCAGCTTACTAAACAATTTCTGGAATTGCACTTGTCATCACCTTTCCAAAGAAAAGCTCTCATGAGTCTTTCGAGTTGTTGAATGACCCATTTCGGAAGTTGGATGGATTGCATGAGGTATGTAGGGAGAGAGCAAAGCGTGGACTTAATAAGTTGAAGTCTTCCCGCATTCGAAAGGAATCGGCCTTTCCATGCCGAGAGCTTGGTTTGCACCTTTTTGATAAGCGGGAGGAAAGCCGCTTTCTTAGGCTTCCTAATGGAGAGGGGTAGCCCAAGGTAAATAATAGGAAGTGTCATCTTTTGACATCTCAATATTCTTGCAATTGTCACATGTACATGTTCCGGTGTGGCAATAGGATAAAAGGAACTCTTGTCCCAATTTATGGCAAGCCCCGTTATCTCGGAAAATAAGTCTAATGCATAAGACAACATTTTCAAGTTCTCAACGTGGGCTTCTAAAAATATGTAAGATATCAAAATTTGATTTTGATATTTTCTATATTTTTCTTAATAAGCGTAATTACCAAAATTTGATTTTGTTTTTCATATTAAATTAAATCGAAAACTTAAGCACACATGGTGATATTCATGTGGGAAAAGACATAATTTATTTTATATAATGGGATGTTAAGTAGTTAAAATATAAGGTCCTATTTGCAAAGGTAAAATATATTACACATATAATCATGGGCATTATTATTAGGATTTTGTAAATATGAAACTTTGAGGGTTATATTTATAAATGAGGAAGACAAATTCCATTTGCCAGCTTCATTCTTCTTCCTCTTCATGCGCATGAATAAAAGAGGATAGACCTCTTTCTCTCTCACTTGGCCATTCATTTTTTTTACTCAAATAAGAAGAGAAGAGAGAAAGAGTAAAACCTAGTAAGGATTGATAAAATCTCGACGATTCGAAAAACGAAGGGTATAGCGATATTCTAAACGTTGAGACGAGCAAGTTGATATCCTCATTTGCGCGATTCGGCTCCGTCACCGTAAGCGCGCTTTTCAAAGCGAAGGTCTATTTCGACTAAGAACGCGTGTGCGAGACTCCGTCTCGTCAACTTTCGTGTCTTGTGCGTTGGTGAGTGAATTATTTCCCCTTTTCTCTTATTAAGACTTGCGGTTATGTGCATATAAGGTCATTGTGTGTTCTCATTTTGTGCCTACATATTTACTTCTTTTTATTTGATATTCTCAATTGAATAATTATGGTCATCCTCATAACATTATGATGTACAAATGAGAAATGGTTAGGGTTTCATAATTAGAGATTTCATAATTAGGGTTTCATAATTAGGGTTTTAAGTTAGAGTCTCAATAATTAGGAATTGGGAATTGGGATTAGGGTTTTGTGCTAAGTTGGAATTATAGATTCATTATTAAACCGTAAAATTTAGTATTAATTAAATTATTTTATTATGCTAATATTTTGGGAAACTTGGAGATGTCACTTTTGGATTTGACGGGTTGTTTTGACGAGACTCGTTTGTGAATTGTACGATTTGTGATTAGTGAAACGTGACATCTAATTTGAGGGGGAAACGAGCTACTAGACGTAGTGAAAATTCCAAATTTAGTTTGGTTCAAGACGCGAGGATATATCCATGGTCGTCAAGGCTCTTGTGTGGGAATACGCGATTCCCGAGCTATGTGATTCTCCAGAAGAGTTGGATTTGCTCTCCGCTCTATCTGGCACTTCAGTTGACCGCTACGCGTACCCTCATTTGGGAATATTATATGGGTTTTATATATATATGTAAACAAGGAATGTGTGAAAGGAATAGACTTCTAAAGTTGGATAGTAGTAATGGTACATATGGGGAATAGTTTTGTGCCTTTCTTTTACCTTAGAAATTCTTTGAATATTTTTAATTCTACAATTATTACTACATGTGATATTATTTTAATATTTAAAAAAAATTAGTAATATTAATTCGGCCGGAATTAGGGTTACAATTGCACTTGTGGCTTGTCTTAATAAGCTAGACCCATTTACTCACTTAGTCGCTTATGTGACTAACCACTCTTTTGTATATGTTTTGGGTCTAGGGTTTCAGGACGGTGCAGAAGGAACTAGTGGAGCTCGTGTGTGAACGGTGAGTACGATGGTTGTTATCATCACGGAGTAAAAGATGTTGTTGTTTCTAGGTTATGTATATTCTTGTACGGTTTGTATATTAGGGTTTTGTTGATGTATATATGGGCTTCCGCATCTGTTCAGGGTTTTGTTATCTCCGTGATGTAGTTATTTCATATATATATGTATGTGATGTTTCATATTATATTTTGGCTTTTATGCACACCTATATATATATATATGAGTGATGTTGTTTTCGATTTTATTTTTTTTTGTTATCATATGATGCCTCTAGCACACCTATTGTGTGTCGGCGGGTTGTCGCATCTTTATTTTGCGGTGTGACAGCTTTTATGGTATCGAGCAAAATATCGAAAACAATAGTAGAAATCGTCGTGAGAGTGGGGTTTAGAGTCTTGATAGGCATGCCCGTCTTGTGTAATTATTCTATATGTTGAAATAAAGCCGTATGGTCATACTTTGTTCCGCAGGATAGAATGCCACCTAGGAAAGGACTTGTTTGTGGTCGACCTAGAGGACGGCCTGCGAAATATGAGGTGTCGGTTGAGCGGCCAATACAGAGACGACGTTATGCCTCACCCCCTCCTTCTCCAGTTGGATCCGAGACTGACTCATGTGCGAGTTCACGTGCGCCACGTCAAGCGTCCGCAAGAGTTGAGGTTCCCTTACCTCCACATCCTCGTCCTACTGTAGGCAATCAAAGGGAAGGTGAAGAACAAGCTAATCCCGAGGATCGTGGTGATCCAGCACCGCCACAACCATTTGATGCGCTAAGGTTTGTCCAGAACCTAGTTCAACATGTGGCGGATCAAGTGCGTGAACCAAGACGAGATGCCGAACCGACTCTAGTTTCCCGAATACAGGATTTTATGAAGTTGGAACCGAGGACATTTTCTGGTGCGCGTGATCCGGTCGCAGCTGATAACTGGTTGTTGGAGACAACCTGGAATCTTAAGAGAGCCCAAGTGCCTAGACGAGATTGGGTGGATGTTGCGGTTACACGTTTGTAAGGTGAGGCTTTGCAATGGTGGGATCTTCCACGTCACTCATACACTGAAGGTGTAAGAATGCCGTGGCAATGGTTTGAAGCAGCTTTTGAGGAGTTTTACATCCCTGAGGCTGCGATACGTGATTTTGAAGACCAGTTTCGAGAATTAAATCAGGGTGCACGATCGGTCGATGCATTTATTACGGATTATAACCGACTAGCTAGGTATGCATCAGCGTGGGTGCCAAATGAGAAGCGGTTAGTAAGCGAGTTTGTACGTCGCTTACATCCGGAGATAAAGAGGGATGTAGATCAGTTCGCAATGGACTATACTTTTGCTGAGGTGTGCGATGCGGCTCGTCATTATGAACGGAATTGGCTAGAACGGAGAGCAAGTGCGGGGCCGCATGTGAATGTTGAGATTGGAGGTGCGCAACCCAATCTAGTGCACAACCAAAACCGGCTAACAAAACGTTCACGTGATCGTTTTAGGAGGCCCGAGGCGAATAATAACTGGGACAACGACCGCCGCAACAACATCAACAACCGCCCTACCGTAGGAGGTGCGGCGAGAGCTCATCATGAGAGTCGGTCTTTGGAGAGTTCGGGGGCGTTGTTTCAATTGCGGTGAGGCCGGTCATTTTATTAGTAGGTGTCCTCATCCACCTAGGCGGGGAAAACCCATTAAGCCAGCAGTAGGACCGTCACACCGTGGAGGCCAGCTACCTCGAGGAGAGGGGCGTGGTAGTGGAAGGATGTTTGCAGTTAACGCATTAGGAGGGAATGAAGCGGGGACGAGCAAACCAGCAGCAGAACCCGTTACAGGTATATTTATGATCTCTGGTGCACCCGCATTTATTTTATTTGATTCGGGTGCTACACATTCATTTGTGGCTCGTGATTTCATGAAAAGCTATAAATGGGAATATTCCACCAATAATGCACCGCTCACGGTTTGTACACCCCTAGGTAGGTCGGTGAGTGTTAGTGAGCGTTGTGAGGGAAAGTCTGTTGTCATTAATGATCGAGAGTTTCCTGTTGATTTTACCGTTTTGGATATGTTTGAGTTCGATGCCATTTTGGGTATGGACTGGTTGTCGATGCACGGAGCGACGATTATATGTCGTGAGCAGAGGGTTTATTTCGATTTAGCAGATGGGTCACGCATCGGCGTGAAGGGTCGAAGGCTTGGTCAAAATGTTCCCATCATTTCGGCAATTGCAGCGCATAGGCTAATGTCCGCGAATTGCATGGCTTTTCTTGTTAGCGTACAGGGAAAATCAGGTGAATTGCAGTTAGAGGAGATACCAGTAGTTAGAGAGTTTGCAGCAGTTTTTCCCGATGAACTTCCAGGTTTACCGCCAAAGAGAGAAATTGATTGTGGGATTACTGTAGTAGCTGGTACCGAACCCGTCTCAAAAATTCCATACCGCATGGCGCCTGCTGAGTCAAAAGAGTTAAAAATTCAGTTGCAGGAGTTGTTGGATAAGGGGTTTATACGGCCTAGTGTATCTCCATGGGGCGCACCTGTTCTCTTTGTGAAAAAGAAGGATGGTACATTGCGGTTGTGTGTCGATTATTGTGAACTGAATAAACTCACGGTAAAGAATCGGTATCCTCTTCCTCGCATCGATGATCCTGTTTGATCGGTTGAAGGGTGCAACGGTTTTCTCAAAAATCGATCTTCGCACGGGCTATTATCAACTACGAATTAAACCTGACGATATTGACAAGACAGCTTTTCGAACTCGTTATGGGCATTATGAGTTTCTAGTTATGCCGTTTGGCCCGACAAATGCTCCCGCTTCATTTATGGCTTTGATGAACAAGTGTGCTTCGCGCTTATCTAGACTCATTTGTGGTTGTATTCATTGATGATATACCTGATTTATTCCCGGTCTAGGGAAGAGCACGCCGAACATCTTCGGATTGTACTACGCACTCTCTTGGACCATCAATTATATGCAAAGTTCAAAAAGTGTGAGTTTTGGTTAGAAGAAGTGGCCTTTTTAGGTCATGTAATTTCGGAGATGGGTTGAGTGTTGACCCCGAGAAAGTAAAGGCTATTGTCGAGTGGAAGCAACCACGGAATGTGAGTGAAGTTAGAAGTTTCTTAGGGTTGGCAGGTTATTATCGACGTTTTGTTGACGGTTTCTCGAAACTTGCACTTCCTTTGACCCAGTTGACGCAAAAAGGGGTCAAGTTTGAGTGGACTGAGGCGAGAGAGCTTAGCTTTCAAGAGTTGAAAAATCGCTTAGTTTCAAGACTGTTCTTATTGTACTGTACAAGGTATAGAGTTTGAGGTTTATTGTGATGCGTCGGGGCAAGGTTTAGGCTGTGTGTTAATGCAAGAGCGTAGGGTAATTGCATATGCTTCGCGTCGCCTAAAGCCATATGAGAAGAATTATCCGACACATGATTTGGAGCTAGCAATTGGTGGTGTTTGCCCTTAAAATTTGGCGTCATTATCTTTATGGAGAAAAGTGCAAAATGTACACGGATCATAAGAGTTTGAAGTACATTTTTGATCAAAGAGAGCTAAATTTACGGCAGCGCCGTTGGCTTGAAGTTCTGTGCGATTATGATGTGTCTATTCAATATCATCCGGGGAAGGCGAATGTTGTAGCGAGATGCATTAAGTCGTAAAAGCTATGGTAATGCAGTTACATTGTTGACAAGGCAGCCCCAAATCTTGATGGATCTTGGAAGGATGAATATTTATGTACAAGTGCCTGCTTCACAAGCCTTTTTAGCTAATTTGCGTATTCAACCTACTTTAATCGAGCGGATTCGTGAGGCACAAGCGGGTGATCCGCGGTTACAAAAGATTAGAGAGAAAATGCAAATGGGTAAGGCACCGCACTTTCATGTTGATGCAAAGGGTATGTTGCGACTTGGGAAGCGAGCGTGTGTTCCCGACCATGCCGAGATTCGGCGCGATATTTTGACCGAGGCACACGAGTCGGGTTACTCGATTCATCCCTGGTGAGACAAAGATGAGTCAAGATCTTCGTCAATATTATTGGTGGCCTAAGATGTACAAAGATATCGCCGATTATGTAGCTAGGTGTCTAGTATGTCGGCAAGTTAAGGCCGAGCGTAAGAAGCCGGCGGGACTTCTTCGGCCTTTACCATTGCGAGAGGGAAAATTTGAAGGGATTACAATGGATTTTGTAAGCTGGATTGCCTCGAACTCGTCAGGGTAACAATGCGGTTTGGGTGATTGTAGATCGGTTGACGAAAGTTGCTAATTTCCTTCCATTTAAATATGGAACCTCAGGCGAGCAGATGGCGCATATGTATATGCGTACTATCTTTAGGCAATTCGGTATTCCTGTTGAGATTGTTTCAGATCGTGATACGCGTTTCACTTCTCATTTTTGGAGGAGTTTTCAAGCGGGGTTAGGGACAAAGCTTTATTTTAGTACCGCTTACCATCCCCAAAACAGATGGACGACCGAGAGGACGATCCAAACACTAGAAGATATGTTGCGAGCTTGCGCTATTTCCATGGGTGGTTCATGGGAAGATCATTTGCATTTATGTGAGTTTGCGTACAATAATAGTTACCATGCAAGCATTGGAGTTGCCCCTTTTGAGGCATTATATGGTAGACGATGTCGTACGCCTTTGTTTTGGGACCCGGTTGGTTCAGAGCGACCATTGGGTCCGGACCTTATTCAAGAGAGCGCCGATCATTTGCGGTTGATCAAAGAACGCTTGAGAACGGCTCGGGATAGGCGAAGCAATATGCAGATTTAGGCCGAAGACAAGTGGAGTTCCAGCCTGGTGATCACGTGTTATTGCGCGTTTCGCCCACGCGGGGTATCATGCGCTTTGGGGTAAAAGGTAAGCTAAGTCCGAAATATATTGGACCATTTGAGATTCTCGAGCGAATTGGAGCGTGTGCTTATCGTTTAGCGTTGCCCCCAGCCTTATCCGAGGTCCATGACGTATTTCATGTCTCACAACTTCGTAAATATTTGCGAGGTGAAGGTCATGTCCTTGACTTCACAACTCTCCATTTTGAACCCAATTTGACCTATGAGGAGATTCCATTACGCATTTTAGATACTCGCGAGCAAATTTTGCATAGTAAGGTAATTAGATATGTGAAGGTCCAATGGAATAACCATTCCGAGCGAGAAGCAACATGGGAGCGTGAAGAGGAGATGCAAAAACGATATCCGGAACTTTTCCATAAATAGGTTAGTTTCTATGTTTAGAGGACTAAACATCTTTTTAAGGGGGAATGATGTAAGATATCAAAATTTGATTTTGATATTTTCTATATTTTTCTTAATAAGCGTAATTACCAAAATTTGATTTTGTTTTTCATATTAAATTAAATCGAAAACTTAAGCACACATGGTGATATTCATGTGGGAAAAGACATAATTTATTTTATATAATGGGATGTTAAGTAGTTAAAATATAAGGTCCTATTTGCAAAGGTAAAATATATTACACATATAATCATGGGCATTATTATTAGGATTTTGTAAATATGAAACTTTGAGGGTTATATTTATAAATGAGGAAGACAAATTCCATTTGCCAGCTTCATTCTTCTTCCTCTTCATGCGCATGAATAAAAGAGGATAGACCTCTTTCTCTCTCACTTGGCCATTCATTTTTTTTACTCAAATAAGAAGAGAAGAGAGAAAGAGTAAAACCTAGTAAGGATTGATAAAATCTCGACGATTCGAAAAACGAAGGGTATAGCGATATTCTAAACGTTGAGACGAGCAAGTTGATATCCTCATTTGCGCGATTCGGCTTCGTCACCGTAAGCGCGCTTTTCAAAGCGAAGGTCTATTTCGACTAAGAACGCGTGTGCGAGACTCCGTCTCGTCAACTTTCGTGTCTTGTGCGTTGGTGAGTGAATTATTTCCCCTTTTCTCTTATTAAGACTTGCGGTTATGTGCATATAAGGTCATTGTGTGTTCTCATTTTGTGCCTACATATTTACTTCTTTTTATTTGATATTCTCAATTGAATAATTATGGTCATCCTCATAACATTATGATGTACAAATGAGAAATGGTTAGGGTTTCATAATTAGAGATTTCATAATTAGGGTTTCATAATTAGGGTTTTAAGTTAGAGTCTCAATAATTAGGAATTGGGAATTGGGATTAGGGTTTTGTGCTAAGTTGGAATTATAGATTCATTATTAAACCGTAAAATTTAGTATTAATTAAATTATTTTATTATGCTAATATTTTGGGAAACTTGGAGATGTCACTTTTGGATTTGACGGGTTGTTTTGACGAGACTCGTTTGTGAATTGTACGATTTGTGATTAGTGAACCGTGACATCTAATTTGAGGGGAAACGAGCTACTAGACGTAGTGAAAATTCCAAATTTAGTTTGGTTCAAGACGCGAGGATATATCCATGGTCGTCAAGGCTCTTGTGTGGGAATACGCGATTCCCGAGCTATGTGATTCTCCGGTAAGAGTTGGATTTGCTCTCCGCTCTATCTCGGCACTTCGAGTTGACCGCTACGCGTACCCTCATTTGGGAATATTATATGGGTTTTATATATATATGTAAACAAGGAATGTGTGAAAGGAATAGACTTCTAAAGTTGGATAGTAGTAATGGTACATATGGGGAATAGTTTTGTGCCTTTCTTTTACCTTAGAAATTCTTTGAATATTTTTAATTCTACAATTATTACTACATGTGATATTATTTTAATATTTAAAAAAAATTAGTAATATTAATTCGGCCAGAATTAGGGTTACAATTGCACTTGTGGCTTGTCTTAATAAGCTAGACCCATTTACTCACTTAGTCGCTTATGTGACTAACCACTCTTTTGTATATGTTTTGGGTCTAGGGTTTCGGGGACGGTGCAGAAGGAACTAGTGGAGCTCGTGTGTGAACGGTGAGTACGATGGTTGTTATCATCACGGAGTAAAAGATGTTGTTGTTTCTAGGTTATGTATATTCTTGTACGGTTTGTATATTAGGGTTTTGTTGATGTATATATGGGCTTCCGCATCTGTTCAGGGTTTTGTTATCTCCGTGATGTAGTTATTTCATATATATATGTATGTGATGTTTCATATTATATTTTGGCTTTTATGCACACCTATATATATATATATATGAGTGATGTTGTTTTCGATTTTATTTTTTTTTGTTATCATATGATGCCTCTAGCACACCTATTGTGTGTCGGCGGGTTGTCGCATCTTTATTTTGCGGTGTGACAAAATATGACTGTATCGTCCGCATACTGAATAACTTGAGGCTTAATTCCTAAAACTGAGGTAAACAAGTTTTCAATCTTGGACATGATTGATTGTATGATGTTAATTGCAATGTTGAAGATTAGCGGGGAGAGAGGATCCCCTTGACGTACCCCCCTTCGGTGAAAGAAATACTCAGAATTCATACCATTTGTAGCTATCGACGAGCTAGAAGATAAGAAAAGGTTATGGAGCCATTGGTTCCATTTCCCCCGGGAAACCCAAAGTTTCCATTATTCTAAGGATGGTGGTCCATGAAATATTATCAAAGGCCTTTGCAAAGTCAATTTTCAACATAATTGACGGAATTTTTCTTTTGTGGAAAAAATTGAGTATTTCTCTCGTGACGACAAAGGTGTCGGAGATAGAACGTTGCTTAATGAAGGCCGATTGATTGCGGTGAATGAGATCTGACATAAAAGGTTGGAGTCTAAGCGCTAACGCTTTAGAGATTATTTTGATAGGCAAGGAAATAATACTTATGGGACGGAAGTCCTTCACCGTCAACGGATTGTCCTTCTTAGCGATGAGCGTAATATTTGCTTGATTAATCCTCCATAAATCAAGCTTATTTTCTTGGAAGTCATGTATGAGCTTCATGATATCACTCGAAATGGTCGACCAAAATTTTTGCACATATTCCGAGGGAACCCCATCCGGACCGCATGCCTTTCCTTTTTGAAGTTTGGAAACGACATCCTTAATCTCATCCTCCGAGAAAGGGTCAGCTAAGAAGATAGATTTGGTTTCGGGCTATCCATCAGTAGGATGTTCATATCAACTCAAAAATTATGGATTCAAAGCTTGACAAAATTAAGTTTTTTTGAAAATAGACATAAAACTTTGAGCCCTCTCTATTAAATAAAAAATAATAATTGTAAGATTTTTTTGACGATTCTTTCTCCACTTTCAATGTTCTTTTCTTTCACAGGAGATAAATCAAAATAGGAACCAAGGAAAATATGATGGACCCCCTGACAAAGAACCGACTTGAAGACTTTCTTGTTGTACTTGCATATATGAAACTTATTCATACTTCATCTTGGCCATAACTAGAGAGGGAAGAATGGAAAAAACTAATAATTTGTAATTTTTATTTTTTCAATATATATATTTTTTTAATTCAATTGAGAATAACATGATTTTTTTGAATTAATCTGAGTAGGCTCTTGTCACCCTACTTCAAATAAATTAAAAATTAAAAAATAAGTAGTTTAATTTGTGGCTAAAAAAATTCTTATTTTCATGTAGCTTCATTTTAAAATTAGGGTAATGTTGACTACTATGAGACTGGCTAAGTGAGCCTGTGGATGATAGGCTGATTGTTGTTGTTGTTGCTGCTGCTGTTGTTTTCTTATGTATTTATATGTTTCTCATGGTGAAGCTAAAATTGTCAATTTTGTATAGTTTGTATCGTGTTATTCTCCAAATCAAATGATACCTTGAGGCTGTGAATATGTAAATCAGGATTTATATTCATTAGGTGATTTATAAGTGCACAAATGGTTTCTTATGTGATAGCATATAATATAAGTGATTTCTATAGTACTATTAGTGGCTGAGCTTAATAGATATCGAGAGAGTCATGATGACCCTCTAAGATTTTCGAAATTTACTTTATATCTATGGAGTTTTAGTACATTATATTGTCACGGGATAATAAAAGTTAATGTATTGACTCTCCCAAATTTTAGTTACAAATATTAAAAGACATGGAACATTTTTTGGTCTCTTATTATTTCGGATCAAGCTCTGCCACTCAGTACCGTTTCGATTTTTTTTTTTACTTTTGAGGCCTTGCAATCATGATTTTATTGTATCAGGCTAAAATTGCAATTCCATGGCAGGAAATTCCAATATATGTCATTTTAAACTTACTGTACATTTTATGTTTGCACTGTTAAATTAAATGATATATTTGCACACAGAAATGATACATCGATATATATGCAAAAACAAACTTACATTTTATATTTGCACTGTTAAATTTCATGATATATTTGCACACAGAAATGATACATTGATATACAAAAACACATTGATAATTATACATATGCATGCAAAAATGTGTGATCAGTAGTTGGAACACACCACAGTGGCATGAATATGAAATACCAAATATGTGTTCATTGAAATATAAGTGTATTTATTCTTTATTAGGTCAAATAATTTCAATACATTACCCAACACTTGCTTAATGTGGCTATGTATCTGCATATAGATATCTACTTTAGTATGCGCTTGATGAGTTGTTGGAGGAAACTGTAAATACGAAAAGGAAAATGAAAATAAAAGATACTTGTTCTTTAGCATATTATTATAGAAAAACATTGTGTTATTTTGTCAAAATATATTCCGGATTTAAGTAAATAATAATTGCGAAATTCTTTCCTAATATTTTTTTATTTATTATAGGAGTTGAGTGAAAATACGAATTAGTAAAGATATAAGGAACTTAATTAAAGCGTTGTCTAAATCATAAGTGACATTACTCTCAAGAGAGTATCTGCAGATTATTATATTTTATCGTGGGTAAGGGGAAAATGATATACATGAAGTAAAATCAACTGAGATGAATGAAAATTTTTTATAAGCCATTCAATTTTTCTCAATATTTCTATTCTTTTAGATGTAATATTTTTGTCGGTATAAATTATTTTGAATTAGTTTAGTTATTTTTTGGATCAAAATCTATCTTTTAGATTTAATATTTTATCTGTAATGATGATATGAAAAAGAAATATAAAATAAAATAGTTTAGAGACAATAAAAATATTGTTGTTTTCGGATGCATTGTCATTTTGAAAATTTGAAGTTTCCAAATTTATAATTTGAAAATCAGTTTCTTTCTTGAAATATCAATATGCATTTTTCACCTCTTTTTATATAAAACAAAATTTCAATTTTTATGATACTCTCAATATAAAAATATTAAGAGACTTCGTGCTACACGAAGGAAAAAATAATATATAAAAACAATAAGCAATATATAAATTAAAACAAATAGTGAATATGATACATATTTTTAGAGACAATAAATAATATACACGTAAAATAATAAAAATAATATATAGAAAATAAAAATCATATTCAAAACTAAAAAAATAGTATATAGCATGCTTTTAACTTCCTAATCTTGAAATTTCAATTTCTGAGAAATCTTAGATTTTTGAATGGGATATAATATGAGCTAAAACAGGGGAGAGCAAACATTTTTCTTAAACAAAACATTTGTATTATAATAATCAGAGATATTTCCTTCTCAGTTCTCTCATAAAAAGGTTCAAACTTTCAGAGCTCATCAATGGCAGAACCATTTCAGTCCAACAATAAAAAAATCGAGCTTTCAGATCTCAGATTTCGGTACCATTCAATCTAATTCGTTCTGTTTTCCCCTTTTTTTGGTTTTAATCACACAAAGAACGAGGTTTAATTCAATAAAATCACGAATTGGGAGCTGAAAATTGCAATTTTTGATATGATTACTCCAATTTAGATACTAATTTTCTTTTGTTAATAATCAGATGCTTTCTAAGGAAGGATTTGGCACTCTGTACAGTTTCAAAATTATCAAAAATCAACATTTTTTGAGTGCGATTTTAGCCACTGCTGTTCTGATTATATTCATCTTCAATCCATTCAGTTCCATTACAATGTAAGCATAATTCATTTTAAATTCATTTAAAAAACAAAAATACACCTCATAATTGACAAAAAAAATATGACATTTCTAATATTTATGTAATAAAATGCAGAACGAACAGTAGAACTGAAGATAAATGCAAGAATTATTATGACAATAATAACTCAAATAAAAGTTCTGAATGGTTAGTAATTAAAGAGGAATTTACATTTCCTGCTGGTGGGGCCCCCTTTAACAGCTGTCACGCCTCTACAATTGTCCAGGTCAGCAATTATTTCATCATAATTTTATTTAAATAATTATTTTTCTTTTATTATATATTAATTAATTAATTAATTGTTTAGGTTGAGAAGGATATATTTTTGGTGGCTTATTTTGGTGGGTCACATGAAAATGCAACAGATGTGAAGATTTGGTTGCAAAGAAACAAAGTTAGTTCATAGTTCAAATAAATCATATATTATACTATTTATTTATTAGAATATACTGTTTTATTATGTAATATATATTAGGATGGATTTTGGCAAGAGCCTCAAATAGCAGATGATGAGTGGAACGTATCAATGTGGAACCCCGTTTTATTTCAGCTTCCTTCTAAACAAATTCTTCTCTTTTACAAAATTGGATTCGGCGTTCAAAGGTTTATATTTTTTCTCATTTCCTTTAATATAAAATAAACTTAATGATAATAAATTTAATTATGATGCTTTGAACATTTTTAGGTGGACTGGTTGCATGAAGAGGTCTTTTGATGGAGGCTTAACTTGGTCCGAAAGAGAGCAATTGCCACCTGGCATTCTTGGTCCAATAAAAAATAAGGCAATTTTCTATTCATTCTTTTATTTTATTTATATTCTTTCCATTTTAGACTTGTTTCAATATATTGTTTGAAATAAAATAATACAGCCTATATTACTTGATGATGGACGGCTTTTCTGCGGCTCTTCAGTTGAAAGTTGGAACTCTTGGGGCTCTTTTCTTGAAGTAAATAAATAAAATATATTATTAAATTTTTTTTTATTTTGGAATGATTATATTTATTGTTATTGTTAGGTCACAAAGGATGAAGGAAAAACATGGAAAAAATACGGCCCGATATATTTGGAAAATAGAAATAAAAGTGTGATTCAACCGGTACCGTACCGGACCGATAAAGGAACTTTCAGGATGCTTCTACGCCCTTTTACTGGTATTAATTTAATATATTTATTTATAAGTTAATTACATGTTAATTATATCTCAATTATATGTTGATTATGCTTTTGTGCGCTTTTGAAGGTATAGATCGTATTTGCATGGCAGAATCAGAAGATGGAATTAATTGGAGTTACGCAAAACCAACTCAACTTCCGAATCCAAATTCAGGTTCCATTTTATTTTAATTTTTTAATACAATAAAGTAAATTAGTTAATTGACATAATAGATAAGTACATGTTAATCGTATCAATAAGTATAAATTGAAATACTTAGAAGATGTTAATTGATAGCGTTATCCAGTAACTAAAGACACGACTAGTTGTTGAATTTTCTTAAAAAATATACATTTTTTTTTTGTACTTTTCAATAGTATATAGACCTTTTTGAATATTTCCCTTTAATACTTTTTTTTATTTTGAAGGAATTGACGGAACTAAAATGAGAGACGGAAGATTGATTCTTGCATATAATACCGATTCAAGAGCTCGGCTCAAAATTGTGATTTCTAAAGATGATGGAGATTCATTTAATGAAATATTAACTTTAGAAGATACTGATAATATGGAGTTCTCTTATCCTGCTGTAATTCAGAGCTGTGATGGTTTAATTCATATCACGTATACTTATAATCGGACTCAAATTAAGGTATATTGATGATTTTTTAAAGAAAAAAATTGTTTCTTGAATTGTGGTTTCTTTTTCTAAAAATTTGGATTGTTTTATGTGCAGCATGTCGTTCTTCAACCTAATTTTGAAGATGGATTATAGAGTGGTTGATATTAAGGAGGTAAATATTTCTCTCTTGTTTATTAGTATGGTGTATTTGTTACATAAAATAAGTTAGTATTATTTAGAATTCTCGGTAGAAACTTTTTGGCGTCAGTTTAGTTTTTCTTTTGTATTAATATTTATTGTTTTTATTCCTTATTGTGTCATTGTTTCCTTTTTTATTGCAAATGGTGGAATAGATTAGACTAGAATTGTTGGTCTTCTTCTTTTGTAATATTGATGAAGGCCTATAATGTATGAGCCAATTAAATTGAAGTTCAAGAAATGTGAGGATTGTTAGAAACACAACAATGGCATGGATATGAAATACAAAATACATGATATTTGAAATATATATACATATTCATCCTTTGTAATTGGGATTTGTTGTAAATAATTTTAACACTTCTCTGAATCCTTATTGTGGATAAGCTGATGTGGCCAATTTTAATATGTATACTTTTTTTTTATGTTTGATAAGTAACAGGAGGAAATTGAAACGAATAAAATGAATTGAAAGAAAATATATAATATGTTTTCTTTATCATAGTTGAGTAGAAAAAGGAAAAGTATTAGTGTTTATCAAAGTAAAAGTGGTGAATGAGGCAAAATATTGATTTTGATATTATTTTGATATGTAATATATTTTTTTACTTGACATATTAGCTGCTTTTATCTTACTACATTTTTTTATAGCAACATTTTTCATATGAATTGTATTTTGTTAATGTCTTTGAACTTTATTATTGTGTTTATCATATTATCGTTGAACTTTATTAGTGTGTTTATTATTGTTGAACTTTATGAGAAACATAAACAATCACATTTTTTTAATAATGTGATTGAAGTGACACTCATTGATAATGAGTGTCTCTTCCAAGTGGTATTGTGGTGGGTGCAAATTTGCATCGTTTCATTTGTCATATCCAGATAGGAGAAAATAGTGTTAAAAAGGAAAATATCAATTTGACTGGATGAAAAGAGGGTCCCTTGGTGCATTATGAGATACGAGCCATTTTATTCATATTTCTTCTGAAATGTGAGCCATTTTATTCATGAGTATTCTTACTGGAGCATTGAGGCGTTTGTTGCTTTTGGATAAAATTTATTTCATTTTTTTTTTGTTAGAAGCAAAGTATACAATGATAATTAGGGATAAATTGCAAAAAGAAAAGAGATACAATCATACAAGTTATTTTAATATCTATGACCTTATATTTATGTATCTTCCATGATGTGGTACTTTTATTTTGTTGTAGATAATGGAATAAATACACTAAATTGAAGTTTTTTCTGTGTAATATTTTATTGGTTTTACAATATTTTTAGGAACTACTAAATTGTGCTAAGAGTCAACTCCTAAATTTAAAATTAGGAGATATTGTCTACTTCATTTATTTTCGAGATTAATTTTGAAACCAATTTATCAGTTTCTAAAATATATGCTGATTTTATTCTTTGGAATATTGACGAATGCATGCAATGTAAAGCAAAATTAAATTAAAGCTTAGAAAGTGTAAGGCGCCAGGGTAGTTAAAACACAAATGGCATGAACATGCAATGTAAAATGTATGATCTACGAAACTTATGTGTATTCATCCTTATAATTAAAATCATTATATAAGTAACTTCAATGCATATAGCTCCACACTAATTTTTTGGTTGATATTATTATGAGCAAAGGTTCTTTTGGCATATCTTATATGAGGTGTTGGTGGAAATTGTAAACAAAAAATGAAAAAAAGAAAAGAAAAGGTATTAATTTTTTAGATTAGTTTTGTAGAGGAACAAATATCATCCCATGAAAACTTATTTTTGATTGTTGAAAAATATGAAATGATGATAATTTAGATATGTATTTTTGTATCTTTCTTTTGGTTCTCATTCTTTTAACTTTAACATTGCATATGAATTTCTATTACAATATTTTAAGTTTAATAACTGAAAATATCTATATGAAACTAAGTGCATAGCAAACAGAGTATTTTAATTCTAGTGAATGGAGGTATAACATTAGAGATGTCAATGAGATGGAGAATCTCCGTCTCCATGGGGACCCGCCCCGAATGAGATGGGGAATCCCCGATTAGTTGCCCCACGGGGTGGGGATGAGGTGAGGAGTTTGCTCCCAATGCGGGGATGGGGTATGTACTGGAATAAGTATCCTCACTCTCACGGGTTATCCCTTCCTCGTTCCCCGTGAGGCTCGGATATAAAATCACAACTATAATCATGATATTTCTAAATCATAACTTGCCCCTTTAAAAAAATTTGTATCCTAATTTTAAAAATTTACATTATAATTTCTTAAATGGCTGAACTAAAATGTCAAATTTTTTGGAAGATATTTTCATTGAACATTTTTTTATGTTTTGGGATTTTAGCAGTATTTTGTATCAAGATTGGATGATATTTTGAATGGATTAAAAAATGATATTTTGTATCAATATTAAGCGGTTATGATTTCACAATTCCATGTGTGAGGTTCATTCTAGTTTTCGTAATTACACAATATATATGTTACCTCTAACTCATGATACAAACAATCCGGCTGTTACATACATCGCCACACTAATTAGCCACAATAAAATTATCGGATTATTCTTTATCGGATTCCGTAACGGATCCGATCCGATAAGGCTAAAACCAAGTAATAACGACGAGAGACAGGACACGTGCTTTCACAAATACTGTGCCCACACAGTAAAAATAAATAAATAACAAAGAGAGTACAATGTGAGTGTAGTAAATATTTGGAGTGGTATTAAATACCAAAAATATATCATCTCCAGTACCAACAATTGAAGCTTAAACAAAGTAAAGGCATTATTATTTATTATTATGTGTTTGGGGTTATGGGTACGGATAAGATTCTTCATAGATAATCACATCTCAAGTCAAGTACTATCTTTAATTGTGGATTTCATGAGGTCCTTTAGTATTGTATTAGTACTGATATTTAAAAGAGAGAATTTATATATAATTTCTTTTTTTGAGGAGTGTAAATTTATAATTTTAGATGCTAAAAGAATGATAAATGTAAAAAATAAGCTTCATAGGATAGATTTTTTTCTACATCAGAGAATTTATAATTGAATTGGGTGATGATAATACAAACTTTTAGATATATTTTTGATGCTAAGAAAATATAAAGTGGAAAATTATTTCACCACACAAAAGGTGATAAAATCTTTTACCATAGTACAACTCATTTATAAACCTAAGTCAAGTAATTTTGCTTCTTTTCAGAACCCAATGCATCTCTTTATTTTAAAAAGAAATGCTACACAACATAATCACATCGTCTCTAAAATGTTAAATGAAAATACTGAAATCTTCAATAAATTATCTAAATATTTAATTGAAAGTGCAAAAAATATCTCATATTTTTATTTATTCAAACATATAAATTAAACTAACTCTTTATAATATGCATGCATTCAACTTTGCTATATAAATTCATACTTCATAAAAATTTTCATACTTCACTTCATAAAACAAGAAGAGAGAACCAAAAAAAAGATATGAGGTGACAATTTGGAGTCTCAAAACAATATAACTGAAAAATCCCAAACAAAAGAAAAAGAAATATAATGACTAGACAAAAGGCTATCTCACCCATCCCCATTAATGCATTCGAACTTCATCTAGCTTTCAATTAACCTTACAATACAACTCCAGTATGTTTCATCTACCATCAATCATCATACTAATTTCCAACAATCTGATATATCCAGTTACATAAAACTGGAGGGAACTAACAGTTAAATCAAGCTGGTAAAAAAAATAGAACAAACAGAGCCCAAGAAAACGAAAAAGAAAAAAGGAAAAGAAAAAAAGAAGAAGAATCTCTCCCGTACATAAACCCGGTCCACAAAACACCCTCTCATTCCAACAATAGACTTGGCATATTTCCATTGATCAGTTCACCGTAGACCGAGTCCAAATATTAGTTAAGTATAATATAGCTGAAGAGAGTTGGAGAGAAAGAAAGAAAGAAAGAAAGAAACAAAGCTTCACTTCACTTGACTCAATAATGGCGTCAACTCCTTCACTAAACGCATCGGAATACTCTCACAGCCAAGTGCACCACCTTATCCTGCTCAACAATGGCGCTCAGCTCTCCTCTCTCCTCTCCTCCCTGCCTCCTCTCTCTCACCCAGCTTCCATCCTCTCCATCTCCGACTCCATACGTGAATCCTCCCTCTCCTCCGCCGTGTCAGCTGTATTGGACCGCCGTGACGTGCCGGAAAACGACACGGCATTGCACTTAACTGTCCGTCTGAACAGACCCAACTTCGCGTCTCAGCTCCTCCTCGCCGGAGCTGACCCATCTCTGCAGAATGCTTCCGGTTGGTCGCCGCTCCACCTCGCAATTTCCCTCAACCGGCCTCAACTCTCCAAGCTCCTCCTCAAACACTACCGGCTCAATGCATGGGCGAAACTGAGAAGACGGCTCCACTTAATCCTCCCAGCTCTGAGGCAAATGCAGGACTCGTACTTGGAAATCTCCTTCAAGCTGGAGAGCCCCATCGTGCCATTCTTGTCCAAGGCGGCGCCGTCCGACACGTGTCGCATCTGGAAGCGGGGAGCCGACGTCAGGGCTGACGTGTCACTCGCCGGATTCGACGGTCTGAGGACCAAACGGGCGGACCGGTCGTTCTTGTTCCTGGCGGCGCCGGAGGATCCGAGGCTTCCCATCGGCTCTCTTCTCGTTCTTCACCATGGAAGAAGAGAGGTAATAAAATAATAAAATGATAATTTTCTATTTTGGCCCAAGAGTTTCAAGGCCCATCAATTTTTAGGCCCTAGATATTTAGAGGTGTTTTTTTATTTTTATTTTTTAAAAACCCTATATTTTCTGAATATTTTGGAGACATATTTTTGGATACCTATATTTTCTGAATATTCTGGAAAAACTCCCTTCTACTAAAAAAAGCCTACGTTTTATCATAAAATATTATGTAATAAAATATCATGAAACATATAGGGGGTCGTCCAAAATATTCAGAAAATACAATGCTGGGTATTCAACAAAAAAATCTCTCATTTCCAATTAATAATTCTATTACTAACAACACAAACACCACCTTTTAGGACACCTCTCTACATATTTCACCATAAATATTGCGTCATAAAAAACATGGGTTTCTATAAACCAGGGGTATTTCCAAAATAATCAAAAAATACAAGGCCTTTTATAAAACGTTCCCCTATTTTAACAGGTTCATGATGTTTTTTCCGGAATCGAGGACACGGAATCCGACGATGAGATAATCTCTGAGTCGACAGCCTGTCGGCCCGGTCTTAACATCACGTCCGCTGAGCTCGTGCCACGTGTCAGCTGGAGAGGCAAAGAAAAAATAGAATTAGTGGCCAACACATGGAAATCTCGTTCTTATGATTTGAACAATGTGGTGTTCAGTTTTAAAACGCTCCAATCGGATATCGACACCTCAGCAGTTGATTGTTGTAATGATAGTAATGATGGTGGCGATGATGTGATTTTGGAGGAGATGGATGTGATGATGCCGTTGAGGATTAAAGAGGATAAGGTAATAATAGGATGGTTAATATAAAATGTAATTGTAGGAATTTGCAATTGTATGTATTGTAGGATAGAGAACTCAGATCCAAGTTGAATAAATCCCCTCGTTTATTCGAGCAATAATAACAATCAATTCTCGTCTCGGGTTTTTCTTATTAGTCTCTCTTTTTTTCTTCTTAATTTCATTATAAGGAAGGGGACTTTTTGGTGGCTGAGATCGCGCCACCTAGGCGGAGTTGTTATGAAGCGAGAAGGAAAAGCACTGCTGACCTGGCGCCAGCTGTACGGGTGGATTTGAGAAGGAAGAGTGTGGATTTGCCAGCTGTACAGGTGGCGAGAATTAAGGAGGAGAGAAACCGATGGGAGAAAAAAGTAAGTAATTATTAAGGGATAAATGCACCGTTAGTCCCTGTACTTTAGTTGGATTGCAATTTAGTCCCTGCCTATTAATTTGGCATGTTTAGTCCATGTATTTTATGAAAATATGCATGATTGGTCCCTGAATTAGGGACTAACCGTGTACTATTCTTTAAAGTGCGGCGAACAAACATGCCAAATCAACAGTACAAGGACTAATGGTGCATTTATCCTGTTAATTAATTACGAGTAATAGTAATAGCTTGATTTTTAAGATTGGAGTTTCAAATCTTAAATCGGATAAAATCCCGCTTTCATAATCTATATCTCATCATGGAAATCCCTTTTTTTTTTTTTTTTTTTTTTTTTTTTGAGGCTGGATTTGGAACTCCTAATCTGATTAATATACAAATAAGTTAACTTATAATACTCACATTTACTAAACTATGTTACAAACTTTTGAGTAGGTGAAATGTAAGGAGAAGGAAACGGTGAAGAGTTTGAGACCCACTGTTTGGCTTACGGAAGAATTTCCGTTAAAACTCGAAGAAATATTGCCTCTTTTGGACATTTTATCGAATGGCGTGAGAGCCGTAAGAAGACTGAGAGAATTACTCACCACCAAATTTCCATCCGGAACTTTTCCCGTCAAGGTAAAAAAAAAAATCTTGGAAATTTTGCATTTAGAACCTTGTATTTTTCATAATATCGAGAGTAATGTGATTTTTGAGTTATTATTCTCACTGACTAACCTGGTTTGGAGTTCCGAATCCGCCTGAAATAATGAAAAGAGGATTTCAAATTGCATTGTTTAGTGTTAATAAAATCTCAACCATGAAATGGGATTTGAAATTCTATTTTTTTTTTATCTTGAGGCGGATTTGAAACTCCAAACCAGGTTAGTTTGTTAGAGAAATAACTTGAAAATCAAGTTAGTATTTGAAAAATTGAGACAGCTATATAAATATAAAAAACTTGCCTTTTTTTCTTTTTGAGATTTTTTTCTGAGAAAGCCATTGAAATGTTTGTAATTTTGTATTTTTTATTTAGGTTGCGATACCGGTTTTACCAACAATAAGAGTAGTTGTGACATTTACGAAATTTGTGGCGCTTCAGCCTGAACAATTTTTCACGCCCATGTCTAGCCCTAGTTTTCTCGAAAGGAAAGAGGAGAGAGAAAGAGAAGATCAGAAGAAAAAAGGAGGCGCGATTAATAAAGCCTCATCTTGGCTCAAATGGGCCACCTCTAATAATCATAACAATAATAATGTTAATAATGTTAGTAATGATAATAATGCGCAAAATAAAAGTGCGTTTGTGAGGTCTAAGTCTGTCAGGCCTTCTGAAAGTCCTGTTGGTACGATTGGTACGATCGATCCGTTTTTAATTCCGATTAATTATAGTTGGATTAATGTCGGTTTGAAGAATAAGGACATGAAGAAATGTAGTAGTAGAAAAAGCAAGTTGAGAGACTAATTTTAGTAAATTGTTTTGTGTATGATTAATAAGTTTAGTTTAATAGCTAATTGTTCTTTTAGTTAGAAATGCTAATTTGTATTGTAGTAATTATGAATTGTTTGTTTGTAATATTTATGGAAATACTGAATTGTTTTTCTGCCTTCTAAAGATTTTTGTTTGTGATTTCAGAACATATGTGTTTAAATTCATGGAATGATGGAATAAAATCAGAAATATAATGACTAAAGATTGGCAATCCTCAAAATTGGGAAATAAAGGATATTCTAAAAATTTGTATTTCGCATGAATCTCTTTTGATAGCACTTAATTAAAATAATATTGAGAAGAATTTATGATTTGGGACAAGATCTTGATAGTTAAATAGCAGAATGAGTTCACCATGCGCCAAGCCAGTTAAAATTTGCTATATCAGCTAAATAAACGAGAGTAAGACCAAGACCTTGTCATATTTTAGTTAACTGAATTAATTTATAATTTAAATGTACTAAAAACTATAAGTATATTTAATATAAAAATATTAATTCAAAAATTAAGCATAAATAATTTCTTATCATGGTTTTATTCAATATTAAAATTGATTTACAAATTAAATAATGTAAGAATATTGTAGATGATACAGTTTATATAAAATAGATCATTAATTTCTGATCACTAAATAAATGAATAAAAAGTTTACATTCTTACAAATTTAAATGGCAAAGTAGACAATGGTATATATATGACCCGCTAATATTATTTTCATCAATTAATTTTTCAAAACAACTTATTATCGTGATAATGCGATATTTCTGCGAACCAATCACACCTAAGCAACTCTTCAATTTTTCAAAACAACTTATTATCTGCCTACGGGCTATTGTGAAAATAAAAAAACAACAACTTATTAGCATGATATTGCGGTATTATTGCGAACCAATCACACCTAAGGAACACTTTTGTTCAGAATATTAATTAAAATTTAACTCTTAGATCTAGTTGAATTTTGAGTTTGACAATATATAATGGATTATATTCTTTGGTTTAAGGGTCAAGCTTCCAACCATTTCAGTCCACAATTTGTCAAAATATCATAATATAGACACACAATTAAAAAAAAAACTCTTTAATCACTAATTGGGAAAAAAGTACAAAACCTTGTTTCTCCAAATAAATCTCACATTATTAATCTAGAAAAAGCATAACATTCCATTATTCCTCAAAAAAAAAGAGAAGAAAAAACGATTGCCATGCTTATTTAAAAAAAAAAAAATAGTTTTCATGAGTTGCATTTCGGAACCCTCTAATCATCTATAAGACAACAACAGTAAGTGCCGCTATCGTCAGGAGTCGATAATTCTGCTTACGGCAAATGTCCGCACATTGGCTGCTGTTTGAGCAGACACCATTGAAATAGCAACGATCATCTTCTGCTGGCTGAAACGGTATCTTACGTGCACCTGTGTTTATATAAATATTAAGTTATTAACCCCCCAAAATATAGAATTATACTTATAACGTGATATATTCTTTTGTGGTATTTCAAATGAAGTATTTTCTTGAGTGGCAAAGGAAAAAAAAATTTTATGCCAAAAAAGAAGTGAAAAAGTTAAAATGAAAATAAATGAGAAATTTGAACATATTAATCTAAGATGTCAAATTATATTTTTTACTCAAATTTTGAGATCATAACATAATTTACTGAATTGCAAAGGAAAAAATATAAATGAAATGAAAATATAAATGAGAAATTTTACCCGAGCTAATTAGAAGCAAACTAAAGATCAGGACAAGTGTCAAAAATTGAAGCCTGATAGCCATAATATTATTTAAAAATTTGTTTGAAAATTTGATTTGAGTTCGATTCATCTTATTTCTCTCTTTATTTGAGATGAGTTAGCCAAAAATTATGTGGACCTTATATAGGCAATTCAAAATAATAATGCTTAATTACTTCCAATCATAGCTGAATTCAAATTCATTGCAAAAAATTATCTGGTATTAAAATAAGGAAGTAAAAGATTTCAGTTTAGTTATACAAAGCATATATTTATGGAACAAAATAATGGAAATGCAAGAAGGATAAATTTCACCGAAGGTCACTCAACTTTCAAAAAATAATCAAATAAGTCACTCAACTTTCAATTGTCCCCTACAAGTCACTCAACTTTAAAAAAAATATCAAATAAGTCACTGAACTTTTAATTGTCCACTATAGGTCACTCAATTTTCAAAAATAACCAAAATAGGTCACCTAATTAGTTGAAAAATACAAATAAGTCATCCGATATGAGTGATCTATTTGATAATTTTTGAAAGTTGAATGACCTATTTGAACATTTTTTTGAAGTTGAGTGACCTATATGGGATAATTGAAAGTTGAGTGACTTATTTGGTCATTTTTGAAAGTTGAGTGACTTATAGGGGACAATTGAAAGTTGAGTGACCTATTTGGTCATTTTTAAAAGTTGAGTGACCTGGGGTGAAATTTACCCATGCAAGAATTTGTTTTGATATTAATTCTATGAAATCCTTTACAATATTGAATGCATTATAATTCCTAATAGGAAAAGATTATCTACTACAAAAATTAGGAAGTAGAGGATTTTCAATATGACTCCTTCATTCAAATGCGTGCATCTCGATCAAAATAATTCGAGGAGGATGCATTTCTTGTGCTTGTTTCTTCTAATTTCACATATGCATTATTCAAGTGAGTTTATTGTCTATACTTGAAAAAAAAGTTTTGAGCCAATATTTCATATTATTATGTGATCCTCAAGAACTCTTTCAAGCAAACACAATTAAAATGTTCAATCATGTCCAGGCCGAAGCGAGGGTAAATTCTAGTTTATATAATGTTTGTTGTATTTATGCATACATAGATAAAGATACATGTACACATTTGGAGAGAGTATCATAAACACTAATAAGCAAGTATTTTTGGGCCGGCCCAATGCTGTATAGTGGCTAGTTTTTCGAAGTCGTTATTTAGGTATGCAATAACCTGTAATTACATTTCTCTAAATTTTAAATTCATGTCAAATAAATCATGTCCTTTTTCCATTTCTTTGTTTGGGATGACTTATGTTCATAAACTAAAGAAAATCTTTTTTCAGTATATATTAAGTAAAATTTATTTTATATATATCGTTGAATTTTGGCAATATATAATGAATCGATTGTCATGTTCCCACTTCCCAACCATTTCCCTCTGTGTAACTAATTATTCAATTTAGTGCAAAATTTGTTAAAATATCAAAATATAGGCACAATTCAGAAAAAACCTTGTTTCTTTAAGTAAACATAACTAGATAATCTCACATTATTAATTTAAAACAAGCATAACATTCAATTATTCCTCAGAATTAAAAAAAAAAAATCAAATTGCCATGCTTATTTTTTAACAAATCTAGTTTTTATGAGTTGCATTTCATAACTCTCTAATGATCACCTATAATGCAACAACATGTATTGCCGCTACCCTCGGGGGCCGGCACGCAAACTCCCCCGTCCTTATAATCCTGCTTAGCGCAAATGTCCATACATTGAGGCTTGTTTGAGCATACACCAGTGTAATGGCAATGATCATTATCTAACGGTTGAAATTGCATCTCGCGTGCTCCTGCGTTTATAAAATTTTAAGTTGTTAACAAAAAAAAAATGCAGAATTACTTATAATATTTCAAATGAAGATTTTTTTCAGTGGCAATGAAAAATAAATTTAAGCCAAAAGCTAAGTGTAAAATGAAAAATAAATGATAAATTTCAACTAGTAACTCAAACATGTTACTCAGATTTTTGACATGTTTCATAGCATTGTTTATTGAATGGCAAAGGAAAAAGTAAAAATGAAATGAAAGAATAAATGAGAAATTTTACCGGAGCTAATTAGAAGCAAACCAAAGAGGATAAGTGTCAAAAATTGAAGCCTGACAGCCATAATATTATCTAAAAATTTGTTTGAAATTTTGATTTGAGTTCGGTTAAATTTTTTTTCTCTTCTTTTTCCTTGAGATGAGTTAGCCAAAGATTACGTGGGTCCTTATATAGGCAATTCAAAATAATAATGATTAATTATTTCCAAACATATTGAATTAAAAATTCGTTGATTTTTTTTTATATCGTATTAAAATTAGGAAATAAAAGATTTCACACACTCAATTTATTATGCAAAATGCATGTATGGATCAAAATAATGAGAGATGCAAAGCATTTGTTTTGATTTAATTTTTTGAAATCATTTGCTACATTGAATGCATTACAATAAACAATGAGAAAAGATTATCCACTACAAAAATTAGGAAGGTGAGGATTTTTTTCTGAGTAATTCATTCATTCAAATGCATGCATTATTTTGATCAAAATAATTAGAGAGGATGCATTTTTTTTTAACAGTAGAGAGGATGCATTTCTTTTGCTATTAATTCAATGAAATTGTTTAGCAATCATTTTAATTTTGAAAGATCATATCTAGTTGATCATTTTTATTTTCTCAATCACCAAAAAAAGATTAGATCAACAAAATGTTCCAAAAACATTCTACAACCATCGCTGCCACTACGGCATATTCGAAGCACGCATCATATTTTGACTAACATCACATTTCCCACGCCTTACAAAAAAAACATCACATTTCCTAAAGTAAAGATAGGTTGTTGCATATATATATATATATATATATATATTAACATCGTATGGTGAAAGCAAACACATTGGAGCATTGGAAAATCTCTCAGCTTTCCAAGCTTGTATGCTGGGATAAGTGATAACTGATCCAATGAAAAATGATGATATGTTAAACCATAATATTTTTCAGATTTGAGAATATTAGGACTTCTTAATTAATATGCTCTGCTCGTTGGCTTTACGAGTTGATTCCACGTAAAAAATATTCAAAATACTAAAACAAACTCTAAGAACAAATTAGAATAGAATTGTTCATGAGTCAGCGTCAGCGACAATAATTCATAGTTGTTCAAGAATAATTCACGTATTAAATGCATATTTTCCGAATTTAAAAAAACATGAAGTTTGTGTCTACATTTCAATAATACATATTCATTTGTGAACTTTGACAAAAGATCAACCCGCATTTTCCAAATATTACTAAATAATAATATTTTTCCAATTATTTCTAAATGAAAAATTTATATTTACATATTTCATATACCGAACTATTCCAAACTATGAGTCGAATGGACAAATTACTATCTCTGTTTTTTTTATCGATTTAGAAAACATTAACATTAAATATAAATTACATACGAACGAATCCCGCACTGTATTATTCGCGTATTATATTACAATGTTTAACCTACATTTTCCTTTCAATTATTTTTAAATTTAATTCGTCTTAATATAATTCGTTTCAATTTTTCCCATTTATTGGATTGATCAGCTTCCAATTAAGCCCTCAATAAGGCCATCAAGACACTACACTTTTGTTATATAATGAAAATGATGTTGCTTAAGATACACACGTACAATTCATAAGAAAATGATGTTCATAAAGATATATTTTAAATTCTTATTAACCTGAAATTTTTATTGATGGAAAAACAGCAAGTACAAACTCTTGTAATATATGTTTTACATTATTCTTTGTGATTTTATAATTTCATGACGGATTATTACGCCTTAATACTCGGTTCGCAACAACAAGTGGTGCCTAGAAGAGGAGGATCACCGACAGGCGGTTTACTTTGGTCCGGCACGCAAAATCCACCATTGTTAAATTACCATCCACACGTTCTCTTACAGTTTTCATTCGTTTTGCATCCGCTACCTTTGTAGGTGCACCAATCATCCAAGCCAGACGGTTCAATTTGTGCCGGACGCGCATCTGCATTTTATATTCATAAGAGTATTAACTTATTGAGCCAAACGTGTTAAATTATACAATATTCTTTGTTGATTTTCTTTTATAATGAAGGTATACAAACAAATGCTTAAATATTCTAATAACGGGATAAATGCATGGTTTCTCCCTTTAATTGGATTTCAATTTGGTCATTGTACTACTTAATTTGAACTTTTTGCTATTTGTAATTTATAGAATTGTGCACGGTAAGTCCCCGAGTCAAGGATGAATTGTATGTGTTTTCATAATGTTCATAGACTAAACAACAATCCAACTAACATACAAAGACTAACTATGCATTTATCCCTACTACAGAATGCAAGCTTTGGTCGATGAAAATAGAAAAAAAATTATATGAGAAATTTTACCTGTGCTGAGAAGTAAACCCAAGAGGAGAACAGTCATGATTGAAACTCTCATAGCCATTTTTCTTCTGATCCAAATTTGATTGAAATCTCTCTTTTCCATTTTCAATTTGTTTGAAATTTGATTGTGGTTTAGAAAAGACCAAACTGGTTTCTTACATAGGTGAGTCGTGAATACTGAAAATGTAATATTTTCACATAATTGTATCCAAATTCACTGAATGCATTAAAATAAATAACAAGAATTGATTGTCCATTGAAAAATTAGGGAGTACAGGATTTTTCAACGTAATTCATTCATTCTAATCCATGCATTTCGATCAACTAATTAGAGAACATGCATTTCTTTAGCTATTAGTTCAATGAAATTACTCAGCATATCATTTTAATTTTTGAAAGATCATATAGAAGCATGCATTTCTTTAGCTATTAATTCAATGAAATTTCTCAGCATATCATTTTAGTTTTTGAAAGATCATATAGAAGCATGCATTTAATTCAATAAAAATACTCAGCATATCCTTTTCATTTTTGAAAGTTCATATAGAATTCCTTCAAAAAAAAGAAAGATCATATAGAAGCATGGATTTCTTTAGCTATTAATTCAATGAAATTACTCAGCATTTCATTTTAATTTTTGAAAGATCATATCAGGTCCCTTTCTTTATTGTCCGATTGTAAACCAAATTAATACTAAGTAAAGGACGCCAGTTTAGAGACCATTTTAATTTTCAAGTCTTTCTTTGTTTTGTTTTTGTTTTAAAACTTAAAAGTGCATTTCGGTTTCGCTACTTAATGATGTAAATTTCATTAATCACAACCAAAAATTATTTGTAAATCACATACATGAGAAAAATAACAGAAAGTGATAAAAAACAAGAATTTGAAATATTCACTACATCAAACATTTCCACTTCCATGCATTAAATGATGAACAAATTGAATAAAGTATTTACAAGTTATTCCACAACCAACTTTATTTTCTAAATTTACAAATTAAACAAATAAAGCTTAAAAAAAAATCCATTCACAAAATAGTCCAATCATCCTCCAAAGAATTATTATCATGAGGACCCATTTCCAATTTCTCAGATTTTGAGGGCCTTTTTGAAAAAAGAGAAGCTTTTTTCTCCAATAAATGAGAAAAAACATGCGAATGTTGCTTCTCATTTTTATCATTTTTCTCTTCTTTTGTTGCTCTTTTCCACAAAGGCCCTCGATCTTTTGTGATAAAATTTAAATTAATTTTTCTAAAACCGCTTTTTATTTCCTCTGTTTTTCCTTCTGATTCCACAATTGTCAAAGCTTCTTGCGGATTAATCGCAATTGCTTCTATTGTTTCATAAACCTAAAAAATATAAAAAATTAAATATTAATTAAGTGTCACTTCAAATATAATTTGAAATTAAAATATTTTTTTGAGTTAAAATGCTAAATTACCTGGCAAAGATCGCCCAAATTTTCCTTGGAGAGATCTCTTTTCAGTATTGAAACTATATAGTCTCTACATTCATTATATAATTTGGATAATTTTTCATTTTCCAAATTTATTGTTTTTTCTGCCGCCAAAAATCCAACCGAAAGCTGATTTTCTCCAAAAAAAAAAGTAAAATTAAATAATTATTTTTGTAAGGACCAAACTGCAAAAAGTCCATTTTATTTAAATAAATTAAATTAAACTTACAATTGTGGCGAGTAGTTGTTCGAAGAGTCTAGAAGGTTCTATCTCCTCAAAGAAATTAATAATTCCTTCACTAAAAATATTAAAATTAATTAAAATAACAAAAAATTACATTTTTTTTGTTGAATTTTTATGGTTTTTTACATATGTCCCTGAGAACTTTTGAATTTTCACTTACACAGCTAATAAAACTAACACCACTTTTTTTGAAATGAAATTCAAGAGTTTTTAACATATAAATCCTTGATAATTTCTGAATTTAAGTAAATAAACTATCACTATTTATTAAAATTTGGTATATTTTACAAATAAACCCTTGAAAATTTCTTAAATCTAGACTTATACAGCGAATTAAACTAACATTTTTTGCTGAAATGAAACTCAAGATTTTTTACATATAAACGCTTGACAATTTTTGAATTTTGGGCAAATAAACTATGATCATTTATTAAAATTTGGTAATTTTACATATAAACGCTTGACAATTTCTGAATTTTGGGCAAATAAACTATGACCATTTATTAAAATTTGGTAATTTTACATATAAGCGCTTATAAGTTGCTTAAATTAGACTTACACAGCAAGATCTTCATCAAAGAGAGGAGTCTGCTCGACAGCTGGCAGCGGTTTTGCCGTCTCCCACAATTCATGCCACAAATTATCTATTTAATTATTTGATATACTTTTTTAAATTAGTAATATACCTTTTTAAATGAGTAATATACCCTTTTTAATGAGCAAATAAAATTAAAAAATAAGAAATAAGAAATATATACCTTTTTTCTGCATTCTATCGCTGAGTCTGCCACGTCTTGATGATCCTTCTTTATTTTCAGAATTATTATTAATATTATTATTATTAATATTAATATTATTATATTCATTCCAGTCAGGGGGAGAATGCCATCTTATGAAGTCCTCTAAAACACAACCTGGATTTGCCGCCTTTTTACAAAAAAAAAAAAAAAAAAAAAAAAATTAAACAAAATATATTAAAAAATATTAAATTTAAAAAACTTGCCTTGAAAGCTTGCATGTCAGATAAAAGCTGTGAACATCCCGCCCCAAGACTGTTTAAAATAAAAATAATGATAAAATAATTATTAAAAAAATTCAATCTTATTTTTTATTTTATTTTATTATTTTATTTTAGATATTTTATATATATTATTTACCTTCCAGTGCGTAAAACAAGTTCTTCAGTTTCTCTAATAAGATCTTCAGTCAAAATCGGTCCATCCTAAAATAATAATTACAATAAAAAAAAATTGCCAATAAATATAAAATAAATAGCCCAAAATCACAAAAATACCCTCGTAGAATTAACATAATACCAACAAATAAAAATTACAAGTGATACAGTACTAACAAAATACAAATAAAAAGAATTTAAAGGGGTCGCCAAAAACAAAAGAAATTACCAAATAACATATCTACAAGTGCAAAATTACGAAAATACCCCTGTAAAATTACCTGCATGACTGGCGAATAAACAGGCTCTCCAGTTTCTAACATTTTTAAATTCTCATAAACGCAATTCGCTCCGAGCCTCAACACAAAATCCCCATTAACGCTCTTCGCATAAATCTTGCTATCAAATTCTTGATTTTCTTGAAAATTATTTTGATTTTTTAATATATTTTCAAAAGATTCTCGTGCGATTTTCTTTCGTTTCTTACGCGCAATACAACTGTTTACCACTTGTAAATGTTGGAATAAAAGGCAACATTTTAAATCGGGCGGCTCGTCTTTTGGAATATTTGGAATCGGCTCGCCTTTTGACCATAAATTTCTTATCTAAAATAATAAAAAAAGAGAAAAGAATAAGATCAATATATTGTTTATGTGTACATAATTCAAAAGGAATTTTTTCAGAAATAAACACCTATATTTCTCAAATTTATAAAAAGAAAACTTAAATTTTGGAATATTAAAAAGTTAAAACCTTGTACTTTTAACGTTTGCAGAAAAAAATTATCATGTAAGGTTCTTTTTTTAAATAAAAGTTCAATGGTTTTTTTGAGTATTTTAAAAGTTAGGAGATTTTCGAAAAATGAAAAGTTCAAAGTAGTTTATTTTTTCTTAAATATTCCAAAAAAAATTTCTCCACAAAAACAGAAAATTAAGGGGGTTTTGAAAAATTACCGCAAATTGAATAATAAATACTTACTTGAAGAATAATGGAGTCCCAAAATAAAGCCATTTTATGCAATGAATTAATCGCGCCAAAAATTTCGGATAATTTATGCACAAAACTTTCTGGCGGTGCCCCATGTATTAAATACATTATATTTTTATAATTTGGCCACAAGTTTCCTACATTAAAGAAACATATTAAAAATATATCAAAAATTATATTAAAAAGAAGAATTAAAGCCTGGTTTAGAAAATAAAAAAGTTTACTTGGCCTGAAAAGAGAGGAAATTAGATTTTGAATTTCTTCTTCTCCAAAAATATCATTATTTAATTTTTCTTCTTTTTCTCTCAAAACGAGCGATTTTACGACAGAAAAAGACAAACTTGATTTTTCTTTGAAACCATTAGATTTTAAATCACTCATTGATCTGTAACTTTTTCCTGCCCTGCAATTAAATAAACAATTAATTATTACTTTGAATTTTATACTAATTATTTAAATTTTATTTTAGTAATACAGAAACTTACTCAATTGCAATAGCTAATTGTTTAACTAAAGAAGCTGAAGGGAAATTAATTTTTTTTGACAACTTTATTTCGCTGCCACTTATTTTTTGTTCTGATTCATTAACCTGAAAAATTAAGAAAAAATATTTTGTATAGTCAAATATTCAAAATATTGTTTTATTAAACATGAAAAGAAATTACTTTTTAATTTACTTTTAATATAGGAGCTTCTATTATCTCTTGATCAATTGACCTTGTAGAATTTTTCAGCCCACATTCAATTTCTACAAATAGAAATCAGAAGCAAAATTAAGCAATTAAATAATCTAAGACAAAATGATCTGATCAGAATCAAATCAATTTCACAAAACATGACACATTCCACTTAATTCGCTACTCAAATCACTCAAATTCAAACCCAAAATCGTAATCCCCCCTTTCTCAAATCGAAATTCACTTTTCAAACAATTCAAACCCAAATTCTACTCCGAATTAAACAAACTAAAACAGAAATGACCTTTATCAGTAGTCTTGAGATCGATGGCTTTAATATCAGTGAAAACTTTCTCCGCCTTGGCCGCCGCCGTGTGCAATGCCGTCTTCGCCCTCGAAACAAACGAACTAGAAGATGAAGAATCCATTCAATTTGCCCCTTTTTTTCCCCCAAAAAACTCCAAATTCTCAGATCAAAAACTCGAATCCATGCCCAATTTCACTTCGATTCGATCAGCGACGGATTGAATCAGATACCAAAGACGGATAATTTACTTAACTTAATCCGGAGCGAATTAATTAATTAATCAATCAATTGGTGGCATTAATCTAAGTTAATTGTGGAAATTTATGCATCAAAAGATGGGCAGAGAGAGAAGAAAAGAAAAGAAAAGAAGGAGAAAACATTATTAAATTGCGGGCTTCGATTTGGATTTAGACTTCGTCAATTGGTCCCAGACTAGTTCAAAAACCAGGATTCCAAATCCCGAAGCTCAACAAATCCGAGAAACTATTTCCCGACTTTCCACTGAATGTGCTTCTGCCGTACGACTCACTGCCACGTGTACTCCTCCTAGGAAATTTCCCGCCATTTGGGCCACTCACACCCCTACATAAATCCTCCCTTACACTCCGTCCACCGTACGCCACTTCCGCTACAACCCCCCCATTTAATTATCTCATCGGCGTACGAAACACCGGACCGCATTCAAATATATTCCCCTCCCCTGTATTCAAGCCCATTCTTCTTCCCGTACGCTCGGTTCACCATACACCGATTCAAGTACATTGACTCTATTTAATTCTCTTCTCTCATTTGGGTGTTGAAGAACAGGTGCGTTCAAGTATATTCTCCTCCCCTTCTTATTCTTCTTTTTCTCTTTTTCCGCTTCTTAGTTCGCCATTGCCGCCCCTCGTGAGGGTTTTTCTCTTCTTCTTCTTCCATGGCGATCAAGCGATGTGCGAGCAAGCGTAAGAGGGCGTCGACCTCTGCCCCGCCTCCCGATTCTGATTCTTCCGATTCTGATTTTATTGTAAACCCTATTTCCGATCATGACTCCGATTTTGATTCGGTTTCGGATGGATCTGAACCGGAGTTCCGGCCGCCACCCCCGCCTCCGCCGCCAGTCAGGAGAAGGCAATATTATAAGAAAGTTAAGAAAGTGAAGGTTGATAAGAAGGAGGAGGAGAAGAAGAAGAAGCCCAAATTGCAGTGGGAGCACTGGTCGAAGGAGAACGATCAGTGGATTGATCGGCGCCAATCGGATGATTTTGAATGTCCGGTTGTGAAACCAGAGCTAATGGAGCCTTCATCTGATGTTACGCTGCCCTTGTTGCGATTCCAGAAGGAATGGCTGAGTTGGGCGTTGAATCAGGAGAAATCTGAGACAAAAGGCGGGATCTTGGCTGATGAAATGGGCATGGGAAAAACGATTCAAGCAATCTCTCTAGTTCTCACCTCTCGCCATTTACAAGCTCAAAAAATCGCAAGCAGTTCGAGCCAATCAGAGACCAACAAGTGTACGCTGGTGATTTGTCCAGTGGTTGCTGTGATTCAATGGGCGGGCGAGATTGAGCGACACACTGAAAAGGGGAAAGTTAGGGTTTTGATTTACCACGGAGCGAAAAGGGGAAAAGGCGAGGTTGATTTTGGAAAGTACGATTTTGTTCTGACAACTTATTCGACAATTGAAGCTGATTATAGAAAGTATATTATGCCTCCAAAAGAGAGGTGTGAATATTGCGGCCGTGCATTTAATGCCAAAAACCTTGATACCCATTTAAGGTGATGTAATAAAAAAAATTCTTTTGATATATTAGTACTAAAATTGATTTTTTTAATTAATATTTTGTTAATTTTATAGGTATTATTGCGGTCCTGATGCAATAAAAACTGAGAAGCAGGCCAAACAGATGACTAAAAAGAAGAAATGGGGAAATAAAGCGCAGAAATTGGATATTATTTCCAGTTCAGAAAGTGATACTGACAGCAATAATGATATGAAAAAGAACGTGAAAAAAGGTGGTAAAAAGAAATATGCGAAGAAACGAGGGGGTAAAAAGAAAAATGTGAAGAAAGATAATTTAGATATTGATTTGAACGAATTACCGCGCTGTAAATCGCCTCTTCATTCTGTCAAATGGGAAAGAATCATACTTGATGAGGTAATAAATCACAAAAATAATAACAATTTCAATAACTATTTACCTTTTTGAATGTAAAATTACGCTTTTGCCCCTGAATTTCAGGCCCATTTCATAAAAGACAGACGGTCAAACACAGCGAAAGCAGTTTTTGCTTTGGAATCCGTTCACAAGTGGGCCTTGAGTGGGACCCCATTGCAGAACCGAGTTGGAGAGCTCTACTCTTTGGTAATTTTACTTTTACGCCCTTCCTTTATATTTTATTCGCAAATTAGCCCTTTTTGAGTTTAATGTTGTTTTTTTTTTGTGTGGCAGATTCGGTTTTTGCAAATATACCCCTACTCTTATCACCTGTGCAAGGATTGCGATTGTAAAGTGCAGGATTATAGGTATTTGTTGATTTATTTGTTTTATTTTGCTTATTTTGTTATATAAGTTTAATAATTTAATAAATTTGGGTTTAATAATCTTTCGAAAAAAAATTAGGGTTTATTAACTTATTATTGAATTATTTGTTCAGTTCTTCCACTTGTACAAATTGCCCTCATTCTTCAGTGAGGCACTTTTGCTGGTGGAACAAAGTAAGTTTTCAATTTCACAAATACACCCTTTATATTTATATCTAAGACATTTAAAACTTGAATCTAATAATTGAATTTGATATTCAATTTGAATAGTTTATTGCGAATCCGATTAAATCTGGATCTGGCATGGATTCAGGCAGAAGAGCGATGATTTTGTTGAGAGAGAAAGTTTTGAAAAGTATCGTCTTAAGAAGGACTAAAAAAGGACGAGCTGCTGATTTTGCGCTCCCGCCCAGAATTGTGAGTGATATAATGTTTTATCAAAATTTGCGAAAAGGTCCCTGGATTATGCTCAAATCACAAATAATGCCGTTGATTCTTTAGAAAATTGCACAAAAGCCCTTGTGTTTTGCGACTTTTAATTGTTGAGGGGTCCTTTTGCAATTTAAGAATAATGTAGGGCTCTTTTTACAAATTTGCTGTTGAATTATGTGATATAAACACATTTTGGTGTAAAAAATATTGGAATAAATAAACATCAAATTTGATTATATTTTTAATTGTTGTGATTTAGGTAACTTTAAGGAAGGATTCGTTGGATAAAAGTGAACAGGAATTTTATGAAGCTTTGTATACGCAAAGTTGCACGCAATTCGATTCGTGAGTTTTTTTTATTCAATTTGAATATTTAAGTAATATTTGATGTGATTTTGGAACTGACAATTTTGTATTATTTTAATTATTTAATTTCAGTTATGTGGCTGCTGGAACCTTGATGAATAATTACGCCCATATTTTTGACCTACTCACTAGATTAAGACAGGTACTTCTACTTATTACTATAAGAATAATATGTAAAAAATCTTTTTTATTTTTTACATTTATTATTGTATTATTTTTTTTTTTGTTTTGAATTGTTTAATTACAGGCAACGATTATACCATAAGATCTTTTTTTCTTTTCATTTTTACATTTCTTCTTGTAATACTTCTTACTTTTGAAATTATTTTTTAGTTACATTCAACAATAATACTACAAACTCATTTTCTTTTACTTTTTACATTTAGTATTTTAATCTTTCTTATTTTTGTTTTTTTAATTAAAGGCAACAATAATAATATAAGATCTTTTTTCCTTTCTTTAACATTTATTATTTTAATATTTCTTAATCTTTGAAATTATTTAACTACAGTCAACAATACTACTCCAAAATCTTTTTTCTTAATTTTTTTCATTTATTATAACATTTCTCATTTTTTAAATTATTTAATTATTCGATTCCAGGCAGTGGATCATCCATATCTGGTCGTATATTCAAAAACCGCCGAGCTTCCGGAAGGTCTCAATCCTGATGACGTCACCGATGATGTCAGCAAATCAACTTGCGGTATTTGCCACTCTGCTCCTGAAGATCCTGTGGTAAAAACCTCACTTTATTATTTCCTAGGGGAAATTTATCAAACAAACCCTTTTATTTTTGTTATTTGTGAAAAACACCCTGGTTTCAAAAATATATTTTGGAATATTAAAAGTTTTTCCCTACTTTAAAATACTAAAAAACACCTAATATCAACTCTCTATATATCATTTCCTTCTGAATATTTCCCTTTTCTCATTCCAACTAAAAATTTTACCCAATTTTCATTTCATTTTATTTTCACAGGTCACATCATGTGAGCATATATTTTGCAAAACATGTTTAATAGATTATTCATCAAGTTTGGGTGACATTTCGTGCCCCACTTGCTCGAAACCTTTAACAGTGGACCTGACGAGTAAAAATTCCGAAAAAAGAGGGACCAAAGTGAAAGGTTTTAAGAGCGCGAGTATTTTGAATAGATTGAATGATTTGTCTGATTTCAAAACCAGCACCAAAATAGACGCTTTGGTAATATATTATAATTTGTTTGTATTTGTTTAGGTGTTTAGTTATGTGAGAAATTTGAATAAAAACCCCTGTATTATACCGAAATTGCAAAAAAAAGAGCTCCCTTTATTTATTTGCAATATTGGTAATAATATAGGGGATTTTATGCAATTTTCAATAATATAAACTTTTTTTTTCCAATTTTGGCATAATGCAGGGTCTTTTTTGCAAATTCCCCTCAATTTATTTGTTTTGTAATTTTTTTTATTTCAGAGAGAAGAAATAAGAAACATGGTTGAAAATGACGGATCGGCTAAAGGAATCGTGTTCAGCCAATTCACTTCCTTTTTAGACCTCATTCACTACTCCCTCAAAAATGTATAATAGAAAATGATAAAATAATAATAATAAAATAAAATAAACTTCCCACACATTGTAATTTCAACATATTTCGGGAACTAAACTGCTTAAATTTTCATTAAAGTTAAAGATACTTGCATAAAAATACGAAAGGAGGAGAGAAATTTAGAAAGATAACAAAAATATGCACATCCTTTCTTCTTTTCATAGACTGAATTTAACAAAAAAGTGCAAAAAAAGCAAAAATCCCCCACATTCGTAATTCGACAACTTTAAGGGACCGAACTAAAAAATAACAAATAATTAAATACTATTATTTATTTATTTATTTATTTCTGACAGAGTGGAGTGAAATGTGTGCAACTTGTTGGAAGCATGACTCTAAATGAGAGAGAGAAAGCGATAAAATCATTCACTGAAGATTCAGACTGCAAAATATTCCTCATGAGTTTGAAAGCTGGCGGTGTCGCATTAAACCTCACTGTCGCGTCTCACGTAAATAAATATATTTATTCACTAACTTATTATTTTATATTTTTTTATTTTATGGTATTTACTGTGAGTGTTTTGTTACGTGAGATATATCATGTTACCCTTTTTAGAGTGTAAATGTTGGATTTATCCTTCTGAAATCTGAAATATATCGTATTTATTTGTCCTTTGTCCATAAAAAAATTTAAAATGGTGAATATTATTTAACTTATTATTTTATATTTTTATTGTATTTTATAGTATTTAATGTGAGTGTTTGATTGATAGGTGTTTTTGATGGATCCGTGGTGGAATCCGGCTGTTGAGAAACAGGCTCAGGATAGGATTCATCGTATCGGACAATATAAACCAATCAGGTAGTTAAAAATATTAAATATTATGAAAGAAATATGCTTTTAATACTTTAATTATGAAAAATACATTTTAATATTTTTTTCTGGGGATTAATTCTGCAGGAGTATAAGGTTTGTGATAGAGGATACGATTGAAGAGAGGATACTTAAATTGCAGGAGAAGAAGGAACTTGTTTTTGAAGGGTGAGTCTTTTAATTTATATTATTTTATTTTATTTAAAAAATATATTATTATTTATTAATGATATTTTATGTAATTAATATATTTTTTAATTATAGGACGGTTGGTGAGTCAGCGGAGGCGATGGCAAAGCTGACGGAGGCTGATTTGCGGTTTCTGTTCCATACTTAAGATAATTTAGATGAAGTAATTTATCGTTAGTTTATTTAAGATATGAATGTATGATTATAATATGAGAGATTCTCGGTTTATTACTTTTGTTTAGCTGGAAAAATATTTCCGTTTTTTTATTCTTTTTTTGCTTTGTGTGTGTGTTTTTTTTTATGAGATGACATATGCCAAAACACCCTGAAATATGAAAGCTCAAGCCATTGATTAAACAAGAAAGATCTCTCTCAAATTAGTTCAACCCGATTGAGACTTAAATTCAACCAAAATTGCAGATATTAAAACGACAGACAAAACAAAAGAGGCTTAAAAATAAAATGGTCATTGAACTTGTGTGTATTACTTAGATAGCAATTTGGATAACAAAAAAATGAAAAGAATATTTGATTAGTCACCAATTGTTTGATCATGAATAATGAATCGTCAATCTCAATATTACATAATATATTTGTTATTTGAGACCGTAAATTTAAAAATAATTGAGTTCTTTGTATCTCAATTGTGTTGAGCGTTCTCTCCAGAGCCAATTGATCAAACTAGCTTCCAACTTGTTCTTCTTTCCCTTTAAGAGAACTTGTTCTTCTTTCCCTTTAAGATTTTTGAAGTAGTAGTATATATTAGTAGATCTATAATGTACAAAATTCTGAAGATGGTTCATGTGCGTGTTGAGACTGGAGCACGGTTCCCTATCCGTTTCGAGGATGTGAAATAGGTTCAGATGCGTGTTGAGATTAGATCACGATTTCCGATCTGTTTTGAGGATTTGAAATGAGTTCAATTGCACGTTTAGATTTGAAGATGACTTCTGATGCGCTTTCAAATCCTCAAACCACATCGGAAACGGTACTCCAATCTAGCAGATGTTGTACAAAAGCTAGAAGCCAATGTCATAAATTATATGATCAGATGAGAAAACTATATATTTGTAATGTTGTAAAAACCAAATCACAAGTGATTGATTTTAGGAGCAATCCACTGTATATACATGAAAAAAATCGAATTCCTGAAAAATACACGTTGAGAAACAAATTCCATTTCATGACATTTTCGCACTACCGAAGTGCGGTTGGGTTGAAAACTGCACTTCCGAAGTGTGGTTCTATTTTAAAATCAGAGTCTCCCTCAAAATATTTATTTTTTATCAAACCGCACTTCACAAGTGCGGTTTGGATTTTTTTTTTTTTCCGATTATGGCTCAAACCGCACTTCTAAAGTGCGGTAAGTGCGGTTTGAGCATTTTTTTTTATGAGCAATTTTTCCAAACCGCACTTCTAAAGTGCAGTTTGAGTTTTTTTTTTTTTTTTTGTGTTTCTTTTTCGCATGCGCAGTCAGATCAAAGTTCAATCATTTCGCTTATCTACCACTAATATCAGTTTAAATATTACTCCTTCATTCATTTTCATTCATCTCCTCTCTCTCCTTCTTCATTCATTTTTCAACAAATAACATCTCTCTCACTCTCACTTTTATTCTACAATCAACAACCATCATTTTTTATTTGAATGTTTGTTTTATATCATTTTTAATTAATATTTTATATTGAGTGACTTAAATGAATGTTTGTCATTGGAGAGAAACCAACACCAGAACAATTTAAAAATTTATTAGGTATAGTTCCACCTGCATGGAGCGAATCAGATCCCCGCATCGCCCTCCAATGACTGCAAGACAATTATATGTTAGTGCCACGAAAACCAAAACCAACACCTGAGATTTTCGATCGTCATGCTAGGGCGTATATCATGTTCTTTTTAGATTGCATAATGCTAGCTAATTCATCTACAAATAGAGTCCCAATAAAATATTTATTGTTGTTAGAAAATTTTGATACATGCGGTACATATGTGTAGGGGGCAAGCGCTCTCGCATACATGTATAAAGCTCGTCATGGGCTCCCCCCCCACGCATATGTACCGCATGTATCAAAATTTTCTAACAATAATAAATATTTTATTGGGACTGTATTTGTAGATGAATCAGCTAGCATTATGTAACCTAAAAAAAACATGATATACGTCCTAGCATGACGATCAAAAATCTCAGGTGTTGATTTTGGTTTTCGCGGCACTAATATATAATTGTCTTGCAGTCATTGGAGTGCAATGCGGGGATCTAATTCATTCCATACGGGTGGAACTTTACCTAATAAATTTATAAATTGTTCTTGTGTTGATTTCTCTTCAATGACTAGTAATTCGCCTATAGGTAATCCTGCCATGATAGAAATATCACGAAGAGTGTTAGTCATCCCTCCGTATCTAAAATGAAACGAGTTTGTTTCCGGATGCCATCTCTCGATTAATGTCGTCAATAAAGGGTGTTACATTTGTTCTGCTGCGTACTGCATGACAAGATAGAATCCAGACCGTTTGAGTCTGTTATCTATCTCAGGATGACAAATCACCCACTGCTTCCATTTTTGTAAGTGTTGGGTATAAGCAATATTCTTTGAAGATACGCTAGATCGGTGAACATCTTGAGCATATAGAACATGAGCATCTACCGGTCCTTAGTGATTAAAATCGTTCGTCGACATCTGCAAAATATCAGTAATTTTACAAATAAATAATATAAAACAAACATTCATTTAAGTCACTTAATATAAAATATTAATTAAAAATGATATAAAAAAACATTCAAATAAAAAACAATGATTGTTGATTGTAGAATAAAAGTGAGTGTGAGAGAGATATTATTTGTTGAAAAATGAATAAAGAAGGAGAGAGGGGAGATGAATGAAAATGAATGAAGGAGTTATATTTAAGCTGATATTAGTGGTAGGTAAGCGACATGATTGAACTTTGATCTGACTGCGTATGTGAAAAAAGAAATAAAATAAAAAAAAAAACTCAAACCGCACTTTAGAAGTGCGGTTTGGAAAAATTGCTCATAAAAAAATGCTCAAACCATATTTTAGAAGTGTGGTTTGAGTCATAATCGGAAAAAAAAAATCCAAGCCTCACTTGTGAAGTGCGGTTTGATAAAAAATAAATATTTTGGGGGAGAGTCTGATTTTAAAATAGAACTGCACTTTGGAAATGCGGTTTTCAAGCCAACCGCACTTCGGAAGTGCAAAAATGGAATTTGTTTCTCAAAGTGTATTTTTCGGGAATTCGGTTTTTTTTCGTGTATAAACGGTGGATTGCTCCTTGATTTTAATCATTTTGTCCTCAGATCCACACTCAATGTGGTATGAGATTGTTGGAGTGCATAGCTAAAAAATAAAAAAATAAGAACAAAGCAAATTAAAATCAAAGCTTGCAATCAAATTGTGATGTCAAAATAATCTCCAAACTTAGCATAAACAATTAAAGATAATAACAAATACTCAAGCAAGTATTCAAAAAAAAAAAGTAATAACATATATAGCATGAGAAAATGCTAATGAGCAATACCGTATATAATGACTGTTGGAACTAGTATTACTGTGACAAAGAAGAAAATCAGATAATATCAAAATTAGTGTGTGTGTGTGTGTTTGTGGTGATGGTGAGTGTGTGAGTGAGAGGAAGAAGCGGGGTTAAATAATGCGGACATAAAATCCGGGTCAAAAGTGGGGAAATCACGGGTTAAAAAAAAGACAAATTATAAAGAGGGAGGGAGGGAATCAAATTAATGGGTCAAAAAGTAGAAATTGATTTGACGCATAATAGTCTTACTGTGAGACTCCTTTTTTTCAAAAAATACTTTCAAATATTTTACGTTGAACTGAAAGAGAAATTTTTAACCCGTTAACTTTTCTGATTATTATAAGATTCCTTTATATGTTCTCTCAAAACCCCCTACCTTAATAGGTACATTTTAAATTAGAATATATACATTTATCTTTCATGAAACGTGATGTTAGTCAAAATATGATGTGTGCTTAGGGGTGGCAACGGATCGGATCCGGTTCGGAATGTGTTCAAATCATATTCATATCCATATTTTTTTTCGGATTCGGATTCGGATACGGTTCCATCCGGATCCGAATACGGTTCATATATTAAACGGATACGGATACGGTTCAGATATTATCGAATATGGATACGAATTCGGATTCTTTTCGGATAGTTAAACGGATATTCAGTATATAAAAAAAATTATGTAACTTAAGGGGATCACAAAAAAATGTTATTTATAAGAAATATAAATGTTTGTCAAATAACTTCCGAATATCATTAATGCATACAAAATATCGATAATTTATACAACATACTATTACTTCCTAAAATATCTCCCGAATATCATTAATAAGTACAAATATTGAGAATTCGAATTTCTACTCCTTAATAACATACAAAATGTGGGAAATATATATATATATATATATATATATATATATATATATATATATATATATATATATACATTCGCAACAAATACCTACTCAACAACATTTTCGTCATTCTCCTTAAAGTCGTCAAAGATCGATTGTAAATCACCTAAACAAAAAAATTAAAAATGCCATTAAGTCACATGAAGAAAAAAAGACAAACAAAAAATATATATATATATATATATATATATATATATATATATATATATATATATATATTACATTACCATTACCTTTTCTATTGGCTTTAATCCAATCTTGGATGCAAATCAACGCTTTTACATTCTCCGGATCCAATCTACTCCTATAAGCATCGGCCACCCGTACTAAAAGCCGACTCGGATGCAACCGAAGAAACCGGTATAGCTAACACATCACGAGCAATTCTTGAAAGGATAGGATATTCTTTTCCTTCCGTTTTCCATCATGCAAGAATATCAAATCCTTTTCCTTACTCGTAAGAAATCGTCCGCCTTTCCATATAATTATCCAAGTCGGATTTGAAAGAAGTTGGTTGACTTCTCGCCATCATTAAACTAGCCAAGTCATTTTCCGCATCATCATCTTCAATGCCTAAACCCGAATCAATATTGGGAATGCCAAATCCACCGATTTGATTCACTTGAGCTATACTATTTTTAAATTTTGATGTGTACTCCAAGTGTAAATTTTTTATCATTCTATTTAATTCTTCAAATTCTCTTTTACCACCATTATCAAAAAGTTTTGGATAATAATACTCAATCAACCCCATTTTATATCGAGAATCCAAAAAACAAGCAATAGCCAACACGGTATTCGATTGGTGCCAATATTTATTGAATTTATCTTTCATTGAAAAAGCCATTTGCGTAACGTTTGGATCGGCATTGTTACACCATTTTTCAATTTTCATTTTAATATCACAAAATGATTTAAAAAATAAATTTGAAGTTGGATACATTGTACCCGAAAGAAGGTTTGTGACAGTGTAAAAATGTTTTAAACAATTATATATTTTTCCCACTTCATTCCATTCATCATTTGTAGGAAAATTTGGATATCTTAAAGGATCGGCAAAATGCACTATTTCTAATGCTAATCGAAAGTACATTGCATCATTGAGCATCATACAAGTGGAGTTCCATCGAGTAGTAACATCTAATGAAAGCCCTCTCGTTTTATCTAGCTCGCATTGAACGGCTCTCTTTTGAAATTCCGAAAATAATAAAGGAGAGTTCTTTATTTTCAACACAATTTCTCTTATTCCATCAACCGCTTTCTTTATCTTTTTTATCCCATCTTGAACAACTAGGTTAATTATATGTGCCGCACAACGCACATGAAACAACTCTCGACTACAAACAAGATTTCCACTTTCATTGAGTCGTGCAACCATTTTCCCTAACACAAACACCATTTGCACTTTCATTGAGCCGTAGTGGCAACAATCGTCGTAGAATGTTTTTGGTACATTTTGCTGGTTGGGGAATAACTTGTAAATACTTTATTCAATTTGTACATTTTTGGTACAATTTGTAAATTTAGAAAATAAAGTTGGTTGGGGAATAACTTACTTTATTCAATTTGTTCATCACTTAATGCAAGGAAATGGAAATGTTTGATGTAATGAATATCTCAAATTCTTGTTTTTTATCACTTTCTGTTATTTTTCGCATGTATGTTATTTACAAATAATTTTTGAAATTTACATCATTAAGTAGCGAAACTGAAATACACTTTTAAGTTTTAAAACAAAAACAAAACAAAGAAAGACTTAAAAATTAAAATGGTCTCTAAACTGGCGTCCTTTACTTACATAGTATTAATTTGGTTTACAATTGGACAATAAAGAAAGGGACCTGATATGATCTTTCAAAAATTAAAATGATATGCTGAGTAATTTCATTGAATTAATAGCTAAAGAAATCCATGCTTCTATATGATCTTTCTTTTTTTTGAAGAAATTCTATATGAACTTTCAAAAATGAAAATGATATGCTGAGTATTTTTATTGAATTAATAGCTAAAAAAAATGCATGCTTCTATATGATCTTTCAAAAACTAAAATGATATGCTGAGAAATTTCATTGAATTAATAGCTAAAGAAATTCATGCTTCTATATGATCTTTCAAACATTAAAATGATATGCTGTAATTTCATTGAACTAATAGCTAAAGAAATGCATGTTCTCTAATTAGTTGATCGAAATGCATGGATTAGAATGAATGAATAACGTTGAAAAATCCTGTACTCCCTAGTTTTTCAATGGACAATCAAATCTTGTTATTTATTTTAATGCATTCAGTGAATTTGGATACAATTATGTGAAAATATTACATTTTCAGTATTCACGACTCGCCTATATAAGAAACCAGTTTGGTCTTTTCTAAACCACAATCAAATTTCAAACAAATTGAATTGGGAAAAGAGAGATTTCAATCAAATTTGGATCAGAAGAAAAATGGCTATGAGAGTTTCAATCATGACTGTTCTCCTCTTGGGTTTACTTCTCAGCACAGGTAAAATTTCTCATATAATTTTTTTTTCTATTTTCATCGACCAAAGCTTGCATTCTGTAGTAGGGATAAATGCATAGTTAGTCTTTGTATGTTAGTTGGATTGTTGTTTAGTCTCTGAACATTATGAAAACATATACAATTCGTTCTTGATTCGGCGACTTACCGTGCACAATTCTATAAATTACAAAGAGCAAAAAGTTCAAATTAAGTAGTACAATGACCAAATTGAAATCCAATTAAAGGGAGAAACCATGCATTTATCCCGTTATTAGAATATTTAAGCATTTGTTTGTATACCTTCATTATAAAAGAAAATCAACAGAGAATATCGTATAATTTAACATTTTTGGCTCAATAAGTTGATACTCTTATGAATATAAAATGCAGATGCGCGTCCGGCACAAATTGAACTGTCTGACTTGGATGATTGGTGCACCTACAAAGGTAGCGGATGCAAAACGAATGAAGACTGTAAGAGAACGTGTGGATGGCAATTTAACAATGGTGGAGTTTGCGTGCCGGACCAAAGTAAACCGCCTGTCGGTGATCCTCCTCTTCTAGGCACCACTTGTTGTTGCGAACCGAATATTAAGGCGTAATAATCCGTCATGAAATTATAAAATCACAAAGAATAATGTAAAACATATATTACAAGAGTTTGTACTTGCTGTTTTTCCATCAATAAAAATTTCAGGTTAATAAGAATTTAAAATATATCTTTATGAACATCATTTTCTTATGAATTGTACGTGTGTATCTTAAGCAACATTATTTTCATTATATAACAAAAGTGTAGTGTCTTGCTGGCCTTATTGAGGGCTTAATTGGAAGCTCAATCCAATAAATGGGAAAAATTGAAACGAATTATATTAAGACATGAATTAACATTAGTATCAGCGTGGCGGCCTTGGCCTTGGGGCTGGTAATGTTGCCTTGTATATAGGTTTTTAATATGTTTGGTTTCCAAAGTTGAACTATGTGCTATATTTTCTTAATGATTCGTGTTTTTGAATGGATGGATATGTATGTTTTGGGAGTTCCGTAATGAAAAGATTAGCGAGTTTTTGAAAGTTAAAAGAAAAGGAAAATAATTGATTTCGGCCCAGTTGGCCATAGTCTGAATGCTAATTAAATGTGAGATAAAAATAGGGATTTTCGATCCGAAATGGGCTTAATGGGCCATGGCAGACATTTTACAGCTCTAATAAATATTTTCCTCAAAATTTAGTGTAGTATTTAGTTGAATGTTGCAAGTTGGAAAAAAAAAAATCATTGAAGAAAAGCAAAATGTCATTTGACTGCAAAGTAAAATATAACCCACTGCATTTTTGGGCCTATGAATTTAAATGCGGGGTTCTAAAAATCAGCAAAAAAATTAATGAAGTATTTACTAAAAATAGTTTTTTTTAACAAAACATCATCAATAGAACTTAGTTTCTATTAACCTGTTTCCAAATCAAAATTAAGGGGTCTCTCTGTTTTGGAAACCACCAAAAATAGATGGTAACAATGTCAAAGCCACCAAAAAGAGATGGTAACAATGTCTTTACCTCAACTTGCTTGGCCGTCATGGATTTAGGATGTGGAGTCGCTGGTAGAAATTAAATTAACAAAGGATTTGTTATGAATAATTTAGTATGGATGTTCATTTCCTTCTTGAACTTCTAAATACATCACCTCCATATATTTATGTATTATTATGTTAAGAACAATCTAAAATAGAATGGATGTATATCTTTTATGGAATTTTGAATATCATTATATTTGCATTTATTCTCTCTTATTTCTATGTATTATAAAGAGAATTGATCTTTCTATAAATAGAGCCTTACAATATAAACAAGAAATGTAACAATTGAATAACAGTTTATTATCCTATTCTCTCTTTTCTCTATCTCTCTTTTAACTATTTCATAATAGAATTAACAAATTATAATTTACATATATGACTCATGTTAGACATACAATCTAAATTCTGATTGAGGCGTTCGTTAGACATACAATCTAAATTCTGATTGAGGCGTTCGTTAGACAAACAATCTAAATTCTGATTGAGGCGTTGGTTTCACATCAGCCTATATCATTGCAACTTTCTTGTAATCAAGAATTCTATGGGCACATAAATGAGCAGTTGAGAGTCTGCTACAAAATTTAGCATATGGTATGATACTGTCTTACATATTTATCACACACGACAAGTCGACAAGCAAAGCAGATGCAACATATATAACATAACAGCCTTACTAAAAGTATCAAAACTTGCAATAGATATTTCATACATTTAATTACATAATTTAACATACACTAGCACATATACAGTTCTAAGTTTCTTGATTTTCATGGCTTTATTAATCACTATTACTTCAACTCAATGGTGAGAAGCAGGCCATAGTGATCACTGGGATAGACCGGAACTGATTTCCCGGTTTCATTTTGATAATAAACTCTAGGAATCGGGTCCGATCCGATCTTGTCCACATTGACCAATCTAAAATCTTCAAGCTTGCAAAGAAACCTATCCAACCTCTTTTGTATGGGCCTGTTTCAAAATACAAAACAATTAAATTACGTACAAACAATGATTATTAAAATTAATATGTGCACCTGCATCCTTTTAGCATTTGATTAGATTCGGTGTCAGAAGTTGATTCATTTTCCCTTGGACTCAATTCTTGCCATGCATCAACCTGCGGTTATATAATCACGAAATAATTACAAAATAATATCATAATTTTATATCATATAAGTTTAGTTTTTGACTGACCCATTTGTCCAGAAGGGGAAACGGTCCGTCAGAAGCATCATTCCAGTTCATGTCACCACCAAAAACCACATTTCGCCAACCATTTAGAATATTTATCGCCTGTTTAGCCAGATCCTTTCGTTCGGTTCTAACCCTTTGAGCTAATTGAGTTGTAGCAACAATTAGGGTTTTGGGTGGATCTGATATGCTGATCTCAGCTATAGGGAGATCTCTTCCAATTGTTTGTTCTAACCAAACGAAGTTCATTGGTAACTTGCTTAACTGCATAAATTAGGAAAAAAATAAAAATATATGTATAATCATCTATATTTGAAAAATTGAAAGGGGATAAATACCAGCAAGGAGAAATTTGACTGCCCTTTAGCTTTCTCAGGTGGAAGAGAGCATTTGTAATCATCCCACAATTCACACCCTTGAAAGATTTTATAAATTGTAGGTGTAATTTCCTTCATTTCCATGTTGAAAAAATGTTATAAAATAGTAAGAAAATTATAGGGATCTTAATTAATTAGTGCAATATCAATTACCTGAAAGAAAATTACATCTGGTCCACGTTTTCCTATGAGGTCACTAATGGCTTTCATCCTCACATGCATTTTCACATCTTGATGAAACCAAACATTCTGAGTCATGATTTTTATCATTCTTTTGTCTGCACTTGGAGCATGTACACCACCATGAAAACTCTCTTCAGCACGATCCTCCATTAATGACGATGAAGCGAAATTCCTCCATGCACCGAGTGCAAGAAGCTGAGCTGTACCAGCAATAGCCCTAACTTTGCGCTGAAACATTTATTCATTTTCCAAAATAAATAATAGATAAATGAATCAATAAATAAGTAGATGAAATGGAAGAGCTTTCCAACTGGAGATGAAACTAGATTCTTCATATGTCAAGTCCAATAAACCGAGGAGCTAATGAAGACATGGGATTTTGTCAATGAAATGGGAGAGTAGAATAATCAGGAAGTGCACAGGATGAAAGTAATATTAGTATTAATAAATAGTAACCGACTAATGTTTATAATGTCGGTCATATTAGTACTAATAAATAAATAATAACCGACTAATCTTTATCTAGATATTTCTCAGGTAATATTAATAACCGAATAATCTAGGAAGCAACAAGAGAGAGCGGTAGAGATTGATAGCAAATAAGTAAAAGAAGAGAAATTGCATGCAGTACTTTGACATTCTTATGAGTCCAACTAAAACAATGAAAAGCCTTATTACTCTGGCCCGGCCCAACTCCTTCAATCTCCAGTCCTTCATTCGTTCTCACTCATCTTAAACTGACACAAGGGCCCCACTTGTCATTGCCCATCATTCTACACATCGACATGTCAAAATATCACGCCAAACACATGAACTAGCAAAATAGCAAGTGATGTAAATGTAATGCAAGTCTCACTAAGTACAGTGTGAGTTATTATTGCTCCCTCCTTTTCCTTTTCCTTTTCCTTTTCATTTCCTTCCCGCCATATTACATGCAGATCTATGATCTATCTATCTATCAATCTGCCTCAATTCAATTGGCAGATCCATTTGACGGTCTGGTTCCCATTTAAAAAAGAAAAAACAGAGCCCCACTATTTTCTGTATCACCTCTCTCTCTCTCTCTTCTATCTCTCTCTGTTTAGGGCCAGATAATAAGACGCACTCAAAACCCCATTAATCCTTCATTGTTCCCATTTCCCATCCCGTGACACCTCACTCTTCTCTCTCTCTCTCTCTCCCTCTCTCTTAAAAAGAGCATCTGAAGATCGGATCTCTCTTTATACTTCCTTCTTTTCACGTTCAACCATTCTAAGAGAGGAAAAAGACCAACCAACAAAGTACCCAAAACCAAATAAGTAGAAAGAAACAAAACAGTGTCACTCTCAAAGAGAAAGGAGGACCAATGAGAAACTCAGCTCCTCTCAGTTTCTCTTCTCTTCATCTTCTCCTTTTTGGACTCACATTTTTCGCCGTTAAATCGGTACGAGCAGATGATCCGTACCGGTTCTTCACCTGGACGGTTACCTCCGGCGATATTTGGCCGCTCGGCGTGAAACAACAGGTGAGTATTTCTTACAACCCCCTGCATTGTTACTAAATCACAAAACCATACTACATTTTCTCTTTTTTGAGGATCTAAAGGAGCTATATAATTTTGTGGAAAAAATGCAGGGCATATTTATAAATGGGCAGTTTCCTGGACCTCAAATAGAAGCTGTGACGAATGATAATCTGATTATAAATGTGTTTAATAAACTCAATGAGCCATTTCTCATCTCCTGGTAATCTTTTCAATTACCAATTTTTTTTTTAATTTCTGTAAATAACCCCTGCATTGTTAGTGTGTTTAATGTTTTTTAAGGCATTAAGGTTGGTTTAATTAATTAATTAAGTTGAAACTACAGACATTAATTCCGTCAGATCTAATTCTTACTTACTTTAAGGCTTTTTAATTCCGTGATCTACGGCCAATATTTAATTTTCATAAATCATGAAAGCAAAAAAAAAATTCAGATATCAGATTATGAACCCCAATTTGCACCAGAGATATCACAAGATGAGAAAATTATAATTCAACTAGTTATTAATTTTATTCAATTACTATAATAATTTAATGAAAGCCAAAAAAATTGATGTAAAAATTACTTATACTATAAAAATATAACCTAATAAATAAATATGTTTTTAATTTTTTTCAAAAAAATGTGTCTGCAAGGACATCCGTTAAAAAAAATGTATTTTTCATAGTATGAAGACCGGAGAAATTCTTACTTTTTAGTTTGCTGGTTCTTTTAAATAAAAAATTTAAAAAATTTAAATATTGACATTAAAATTTAAGGTCGTAATAAATTAAGAGACCTGATGTTGCACAACGGGTTTTTTCATCATCCAGCACGACAGTATATAGAGTGATATATAGTATATAAAATTAAATAAATAATATCTAAATTTCATTTTTTTAGAGGCATCAAAATAATATATACGTAAAATAATGAAAACTGTATTTAGAAAACAAAAAAATATATTAAAAAGCAGAAGAAATATTATACGGTCGTATTTTGGGTGTGCTCAGCCCAGTTGCGCTTTTGGATTTTACCATAAATTGATGCTTCATAAAGTTGGGTGGACAAATTGAAGACGTGTAGCATAATTCTTTATGATCGCGTGGCACATGGGGATTGGTGGAAAAGCAAGAAGAAAACGACAAATACATGACGTGACGTGGTTTTTATGGGCCGAAACGTGATTCGAGAAAAATTCTTGTCCTTTTATGAAATATTATAATATTATAAAAACTGAGGACAGACATGCAAAATCACGGGCCAATGGGCTTTAAATTTTCTTTTTTAGTTTTATTAGATAAATCTCATGCAAAGCATTGATTAAAATAAATGGGTGATTAAAATATGGGTGAATTATGTGTCGGTAGAAAGATGTGATTCTTGTCTTCTGTCTATCTCTGTTCATTATGACGGGGCAGGTACAATTGGGCAATTTATTTTCTTTTTTTGAGGGGATTTTTTTTTATCATTGGGGCTCTTTCACTTAACATTTCAAAATTGGTCCTTTTTTTTTTTAATTTATAAGAGTAACATCACCTTTTTTTATTAAATTTGCAAATGTACTGATTTCTCACTTTAGTATGAGATGAGTTAATCAGAAAGTTTGTCCAAATTTATGGGGTGGACCTTTATTTACATTATCACTAGAAAATGTCATGTCCTGGAAATTAAAAAAAGTGATGCCATTTCAATAAATTTAAATAAGAGGACTACTGTAAAAAAATGTTAATCTCATTTGATTTCATTAGATGAGATCTATAAAGAATACTCATATAATTAGAAAAATAATAGCGTTTGATAAAGATACTCCGACAATGCATAGAAAGTATCATTTGATCCTTAGAAATATTATTTACAATAAAGATCAATTTTTTGAGATCATCATGACAAATAAAGTTGGCTTCATTCTTAAGGATGTAGCAAGCACATCTCACATCACATCTTGAGTACTTGATGACTTCCATGTGACAAGTGCATGATCAATCTATCCACACCCAACTAAGCTTTTGGACCACTCTCAAAGTCAAATTTCATTTATCACCGTAATTTCTTTCAGTTAAAACTTCAATCCCGCATCTCATCTTTTATAATAATAATATTATTAATAATAATAATAATAAAAAATTAATTTTGTTCACTTTAAGATTTATTTCATGTTATAACAAAAATATATATTTTTTCCATGCTATAATATTTCATTTTTGCCATTTAGGAACGGGATTCAGCAAAGAAGAAACTCGTATGAAGACGGTGTATTAGGCACAACATGCCCAATTCCACCTGGCAGCAATTTCACGTACATTCTTCAAGTGAAGGATCAAATAGGCACATACTATTACTTTCCCTCTCTCGCATTTCACAAGGCAGCTGGCGGATTCGGCGGAATCAGGGTTCTGAGCCGGCCCGGAATTCCAGTTCCTTTTCCGCCTCCAGCTGCTGATTACACTCTCTTGATTGGTGATTGGTTCAAGGCTAATCACACTGTAAGAAAATAAAAAGAATCTAAATATTTCCAACAAATTTTAGTTCAAGGTTGTTGTAATGTACTAACTACTACTATCATATTTTGTTAATTATATATATGATGATGTAAAGTTTTATATATTCTAACTTTCTTGTAGGATATGAGGTGGATGTTAGATAACGGACGAACCTTTGGACTTCCAGATGGTCTCTTAATAAACGGCCTTGGATGGAACGGCAACACATTTAACGTCGATCCAGGTCTATTTCAAATTCTCAAAATTTCAACAATCACATCACCAAATGTATTCAATCAAATAATTTTCAACAACAAACTTTTTTCAACAATTTAGAACTCACATGTATGTATAAACATAGGGAGAACATACAGGTTCCGTATTTCAAACGTGGGGCTAACAACGTCGCTCAACATAAGATTCCAAGGCCACATGATGAAACTAGTGGAAGTCGAGGGTTCCCACTCGATGCAATCCATGTATTCTTCACTTGACGTCCATTTGGGCCAGTCCTACTCGGTTTTGGTCACGATGGATCAGCCTGGTTTTGATTATTCCATTGTGGTCTCAACGAGGTTCACTAGTACGGTTTTGACCACTACAGCTGTGCTGCATTATAGTAATTCAGGCGGGAAAGCGCCTGGCCCGTTGCCTGGTGGGCCCACTATTCAGATCGATTGGTCTCTTAATCAAGCTAGATCTGTCAGGTATTAACGCAATGCTCGTTTGACTCCTCACTTTTAGACATTTATTTTGAATAAGAAGTAACTTGAGGAATAATGTTTAAACACTTTAAATAATAGTTAAATAGTTTCCAAAATGTGTTTTTAGTTTTTACATTATTTATAATATCTTTTTTTTAGGGATGAATTATTTATAATATTGTTTGAATATCATTTATGATTTTTTTTAAATTAAAGTTTATTTTTTTATTACTTCAGAATTCATGAGTTTTTTTATTACTTTAATTTAATGTTTGTTTCTTATTAATAAAATTACAGATGGAACTTGACAGCAAGTGGCCCAAGACCGAACCCGCAAGGTTCATATCATTACGGTCTTGTACCAACCACTCGAACCATAAGACTGGTCAACTCAGCACCAGTAATAAATGGAAAGCAAAGATATGCAGTAAATAGCGTATCATTTATGCAAGCCGATACGCCTTTAAAGTTAGCGGATTATTACAAGATATCAGGCATTTTTTCCGTCGGGAGTTTGCCTGATAATCCGACTTTTGGAGGCGCATATTTGCAAACCTCCGTTATGGGTGCGAATTATAGGGACTATGTTGAGATAGTTTTTGAGAATTATGAAGATTCGGTTCAATCTTGGCATATTGATGGATATATGTTTTGGGTTGTTGGGTAAGTTACTCTTTCTAATATCAATATATGTATTATTTTAAAATAATATAAATATTAATAAACACAACATAAAAAATTATCTCTTTATGGATTATTTTATTTGCGATTTTTAAATTAATTTTTGCAGAATGGATGGTGGACAATGGTCGTCGGCAAGCAGAAACAACTACAATTTAAGAGACGCAATTGCTCGATACACCGTTCAAGTACACTAATCAACATATACTTTATTTATAAACGATATGTTTTGTTACAAACGTTTCATTTATTTATTTATTTATTTTTGTTAGATATATCCTAAGTCATGGACCGCGATTTACATGGCATTAGACAATGTGGGAATGTGGAACATAAGATCGGAAAATTGGGTTAGGCAATATTTAGGTCAGCAATTCTATTTCCGAGTTTATACTCCATCAACTTCATGGCGAGATGAGTATCCGATTCCCCGTAACGCTCTCCTGTGCGGCCGTGCGGCCGGTCGCCGAACCAGACCGCTTTAACTTGATTTAATATGAATTTAAAGTTGATTTAGTTTGAGTTAGATTTGTCGATCGAGTTTGTCACGAGAGGGTGACGAATGAGAGATAGAGTTAAGATGCATTACTTTTGGAAGTATTAGATAAGATGGTCATGTATTTTTGTAATATTTATTTGAATCAAGTGGGACATTGGTTTTTATGTAGTATCTATTCATATTGTAACGATCTCGAGTAAAGACATTTTTATTCGTCTTAGTAATTGGAAGTCTGATAATTATATTGATACCATTTTAATCAACAGTGATTTTGGTTGGTGAAAGCCATACTGACTAGACTCAGTCACTCAACTAAGACGTCCAAATATTAAAGCCAAATATGGAAATTGTAACAAGATCGACTATATTATTATTAGTTCATTGTGTTCTCATTCTCAAGTCAATAATTCTACACGACCGGATTCGCAACCGAATGGTAATTTGGCATACTCATTACTCAATTTTTTAATGAGGTAAACAAATAAAATGTATGTAGGGCAAAAATTGAATAATGTATATGTCAAATCATCATTCTGTTGCGATTTCGGTTTTGTAGATTTATTGTTCTCAAATATCATAGATTTAATTTTGTATATTGATATCTCATTTCAGCCTTTAATGTTTTTTTTGTTTTGGCATAAAATAAAACCCTCATTTAATTTTTTTAGAACAACAATTGTTGCATATGAATGTGCTAATAAAAATATGAACTCAGAACTTCTTATTTCATAAGCATTAGATTCTATCAACTGAGCCGGAGAACATTGACAATAAAATCCTCGATTAAGATCTCCCTCTCTCTAAAATCCTCTAGTTTTGCGTCTTGACACAATCTCACTAATCAAGCTTATGTACGAAATAACCTTGAAATGCCATGCGGGCATCTGTCCGCCTAAATAAATATGTAATCGTACAAATAGTAATGTAATGACCCTACTTTTAATATATTACCCTAATTAAATATCATCGTTCTGTTCATTTTGTTTATATACTCAACTAAAAGGGATAATTTCATATTTGCCATTACAGAAACTCAAAATATCATATTTGCCATTATAAAAATCAAAATATCATATTTGCCATTACAAAAACTTCAAAATATCATATTTGTCATTTCAAAATTTAAAATCTATCAAATTTATCCAAAACTTGAAACCATCCATCTTTTTCCGTTAAAACTAACGGTCCATTCTTATAATTACTATTTTATCTCTAAATATCAAGGTTGCAAATAGCTTTTAACGGTGTGTTGCGTTTAGGATTTTCATGTAACGAATTGCGTATAGCGCAGCGTATAACAGAGATATTGCGGAGATACATTTTTATAGCGGATAATATGTGTAAAGATTTTTTCCCTATATACCACTACGTAAAATATGCACTACAAAATCTAAAAAAAGAAATATGCAACACTAAAATATGATTAATATTAAAATATTAACAATAAAAGTTTGAAATATTCTTGTCAAAAATTACATGTCCAAAATCAAAATATGGTTAATATTAAAATACAACATATCTATCCATTAAAAAAATCAATTAAAAAAATCCATAAAAAACGCTATTCATACCGCTATACCGTAACACAAACATGCAACACTGCTATTGCGGACCGCTTCACTGCTAAATCGTCGAAAAATGCTACACCGCAACAAAATCACTGCGCGCAGCGTTTAGCTTCTAGAACCGCTATTGCGTGGCTATAGACTGCTATTTGCAACACTACTAAATATATTTCATCAAGTAAATTATACTTGCCTTTGATTTGATTGAGTTATTCCAAATTTATCTCTCCCCTCTCTTCAAGAAGATCCAAATATACAAACAAAGATTTTTTTTCATTTTTCTAATATAAAGCTAGAATTTAATACGAGAAAAACAATATTTATTTAAAAGAAGAATCAACTATTTCATCTCCATAGAGTTTTGAAATAATTATTTTTGGAGGGAAAAAGTGAACAAAGAGAATATATTATCTTTACAGTTAAAATAATATTGTAAGAAGAATGTGTGAAAACGGGGACGAGAGTTTAGATCAAAAAGATAGTATGTATATTTTCTTGTGAAGAAAAAAATAAAATGACATTTTGGTCATATTGAATAAAACATAACAGAAAGTTAATGGTTTTGGATATATTTGATATTCTTGAAGTTTTAAAAGGGTAATTTTGATAAATTTTGTGTTTTGCAGTGGCAAGTATGATATTTTAAAGTTTTTCTAATGGCAAATATGATATTTTAAATTTTACAATGACAAATATGATATTTTAAGTTTTTCTAATGGCAAATATGAAATTTTCCCTATATATATATATATATATATATATATATATATATATATATATATATATATATACACACACTCAACTGTCTTATTTATGGGCCATATTATGTTGACTAAAAACTATTGTTTTCACCTTTGAAACAAAAAAGCCCAGATGTACGTAGACTTAGTGGAAAAGCAGCATAAATTTTTTTTTTTTGCGACGTTTTTTAAAAGTAGCACTGAAAAATAATTGAGAAATTAATACTGCTACAAAAAAAAATAGATATCTAGCACTAGGGCCAGCTAATTTGGCGGGACAGAGCTAGTACCATCAGGAATCCTGACGAATGTGACTATTTTTCCACTTTTTGCATTAGGCTGTCTTAAACATACTTAATTATTCAAAATTAGCCTGTATCGCCACCATCTCTGACGATAAGTAGTGGCATTTTTCTTTTTTTCTTTTTTTTTGCCTAACAAGCGGTCTAATGGGTTGACCCAGAAATATTTACAATAATGTCAATACCGCCAGAAAAGTTGACGGTACAAGTGACTTTTTTTAATTTTTGGGCTAATTTGTTTGCTAAAGCGGGTAAAAGTTTGAACATTTTAGTTAAGAAAAAAATTAATTTTTTAGCCTCTACCGCCAGAGATGCTGGCGATATAGGATATTTTTGACTAATTAAACTTGTTTAAGGCAGCTTAATGTAAAAAATGGAAAACTAGCCACTTCCGCCAGGATTCCTGGCGATACTAGCTTTGTCCCGCCAGAATAGCTGGCGGTAGTATTAAATATCTAATTTTTTCTATATCAGTGGTATTTTGTCAATTATTTTCCAAAATAGTACTACTTAAAAAAGAAATCTTTTTTTTTAATAAAAAGCAACATAGTGTAATGATTAATTTCATGCATTATTCCGATAAAAAAAGGGTTACTTGAAAACTGCATTCCCACTACTTTCACACCGACTAATTAGAATCGTTGATCGAGATAATCATCATCAACTTTTTTGATTGAGAAATATATAAACACGACGGGACTGTAGCACGACTGTAGCACGATGCACTGTAGATATACTGTTTTGTTTCATTTTATATATTATTTTGTCATTTAATATACTGTTATTTATTCTTTGTGTATTTCTTATTTTTTTACTTTTATATACTGTTTTCTCATTTTTATATACTGTTTTTACTTTTTACGTATTATTAGAAAATAAATTATATATACTGTTATTGGATCCCGTCGTGAGCAGTCGTGTTACAGTGTGTAGTGTATCGTGCTGTAGCACCTCCCTTTTTGATTTTACATAAAAAAAAGATAATCTACATTTTACTTGCATTGGTTCCATCCATTAAAAGCAAAAGTCGAGTCCTTTCTTTATCTCCTCCATTATAACCATTTACGTAACAAAGAGATATGAAACGACAATAATTTATATTCGTATAGTACACACCAACTTTTTTCTCCAAAAGGAGATGCACTCAATTGTTCATATTTATATAATATCTCACAAACTTAAGTACTCTCAATTATATATTAGCATCACACTACAAACTCTCAATTATTGTAGGTTCAACAAGAAAAATCTTACTCACAACTGAAGAAACATGGGAAGCTCGGAGAGCTCCGACAAAGGGAAGACGAAGGAAGAGATAGATGAAGAAGAATCGTCTGTCAGCGCGAACCTCAAAGCTGTAGCAGCTGTTGCTGGTGGAGCTCTTCTTGCATTTGGTGCGTTGAAGCTCGCTTCATCCTCATTAATGGAGGATTGTCCTGAAGAGACCGCACGTAGGACCCCAGGAGGATTTCGTGGTGGTCCGAGCAGAACTACAACAGCCAACAAAAGCGTCTATGGATTTGGTAATTTAATTTCTTTTTCATTATTTTTAAACAAACTTTTTGTAGTATGGACTTTTTTTAAGTCTTTGAAGTGTGTATATATATATATATATATATCGAAATTTATTCAATCAAAGAAACTAGTGTTCAGAAGTGTCAAAGAGTTTATAGCCTAATGGTTGAGTATAAATCACACAATAAGTCATTGTTCTCTCAAATTTTATTGACAGATAAAACTATTGACATCACAAAAAGTGAGACAAAAAAAAATGAATCTCTCTATTCTACAAAAAAATTGTGTTCAAAAGTTCAGTGAAGGTTAAAGAAAAGTGATATAATAAAAAAAAACTACAAATTATAACTCTTTTTCGACTTTGTTCAAATTTTAATTCGTTCAAAATTTTCGGGCTCATAACAGGGCACACCAGTCAAAATGCATCAGAAAAAAAGATAAAAATCATGACCTACAATGTTTGGCTCCATGAAGATGTTGCAATTAATGTGAGGATGCAAGCAATTTGTGATCTCATAGAACAACACGATCCAGATGTGATTTGCTTTCAAGTAAGCTGTACCTATACTGTTTTATAATATATTTTCCGACTTGTCTATTGATTTATATATGTTAAATTTCATTTAGAAACTATATGAAAATGCAGGAGGTGACACCAAATATTTATAATATTTTTAGACATTGTGAATTATGGGATGATTATAGATATTGTTCTCTTTCACCTGAGCAAGCAACTGGACGATCAAATTTCTGCATGCTGGTATTTATTTCTTTTCGTTTGTTTCAAACTATGTTGCAGTATATCATAAAGATACTATACAATGCGGTGATACGATAATTAAAAAAATATAGAATACGACACAACAATTATATATAATATTTTATTATTTTACTAACAATAATTTATATTTTAATCTAACAAAAACATCTGTCATATATAATACGTATCAAAGTATATTTATTCACATATTAAAAAGACACCTAATTCTGACCTAAAATTTATTTGGAATGTATGTACTATGATAAAATATTTAAATATGTCATTACAAGCATCATATGGGTATCATACTGTTTGAATTATAAGGATCCGCCTAATTTAGTTTTAATCAGGCTTTTAGTCAGTAAACGAACTCTTGAATTAACATGATACTTTTATCATATATTTTGAATTTCCTGCAGTTAAGCAAGCTACCAATGAAGCTCCTCGAAACGGTAAATGAAAGAGGGCTACCCATAGCTTCGATCGCCATCTCGAATTCACCTAAAACCTTAATTGTTGCTACAGCTCACCTACCTCAACAAACAAAGCCTCGTGAAAATAACAAAATCGAGCGAAGGAATCAGGCAGAACGGGCGATGGATATTCTAAATCGTCAGCAAAATGTGGTTTTTGGCGGTGACATGAACTGGGTCGACGATTTTGACGGACGGTTTCCCCTTCGGAAGAATTGGGTTAGTCCATTATTTTATTAATTGCTTCAAAATTTTTAATTAATTAACAATATATAGTAGTCGATCATATAATTTTCACATGTCTTGCAACGATAACGTGATATTCATTAACTTATTTTTCCTAATTATTTTGTTATAGGTTGATGCATGGGTAGAATTGAAACCAGGGGAAGATGGATCGACTTATAATACCCGGTCCAATGAAATGCTCGCAGGACGCAGGTACACATATCAGTTTTAATATTTCTTATTTTTCAGCATACATGATTTGACTATTTAGTATTTACTATTTAGTAATTAGAGTAGATTCATAAACATGGGTCCTTGAATTTCTATTTATTTTAGAGTAGACTCATACATGATTTATTTATTATCTTTACTTTGCCATTTCGAAACAGGCTGTTACAGAAGAGGCTTGATAGGTTTTTGTGCAAGCCTAACAATTTCAGATTGGTCGATGTGGAAATAATCGGATCGGACCCGATTCCTGGAGCTGATCCATATCTGGACAAATCAACTGGGGAATGGGTTCCGCTTTATGCGAGTGATCACTTTGGCTTGGTTCTCACTATCGAGTTGAAGTAATGATCAATAAATCCATAAAATGGAAGCAATTTACAACTATTTTTGTGATTATGAGTTGAACTTAATGTATGTGAATTTATGAAGCATCTTTGGCATGGTTTGGATTGTGTGTGCTAAATTAATATGGTAGTATCATACGTATCTAAGACAATATTAAGGCTTGGCGTGTATGTGTGTTATATCAGTATGTAAGATTGTTTCATATCATATGCTAATTTTTGCAGTAGAATGGACTTTTCTTTTACACTTTCTGTTAGTTGTATTTTTCTTTTTATTGTTTTCTTAAATTTTAAACCAAAAAAAAAAAAAAAAAATCTTCTTCACTTTTCTCTATCTTATTCAATTTTTCAGTCTTGTTATGGACCATAATGGGCTGATTAAAATTATTTTCATTTGAGAGAAATAAAGCCCAAAAATCTTACATTATATTGTCAAAGAACTAAAACCTCTCACAGTATCTATCCCCTCTTGACTCTCTCTCTTTCTTTCAAACATGGCCGGTTTAGCCATGAATTCGCTTCACTCATCCTCTCTTCCACCTTTCTCTATAGAGATAGAGACCCACCATTTCTTTCCTTCTTCAAGCTCTCTTCACTTCTTCAAAGGTGAGAATTATAGAAGCAACAATTTCTCATTTTTTTTCTCAATATTTGGGAGAATTATAGAAGAAATATCAGCTGTATTATTACGCAACAAGTAAAATTTTCTGTTAATTCTTTATTTTGCAGTAAAAGAGAATGTGAGAAACAAACGGCTCCCTGTTTCATGCAAGCTTTCAGGGACTGAGCTTGAAGAACGAGTAAAACAGTAATTCTCTCTTTCAATCCGAATTCAATTTTCTTTATCATTAATCGATTTTAAAATCAATCAATTTCTCATTTTTGTTCAGATTAAAACAGACCCAAACTCAAAACAGAGCCAAAATAAAAAAGCGGGTCCCACTCAGACCGGGTCGGATCTCAGGCCCGCTTTCAGTGCCAGCTGGCATTCCGAAACCTTCCTATGCTGGATCCACTGAGCTTCCGGAACTTTCTAGAAGCTTCCAGATTCACGATTCAGAAGGTGTTTCTGGAATAAAGGCCGCTTGCCAGCTGGCGGCTCGAGCTTTAGATTTTGCTGGATCATTAATAAGGGTTAGTTAAAAAAAGGGGAATTTCATATTATAGTCTACTCAAGTGTGAAATTTCATGGATAGACCTATGAAACATAAGAATATTATTAATACCCCTCCTAATTTTTCAACAAAATGTGTAATATACCCCTTTTCTCACTTATTCATGTATAAATAAAAAAAAATCTAAATTTGTTTTATATTTTTCTAAAAAAGATAAAAGATAATGAAGAAGTTGTAGTTTGAGAATGTTTTTGAAATTAATATAAAAAGGGGTATGCACGGTAATTTGTACATTTTTTTATTTTGTAGGGGTATTCATGATATATTTCATGTTGCAGTGAGTTTTAGGGGTCACGCTTTTACCATTTAGTAAGATTTGCTATGTGACTTTTATCGATTTTGCAGGGACTATGCATGCAATTTAAAAAGAAACTCAAAATATTCAATTATTTATGTTTTGTAAATTTTTCTGATTATATCTTTTGTAATCCAGCCATCAATTACGACAAATGAAATAGACAAAGCGGTACATCACATGATTAAATAATCATCCCCATTAAAGAAAAAGAAAAAGAAAAAGAAAAAGAAAAAGAAAACCCCATTTTTTTTATTTTTAATTTTTTTACTTTTTTGTATTATTTTTCAGCCGTCAGTAACGACGAATGAAATAGACAAAGCCGTGCATAAAATGATAATAGAAAACGAAGCTTATCCTTCTTTATTAGGATTTTGTAACTTTCCAAAAAGTATTTCAACTTCAATTAACGAGTGCGTTTCCAACGGAATTCCAGATTCCCGCCAAATACAGGTTTATTTATTTGTTTAGAATTAAATTATGTCTGGTGTTTTTACATATTTGCCCTTGAAATGTTAGATATTTATTTTACATATTTTTCGTTAAAATTTGTTTTTTTTTCTTTAAAAATAATTACAGAATGGTGACACGGTAACCATCGATGTCGCGGTTTTCCTAAATGTAAGTGGCCATTATTTATTTATATTTATTTATTTTAGTTATATATATATTTATATTTGTTTATTTATTTCTTTTTGTAGAATTATTTTTATGGATTATTTATTTATTTAGGGATATCATGGGAGCACATCAAAAACATTTATTTGTGGAGACGTAGATGAGCTTGTGAAGCGCTTCATAAAGGTATTATTTTGAATAAATTGAAAATTTTAGTGTTATAATATTTTATAATTTTTTTTCTTGTGTAATAAATAAATAATCAGGTGAGTGAACAATGCTTGGAAAGAGGAATTTCTTCGTGCAAGGATGGAACTTTATTCAGAAAAATCGGCAAAAAAATCAGGTTTCAAAATACATTGAAATAATATTAAAATACACATATCAGTACCAAATATACCATTATTAATTTAATTTAATTTAATTATCTTTATTATAGTGAGCATGCATGGAGATATGATTATAATATAGTAGACCGTTTTGTTGGCCATGGAATCGGTTCAATTTTACACTCAGAACCTCTTATTTTGCATCACAGTGAGTAAACCCTGAACCCTAATTTCTCATTTATATAATTTATTTATTTCTTTTCATAATTAATATGATTTTCATATGCTTTTTATATATAGGCAATGATAAACCAGGCCGAATGGTCGAAGGCCAAACTTTCACCATTGGTACTCGCTAAATGATAATTAAATTTAATTAACTACTAATTAGTCATTTAATTATGATTATTTATTTATTTATTAATTTTTTTTATATTTTAGGGCCAATTTTGACAATGGGAAATAATGAATGTATAACGTGGGATAACGGATGGACAACTGTCACGTCAGACGGAAGCCTAGCCGCCAAATTTGAACATACAGTTTTAATTACCAAAACTGGATTCGAAATTTTAACTAAACTATAATATTCTCTTTTCTTTTGTAAGTTTTTCCTTTTCTTTAGGAGATAACATGTAAAACATACTTACTTTCAAATATTTCTAGCCCTTCAAGCTTGCATTCAAAAAAAAGAAAAATATATTTCGATAGAGAAGTTTTTCAGCTAAAATTTATTACTTTTGATCTTTTTTATTATTTATTTTGAGCCTGTAATAAGCCTATGAATAGTTATTATTTGGGAAAATATTTCTAGAAAACAAGCCCAAAAATGGATACATTCATTTATGTAGAAACTTGAGAGGATATGAAATTTGTAAACTTGATATATCCATTTGTTGAGAAATGGAGAGGATGCGAGACAATCCAACTACCGAAAGAACAACACTTTCTCTCTCTTTTTCTCTCCCACCTTCGTATTCCTTCACTCTCTCTCTCTCAGCTCAGCCATGGCGAGCTTCACTTGTTCCATTATTCCCTCATTATTCCCCTTCTTGTTCCTCTTATTCCTCTCCCCTGTTCCCTCTCTCTCTGGTAAGTAAGTACAAACAAACAGAATTCTCTCTCCTTTGTTATTCTTTCTTTTTACTCTGTTTTTTCATTCCTTCCTTCTATTTCTTACAGCCCAACAAGGTGAAGCGCCATTTATAGGAGTAACGATTGGAACTTCAGTTTCAAACCTTCTCAAACCTTCAGACCTCGTCTCCTTCCTCAAATCGCAACAAATCACGCACGTGAGGCTCTACAATGCCGATTCTTCCCTCCTCTCTTCTCTCTCAAACTCTCAAATCAAAGTCTTAATCGGAGTTCCTAACAACGAGTTAATCGCCTTAGGTTCCTCTCAATCCACAGCTCAAACTTGGGTCACCAAGAGAATTCTACCGTTCATTCCGTCGACCCAAATTGCAGGGATAGCAGTAGGAGATGAAGTTCCAACTTCTCTCCCTTCAGCCTTGCCAATTCTCCTTCCCGCTCTGCAATCCATCCGCTCCGCAATTCTCTCCAATAATCTCTCAATCCCCGTCTCAACGCCTCTCCCTTTCTCCCTCATCCAAGACCCGTTTCCTCCTTCACAATCCTTCTTCAACAACTCGCTCACTCAATCCTTCATAATCCCTCTGTTAACCTTCTTATCAAACACATCATCACCATTAATGGTGAATCTCTATCCTTACTACGCATTCATGCAAAGCAATCGCGTGATCCCACTAGACAACGCGTTGTTCAAACCGTTGCCTCCTTCTTTAGAAATGGTCGATCCAAATACTTTACTCCATTACACGAACGTATACGACGCGATGATAGATTCCGTTCATTCATCACTCAAAACCCTAAATTTCACCAACATTACGGTCCTCATAACCGAAACGGGCTGGCCTTCTTACGGAGACCGTGCTTTAGAACCTTATGCTACAAAAGACAATGCAGATACTTATAATTCTAATCTGATTCGCCACGTGAATGGCCACACGGGAACTCCCCAAAACCCGGAATTCACTTCCAGTGTTTATTTGTATGAGTTGTTTAATGAGGATTTGAGGCCGGGTCCGGTTTCCGAGGCAAATTGGGGATTGTTTTATGGAAATGGAACACCGGTTTATTTGCTTCATGTTTCTGGAACTGGAGGGTTTTTGGCGAATGACACGACGAATCGGACGTTTTGTGTTGCGTCTGATGATGCGGATATTAAAGCGGTGCAGGTATTCGGATTACGAATTTTTGGTGTTGAAACTTGAAATTTCAAAAAAAAAAAATCTAAATTATCACTCTTTATTTTTGGAAGTAAATTTTATGAAGGGTAATTTTAGGATATTTTGAAATAAATACATAAAGGAGGGGTTAACATGATTTTGATTAAGTTTTGCTTTGTAGGGGTATCGATGATATTATTATTATTATTATTATTATTATAACAAGTGATACATCTCTCTAGCTTATACAAGTACCAAAGTGCTATATAATTTGACAAAAAAGAAAACACTATGACATGGTCTAGAGTGTAAATGTTACAACTCAGTATAAGCTAATTAAAGGAGTAATATTTCCACTACAGGCTCTGTCATGCTCCAATCATCCTTTTTTGTCACGATGCATCACAGATGTATCACATCTTTTATACAACATGACCAAAAAATATGATGACAGTCCGTAACAGTCTATAGTCTAAATATTTCTTCCATTATGACCACTCTGAACCCTATCATCCTGCCATCATGCTTTATTATCATACTTTATATCATTTTAGTTACACAACTTAACAGTCTATAGTTTAAATATTTCTTCTGATATGACATCACTCTGAACCTTATCATCCAGCCATCATGCTTTATTATCATACTTTATATCATTTTAGTCACACAACTTAACAAGTTCAAACTTTTGTCGGTCAGGCCGCCTTAGACTGGGCGTGCGGGCCGGGCAGAGCGAACTGTAGTGAAATCCAGCCGGGCGAGAGTTGTTACGACCCGAACGACGTGCGAAGCCACGCTTCGTATGCTTTTAACATTTATTATCAGATGCAAGGCAGAGAGTCGGGCTCGTGTTACTTTCAAGGTGCCGGCATGGTCACCACGACCGATCCAAGTTAGTAACATGAATCTAGTTGTTTTATTTTTCGTTGTTATTTTGTGTTTAGTATGTTTTTTTAGTTGGGTTGGTGATTTACTTTGGGCTAGATATGAACTTTTTAGTAATTTTTTATAGGTATAGAATTTGAATGACACAAGTTGGGGGTGGGTTTGTCATTTTGCATGTATATTTTCTTGGTTTGGTAAAACTTATTTCTATCAATATCACAACAAGATTTTGAAACTTGGGGAAAATGTGGTTCTTCTATATATAGGTTTTTTCCAAAAAGGAATTATAGCACACAAGATCAATTAAAAATAAACAAGTACACGAAACTCTCACTAATTAATGAATAACTATATCAAACAAATGGGGCATAGAATATAATATAAAACCATCAATGAAATTCCAAAAGAAAACGAGATTTAGATTTGCATATGGGGGGGTAGGACAAGAGTTGCTTTTGTTGCTAGTACAAGAAAAAAAACACCCTTTTTTCCCTTTGTTCTAGTGCTTAATGGGTCCTTCATTTCTTAATTCCCTTCTTTCACACAACTCAACATCTCTGTCATATTTTAACTCATCTAACGGGTCAGATTAAACCATTAAATGACTCACTACACGAGGAGACACATAGTTAAGAAGTCTGGGATTTGTGTGATGGGACTGTAGAAATGGAGAGGAAAATGCTGAGTTGGATCTGGCTGTAAATTTTGTTTGTTACTCTCCTATGCTTTACAGACTCAGTTGAAAAACAGGACGTGTCCTTTTTGTTTAGTTTGGAATTTTTGCAAGCAGATAAACTGGAGTGAAGTTATAAATCCAATTTTTTTTTTTTTTTTGAACAGTTAAATCCAAATTTTAAAATCTAGAGGATTCCATTGTCATGTTAGAATTCAATTCACGGGTGAGAATGTTGTTTGTTTGAGTTCTAAATCCTTTGAAATGTTATGATGATTGCAAAAGTGTGCAATGTTGGCACCGTTTTTTCGAATCCATTATTTTGTTTTGTACATCACAAGGCTTAAGAATAATAATAGAATTAGGTGAAGGATCAGTTTCATTTAATTGTTAGGTAGATTAGAATGTGGAATTCGAGTAGATCTGACATATGTGGTATATTTATTATTTTCACACTATCTAGCTTTTGACTTTAAGTGTTGCTTCACTAATATCCTTTTCTATAAATATTGGTTTAGAAATTGCAATTCGCTTATTGTAGTTTCTTTTATTGTTGGTGCTTCACTTATTTTTCTATACATATGAAAAATGTGCATTTTTTGTTTTATTTTACTTTATGGAGTCACAAGGAAAAAATATAATTAATCTAATATTATTGGGGTTTATTTTGCAGGTCATGGGAGCTGTATTTTTCCTGGAAGGTAAATATTTTTTCAAACTTTTTGCTCATGTTTGATATGAAAAATTTGATATTAATTAGTTTCTGATTTAGTCATTAAAATTTAGGCCTTTGATAATTTGGGCCAATTGATGAGCCCTTTTATTTGGGCCTAGTAGATCAACTAATTATTTAGATCCTTATGCATTCAAAGAAATTTAATGGGCCTACATTCAATTCAAAGAAATTGATATCTTATCATATTGTTGTCAATTTATTTGAACTAATTGTCGCCTAATATATATGTTTGTTCATGTTTCAATTTTAATATTCGGCCTCTCTTTATGATTTTCTTATATTATTAAATTTTTTGCAGCAAACAATTTAGCACCATCTCAAAGCCTGATTCGAGTTCTAATCGAACAAGTACTGCAAATGGATCCAAATCTAGACTTAGAAAAATTGGAGATAATTCAAGTACTCAAATTCTCTCTTTTATTTTGAGTTTAATGGTGTTTTTTTGCACATTAAGTTCTGACTTTTGGACATGACAACAACATGATTTTTTTAGCAAGAGATGGAGATTTAGTATTAGTAGGGGTAGAGAGCCTCTTAAGAGGTTGTAGTGTAATTGTATTATTTTTAGTTTTCATATATTTATATTGGTTTTGTAACTGCAAATAATGTAATTTTCACGGCCTTATTTAATTTGTATTTATTTATTATGAAATAAAATTGTCTTTTTCTTTCCCATTTTCTTTCTTTGAATCCAAAATAAAATATTCTTATGGATATAAAAGGAGTGTGGAGAGCACTTGAGGTTATTTCCACACACATTTTGAAATCATTTTTGGCCTTAATAATTGGAAAAAATAGTTTTAAAATATTTTTTAAGTTGAGTCATATCAACCTCTAGTTGAACAATACTCTCCAATAATTGGAGAGAAATTTGAGTCAGATGCTTTTAAAAAATTGATGGCTCAAAGTCACTCTCATGAAAAGGGATATCTTATTTGCACCACCAGTATTTGAATGAAAACCATACACAAAAACTGCCAGTATATTCCTTTCTTTTAGGCTGCTCAGATTTTACTGTCAAATTCTAATCCAAAAAAGGAATGCATCTTGAATTCTTTCCAATAAAATGTATCCGAACTTTGAAGTAATGATATCCATAGGCAACTGATTTGCTATACTAACAGGTTCAATTTGTTGTTTTATTGAATTAAATTTTATAAAATAGAACATTGAGTTTGTTAGTACCAGATCTATTTATATAAAGGGAAAATATTCGCATTATCGACTTGAACATCACTTAAATATTACCGTATCATATTTTATACCATTTTCAGTAAGTAGTTCATTATACCATTGTATAACGGATGTCTCCGTAGAGACCATTATACCATTGTATAAAAATAGTTGGAAAAAAATATATCCTATATATATCCATATAACTTTTTATATTTTCATTATATTTTTTGAATATCAATACATATTTTTGTAATTCTGTGATACTCTTTTGAATCTTAGCAATATTGAATCATTGATGACAAATAAATCGATGATGTATATTAGGCCCTTAATGAAATATCCCAAGCTGAAGCTCTTAAGGAAAAACAATAAATTAAAAATATTCCATGTCAAACATCCACAACTTTTCAAAACTAAACATGACATGAATTAACTACACACAATGCCTTGGAGAAAAATCAACAGAAAATCCAACAAAATAATTTTATGACGTCAGCACTCCGCTCTACTTGACCCCTGTCTTTTTCTTTTTGCATGATGCTAATAGACCAAGTCAAATTTGCATGTTATGTTAGCTCTAAGCAATTTCCTAAACTCATGAAAAACAAAAAAAACATAAATAATAATAATAATAATAATAATAATAATAATAATAATAATAATAATAATAATAATAATAATAATAATAATAATAATAATACATCAGTATTGTTGAAAAAGGAAGAAAAAAAGGGTAAACAAATTTTATTGGCATGAAAATACTTTGATAAAATATAACATTTTTATGTGAAATGATTTATTTATCTCTAATTTGGATAATAAAACATGTTATTAATAACTCCAACTTGGAATATAAAAAACATGTTATTAATAAAGTACACAAAACCTTTTTGTTTTTAACATATTAAAAAAAGTATATATTCTACGTCCAGCAGCCGTCTCTTCCACTGACTCCAAATCCAAATCTCTCCTGTACCTCTTCACCTACAACCACACATGTAATAACCCATACTCCATTCAAATACAACCCGTTACACACAAATACACACACAAACAGAAACAGCAAAAGTAACAGCACCAGACCCGCACGATTCTCGCACGCGTGACGTCAGCTCTTATAGCCACCAGAAAGCCACGCACTTTCACCGCCCAATAAAAATACGCCACGTGTCCAACTTCCTTCTCCCCGTAATCCCGTCCAGATTCAATCTTCTCCTTATTCACCCCTTTATTTAAATCCGCTCCGTTTTTTATGCTCAGAACCAGACCAGATACATAGAGCTGCTGAATACACAGTGTATCTGTACAGTAATTCATTGTTTTGTGAAAAATGGCGTCTGCTACAGCTTCCATGTCTTCTCATGCTATCGTCTCCTCTCGCAAAGGTAGTTATTTTGTTTTGGAATTGTGGAGGTGATTTTTCCGTTTGGTGCTCAGTTTTGAAGATAATTTTCAGCTTCTGAGTTGAGCTGCTGCTTTGAGTTTAGTAAGTTAATGGTTTTGTGAGTTGCGATTAATGAGAAGTTTAAAGCAGAATTTTTGCATTGAAAGTGTTGGTCTTTTTCCCTCCGAAATTACTTCAAAATCCTCTGAATTCAGCTCAATCGCTCTTAGTTTTGCTGATTTTGATTCATCTTGTTCAATCCAGCGACTCAAATTGGGGCGACCAGACAAGTAAATCTCTTACAATCACTCAACCTCACCAGCTCCGCCTCAATCTCAGCTTCTTCTAGAAGGAGACTGACAGTGGGCCCGCTGCACTCATTCGAGCCGACAAAGAGAGGAGATTCCGTCGTCCCGCCGGCGGCCTCGAAGGGAGGAGCGGTGGTTGAAAGAGAGGTGGCGGCGGTGGATTATGAGAAGCTGGCGGAGGGATTGGAGAGGGCGTCGCCGTTGGAGATTATGGATAAGGCGCTTGAGATGTTTGGCGATGATATTGCAATTGCCTTCAGGTTTGTATTGCCTTTCTTATTATGTTATTTAAACTATGCAAATATTTTAGTTCTATGACAAAAATATACATGGGATGTATATGTTTTTGAAATTACATTACTACAGAAGATCCTCAACTTTGAAATTTTGTTGGATTCCTGTAGATTCTAGCTAAGATATGCTTTCTAGGCCTAAGAAAATCTTGACCATCCAATGAATAAATACTGAAATAAAATGAAAAATATTAATTTGTTTTAATCTTAATGCTTTCTTTAGATTCTCTCAAAAGTCAAAATCCCCTTACCTAGTGGATTGAATTTTTTAACACTAACAAATGCACTTGTTATCCAATCCACTTTATAATATGGACACTTTTATTAAAATATTCACAAAAGTCAGGAGGGTTCAAAATAACCCCCAAATAATTATACCACACAAACATATTTTAATCCAATTCAACAAATTCACAGCGGAGCTGAAGACGTGGCACTAATAGAATACGCCCACTTAACCGGCCGTCCATTTAGAGTATTCTCTCTCGACACCGGCCGCTTAAACCCTGAGACCTACCAACTCTTCGACAAGGTCGAAAAGCACTACAACATCCACATCGAGTACATGTTTCCTGACTCAGCTGAAGTCCAGGATTTGGTGAGAACAAAAGGTTTGTTCTCGTTTTATGAAGACGGACATCAGGAGTGCTGTAGAATCAGGAAGGTGAGGCCGTTGAGACGGGCGTTGAAGGGGCTTAAGGCGTGGATCACGGGGCAGAGGAAGGATCAGAGTCCTGGGACTAGGGCGAGTATTCCTGTTGTTCAGGTAAATTGTCTGCTTAAATTTGCCACTAAATAATAATTTAGTTGTACTGAGTCAGTAAGTTTGTGACGAAATGTTTTAAGATTTAGATGCCAAGCCTCTGATATTCTAGGATAGTTGAATGTTATTTTCGTTATCACTTGTAAAGTAAGGAGAGTATCGAGGGCTTGATATCTAAATATTAAAGCATTTTGTTATGGACTTGCTGACATTATGTATTTTTTTTTTCTTTCTAAATTACTAAATTGTGTACAATTTGCTGTTTTAGGTGGATCCTGTCTTTGAAGGAATGGATGGAGGAGCCGGAAGTTTGATAAAATGGAATCCGGTTGCAAATGTTGAAGGAACTGATATCTGGAGTTTCCTTCGCACCATGGATGTTCCAGTCAACTCGCTTCACTCTCAGGTAAATTACAAGTCCATCTATAAAACATTTTTATATTTCAAAACATTATTTTACAATTAATAACGTTCTATTTTTAATTTTTATTTTAATTTAGGGATATGTTTCAATCGGGTGTGAGCCATGCACGAGACCTGTATTGCCAGGTCAGCACGAGAGAGAGGGCAGATGGTGGTGGGAGGATGCCAAGGCCAAAGAATGCGGGCTTCACAAAGGGAATATTTCCCAACAAGAGGCGAGCAAAGCAAATGCAAATGGTAACGGGTCGACTTTAAATGGTGTAGCTGATATATTTGAGAGTAAAAACATGGTCAACCTAACCCGACCCGGTATCGAGAATTTGCTGAAATTGGAAAATCGATCCGAGCCTTGGATTGTTGTGTTGTATGCTCCTTGGTGCCCGTACTGCCAGGTATTTATCTGAATAATTAAGATCAACTATATCTTTCAGTTATAAGTTAATGTAAATATATGATTTATGTGATTTTTTTTTTATTTTTTAGGCAATGGAAGAGTCGTATGTTGAGTTGTCAGGGAAATTATCTGGTTCTGGCGTGAAAATCGGGAAATTCAGAGCAGATGGAGACCAGAAACAATTCGCACAAAAAGAGCTTCAATTGGGGAGTTTCCCAACGATACTTTTCTTCCCGAAACATACTGCGAGACCGATCAAGTATCGGTCGGAGAAACGAGATGTGGAGTCGCTCCTTACTTTCATCAATGCCCTTAGATGAGAGTGTGTTTAGGGGTGTTTGTAAAATTTTTGGTAGTTAAGGGGTAATTATGTGAAAAGGTGTTATGAATTGTGATATGTGTGTGAGCGGGGGGAGAGCATCTTAGTTCTCTCTTGAGTGTTGATGTGTGTTGTAAGCTTATTAATTTAGTTATCAATAACAAAATATTTTCGAGTGTTTTATATTGATCTAATAATATTCTTGCAACAAACTATTTCACATGGTGAGAAAGTTAAATCTTATTCGGATATTGAGTTCTGTTTTTCACGCTATTAAGTGATAAATGTGGATTTCTTCAATTTAGTTTCAATCTACTTCATATTTTAGTACCAAAAGCTTTATCAATATATTTTCACTAAAAATAAAAATACAATGTTTTGCATCAAAATATAATCATTTTTAGACTGCTAAAATTCAAAATACACATTATACCAAATTCGCTTTTCATACTTAATAGGCATTGAAATGTTTTTCATGCTTAATAGGCATTAGAGTAGTACATGCTATTAGCTACTTCTAATGAGCTAGTCACGAGTACCACTCTGTTGGAGTCATTTTTTTCTCACAATTGGGCTGTGAAATTTGTTGAGGACTTCAACTATTTTTTACAATTGCTATTATATGTGGTCCTTTTATAAGCGTCTCATCTCTGTTTTTCGTCCACATTCGTAGTTTTTCTATGTTTGATCAACCAAAAATTAATAGCCTTAATGTATAATTATTAATATTGGATGCCAAATCAAGTATTAAGCGCATTTTTATGTTGGTAGAAGTAGAAATTAGCTGACGTGAATTCAATTAATTTTGATTCTCCCCAGTGCCTCATAACTCATAAGCAAAAGTTTTTTTTTTTCCAATTGCTACAAACACATCTATAAAACATCAACATGTTTTGATGGTTAGGAAGATGTCAACGTCTTTTATAGCAAAATAAAGAGAAGAACAGAACTTCATTTGCATGACCATAAACATTAATAGAACTTCTTTTGCATGACCATTAAAAGGACTCATGTACATTTTGTGCGCTTGGTTGATAGTCTTTTTTTTGCATGCGTGTTGATAAATATTTTTTTTGTTGTTTCACATTTATGATGCTTTATTAAAGACTAATATTTAATCGGTATTAAATGGGGGAAGGGAAGGAAAAGACAATTTATTATAATAATAATATACAATATCTTATGAATGACGACGAGGAATTATTTTTGGGGGTGTTGAATACATGGTTTCCAGAATTGGTCAATTCTAATCCGATTTTAACTGATTTGGATCACTGATTTGATTATTATATGATTCTCAGAAATATAAATTGACTTTTTAATACAAATTGGCCTGTGCTTTCATCCTGTTCAGCTGAATCCAAACCGGTTCAGTTGATTTTGAGTCAGGATTTTGAGAGGCCGATTTCGATTTCGATTCTAATTTATCGAACCATATAGTTGAATTATTTTTGTTATAGAACGGAGAAGTCTCAGCTGTTAGTTTTGAACTCATGACTTATAGTTTTGCACTCAGCTACTACGTCATGAGTTCATTGGCATGGTTGAATTATTTAGTTTTGTTCGAAAAGTCTATTAAAAACCTTTTATCATATATATAGAGAGAGATGTGTTGGAATTTGACATTACTCTGTTTCTTAAAAGAAACAGTTTTGTTCATTACAAAAAATGATCATTTAGTTTTAACTAAGTTTAATATGTCAATATAAAACACTTAAATTATTGGTTTTCAAGAACTAAATTAAATATGATCTTTATATATGAAAATAAAATAGAAGTGAAACAAATAAATAAAGTGCATTTTCGGACTTAACAAAATACTTCATTGTTTAGAGGAGTGTCTTCTAATTGGCTCGTTCAAGTGACGAAATATCACACTGCTAGTGAAATATTATCTCCATATATCACATGGTTGCTTTAGATTTCTTCTGTGTCTTTTAAGATAGCTTCCATGTATACACTGATCCTTATAAATTATAATTTGGAAAATAAATAATATCCGTTAAAGCTAGATCAAACAATTTTTTTTAAAGTTTACAAATAATATAGTATATGTCTCACTAAAAAGAAAGAAAATGGATAAGTACCTTATATTGTTTTTACTTTCTAATAGACCAAAAAACATTAGTTTTATCTCTCGCTTTTTAGTCTCCACACCCTAAATCATGACAATTGAAAGAAGAAACTAAATAGTAAACAAAAGCACAAATAAACGAAGTAAGAATAAATAAAAAATGAAAAACTTGTAAAAAGTTAACCACAAGAAGTTATCATTCAACTAAAGTTCCATCAACATTAATATCTTAGAACACCTCTTTGAAAATTTAAGTTATATGATGATTTAATTTAAACTTATTATCAATCTGCCAATGGGTCAATGTTCTAGCGGTTGAGGGTGAAACATAATAACTCATACGTCATCAGTTCAAAATTCATTAATATCATTAATATAAAACTACTGGATGTGGGCAAAGAACTCATCCGTTCTATGAAAAATTAAACTCAAAACTCAATCTTGTATACTAACCGCTAGTAAAAATAAGTTGGGTTTGGTATGTGTATTATTTTATTTTATATTCTCTCTAAGGCTCCATATGCAAGATGTCTTTTGTCTTCAATTTCTGCATACAGCTCCATAAATCCTGTCTTGGTTCTTACAACAAAAAAAAGAATAAACCCTTTATAACAAAATAAAGAACATAATAAATCTTCTTTTGCATGACTATTAAAAGGACACACATGCATTGTGTATTTCTTCTTTGTTAGTTTAGTCATGTTATTTTACATGATTATTATCTCATTTGTTAAGTAACATTTTTTTAAGGCCAAATTTCATATGTATCCCTGCAAAACCTCATAAATTTCCCATATACCCCTATAAAAAGTGAAATATCATCAATACCCCTACAAAATCACTCAAATATCATGGATAGCCCGACAAACCACATATATATCATGAGTACCCTTACAAAATTATTAAAATATCACGAATATCCTTATCATTAATATTCCGTCAAAATTTGTTAGTCAAATAACATCTATAATGATTATATTATTATTAATTACTTTATTAAAAATATAATTTGATTATTATACACTAAATTTTTTATTAATTTTTTAGACAATTGTAAGTTTTTCTCTCAAACATATTCATCACGAACCTACCTTATATAAATATATAAACTAAAAATACCATAACATGACTCAATATAAATCATTACCATATTTACATAGAGTTAAAAACGAAAAAAATAAAAAAAAAATAACATTATTCTTAACACTAAATATATCATAGGGGTATACATGATATTTGAGTGATTTTGTAGGGGGTATATTGGTGATATTTCACCTTTTGTAGGGGTATACATGAAATTATGATGTTTTGTAGGGGTACAGGTGAAATTTGGCATTTTTTTAATTGAACCATATTAATAAAATAATTAAAAAAAAATCTTTGGGCAAATGGTCTCATAGCCTATTTTGTTTGAGGATTTGGTTGAGATACAAGGAATTATGAGTTCAAACCTCATATATAACAACAATGAGCGAATTATAAGCAATTTTCTTTCTTTTATAAAAATAATTCCTCACTTGAGGAAGTTAAAAAAATAAATAAAGAAGATTGGAATGTGGTAAGAATTAACAATCTTTAATTAATTTTTGAGAAAACAATTTGAAAAAAAAATTATAGGGGCCATCTAATAATTAAATAAAATTCCAAGTCAGAAGTTCAAAATTACAAAGTTTTCATTGATTCATAATATAACTAGATAAGATAAAGATAGAAATACTAGTAGGATGTAGTATAACAAAAGACCCTAGCTACATAGGAGTATCAAGCATGACAGATAATTAGAGGATCCTTCTCCAGAGAGGCTTTGAGGGATCATGGACGCCTGTCCTTTTTCTTTGTGCATGTTTGCATTGGAAGAAGCTTTGGTGTTGTTTGTCTCGTTTCGGATTCCCACAAAGACTTCAATTTTATCGATAAGAATATCAGTCATAGGACTCTTTGTCAACCTTCCAAGTTCAAGTTCAAACAGAAGGCCTGCCAATGCATCCATTTGTTCAATTGTATTGTTATTTTTTTTTAGGTGTTGAGATAACTCCTTCATGAGTCTTTTTTGGGTTTCTATTCCTATTACTTCTTCTAAGTTATTGGGCCTGGTTAGAGTGCTGGCCCACTTTATTTTTACCCCAATATATATTTTTATTTTTAGCCTTAGCTTTCTTATTTAATTCTTTAGCCACACAATTTTTAAATAGAGAGGTAGAAGGAGGTATTTTAAAATTGCCATGTTTTTTCTTCTTTTTGAAAGAGATAAAGGGTGCATTTAATGATATTGAATCATTGATTCATCAGAGATTTGCGGCACTTTTCATTACTTTATATATTAAAGTTGCCAATTAAATACACAGGGCAAATTAGTCAACATGTATTTTGAGGATAAAACTTGCCTGTAAATAACAATATATTTGCCTGTATTTATCACCATCCAACGAATATAACGAGGTTCAATCTTACAAGTCCTCTCTTTGTCAAGATATGTTGATTCTTTTTTTATATTTAACACATTAGATTGAGAAATTTTTGTTAAATATACATTATATTATATTTGTCTAGAATTAAACCGATAATTTCTTGCTACATGTATAAATTTTTTAACCAACTAAATTATAAGTCGTTTGCAAGATATGTTGATTCTTCATCACCCACAAGAAACTCTCTCTCTTGTACCAACAGACAAGAGTACCGATTCTCTCTTCTCTCTCAAACAAAACTTCCATGAGGCAAGATAAGCTCACTGCATGTAAAATTTATGCGATAAAAATTAAAATTGTTTATTATATGTGAATGCAGATAGGGTGTTTGTGTAAATTCCTGAAAGAGTAAACTTCATTGGACTTATTCTAGAAATAAATTCAACAATTGACTACAAGCCTAAGTCTTCCTCTTTTTGTCTTTGTTGCATCAAAGGAACCACACACTTCCTATCTATTATACAAGATGAACTCCCACATTTGGAACTTTCAAAATCAAAACTAGAAAAACACGAACAAAAGAACATGTACCCAATTATTCCATTCTTCCTTTTATTACTATTCCTCTTTCCTTATGTTTCATTCTCTTACCATATACAATCCCAGATTTGTGGCAATACGGGAAACTACAAAGACCATAGCATATATCGTTCCAATCTCCAACAACTTTTCTCTTATTTCTCAACAAATTCTACCATCACGACCGGTTTTTCTAAAAATAAAACCGGTTTTTTACAAGATCAAGTTTATGGTCTTGTTCTTTGTCGCGGAGACGTCAATCACACTATTTGCAACTCTTGTATCAATCAAGCTACTGAAGATATACTAAATCTCTGCCCATATACCAAAGAATCAATCATATGGTACAATTATTGCCTGCTCAAATACTCCAACAAGGATTTCCTCTCTTCATTTGATAACTCACAACAATTCAATAAATGGGGTACTAAAAACGCAACAACCATAAAATATCCAAGATGGCACCCATCAAATGGTACTGTGAGATCCTACTACAACAATTCATTGAACTCTTTGCTTACAGAGGTCTCCGATTGGGCGGCATATAATTCAGCTAAGCGGTTTGGTACCAGCAAGATAAGTCTTATGAATTATTCGATGCTGATCTTTGGCATGTCTCAGTGCACGCCCGATATGTCGGGCAGTGGATGCCGTGAGTGCCTGCAAGAACTTATTGATGCAATTTTGAAGTCATTTGAGTGGAGAGTAGCAGGCCGAATTCTTGGAACCAGATGCATATTGAGATATTCGGTGATTGACTTCTTTTTTGGTGATCCAGATGTGACAATCAGTTCAATCCCCATGGTGGATACTCCCAAAGCTAGAAAAGGTGAGAAATGTGAATTCTGTTAATGTTATTTTTTATTTTTCTATTTTGTATATCTGTTAATGTGCCCAAGATATATGATGAATTAGATGACAATAGTTCATCTCAAATACACTACGTTACGTCGTTACCACACAATCATCAATGGTTAGACGTGCAATTTTTTGGCTTCCTTCTGTTCTTCATTCATTTTCACATTATGGACCGTCAACCGTCCAAACTCCATAATGGTCATTAGAAACCAAATTGTCATCAACGTATCACTATTTTTTAATGTATTTCTCTCTCTTAGGTAAGACTTATGTCATTTTTCCATATAATAAAAATTCCTAAGGGCTTATTTAAAAAAAAACTCCATGAGAAAACTTGAAGCAGATTTGGAATTTATTCAGTCTAGGATGTAATTTCTTGTATATTTCCTCACAATATATCTCTTTTGGAATGATGTTTGGCACAGTGGGGGGGGGCATAGTGGAAAATACAGTAAAAATTTTGGGGAGGCGGGATACATATAATGTATAAATTTATCATAAAATTCCAGTAACATTACCATATATATATACTAAAATTTCAAAATCTTGGGGGGGGGGTGCCCCTCCCTGTCCCTACTAAGATCCGCCACTGGTTTTGGCAACAAGATAAGGTTGGGATAACTTTTTGAAGAGATAAGGAGTTAACCCACTTTAATTTTCATTTTGAAATGATGTTTGTCAAGATGATAGAGATAAAAAATAGATAGTGTTGAATTAAAAATATAAGTTTTTGTAAATGACAAGAATGCCCTTATTTATTTGTTGAAATGATAAATATTAATTATTAATTAGTAGCCATATTAATAGATATTTTATAATAAATACTTTTATTAATAAATATTTTATTGATTAATAAATATTTTATTGATATATATTAAGAAATGTTTTATTGATAAATATTAATAATTATTTTGTTAATAATATCTTATTAATAAATATTTTATTAATAATATTTTATTAATAATATTTTATCAATAAATATTTTATTAATAATATTTTATTAATAAATATTTTATTAATAAGTATTTTAATAATATTGTTTTATTAATAAATATTTTACTAGTAAATTTTATTAATAAATAATTAATAATATTTATTTATAAATATTTTATTATTAATATGAATAAATATTATTAGCCATCTTAAAAAAATATGTTAGTTTAAAATTAAAAATTAGAGTAAATGATGTATATATTTAAATTAAGCTAATAACAATAATTAAAAATATCACTTACTAGATAAGTCTTAATTAAGATAAGTGAGTTTAAGAGTATAATGGGAATAAAATGGAGTGATAACACTATCCCATGTATGGAGTGGTGATAAAAAATTTGATGTTTAACCCTCCTTAATCTCTTTTAACCCAACAAAATTATTCATTGTTTGGCAGAGATAAGAGGGATAACTCATCTTATCCCTCTCTTATCTTGCTACCAAACACCACCTTTGGATACAGCTAAGATCCAAAATTTCTAATGAAATGACTCCCCCACTATGAATATTTTAATAAGAAAACTATTCATTGGACTTTATATATTTTATATTCATACTATTACCTAGATTTGAAATTATTTAGAAAATATGTGCATTAATTTTGGGTAAATGGGCGCATATGACAAATACCATAATTTTAAACCAACTAGCAAGTCAATGCATATCAAACATAAATACCGTGAGGTCCAACCAAGAGAGAACAAACAAACAATATGCACACTAGTAATCTTTCATATTCCTCATGATTGTGGGGAGACTGGAAATTATTTTTTCTCCTCTCTCTTCACAAAAACTATCTCAACTGGTTTCTCTAAAACTACAACTGGATCGTCCCCAGGCCAAGTTTTTGGCCTCGTTCAGTGTCATGGTGATGTCAATTATGCTACTTGTGAGTCGTGTCTCAACCAATCTTTTCGAGATGTACTCAACCTGTGCCCCAATGAGAAGGAAGCAATAATCTGGTATGATCACTGCTTCCTCTACTACTCGAAAGAAACCTTTCTCTCTTCCTACCAGACCTCACATCAATTCTATTGGAATGACAATGACAAAATTGATGGATTCGATGAATAAAATAAGTTTATTTTCTATTATATGGTGGAATCTTTACTTACGAACCTCTCTGATTGGGCTGCTAAGAACTCATCAAAGCGGTTTGCTACTGGGAAAATAAGCACAACTAGTTCGCCCATGATAATTTATGGACTGACTCAATGCACCCCTGACATATCAAATAGTGCATGTCTTAGTTATCTACAAGACTTGAGTAATTTGATGATCCAATCATATAATGAAAGCAAAATCACGGTTATTATTTTAGAAAGATGCAATATGAGGTATGGAACAAATCCCTTCTTTAATGGGGAACCAAAATTTTCTTCGATTTTGGCCACTACAACTAGTGCAAATGAACCCTTTCCATCCCATGCCAGTAAAGGTGAGAAATGCACGATAAATATATAACATTTATTGTTTAGTAATTAATATATAGAAATTACTATTGGAGATGTACTTTGTCTAAGTATCATACCAAATACAACAAATATAAACACGTTCAGGGAATTGAAGTTATCATGGCACCATGAAAAGTATGACATATGTCTTGAACAGATCCGCAAGGAAAATTTCCAAAATATCCAACAGTCTTACTTATTGTAACTCTCTTTTTTTATGATCAACAGAAGGCAAAACCAGAACCATCATTGCTAGCAGTGTAGCTTCAGTGTTGCTTCTTGTTGGTGTCTCCATTCTTTTTATGTGGATGAGAAAATGCAAACACAATGGTAATGTTCTTGAGTCACTTTTTTTCTCTATGTAAATTGAAGGGCATTTTCTCGCTCCTTTTTTTTTTGAGTTCATATATCTGTCCCCCCTCTGACAAATCCCCCATAATCCACTCTTTATCGCTGATAAATGGGCCTCATATGTACTTGCTATTTTTTTAATGGAAAAAGATGATAAACGGAGCCCATTTGTCAGTGACAAAGGAGACATGGGGGAATTGTTAGAGACAAATAAACTTTTCTTTTCTTCTGAAGGAGCGCTCCTTTGTTTAGTGAAAAGGAAATATATTACGAAGAAAGATTAGAAAAGATTGACATTGTCACATTAGCAAAGACTTGTCTCTTGTGAGATATCCGTTGGAAAAAATAGACATTACAAAAGACATCATCTCAAAGAAGTTTCTTGACTTTCCTATCAAGTGACAATGGTCCAAAGTCCAAACTAATGACGATTACATGCCTGTGAAAATTGGTACACTCCCAATGAAATTGAGAGGAAAAAGATTAGTCTCGTCTTGAGTATTTAACAGAAAAAATAAATTACTTAAATAGCCAAATAAGTTTGCTTCATAAGCTTAATTTGGCTGGCTTATTGTGTTCTAACAAAAACTAAATAAATTTATTAATTAAGTTGAAAAATAACTTTTAAAGTATTTCTTTTAATACTTCAGGTAAGGAGGATTCCCAAGAACTCGGAATGCTTGCAACAAGCAATGAAACAGTTGATATTTGGAGAAATGAAGAGAGTGGTACCGAGTTCTCCCAATTTAGTTTCTCTCAAATAGAGACTGCTACAGATAACTTCAATATAGATAATAAACTCGGCCAAGGTGGATTTGGACCTGTTTACAAGGTAATTAATATTTCCTATTTTTTTTATGCAGAAGGAAAACCAAACTGTTGTGAAACATAAAGAGGTTAACATGTCTAAAATATAGGGTATGGTGCCAGATGGGCTTGAAGTAGCAGTTAAGAGACTTTCAGCACATTCAGGGCAAGGGCTACAGGAATTCAAAAATGAAATTCAATTAATTGCGAAACTTCAACATAGAAATTTAGTTCGTCTAATCGGTTGGTGTGTCCAAGGAGATGAGAAATTACTTATCTACGAGTTCATGCCAAACAAGAGCTTGGATTTCTTCATTTTCGGTACTTCTTCCTTAATTTATATTTTCTCATCTAAATATATCCAGTTAATCCAAATTTGGTCTTTGTTAACAGATGAAATAAGAAGGAAGTTGATAAGTTGGGAAAAGCGATGTCAGATAATAGAAGGTATTGCTCAAGGGCTCCTATATCTGCACAAGCATTCAAGGCTGAGAATTATACATCGAGATTTGAAAACAAGCAATATTTTACTGGATGCTGATATGACTCCTAAGATATCTGATTTCGGATTGGCTAGGATTTTTGGTGCGAATGAAATTGAAGCAAATACAAATCGCGTAGTCGGCACATAGTAAGTACTAAGCAGTATGTGTTCAGAATTTTTTTGGGCACATATCAGCCAATAATTTCAATTTTTCTTTCAGTGGTTACATGGCTCCAGAATATGCTTCAGAAGGGCTTTTCTCTGTTAAGTCAGATGTGTTTAGTTATGGTGTAATGCTTCTGGAAATAGTAAGCGGCAAGAAAACCATGGGTTTTCACCACCATGGCGATTTTCTTAATCTACTTGGATATGTAAGTAAGATAATTAATTTTTCTTTTTTTATGCAAATGATATCTGTTATTTTAATATAATAAATTTATGTATTGTACAATTATGCAAGTAACAAATTTCTTTTGCTAATTAGGCATGGGAACAATGGAAAGAAAGAAAATGGATGGAGCTACTTGACCCCTCATTAACCGAAGTATCTAATAAAGAGATAAAAAGAAGCATCCATGTCGCATTACTTTGCGCGCAAGAAAATCCAATTGATCGGCCAACAATGTCAGATGTAATGTCGTTTCTAGGTAGTGAAAACATAATTTTACCAGAACCCAAGCAGCCGGCTTACTTCAATGTAAGAATTGCACAAAGACCAGTGGCATCATCAGATTTTGATGGTTCGGCCTCTAGTATAAATGAGATGTCCATCACAAAACCAGAAGGGCGGTAAACCTTTTTTATGTCTTTAAAATGACATGTACTAGATCTAGATATAATGTTAAATGTGGAAAGATCTTCTGAAAAATTGGTTTATAGAGGAGGAGGTAAATTGTTTGTTGCATACTTAAACAAAACAAAAAATTGCCAATTAGGTTTGAAGTGGCAGATGCACTCAACCAACCATGTCGTGCAAAATTGTTTATTATACATTTCCGAGGATTCCAAATAGCTACTAAAAAGAATAATTCCCTTCTTTCCTAAACACATTAGGATGGGAAAGCACCAATATATTTTAGCCGAGCTTGTCTATGATACTTCACTTCTTTTTTTGACTTAATGATAGATTTAATCAAGACCGTTAAAATTAGAAGGGTATTTTCGGTATATGTGGTATTAATTACATAGATTCAGTCTTAAATTTATTTTCATTTTATTCTGCTCTCCATTTAAATCAATAAAAGAAGACTTCCATTATATTCTTTCTCTCCAATCCAAGTAAAAAACAACAACATGCATTTCGGTATATGTAATATAATGTAGTTTAATATAATAAAGTATGATTATAATATAATATAATATAATATAATATAATATAATATAATATAATATAATATAATATAATATAATATAATGTCGTGTCATATTATATTAATTATTGTCATGCTAAAAAAAAAGAAACAAATTTATGCTAAATATTTTATTTCTTACTATAGATAAATACAATCTTTTAGAATAACAATCAATTATGTAGACAAGTAAAAAGAAGAAACAAATCAATTCCAAATATTTTCTTTCTTTATTTCTCCGTTTCTGAGAATAAAAAAGTTTCTTTAATGGTTTAAAGTACTGGAGATGAAGAGGAGTGAATTAGAAAAAAAAGAAAGAAAAATAATTAGACACTAAATTACAATTTTACCCTTTTATCATTTATTTTATATAGAAAAAATGTCTATAGTACTCCACTTTCAAGCTAATCTGAGCGTTCATCAGAACTAATATTTTCAATGTGGAGTACTGTAGACAAGCTCATTTTAGCCGAGCTGTTGTATCGTCCAGTTCAAGCAATACACTCTCATGAAAATATGTTTGTACTAAAAAAAATGAATTTGCTATGTTCAATTGAACAATTATGTATTCCTTCAAATAAACATTGACAATTATGTATGCAAAGAGTGTGTTGCAATTTTCTCATTTTCAAGATCTGGTCCTGCACCTATTAATTGACGTGAATTTCATTGCACTTGAACATTGTGTTGTCTGCTTTGTTATGCTTTGGTCTTCTCAAAGTAAACCGTTCAATTGCTTGTTGAAAGTTGCTCTAGCCTAACTGGGTAATTATTTTTTCATAATAGCATTTTTTTAAGAATAATTAATTAGATGATATTTTTTCGAAATATTTCAACAGATAGCACTTCCGTCAGACCTTCTGGCGGAACTGAAGTAGTTCCGCCATTTTTTTTTTGCTAAATTTTCATGACTGTTTAGAGGCAAAAAAATATAAAATATGAGGTTTCACCAGAGGTTCTGTCAGAATTTCTGAATTCATAATTTTTTGAGCTCATTGGCCTTCTAAATTACGAGTTTAACCTGAAAAAATAAAGTTTATCTAGTTCCGCAATGTTTAAGGGTTCCAAATGGTCATGATCAACAAAAATAAAAAAATCACTAGTTCTGTCAGAGACTTTGACGGAACTACTAGAGATATCCAATTATTTATAAAATAGTATCATTTGATTAATTATTGTTCAAAAAAGTATACTTTGAAAAAAAATTCAACTGGGTAAGCATATTAATCAAACACAAGCAAGATTTAGAAGGATTAAATCCTTGTGATACTACAAGCGACATGATAATAATTTTGACCGTACTCCGTTCAAGAAATTGTAAACTAAGCCCATATATTATGCTGAAAATTGCAAGAAGGTTAATCCCTTGTCAAAAAGTGCTGGCAGGCCCTGACAAAAATATTATTTTATTACAAATTAATATAAATGTTGATGTACGGTATATTGGGCCCATATATTTGCCATATTTTTTGTTGTTGTTTCAGCCACGTTAACAAACGAACTAAAAAAAATGAAGTTTGCACTCTTTTTTCACATTTATGATGTTTTTATTAAAGAATAATCTTTAATCGGTATTAAATGGGAGAAGGGAAAGAAACGACAATTTATTCTAATAATATACAATATCTTATGAATGAAGACGAGGAATTATTTTTGGGGGTGTTGAATACATGGTTTCCAGAATTGGTCAATTCTAATCCGATTTAGCTGATTTGGATCACTGATTTGATTATTATACACTACTACAAAACTGGACCCTTAAATCAGATGATTTTAGACCAGCAAGCAAGCTGATATCATGAATATATAGTATTAATTTTTGTAATATTAAATTGTAGTGAGTTTATAACTTTAGAGAAACGCCAACGTCGTAGTCATGCGCGTCTCTCAAGTGATGATATAGATAAATTGATGAATGAGAAGTTTCATGATTGGTTTAAAACAAAGGTGATTACATCAATTAGACCATTTTTTTACAATCAAGATTTATTATTAATTTTAGGACATTAACTTTTAATTTTAGGTAATGCAACCTGATTTCGTGACGAGCAATTCGTCAAAATTAGTGACTCTTGGTAAAGGGCCTAACAAGAGAGCTAAAAAATTTAGCGGATTAAGCATCAATGGGTTTAAATTTCATACAATGTCTCGAGAGATTAGGATGGTTACTCAAAATAGTGGAGTTGTTAACATATCAGAAGAGGGGGGTGTCAATTACTATGGAAAGATAAATGATATCATTGAAATAAACTATTCAGATTTATTTAGGGTAGTTTTATTTAAGTGTGATTGGGTAGATGTTCATCGTAGTGTAGGGATAAAGAGACAGTAGCTACGTTTAGCCAATACAGAAGATCATTCGAAGTTTTTGTTATGATTTGATTCCAAAAAATGACTCTATTTTTCTTTTTTTTTATTTCAAAATGGGTGTTTTTTCGGGCAGAGGACTGAACGAAACGCTGAGATCATCGGCGCCAGAGAAATTGGCCAAGCTTCCCCAACGAACACCGAGATGAGGATATTTTGAAAGACGTTCGGAGGAATAAGGAGGGTTATCTGCAAGCCATTGAGTCCTTGGTCGAAAGAGGAAAAAGGGAAATGAGTACTTTCGACCAGTATTCGACTAATTGCATGAATATGGTTTCACATTTGTCAATTTTAATCATTTGATACACACGGGTGAAAACCTAGAGGATGATTCTTATGTCTTCTCCTCTCAAATTGAGCAAGTTTTCTATGTAAAGGACCCTGTAAATGTGAATTGGTCCATGGTTGTTAAAACTAAACCTAGGGATTTATTTGATATGGGAAAGGATATCACTATAGATGATGGTCCTCGTTTGATGTCTCCAAGTTCGCAATTTGATCAGTGTGAACCAGCATGGGTTAGGAGAGATATAGAAGCGGATGAGATTGTTTAGGTCTAAAAGATAATTGTGATATTATTTTTAGGACATATGTAGAAGCAGATTAGTAGTGATTGTAAGGATTTTTATTAAGAAATGTTTTGTTGAGGACCAGATTTTTGAATGAAAAACTTTTTTTTTATTATTTACTTTTTTTAGTGACAAACTTTCTTTTGTTATTATTTACTTTTTTTTTACTAACACTAAATTAAAGATATGGCAAGGGTTTCTAGGAAAATGCGTGGTCTTGTCTTTTATACACAAGAGGAGCATGAAGAATTTTCTTCTCCGGTGACGATGTCTTCCTCTCAAGAGAATGGTTCATCCGTCAATCAAGGCATACAGTCAGATAACAAGACAATATGGATTAGCCGTAACTTTTACCTTGCTATCTCATATTTAATTTGTTTTAATGATATATCATACTTAAAAAAAAATTGCAGGTGTTGATGGTTCATTGCGTAAAATGCGTGAAAGACCAACCGCTTCGGAGGTTTATGGCTTGGAACCGGGTGAGAAAATTCTGGTTAAGCTCGATGAAAGAGGTCGCCCGAATAACTATGCTGGCTACTTGCTCGGGGCATTTGTGGCAGATTTGGTGAGGACCAGGGCAAAATGTCATATACACTACTCGAGATGGGATAACGAAGCACTCATACATGTAAAGAAAGAGTTAATAGAAACTATCGAGGTATTTTAGGTTTTCTATAAAATTCAAAATTGATTTGTAATTAACTTATACATGTTTGATTTGTAGAGGAAGTTTAAGTACCATGAAAAGGGAAGAAGTTGGGTCATTGATAAATTACATGAGTCATGGCGATCGCACAAGACTTTTTTGAAAGGAAAGTATTTTGATGGAAAACCACTTCAAGAGGTTTTAGACAATATCCCGCATGAGGTTGAAGCGGCACAATGGAATCCCTTGGTGGTATTATGGAATGAACCCAAGAAAAAGGTATCATATGATACTAATACTAATAATTTTGGTATTATGTGATATTTGTTATAAGCATTTAATGGCAAGAGGATTATTATTTTTTGTAGAAACAATCGGCAACCAACTCTGCTAATGCTAGGAAACAAGTTCACTACCACACGGGTGGTAGAAAAAGCATCGCTAGAAAGCGAAAAGAGATGGTAATGCCTATTTTAACTCAAATTATTTGTATTAAATTTGCATTATGAATTGAAAATAATCTTAGTCTCTATTTTAGATGGATGAAAATTATGGTAAAGAACCGATCGACTTACATTATGGGATGCGACCCATAAGAGGAAGGATGAAACTTATTTATGCTAACGAAGCGACCAAGGAAAAAATGGTTAATAATATATATATTTTTAATTTTTATTAATGGTGAATTTGCAAAAAAGCCCCTATATTATTAAAAGGCAAAATGAGTAATATGAAATTTGCAAGACAGCCCCTGTCATGCAGCAAAACAAGCTCTGAATTTTGAATTTTTTTTTAAAACAAATGTAGAGGCAAATTTAGGGGTATTTTCATGAAAAAAATTGGATGTGACAATTATTAATGATAAATTCACAAAAAAACCCCTGAATTATTTAAAATTTCTAGGGTTAACATGAAATATTAGATGGGTAAATTTAATATAAAATTTTGAAGTTTTTGAAGATGTAAATATGAAATTCATCTTTATTAACAATATTCTTTTATTATATGTAGGTTGAGGCCAATCATCTTCTTGAGACTCGTGCAGGAGGTTTAGAGCAGGTTCCCGAAGAAGTAGTAAACAATGTTTTTCTTGAGGTAATGGGTCCCGAGCATGGTGGGCGAGTGAGAGGAATGGGTTTAGGTCCGAAACCAAGAGATTTTTATGGAATAACTTATAAAAAGTTTCCAAACTCAAGTGAGAACGAAGTTGGCGTGGAAGAATTGGTAGAAAAGAAAATTGCCGAGATCGTAAGCGAGCACAACAAAGATAAGATGATAGCGGAAACAAATCATCAAAAAGAATTATCCACCGTAAATCGAAAATGCGATATGTTGTTATCCGTTCTATCACGAGTTTGCCAAGAGGTATGAAAAATTAGGGTTTTTATCAAATTAGGGTTTCTATCAAAATTAGGCTTTCTAAAAACTAAATGACCATTTAATGTGTATAATCGGTTATTAGAGATTTATTTGGATTTAATTCATATATTTATTTTGTTCATTACTTAATAGGTGAATATGGAGATGCCAATCAATTTTGATGAGGAGTCACCCGAGCCACGTTCTTTGCATTCCTCGTATGGGCCGAATTTCGATCTTCGTGAGTCGGTCTAATCATTTGTTATATGAAAAAGCTAGAAAAACAAGTTAATTAGAAAAATGAAAATTATTAGGGTTAGTTCGTTTATTACTAAATTTTGTGAGAATATGGTTAGAATTGGTGGGGGATAGTATCATGTTTTTGTGTTATGTATGGGGAATATTTGCATGATATGTATTTTGGATTTGGTTGTTGGAATTAGAACTTGATAATATTAAAATATTTTTTGTTATGAATTATATATATATTTTTTGAATTAATTCATAATTTCATAATTTTATAATATAAAATTGGACGAGAACTCTCATGCCACCGGCCATAACCGTGCTAACATTGTACCGATCCAAAGAAAAAGGTCGCTCCTACCACCGGATTAAACTCATTTAATAGGGGTTAGAACCTGAAAAATCACGCGTTTTACCATGGGTAAAACTGGTTTAGTAGACCGGTCTAATAATTTTACCCACCGGCCCCCTATCCGCTCAAACATTCGTTTACCACACCCACCTAAAGATCAGATAACTGGAATAAGGCGCGCCTTAGCACGGGTCTACCCGGTCTAACGTGAAAATTAAACCGGTCTAAGGCGCGCTTTTTGTTGTAGTGATATGATTCTCAGAAATATAAATTGACTTTTTAATACAAATTGGCCTGAGCTTTCATCTTGCTCAGCTAAATCCAAACCGGTTTTGAGAGTCTGACTTCGATTTCGATTCTAATTTATCAAACCATATAGTTGAATTATTTTTGTTATAGAATGGAGAAGTCTCAACTATTAGTTTTGAACTCATGACTTATAGTTTGTGTTTTGTACTCAACTACTAGATCATGAGTCCATGGGCATGATTGAATTATTTGGTTTTGTTCGAAAGGTCTATTATAAACCTTTTATCATATATATATATATATATATATATATATATATATATATATATATATATATATATATATATATATATATATATATATATATATATATTTATGTTGGAATTTGGTAGACTACTCTGTTTCTCTTTTTTTTAAGCTTCAGGAAGCGATAGCCTCTCTAAGATTTCATTAATTAAAAAATAAAAAGTTTGTTTTGAAGTTATAGAGAAGAGAATATTATACAGTCCAATGAGAAAATAGAGAGAAGAAAAAAGAAAAAAATCCCTACAAATCAAACACTAGTTGGGAAATAAATCTCTAACAGTACGTCTTCCAAGTTTCCGTCTGTTGAGCTATCTTTGTCACAAGAGTTTGTCGGTTTGGCCTTCTTTGTCGGAAAATTTGTTAGTTGCGTGCCTTTCAGATGGTCCAGAACGTACTTAACCATTTGGTTCCCCAAGCATTTTGCTCCATTTTATCCTTCCGAATTCTTTGCGCTTTCCAGAAATCCCCAATGTTATTTGCCGTATCGGAATCAATTCCTTTGTGTCTCCAAATACTGGATGCAAAGTTGCAATGAAGGAATAAGTGAGTTGTCATCTTTTCGGCATGTTGATTGCACATTGAGCACTCACCGGGGTTCGGCTTAACCTCTTTTAGCGAGATTATCTTGGATCATAAGACGACCTAGAATTATTTGCCAACCAAAAAGACTACTCTGTTTCTTAAAAGAAACAATGTTGTTAATTAAAAAAAATGGTCATTTAGTTTTAGTTAAGTTTAATATGTCAATATAAAACACTTAAATTATTGATTTTCAAGAACTAAATTAAATATGATCTTTATATATGAAAATAAAATAGAAGTGAAACAAATTATAAAGTGCGTTTTTCGGACTTACAACATACTTCATTGTTTAGAGGAGTGTCTTCTAATTGGCTCGTTCAAGTGATGAAATATTATCTCCATATTATCTCCATATTACATGGTTGCTTTAGATTTCTTCTGTGTCTTTTAAGATATGCTTCCATTCAATACACTGATCCTTATAAATTATAATTTGGAAAATAAATAATATCAGTTAAAGCTAGATCAAACTAATTTTTTTAAAGTTTACAAATAATATAGTATAGGTCGCACTAAAAAGAAAGAAAATGGAAAACTACCTTATATTGTTTTTACTTTCTAATAAACCAAAAGACATTGGTTTTATCTCTCGCTTTTTACAACAAAATAAAGAATAAACCCTTTATAACAAAATAAAGAACATAATAAATCTTCTTTTGCATGACTATTAAAAGCACACACATGCATTGTGTATTTCTTCTTTGTTATTTAAGTCATGTTATTTTACATGATTATTATCTCATTTGTTAAGCAACATTTTTTTTAATTGAACCATATTAATAAAATAATAAAAAGAAAATCTTTGGGCAAATGGTCTCATAGCCTATTTTGTTTGAGGATTTGGTTGAGATACAAGAAATTATGAGTTCAAACCTCAACAACAATGAGCAAATTATAAGCAATTTTCTTTCTTTTATAAAAATAATTCCTCACTTGAGGAAGTTCAAGAAAATAAATAAAGAAGATTCGAATGTGGTAAGAATTAACAATCTTTAATTAATTTTTAAGAAAACAATTTGAAAAAAAATATATAGGGGCCAATCTAATAATTAAATAAAATTGCAGGACCATAAAAAAAATCTTCAGAGAAAAAGAAAGAGAAATAAATAAGAGAAAATTTTGTGTATCAATTTTCCATGTCCGTTCTTCCTTACACGGCGGTGACTCATAATCTGAAGGGTTTGCCACTTTGAATCTTATTTTGTGCTGGGCTTATTTTATTTCTGAACCCACCATGTAAATGTGAAAACTTGATCCTCTCTGAAATATCCCCACAGCTAGTGTAATTTGTTTATTTATAAGCCCAGACCAATAACTGATATGGGCTTTTAAATAAAAAAAACAAATGATACGGCTTTTTGTTTCAATTCTTGGGGGAAATCTCGTTTAAACGAACAGAACGAGCTTTCAAGTTTCAATGGTTCAACATTACAAGTCTTCTCTGTTTTTGAAGATATGTTGATTCTTTTGACCAACTTCAACTCTCTCTCTCTCTCTCTCTCTCTCTCTCTCTAGTACCAGCAAACAAGAGTAATAATTATCTCTTCTCTCTCTCGAACAAAACTTCCATGAAGCTTCCGCTTCTAAATGACAAGCTCACTGTATGTAAAATTATTCATTATTTATATGTGATAAAAATTAAAATTATTTATTATATGTGAATGCAGATAGGGTGTTTGTGTAAATTCCTCGAAGAGTAAACTTCCTTTGGACTTATTCTAGAAATAGATCCAACATTGCCTAGAAGTCTTGGTCTTCCTCTTTGTGTCTGTCGCATCAAAGGAACGCACATTCTTACCTATCTATTATACAAGATGACCTCTCACATTTGGAGCTTTCAAAATCAAAACCAGAAAAACACAAACAAAAGAACATGTACCGTGTTATTCCGTTCTTTTTCTTGAGTCTCTTGTTATTACTCTTCCTCTTCCCTTATATTTCATTCTCTTACGATATACAATCCCAGATTTGTGGCAATACGGGAAACTACAAAGACGATAGCATATATCAATCCAATCTCCAACAACTTTTCTCTTCTTTCTCAACAAATTCTACCATCGCGACCAGTTTCTCTAAAAATAAAACCGGTTTTTTACAAGACCAAGTTTATGGTCTTGTTCTTTGTCGCGGAGATGTCAATCACACTATTTGCAACTCTTGTATCAATCAAGCTACTGAAGATATACTAAATCTCTGCCCATATACCAAAGAATCAATCATATGGTACAATTATTGCCTGCTCAAATACTCCAACAAGGATTTCCTCTCTTCATACGACAACTCACAACAATTCATTAAATGGGGTACTAAAAAAGCAACAACCACAAAATTTTCCAGATGGGACCCATCCAATAGTACCGTGAGATCCTACTACAACAATTCGTTGAACTCTTTGCTTACAGAGGTCTCTGATTGGGCGGCATATAATTCAACTAAACGGTTTGGCACCGGCAAGATAAGTCTTATGAACTCTTCGATGCTGATATTTGGCCTGACTCAGTGCACGCCCGATATGTCGGGAAGTGGATGCCGTGTGTGCCTACAAGAACTTATCGATACGATTTTGAACTCGTTTGATGGGAGAGTAGCAGGCCGAATTCTTGGAACGAGATGCATACTGAGATATTCGGTGATTGACTTCTTTTTTGGTGATCCAAATGTGACAATCAGTTCAATCCCCATGGTGGATGCTCCCAAAGCTAGAAAAGGTGAGAAATGTGAATTTTAGACGTGCAATTTTTTTGGCTTCCTTCTGTTCTTCATTCATTTTCACATTATAGACCGGCAACCGGCCAAACTCCATGATGATCATTAGAAACCAAATTATCATCAACGTATCGCTATTTTTTAATGTATTTCTTTATCTTAGGAGACTTATGTCTTTTTTTCATATAATAAAAATCCCCAAGGGCTTGTTTTTAAAAAAAAACTCCATAAGAAAACTTGAAGCAGATTTGGAATTTTTTCAATCTAGGATGTAATTTCTTGTATATTTCCTCACAAAATATCTCTTTGGATAGAACTAAGATCCAAAATTTCTTAGGAAATGACTCACCACTGAATATTTTAATAAGAAAACTATTCATTGGACTTCATATATTATATATTCACACTATTACCTAGATTTGAAATTATTTAGAAAATATGTGCATTAATTTTGGGTAAATGGGCGCATATGACAAATACCATAATTTTAAACCAATTAGCAAGTCAATGCATATCAAAAATAAATACCGTCAGGGCCAATCAAGAGAGACCACATAAAAAATATGCACAATAGTAATCTTTCCTCTTCCTCCTCCCTTGCTTTCTTCCTCATATTCTTGTTGGAATTTGGATCATTTATTTGTATTGATGGAGAGAATCAATTTGGAGATGATGAGAGTATGAGAGATGGATAAAAAATATCACAAGACTTTATCTTTCTTTGTGACAATAACACATGAAAGAGAGAGAGATTAAAAACACAAAAAGACAATTTCCAATGGAGAGATAATTCCCTCCTTTCTTTTTTTATTTCCTATGTTGTTTTGTTTACAACATACATAATGAGGAGGTTGAATTTGTTTCTCAACTCATGCTTTCTATTGATATTGTATTATATTTTTTCAAAGACATCCCAAAATTACACCATTTTGAATGAATATACATCATTTCATATATACACAAACATCCCAGGCACCCTTGCACATATCCTTATAGATGTAAGAGTGTATATCCATACACACACTAAGAAAACTACTTATTACTTTAGGCCATGAGCCTTATTATTATAATTTGACTCACTAATTATTTTAATCTAATTTTAAATAAGTAAATATTAAGGCAAATGTATTAATTTCAATAATTCCTCCTCCCATATCTTGCATTCTCTGACGATCCCATCGCTCATGATTGTGGGTAGACTGGAAATTACACATATGATAGCATCTATCAACTAATCTCAATCATCTTTTCTCCTCTCTACCCAAGCAAACTGTCATCTTGACATGATTCTCTAAAATTATAACGTCACCAGACGAAGTTTTTAACCTCGTTCAATGTTGTGGTGATACCAATCATACTACTTGTGAATCATGCATTAACCATCTTTTCGAGATTTACTCAAGTTGTGCTCTAATGAGAAGATAGCAATAATATGGTATGATTACTGCTTCCTCCACTACTCAAATGAAGACTTTCTCTCTTCCTACAAGAACTCCTAGGGATTCTACTATGATAAGGATGACAAATTTGAAAAATGAAATGCATCAAATAAGTTTGTTTCTATTATACGGTGGAATCTTTATTTACGGCCCTCTCTAATTGGGCCGTTACAAACTCATCAAAGCGGTTTGGTACTGGGAAAATAAGCACACCATCTTTGCCGGTGATAATTTATGGCCTGTCTCGGTGCACCCCTGACATGTCAAGTAATACATGTCTTAGTTGTCTACAATACATGACTAGTCAGATGCTCAAGTATTATAACGGGGGTAAAGACGCGCTGATTATGGGAGAAGAATGTAGTAGAGGTATGGGACAGATCCCTTCCTTCACGGGGAACCAAAATTCTCTTCAATCTACACCAGTCAATCTAGTGCCAATAAAGAGGCCTCTCCATCTTGTTCCAATAAAGTGAGAAATGGAAGTTGCATTATGGTGGATATTCTTTTAGATATTTACCCTAATTAGGCATGGATAAAAATATGAATGAATTCCTTGTGTGAGTAGATTATTAATTAACATCTAGAAAGTAATAATCAAGATTTTTCTTGAGCTAATAAAATGTTCCAAAATATCCATCTGATTTACTGTAACTTTTTTTTATGATCAACAGAAGGCAGAACGATAGCAGTTATTGTCGGTGCTATAGCTGCCATGTTGCTTCTTGGTGGTGGCTCCATTCTTTTCATTTGGATGAGGAAAAACAGACACAAAGGTAATGTTTTTGATTTTTTTTTCTTTTACAGAATTAGGAGGGGTTTTTTCCCTCTCCTTTTTCTATTAGAAAAGAAATAGATTACAAAGGAAGATTAGAAAGGACCCACAACACAAGACTTCATCTCAAAGAAGGTTTTTGAGTTCAAATCAAGTAAGAATGGTTCGAAATTCAAGGATAAATTTTACCATATATCACTTAATTTTTAAAAATGATCAAATAAATTCACCGACTTTCAATTATCTCATATAAGTCATTCAACTTTCAAAAACTATCAAATAAAGTCACTCAACTTTTAGAGTTTCCTCTCTAGATCACTACACTTTAAAACATGACAAATATAGGTTACCGGTTAATTGAAAGTTAAAATGAACTATTTGGTTCTTTTTTAAAGTTAATTGACCTATATGGGATAATTGAAAGTTGAGTGACTAATTTGATAATTTTTTAAAGTTTCGTGACATCTACGGGACAACTGAAAGTTAAGTGATCTATTTGGTCATTTTTTAAAATTATCTGACATGGTGAAATTTACCCAAAATTCAAACTGAAAAATAACCTCAAATCATTTCCTTTAATACTTCAGATAACGAGGATCATCAAGAGCTCGGAATACTTGCAACAAGCAATGAATCAATGGATGTTTGGAGAAATGAAGAGAGTGGTGCCGAGTTCTCCCAAGTTAGTTTCTCTCAAATAGAGACTGCTACAGATAACTTCAATATAGACAATAAACTAGGCCAAGGTGGATTTGGACCTGTTTACAAGGTAATCTTTCCTATTCTTTCTGTTTTCTTTTTTTTTTTATGCAGAAAAAAAATTCAAATTGTTGTGAAACATAGAGAGGTTACTATGTCAAAAAAATATAGGGTATGATGCCCGACGGGCTTGAAGTAGCAGTTAAGAGACTTTCGGCGCATTCAGGTCAAGGGCTACTAGAATTCAAAAATGAAATTCAATTAATTGCGAAACTTCAACATAGAAATTTAGTTCGTCTAATCGGTTGGTGTGTTCAAGGAGATGAGAAATTACTCATCTACGAGTTCATGCCCAACAAGAGCTTGGATTTCTTCATTTTTGGTACGTCCCCCATATTTGTTTTAACTTCTCATCTAAAATATACCGTCGAATCTCAGTTACTCCAAAGTTTTGGTCTTGTTAACAGATGAAACAAGAAGGAAGCTGATAAACTGGGAAAAGAGATTTCAGATAATAGAAGGTATTGCTCAAGGGCTCCTATATCTACACAAGCACTCAAGGCTAAGAATTATACATCGGGATTTGAAAACAAGCAATATTTTACTGGATGCTGATATGACTCCTAAGATATCTGATTTCGGGTTGGCTAGGATTTTTGGTGCAAATGACATCGAAGCAAATACAAATCACGTAGTTGGCACATAGTAAGTAGTATGTTTTTTTAGAGAATTGAAATTGTTTTGAAACTCCGCTAAGAATTTCAATTTTCGTTATTTCAGTGGTTACATGGCTCCCGAGTATGCTTCGGAAGGGCTTTTCTCTGTAAAGTCGGATGTGTTTAGTTATGGTGTAATGCTTCTAGAGATTGTAAGCGGCAAAAGGAACATGGGTTTTCATCACCATGGCGATTTTCTTAATCTACTTGGATATGTAAGTAAGATAATTGATTTCTCCTTTTTTATGCAAATGATATATGTTATTTTAATATAATAAATTTATGTATTATACAATTATGCAAGTAACAAATTTCTTTTGCTAATTAGGCATGGGAACAATGGAAAGAAAGAAAATGGATGGAGCTAATCGACCCCTCATTAACCGAAATATGTGATAAAGAGATAGAAAGAAGCATCCATATCGCATTACTTTGCGCGCAAGAAAATCCAATTGATCGGCCAACAATGTCAGATGTAATGTCATTTCTAGGTAGTGAAAACATAATTTTACCAGAGCCCAAGCAGCCAGCTTACTTCAATGTAAGAATTGCACAGAGACCAGTGGCATCATCAGATTTTGATGGTTCGGCCTCTAGTATAAATGAGATGTCCATCACAAAACCAGAAGGGCGGTAAACCTTTTTTTACGTCTTTAGAATGACATGTAATAGATCTAGATAAAATGTTAAATGTAGAAAGATCTTCTGAAAAATTGGTTTTTAGAGTAGGAGGTAAATTGTACAAAACAAAAATTGCCAGTTAGGTTTGAAGTCACAGATGCACTCAACAAACCATTTCGTGCAAAATTGCTTGTTATTACATTTCCGAGGATTCCAAATAGCTACTAAACAGAAGAATTCCCTTCTTTTCTAAACACACTAGGATGGGAAAGCGCCGATCTATTTTAGCCGCCGAGCTGTTGTATCGTCCAGTTCAAGCAAGACCCTGTCATGAAAATATGTTTGTACTTCAAAAATTGAAATTGCTATGTTCAATTGACAATTATGTATTCCTTCAAAAAAAAATTTTGACAATTATGTATGCAAAGAGTGTTTTGCGAATTTCTCATTTTCAAGATGCTGTCCTGCAGCTATTAATTGACGTGAATGTCAATGCACTTAAACATTGTGTCGACTGCTTCGTTATACTTTGGTCTTCTCAAAGTGTAAACCGTTCAGTTGCTCGTTGAAAGTTGCTCTAGCCTAATTGGGTGAGCATATTAATCAAATACAAGTAAGACATAGAAGGATTAAATCCTTGTGAGACTACTAGCGACATAATAATAATTTTGACCATACTCCGTTCAAGAAAGTGTAAACAAAGCCCATATATTATGCTGAAAATTGCAAGGTCCTGTTGTCCTTATAGTATAAATTTATAATATATTAATATGTAATGAAATATAGTAATTTATTCCAAAATTATATTGACAAAAATATTATTTTATTATAAATTAATATAAATGTTGATGTACGGTATATTGGGCCCATATATATATATATATATATATATATATATATATATATATATATATATATATATATATATATATATATATATATATATATATATTCCGCTTTTTGTTACACGCTTCTCTTCCACACGCTCCTCCTTACTAATTATATTTTTTTAAAAGCAAATAATAATATCAAATAAAGTTTGATCAAATTAATCCTTTTGAAGTTTCCAAATTTACCCAAAAAAAGTGAAATGAAAAACCTGATATATTCATTGAATTTTGTAAACATAGAACCAGCTAGTCTATTGGATTTTTCTCTCAACTTTTAATTTTCTGATCTTAAATCATGAAAATTAAAAGAAACCATATCAATCAGTAAACAAAACCAAAAATATACAAGGTAATAATACATAAAAAAAAACTTGAAATGGTGTTTACCACAAGGGGAGACTCCATCCTTTTATTCTCCTAGACAAATCACAAAATATTTTTAATTAGTAAACAGAAATATACAAGAAAAAAAATTAAGAAAACATATAAACTAACCAATAGGAGCACATTCATTTCATCTTCTGTGTGAGTTATTCTCATCCTCAGAATAAAGTCCACTGTATTTATCTTAATATAAACTCATTCACAAATGTTGCATAAATATCGTCTAATTTGGGCAATCGGCATTGCTTGACTATGATGTAATTATATACCTTCTTCATATCGCAATATTTCTCGCCTTCTACGGGGGACATGAAACGATACCGACCAACGGGACAAAAATGGCCCGTTTTTTAGATCATGACAACCCGCTGCCATTAAAAATCATTCAACCAAGTTTCCATCAAAAATAATCTCTTAGATCAACTCTTTCAGAAAAAATAGTTATATAATCATTACATTAAAACTTTTTCTCAATTTTGTATACTTACCGGAAGTAGAAATTAGTTGGTATGTAAATTCTTTTAATTTTGATTCTCTCCAATGCCTCATAATAATAAAAAAAATCAATTTCTGCAAATAAATCCATAAACCATGTCTTGATTTTTACAAATGTGTTTACGACTTTTATAATAAAATAAAGAGCAAAATAACTCTTCTTTTGCATGACTATTAACAGTACGCACATACATTGTGTGTATCTTTGTTGGTTAAGTCATAATGTTCTTGCATGATTATTATCTGGTTTTTTAACACAATTTTTATTGGTTAAGATAAATTAAATTAATAAAATGTAAAAAAGAAATTGTGATTGCACCTTTATTGCTTAAGCCAAATTGATAGGGAATGATTTTATTTTTATTTGATATATTGGATTGTTGGAAATAATTAACATTTTCTTCAATAAATTTTTCAAGAAAACAATTTGGAAAAATTACAGGTCAATCTAAAAGTTAAATGAGATCGCAAGACTAAATAATTCTTAGTAGAAAAAATGAGATGGAATTTAACTAAATTTGAAACTTCATTGATTCAATATTTAAAAGAAAAACAAAATCTCAAGACCTAACATTAAGTTTATTACAAATAATCTCAAATTTATAATACATATTATAACTCAATATCCTCTTTTCTTAACTTGAAAAAAAAACACAATTCCAATAAAAAACGTCTCAACAATAATGTAAATCTAATGAAAATTTGGCCTTCAACCATTCGGCCTTGTTTGTCATTGCCTAAAAATATAACAAATATGAAATAGCATAATATTGGTTATGAAAATAAATAAATTAAAAATTAGGGTCTAGGGTTTACTCACTGTGATGCAAAATAAGAGGCTCAGAATGTAAATCAGAACCGATTCCATGGCAGACAAATCGGTCTACTATATTATAATCATATCTTTCTGCATTCTCACGGAAATAATAATAATAATAATAATAATAATTATTATTATTATTATTATTATTATTATTATTATTATTATTATTATTAAATTAATGGTATATTATCGTACTGATTTTGTGTATTTTATATTATTTCAATGTATTTTGTGAAACCTGATCTTTTTGCTGATTTTTCTGAATAAAGTTCTGTCCTTGCACGAAGAAATTCCTCTTTCTAAACATACTTCACTCACCTGATTATTTATTTAATAGTCGATTTATGTTTTAGATTTGCTATTATACCACTAAAAAATTCAAATTACTCAAAATAATACTCACAAGGTCATCTATGTCTTCACAAATATATGTTTTTGATGTCCTCCCATGAAAACCCTACATATATAAAAATAAATGAACAAATAAATACATACATACATAAATAAATAAATAACCACCACTTACATTTAGGAAAACCGCGACGTGAATGGACACCGTGTCTCAATTCTATAATTTTTTTCCCAAAAAAAGCAAATTTCAATGAAAAACATTCAAAATAAATATGAAAAAAATAAAAAATAAATAACTAAAGGACCTGTATTTAGCTCCGGATTTGGTTATCATTTGATGGACGGCTTTGTCTATTTCGTTCGTCATTACCAACGGCTGAAAAATACAAAAAAATGGTAATTAAAAAATAGAGGAGAATAATATTAGATGATTGAATATTTGGGTTCTTTCTTTTTGTTTAATGGGGGAGATCTCGTGTTATGTATTGCTTTGTCTGTTTCATTCATTGTAATTGATGGATAAAAAAAATTAAAAAATTAAAAAATATTGAAATATTATGAAATAATTAAAAAATATGCCCCCATTTTCTATATTTATTTCCAAAGATTTATTCATTATCTTGTATTTACAAATGAATATGTGAGAAAAAGGGATAATTCAGACATTTCATTTAAAAACTTAGGAAATGAGGGGTATTCATCACAATTCTCATATTTCATAGGGGGTATTCATGACATTTCAAATTTTATAAGGGCATACATGCAAAATTGAAAATTCCTCATTTTTATTACTAACCCTTATTAAGGTTCCGGCAAAGTCTAGAGCTCGAGCCGCCAGCTGGCAAGCGGCCTTAATTCCAGAAATACCCTCGGAATTGTGAATCTGAAAACTTCTAGAAAGTTCCGGAAGCTCAGCGGATCCGACATAGGAATGTTTTGGAATGCCAGCTGGCACGGCAAGCGGGCCTGAGATCCGACCCGGTCTGAATGGGACCCGCTTTTTATTTTGGGTCTGTTTCAATCTGAACAAATGGGAAATTGATTGATTGTAGAATTGATTGATTAGTGATAGATTGATTGATTGAATTGGGATGTGGAAAGGAGAATTACTTTTTAACGGGTTCTTCAAGTTCAGTCCCTGAAAGTTTGCATGAAACAAGATGTGGTTTGTTTCTCACAATCTCTTTTCCTGCGTAAGGAAAAGAAAAAAAATAATAATTATCAACAGATGATTTTTCTGATTCTCTAATCATATGACAGAGACTATATTTCTTCCATAATTCGCCCAAAAAGAGAAGTGGAGAAGAGGGAATGAATACAATACCTTTGAAGAAGTGAAGAGAGCTCGTGAGAGGACTTCTACATGGTAGTGAACAATGGTGAGTTTCTCTAGAGAAAGCTCCAAGAGAGGATGAATGAGTTGAATTCATGGCTAAACCAGCCATGATTGAAAGAAAAATGAAGCTCCTCTTCGTTTTTTGGTCGAGAGGAGGAAGAAGGGGAGGGGATAGCGTGAATGTTAGTGTCAGACTTTGGCTTTAGAAATTATGGTCAATCTAATAAATAATATTTGGGCTTTGTGTTTTCTTCAAAGTGAGATAAAAATTTAGCCACCCTATTTTGGCCCATATTAATTTTTTATAATAATAATAATAATAATAATAATAATAATAATAATAATAAACAAACTACATCTCATGGTGATCAAAAAATAATCGCAGTCTGATATCTATAAACTTCTTCTTCAAGACATTATTTCAAGATATTATGTGATATAGATAATATAGAATTCTTAACTTTCTTCATTCTACGCTCCAACTCATTAATAGGCGTTGAAGCAGCATGTGTTACTATTTGTAATGAGTTATCTAGACTATCTAGTCGATGGCCAGTTGGTCACTTTTTGTACCACAATTGGGGTGTGAGATATGTTGAAGATTTAGCCTTCATACCGCAACTGCTATCATATGCGATCATTTAATTAACATTTCATCTCTATTTTTCGTCTACATTCGAAGCGTATTCGTGTTTGATCAGCCAAAAGACAATCGGCTCACTAGATTTGTATTAATACTTGATGCAAAAATAAATATAAGGATCTTTTCTGCTTTGCTAGAAGTACAAATTAATTGATGTGTGAATTCATTTAATTTTGATTCTCTCCAATGTCTCGTAATCATAACTCATTAACAAAAGATGTTTTTTCTATCAATTTTTTGTAAACAAATATGTAAACTTGCATTGATAATTAGGAAGATGTTAACATCTTTATAAAGGGAACAATACAACTTTTTTTGCATGACTGGCCACTAAAAGTATTTGCTGGGTTGGTTAAGTGATTATTTTTGCATGACTATTTTTATTGCAACAAATGTTGCATACTTAAAACACACAAATGATTTGTAACCAAATTTCGTAATTTTTCTCTCAGAAAATTTGTCAAACAAACATAAGTAGTTAATCATTAAAAAGTTCATTCAAGGTTCAAACCATTACATCATACATTTACATAGAAATTTTAATCGAAAATCATATTGACAAAAATATTATTTTATTACAAAATAATATAAATGTCGATATATCTAATATGGTTTTTCAAGAAAACAATTTGCAAAAGTAACATCAATCTAATAAATAAATAAAATCACTAAAAACTTTCCAAGAAAAATTAAGGCGAAATTTAACATGCACACCGCATAGGTTATATACACCCATCAAAAACGTGAATACCATTAATTACCTTGTAAAGTCATTAATATCATTTAAAAAAACCTACAAACATTCAAGATTCTTATTCGTAAATCACTAATTTGATACTTCATTGATTCAATATTTAAAAGAAAAACAAAATATCAAAACCTTAGATTAAGTTTTATTACACGTCCAATATACAAAACATATTATAACTTATTCTTAACATTAAAAAAAAACAATTCCAACAAAAACATCTCAACCATATAAAATCTCACAAAAATCCAACTACCTACAAAATCAATTCGCGCTCCTCATTTTCCTCTCTCCTCTCCTAAACCCACCACTCTTTCTCTCACTAAATTTTTTCGCTCCTCTCCTAAACCCAACATTCTTTCTCTCACTAACTCGATTCACCCTCAATACCTCCTCTTCACTCTCTTCTTCTTCCTCACTCTCCTCTTCCTCTTCTTCCTCCTCATCAAACTCACTTTCTCTCTCCTCATCAAACTCCTCAACCTCACTTTCTCTCTCCACCCTTTCTCTCTCCTCCTTTCCTCTCTCCTCCTTACCTTTCTTCGCTCCACTCGGCTTCCCTAAATGCATTAAATGCAAATACTTACACCTCAAATCCATCACCGCATTCTTCTCGACCAACAAATTACGTTTATACCCCTCTTTCAAAACCACAGTTTGAGTCCCTAATTTATTCGACACATAAAATATCCCATTATAATTTCCCACCACCTTTCTGAAACCAGGCGGCAGTCTCAATCTCTCTCCTAACAAAATCAATTTATTCTTTTCAATCTTTTTACTAATAAATAAATTTAATATCTCGTGTAGAACTCCAACCGTCCATTTTTTGGTTAAATTTGAATCGGATTTAATTCCTCTCCTAACAAAATCAAATCTTTCGTATGGAGAAATATAAGGGAGAGTTTGAAATTCGTTGAGATGTTTTTTTATGTTTTTTTCCGGTTCGAATCCTTTTGGGAAAATTAGAGGGAAAGATAATGGAGAGCCTTTTGAGTAATCGCCTGTTGATTCAGCACGCCTGTAATTTTAAATTAATTTAATTCGAAGGTTATTTTCATAAAATATCAAGTGATGCAATTTGGGTTTAGTGATAAGTTGAATTGAATTGGGGGAATTTTAGATATGAGCTTCTAAAAACTTGAAATGTCATATTAACCCTTGTAATATTGCAAATATCATATTTATGCTCTCAAAATTTAGAAAAATATCAAATTTACCAAATAGAAAATCTAATTTGGTACAAAAAGAAACAAGTTATTTGAAGTTGAAAAGAAGGGTCTATTGGTCATATACAATTAAATTATTAATTTAATTAGTATTTGAAGACTAAAATATGACTAATCTACCATCTAACAGAAAGTTAATGATTTAATTAATTTAATTTGGATCAATTTGATATTTTCTAGTTTTAAGTGGGTAAAGTAAATTCGACATTTTCAAACTTACAAGGGTAAATATAACATTTTGCATTTTTGAGAGGCCATATATGAAATGAAATTTCCCCAAATTAAACTACACAATTTGTTCTACCATTACCTCTCCAAAGCAGAAACAGCGAGATCTTTTCGATAACAAACGAGCTCCAAATCCATCTCTCTCTCATCCGTCTCCGAGCTCCTAACCCTAAAACAATCCGGGTACTCACTCAAAACCGTCTTCACAAAATCGCTCGGCAATCCCAAATCCCACCTCAATTTCTCAACAACCCAAATCGGCAATTTCCTCTCCGGCGAAATCATCAGCAACCTCAGCAACCTCTCCGCCACGTCATCCTTGATAACCTGGACTGTATCCAGTTCTTCCTCGTGAAGCAAAATTAGCTTCTTTGAGGGGCTTATTTGTAATAATGGTGGGTTTTGGGAGAAGGATTCGGAGAAGGAGGAGGGGAAGAGGCGGAGGAAGTCGAGAGGGCGGAAGGGGAGCGAGAGGGAGGATTTGAGAGGGGTTATGGAGGAGAGAGGGAGGGAGTGAGGGGGAACAGGGGAGTGCGAAAAGAAGTGGTCTTTGAGGAGGAGGAAGGGGAAGAGGTGCTTCTCTCGTTCGACTACGTGGTCTAGTGCGCGGTCTCTGACGGCGGAGGAGCTCCGGCTGGAGGAGACGGCGGAGGTCCGGTTGAGGGGGCGGCGGCGGAGGAAGTTCATCGGAGAAGAGAGTTGGAGGTTTTGTTATGTTCGGGGTTTTGGAAGAGGAAGAAGGGGTTTTAGGTGGGCTGGATTTGATGTATGTTTGGGCTTGGAAATGTTGGGACTAATGTTTTATGCTTGTTTTTAAGTAAGTTTTAAGGGAGAATGTATTTTATGTTTGGTTAATTAAATTTCGAGGCAGGAAATGTTTTGTATTTTTTAAATAGTTTTGGGGGTAATGATTTATATTTGTTTAACTAATTTTGGGACTAATAGTTTATATTTGTTTAACTAATTTTCAAGGTAGAGAATAATTGTTTATGTGGATTTAGTTTGGTAAATTGCAAGCAAGAAGAGAATGTTTTAGTCAATTAAATTTAAGGGAAATGAATGTTTTATATAAATTTATTATTTATACTCTGATAAAAAGATGGAAAAAGATCGATTGGAAAGGCATCCTTTTCTTTCCTAGATATTATGTTGTAATATATCTGGTTATAATATATATGTCCAAGTGTAAAACCAAAAATTACAACAAAAACACAAACCAGATTACCATCCAAATCATACTCATAACAAAACAGTTTAACAACCATCACAAACAGAGCCAACATTAACGGTACTTAGAAAATACAACCATGACAAAAAACATCCAACCAGATGCTTAAACAATAATAATACTCAAAACCTAAACATAAACCATAGATAAATAACACACTAACTCATTAAAGTTTTAACTTTCAAATCAAGTTTATTCAAAGGCCCACTGATTCTCGCGGCGGATCTCCGCTTCTTCTTCTGGAGTGAAGTCGTTCTTGATATTGAAAAGCTTACGGATTTCTTCTGGAGTTTTGCCCTTGATCTTGTTCGCTACGGTTTCGCACGTCAGATCAAGAAGCCCCTTGATGTTCAGATAGTTAGCAGCCAAGATGAGATCATACAAAGTATTCAGGTCAACTTTGATGAATTCTGTGTCCCAGCTCTTGAGCTCCTTATCTGTGGGCTTGGTTGCCGCAAACTCGACATGCTTTTTGCAGTACTCGATCACCTTGGAAAGGATTTTAGCGGTGACGTTAGGGACAGGGATCGAGCTCTCGGCGTAGTCATCTTCGATTATGTGACGGATCGTCTGAGACTCCATCGCGACAGTTTCTTCGATCGCAAATTCCTCACCGTCGGAGCTCTTAAGCGTGATGTTCTTGCTGGACGCCATTGATTTGAGATTTGAGAGGGAGAATTGAGGGAAGAATTAGAGAGAGAGAGAAAGGGTATTTTGAGAGTTGGGGATTTTGATGATGGAAAAGTATCTTTTATAGGGAAAAAGAGATTGTTATGTGTGCATCTATTTTACCGTAATTTGTTTCCTTTCAAGCAATAATTATTTAGGAAATGTTTGAAAAATGGAAAAAGAAGATACAGTTTAGGAAATATTTATAGAGAATGGAAGGCAAGTGATTTCTGTATTCCTTTTAAAACTTTTAAATTTTGAATGTTACATTTCTAAATTCTAATTTAGGCAAGTGATTTTAGGCAACCACTCAATAGTATGTTTGAAGAATGAAAGAAATAATTCAGGAAATATTTAGAGAATATAACCAAATTTTCAGAGGAGGCAAGGTTCGAACTCGGGACTCTTCGATTTGCTATCATAATCATCACTGCCCGACTAAATTTTCTTTATGTTCGAACGTGCTTCAACAAATGTAAGAAATGTTTTTCCGGACTGGACACGTGTCACCAGCTTGTGCAGACCTGCGAGATTTACTGTATCTATTATAATTATAATTATTTCTATAAATGCAAAGTATATTTTATGGGGCAAAAGAGATTGTTATGTATGTCTCTGATTTCACAATAATATGTTTCCTTTCAAACAATAATAATTCAGGAAATGTTTGAAGAATGGAAAAAGATGCAATTTAGGAAATAATTAGAGAATATTTTATTTCTTTTTCTGTATTAGTTTTAAGAGTTTAATATTGTATTTCTAGGTTAGGCTGTTACAGAGATTTATAAGGTCTGCTTTAGTCAGAAGTTTTTTTTTTAATATATGTTTTTGGACCCAAAAAATTATGTGCAGCGTTAATTAATAGAAATTTTTTTTGGTCTCTAGTAAATCTATTCAAGCACCACCAGTGAATTTAATGAAGTGCTTCTAGGCAACCACTCAATCATCTTTTATATAAGAGGATCTCTACTTCGCATCACAAATCATTAATAAGAATTTTTCTATTAATTCCCCTTTCTTCTCTCTTTCTCTCTCTATATATTAATTCTCCTCATATTCTCCCAACTACCCTAACATATATGAAATCTATAATGTTACCAATCATCAATTTTGTAAAATTTGGTTCTTTTCCTCTTCTTGCAATGATACAATATGGAGAATTTATGTATCTTCACTGGACTATGGAGCCCTCGATCGATGCATATGAGACCCAACAGAAGGAAATCTGCCTGAAACGTGAGAAGGAGGCTGAAGAGCGCAAAATTTTCGAGAAAAATGCGTATCAGGATTTGCTGAGAGCAAACGTTGAAGACATTCGTGGAAATGTTTTTATTTCTCAGAAATATTTCAAGAGAGCACGTAAATGGCAAGCTTTAATGTCGCAAGATCAGTGGAATCCAGTTATCAGTTATGCTGAGCCTGAATCAAATCGACAACCGATCGAGAAAACAGAATTCGAATTGTTATCCATTCTTGATATGGCAGAACGTCGTGTGACAAAACATCTAACAAAGGCCCCTAAAAATGAGATTTGGAGCAAGAAGAAGCGAGAAATTACTGACCTAATAAATGATATCACTGATCGAGTTGCGTTCAATCTAATTAGTCCTGAAATGTATGAAGAACCGTACAGTGAATTTCGTCGGAGAATTCTTATCGTACCGCCAGCATGGCGCGCAACTAAAAGGGTGGTACGAAATATTAAACAACATATTTCAGCTCAACATTGGAGATTTCATGATATGTTGATGGGTCATGAGGATCTGATACATTCGAAAGCGACTCCGCGTTCTGGATCTACACTTTTGATTGATTGTCAAAAAAGGGGAGAGAATTTGTAAAAAATGAATTGGCAGTCACATTCCGGTTTTGTGGTGTATTGTCAAAAAAGGGGAAAGAATTTGTAAGACAATCTGTTAACTAATAACCTTATTTGCTTTTCATATTATTGTGAAAACCATTAAAATGTGAACTTTTTTATCTGTTAGTTGAGTGATCTCAAAAGAATATCATTGATTTAGTTTTTATTTAAAAGAAATACATTTACTATCTTTTTTTGATATATATTTAAAAGAAAATTTTACTATCAACCTCAGAATTTTACTTAAATTTAAGTATATTTACATAAATTTCAAGGCGCAAAAATTATTTATCTTAATTATTTCGCTCTGCTGCTAAAATCTAGAAAAAAAATGATGCATCCAAAACCAAAAACACATGCATTTACTTTCCTAGCTATTTATTATACATTTCAAATTATATTACATCTATCATTGTACAAACCCAAAATTACAACAAAAACACACAAACTACAAAACAAAATTACATTTTAGCTAACACAAAATTATAAAAAACACTTAATTAATTATGAGTTGGATGGAAAAACATCTTTTACAGCAGAAGCAGCAGTGAGATAATTAAGTGTGCTTCTTAGAGTATCTTTCTCTCTCTTCAACCGAGCAGCTGTATCTTCCAATTCTAGCAAAACCTAATTTCATAAAATAGACAAAATAAATTAATTTATTAAAAAAAAAACAATTTGCAAACAAACCCAAAAATTAAAAGAAAAAAACTGCATTATTGAAAATTGAATAAGGAAATTGAAAAAAAAAAATTACTATTTCTTAAAGTTATTTACAAAAAAATAAATTTCCAATAATAATAAGGGGAATTTGAAAAAAAAATTTGCATAAAAAAACCTGCATGAAAATTGCAAAAATTAAGAACCCTCAATTCTGAAGGAAATTGCAAAATAATACAGGGACATTTTTTTTTCCAATTTTCAGTAATACATGTATATTGTTTTCCAATTTTCAGTAATACAAGGACAGGACACTTTTTTTATTCCCCCCCCCCAATTTTCAATAATACAGGGCCAATTTTTTCAATTTTCAATAACACAAGGGCATTTTTCTTCAATTTACAACAACACAAGAGCATTTTTTTTGCAATTTTGAGTAATAAGTGGGCATCTTTTTCAATTTTCAACACCACAAGGCATTTTTCTTCAACTTTCAACAATCCAGGGCTTTTTTTCGCGATTTTCAACAATCCATAGTTCATTCCACAAATTCATACAAGAAAAGAAATCAATTAATCACCTGTTGTTCTCTCGGCGCGCCTTCAAAAGTACTCGCGACGAAAAACGAAAACGGTGTCGGAAACTGTCCTTTCCTCAAATCCACACTCTCTCCTTCCTTCTCTTTATCAACTTTCTTCCCCTCGAGCCGGCTCGAGATCCTAATCACGTCCTTCATGAATCCCTCAACCTCTGTTGCTAGGGTTTCAACATCCTCGCCTGATGAATCTGGCGGCGGCCGGTCTTCTAACCAGGTTACGGAAGCAACCAAGTAGGGTTTTGTCCTCACGATTCTGGAGATTCTGAATCTCTCCTGTTCGTTGTCAAAACTCCATTAACGACTTGAAAGGTCGAAGCTTTGATTGATGAACGGGAGGTTTGTCTTTGTACGTACCTGGCCTTTGCAGATGAGGAAGAAACGGTCGTCCACTAATCGTTGGTGTTTGACAACCTCGGCGACGCAGCCCACCTCAGGCGAAGATGGGTCGGTGGAGTGGGAGGGGTTGGAGAAGAGGACGCCGAATCGGAGGTCGGTCTGGAGGAGCGTGTGCATCATGATTCTGTAGCGGAACTCGAAGATTTGTAAGGGGAGCACCGCGCCGGGGAAGAGGACGAGCGGGAGCGGGAAGATGGGCAGCTCGACGAGGTCTGTCGAAACCGAAGGAGATGGGTTTGAGGAGGAGGCGGAGAGGGAGAGATTGGGTGGTTTACGGCGGAGGAGAGGGAGGAGGCAAGGCGGTCGACGTTTGGAATGTAAGAAGGGGAGGCGGGAGGGGATGGACTGAGAGAGAAGCGCCATTGTTGTGGGATTGAGAGGGGAAGGAAGAGAAATGGGGACGTGGGCTTATTATTTGTGGTACCGATTCTCTTAATAGAATATATAATATATTCTATGGTACCGATTCTATTCCAAATGATTAATTCATATAAATATAAATATATTCTATTAATTAAGTATTGATTGTCTATGTATATTATATTGTGAAGTGATTTTGCATATATCGAACATGATGATTAATAATAATATCTGAAAGTTTTGTTTATATTGGTATCAGTTTAATATGTGTACTTGATGATTGATGGATGGGAATGGGATGGGAGGAGTGCACGTGGGAGATTATCCACTTCAAGTTTTGTAGTGTTTTTGGCATTTGCTTATTGTTTGGAATTTGGGAGGAAAAATAACTGAGCCCAACATAAAGTGGGCTTTGTTGGTCATTTTCTTGAAAGAACTAGGAAATATAGGCCCAACATTAGGAACAAATAAGCCCAATTATAGAAAATGTCGTAAGAGCAAATGAGAGTCATGCAAAGGAAAGATAACTAACAAAGAAGACACGCAATGTGTGTGTGTGTGTACTTTTAGTAGTCAATGGTCATGCAAAAGAAGGTTTAATCTTCTCTTTATTTTGCTATAAATGTTGTTACACCTTTGTAAGCAAAACAAAACATAATTTATAGATTTGTTTGAACTTTGAATAAAGTGAAAAAAATAAAAGAAAACTAAATCATTACTTCTGGGCATTGGAGGAAATCAATAATGATTCTGAATGAACCCAAAAAAAGTTTATAGGTTTCCATCTTGCTAATAAGGTAATTCAACTTACTTAAAAAAAATTAGTACGTTGTTAATAGCTTTTTATTACATATCTTTTAACTCTGGTTACATTGTATTCCTAGGGTGTAGATATCTATCATTCAGATGTAGATTGTAGAACATGTTAAATGTAGCAAATGTTTAAATATATGACATGAGCTTCTCATGATATATAATGCCTCTACAATTTCTGGTAAATTAACATTTGCATGGCATTTTTTGTACATTGAAAGATATATTTTTGCATTTGAAGATATATTGTTGTACACATATGTTGTATTATTGTTGTACATATATTGTTGTATTATTATTATTGTACATACTGTTGTATTATTTAAGTAATTCTTTAACCCGTGGTATATATATCATATATGCATCTCTTTTTATCTTCATCATTTTCTCCATGTTTTAGTTGCAAAACAACATTGTCTATATTTCTTTCACTAAAATTCAAGTACAATAAAACAATTTTAATTATCCAACAATTTATGTAATTTGTTTGCATTTAGTCAAGCTAAAAGAAAAGAATAGAAAATCAAAACATTACTAGAGGCACCCTTCACTCTGCTTCGAATAAAATATTTTTTATAACAAAATAATTAAGATTATATATTACTTAAATTTTAGGGGTGTGATGTTTCTGTTTTATAGAGTTATCTTATACATGATAGTTCACAAAAGTACAAATTAAAATGTTCATTATATTAAAGATTTATATACATAGGCCCCCAACAACTTCTTTACCACTGACAAACGGGCCTCATTTACCATCTTTTTCATTGGGAGGGAGGGGGGCTGTTTAACAGGAGCTATATATATTTTTCTTTATATTAATAAGACAAAAACTTAGCATGACTTCGATATCTTCAAAAACTATTTTTATAATTATATATATTATGTATAATGCATTACCTATAAATACAAATGTATACAAATACATTTTTTTTTTCAAATGTATACAAATGCAAATTTTTTTTCCTAACTCTAAAAAATATAAATATTTCTAACAAAAATAACACTAAAATAATCGGCATCGAAGTATGGACTACCCGATTGACTAAACTTAGATTAAGGAGGGCAATCTAATTGGTGGATTTTAAAATGTGTCCAGAGAATTTATTCTTAGGAACCGAGACGCAACAACAAACACAGAAAGCAAGACACAAGAATAAAAAGATTTTTTATGTGAAAACTCTAAAAGATAAAAATCACGGCCGTCAGCACTCAAACTTTCTTTATACTTGGAGAAAGAGGAATACAATACAACTGTTTGTGGTTGTTGGAATGAATAAAACTCTACCCCTACCCCTCTATTTATAGAATAGTCATACCTAATACAAGGAAATAACCCAAATAATTACTGCCCCAATTAACACCTAATATATGGAAATATAAATATAAGAAAATAAACATATTTCCAATTCCAATTGTCACTTATGGAAATAAATCATGGAGGACAAATATGGAGAACTTTTCTATCTCCTGCCGGGTTTCCTTTTTTACGGTATCCAGAGTTTTCCAGAAGTCTCCACACAAAACAATCTTCCACTTGGAGACTTCATACTGATATGAATCATTTCCATTGAATCCATTCTCTTTTTCCCTTATATCTTCCTTGATCCCGGCGACATGCTCCCACTGACTCACTCGACCAGCCCTACTAAGGCAGCGCACAGTCTTAGCTTGTCGATGGGGACTTCCTTGGTCAACTATCTGGGATCCTAGTTTAGACCTTACAAGCTTTTCTCGAGCTTACACACTAGACCCTCATTTCCCGGGGTCTCGAAACCTTCAGGCTGCACCATATAGATGTCCTCCTCCAAATTGCCATGGAGAAACGCCGTCTTAACATCCATCTGTTCGAGGTGCAAATCTTTGGCCGCTACAATACTTAACACCGTACGAATGGTTGTTAGCTCCACCACCGGCGAGAATACCTCCGTGTAGTCAACTCCTTCTTTATGTAGGAATCTCTTTACTACCAATCTCGCCTTGTATCGCTTGCTGCCATCTGGTTCATCATTTACCCGATAAACCCACTTGTTTTGTAGCGCCTTCTTGCCATCTGGTAACCAGGTCAATATCCATGTCTTGTTCTTTCTGAGAGACTCAATCTTATCTCTCATTGCACGCTCCCACTTAACAGAATCTCCCGTCTCTACCGCCTCATGGTAGTCCTCAGATTCGCTATTTGACTTATCCTTGTAGTAGTGTGGCCCGCCTTGGACCGGAGCTGGTCCCGACAAATTGCTCTGCACCAAGCCTAGCTTCCCTGTCTTGAGTTCTCGTCCGACATTCGAAAAACTAACTCGTTTTTACTTGTCGAGCACGCAGTTCTCACAGAAACCGGTTTCTACCGATTTTACCTTGGGTAACAAACCTTTTGAAGCCAACACTTGCAGTCCTTTGTGACTGATATGACCGAGCCGATTATGACGCAACATCGGGTCGGTTCTTGCTCCCGGAACCGCTAACAAATCTTCCTTGTTGTCCGTCAGAAAAAGAGTTCCCATTTTTGTACCCTTCACTATAAACATGGCGCCCTTTACAATCTTCCACAACCCGTTCCCAAACACGGTTTTCTACCCCTCACTATCTATCTGCCCAATGGATATTAAGTTTTTCTTTAAACCCGGAATATATTAAACTCCCCGCAAAGTCCATCTAAATCTGTTGCTCGATTTTATTTGAACATCGCCCATGCCCGATATACATAGCGGTTTCCCATCCACTAAGTAAACTTTTCCAAATTCTCCAGATTTAAAATTCAAAAACTTATCTTTCTGTGAGGTAGAGTGGAAGGATTCGCCTGAATCCAGAACCCATGAATCGATAGGGCTATCGATGCATAGAACTACGGCATCGTCTGAATTCTCCTCAGTGGCGGCATTTGCAGAACTTGTTTCCGTCATTTTCTCCTTTCTCAGGGATTTGCAGTCCCGTTTCATGTGGCCCTTTCTGCCACAGTTCCAACACTCCAACTCGCTGTGACCTCTCGACTTAGATCGTCCGTGATTGTTGTTTTCTGATCTCCATGACCCTGAGTCTCCACATTCAAGACTGAACTCATGGAACCCGAGGTTTCGCTCCGCTCCCTTCGCCAAATATCCTCGTTCAGGATGCGGTCTCGTACCTCCTTAAAAGTCAGATCCTCCTTGCTGCCGATAACGTCTACGTCGTCGGCCAACTTTCCGGCAATGATGACAACAACATAAGAGTCTTCGTCTCTTCACCCAGGTTCAATTTAAATGAGTCTAACTGGTTTGAAATAACCTAAAAAGAGTTGAGATGCTCGGGCATAGATCTGTCTTCTGCCATCTTCAGGTAGAAAAGACGGCGCATCAGATGCATCTTGTTTAATGAAGACGGCTTCTCGTACGTGTTGGATAGCGGCTTCATGATTCCAAAATCACGTTGAACACCACGTTCTTGGCTAAGGACAATTGTATGTAGCTTAGCGCCTTGCGGTTCATCTTCTTCCATGCGGCGTCGTCGGTGATCTCTTCTGGCTTCGTCTCGAGTAGCACATTTTCGAGATCCTTCTGGCATAACAACGCTTATATTTGCATCTTCCAGTAGCAGAAGTCTCGCCCATTGAACCGACTCACCGACACCTTGCTTTCGTCCATCGCTCGTCTACGTATCGCCTCCTCGTTCGCACCCAAAGGGAATTTTCTTCTAACCTTGGCTTTGGTACCACTTGTAAGGAACCGAGATGCAACTGCAAACACAGAAAGCAAGACACAAGAACAAAAAGATTTTTTACGTGGAAACCCTAAATAATAAAAATCATGGCCGCCGGCACTCAAACTTTCTTTATACTTGGAAAAAGAGAAATACAATACAATTGTTTATGGTTGCTGGACAATAAAACTCTACCCCTACCTCTCTATTTATAGGATAGTCATACCTAATACAAAGAAATAACCCAAAAAATTACTACCCCAATTAACACCTAATACATGAAAATACAAATATAAGGAAATAAACATATTTCCAATTCCAATTGTCACCTATGGAAACAAGTCATGGAGAGCAAATATGGAGAACTTTCCTATCTCCTGCCGGGTTCTCTTTTTTACGATATCCAGAGTTTTTCTGAAGTCTCCACACAAAACATTTATATGCTGTCAAATGTAAGATGATTATTTCGATCTTGTATGGTCAACTTCACGTGCATTCTATATGAAAAGTTTTTTATCCTTTTCATCACATTATGTGTATTAGGGACGGAACTAGAGTATTGGAATTTTAATAGAATAAGAGGGACCAAATGAAAAATTATATAGAATAATATGGGGGATAATATATGATTCATGTGGAAATTTTTTTGCATAGGGGGGCCAAGGCTCTTGTTATTAACCACATAGTTCCGCCCCCTGTGTGTATTAATAATTTTTCGAACATTAATCTCACTTGAATATTTATTTCTCCGTAATTTTAAAATACAACTTTAGTTTGTAGAAAATAATTCAATATTAAAACACACATAAAAGATAATAAGCCTCCACCTCAAATGATCAGGCCTAATTTGGCCCAAATCAAATTAGCATTTTAAATGCTCTGCTTAAGAAGGAAGATAAAAGAAAAGACCATTTGCTCCCGTAATCCCAATTGAGTAACTATTTAGTCTCATCCGGATTGGCTTAAACATTTTATAATATTTTGTTCACTATAGAAACAACAAAATCAAACAAAATCTTCCACAAATTGTCAAGGGCGATTAAGTTGATAGGCCGCCTCTTATGATTTAGACGCAGGACGTATGGATTTTTTTCCATAACTCCTGGAGAATAGAGAGGCCGTACCCAACCCAAGATTCTAAATATAGTAATATATATTATTATGATAATAATAATTTGTTTTAAAGTATATGTATTTCTTTGTATTTTTTCCTCCTAAAACTCTTTGCAAGGTGCGCAAAAATGTTCTTTGAAAATAACTCATTTTGTAAAATGATGTTAATTATCTCATCATTTCTTGTAATATGATTTATTACAACCAAAACATGAAAGTCATTCTTCTCTTCTCTCTCACTCTTTCCCTCTTGGAGTTCTTTCATTTTCCTCAAGCTTTGGCCGATGATGCTCTGTACCGAATATGTGGCTCAACAAACTACACAGCAAATAGCGTGTATGAATCCAATCTTAAAATTCTTTTCTCCTCTCTCTATACCAAAAAAGCAGTAACATCCGATTTCTCCAAAACTACAGTCGGTGATGTCCCAGACGAAATCTACAGCCTCTTCCTTTGCCGTGGAGATGTCAACTCATCTGTTTGCGGCTCCTGCCTTAACCAATCGTTTGAAGATGTATTAAAACTTTGTCCATACAACAAAGAAGCAACCATCTATTACGATTTCTGCCTCCTTCGCTACTCAAACCAGAACTTACTTGCATCATTGAATCAAAGTAATGAAGAGCTGTTACTAGAGAACACCCAGAATGTAACTGATCAGAGATATAGTGGATGGGACCTGTCGAACAGTACAACCAAGTCGTACTTCAATACTCTGGTAAACACTTTAATTAACGATATTTCTGATTGGGCTGCTTACAACTCAACAAAACGATTCGGGACGGGAGAAATAAAGATCAGTGTTTCATTGCCAATGATCTATGGTTTAACTCAGTGCATTCCTGACTTGTCAAGTAATGACTGTCGCGGGTGCCTGCAGGACCAGATTAATTTAATTCCCAAGTATTTTGATGGGAGGCAAGGTGCAAGAGTCCTAGGCTATTTGTGCAACTTGAGGTATGAGATATATTCCTTCTTTGATGGTAACCCCATATTATCAATCGGTTCAACGGGATCTTCTGCATCGTCAACTCCTGCGCCCTCCAGCAACCAGACAACTCCTAATGTCAACAAGAACAAGAAAGGTATAATTACACTCATACCTCACACTAAATACTCACACAGAGAACATCACTGTAGTTGTATAGCCTCTTATGATAAACCATTATTACTTTTGAGACGGGGTCCCATCCACACATGAGAGGACATAACTTATATATCCTCTTATGATAAACCTTTATCACTTTTGTGTCGGGTCAGGGTGGGACGCCAATAGACATATTTTGTGAATTTATCCATAGATCAAGACCCTAGGTCAATGTTGACGAGTAAACTAAGTTCCTTGTCAGGTTCGGTCAAGTGAGGTTGAGGTCAAACATGGCTTCGAGCCTATCGGTTAGATCAGTGAGTTAATTAGGTCGTTAACCTTTCAGTCATGTTCTATAAAATGGAAAGGTTTCTCAGCCCGTGTCAGGTTTTTGATGTTCTTTGCTTATGCTGTAAAAGAGAGGGTGAATGGTTTAATTTTTTATTTACCTTCGGAATTTAGCATTAATTGCAATTTAACAGTAGTTTAGTTTTGAACAATAGGAGGCATCAGCAAACAAGCCATCATCACCATTTGCATAATTGCGGTATTTCTTCTCTGTGGTTTCTCCGTATGCTTTTTCTGGATAAAAAAACGGCGACATGCAGGTTTCCCTCTTTAATTACTGATATTTTTCTTTGGTAAATTAGACATAATCACTGATTAAGCACTTTTTCTAATGATTCAGCTAAAGGTTTTGAAGAAGAGAGAACAGTTCCGATTATCGATGAAGTAAATATTATTTGGATGAGTGAGGAAAGAAGTTCGGAATTCCCACTATTCAACTTCTCTCAGATCACAAATGCTACAAATAACTTTTCTTTAGACAATAAACTTGGCCAAGGTGGATTTGGGCCTGTTTATAAGGTAACCTATAATCTTTCTTTTATCAACTTTGTGCAAATTTATTGCAAGACGAATTCTCAATTTAGAGGTCTTCCTCATAGGGTGTGTTATCAGATGGACTTGAAATAGCAGTGAAGAGACTTTCGGCACAATCGAGGCAAGGCCTTGTGGAATTCAAAAATGAAATTCAGCTTATTGCGAAACTTCAACATAGAAATCTAGTTCGGCTCATTGGTTGGTGCATCCAAGGAGAGGAGAAAATACTTATTTACGAATACATGCCAAATAAAAGCTTGGACTTGTTTGTCTTTGGTAAATTAATGGTGTATATATCCTACAACTATTTTTTTGTTGATTAATTTATATGCATTCTCTCATTTATTGTGCACAGATGAATTGAGGGGAGCATTGACAAATTGGAAGAGGCGTTTTGAAATAATAGAAGGCATTGCACAAGGGCTCCTTTATCTTCATAAACACTCGAGGTTACGAATTATCCACAGAGATTTGAAAGCGAGCAATATTTTACTAGACTCTGAAATGGTACCTAAGATTTCGGATTTTGGGTTGGCCAGAATCTTTGGCCCGAAAGAACTCGAAGCTAATACGAACCGAGTCGTTGGCACATAGTAAGTTGAACATATAAACATATTAATTTGTGTGATTATATTGGATGCGAAACAAATTAATAAGGAGCTTATGTTTTTTGATTATTTTGACAGCGGATATATGGCTCCAGAATATGCTTCAGAAGGTCTGTTTTCAATCAAATCAGATGTATTTAGCTTTGGTGTGTTGCTTCTAGAGATTGTAAGTGGCAAAAGAAACATGGGCTTTCATCATGGAGATTTTCTCAACCTTCTTGGATATGTAAGTATATATTTTTTCTCTTGAAACATCCTTTTATACTAAAATAGTTAATAGCAAACGATACTAGCTAGAACGTCACTTCCATTTGAATACCAGGTTACATAGCTAACTAATTAGATTTCTTTGCTTGGTACTTGTCTTCTTTCGAATTTGAGAATATATAACTACTTGTATATAGGAACGATCAGTTTACTTATCTTTAATTAATTGCTAGCTATAACAAACTTTTCGCAGGCATGGGATCGTTGGAAAGAAGGGAAATGGTTTGAGCTAATTGATCCCTCTTTAACCGACGCATGTCAAAGCCAAATTGAAAGATGCATCCACGTCGCATTATTATGTGTACAGGAAAATCCAGCTGATCGATCCAATATGTCAGATGTAATCGCTTTTCTAAGTATGGAAAGTATAATTTTACCGGAACCTAAGCAGCCCGCATATTTCAATATAAGAATCACAGAAAAATCAGTTCGATCTTCAGAATTTGATGGCTCGTCTTGTAGCATAAATGACATGACCCTCACAAACCAAGAAGGACGATAATGTCATGGTATTAATTGCAGTTTTATATGTATTTTTTTGAATACGTTATAGTTTTATAAACAAGTATTGCTTGTGCATGGAGACACTTTTTATTTATATGGAGAAAGTCATGTAAGTAATTTTTAAAATAAACAATATTATTTTGCGGAATATTTTATTGTTTTATTTTGCGGACGCTTCCTGATGGAGATTGGCACTGCATGAACTGTTTATGCAAATTTTGCAACAAATTAGTATTTCTCCAGTCAACAAGTCAATAACATGTAGATTTTTTTTGAATAAGTAACATGTAGATTTTTCTTTCAGCCATCCAATAAGGACTGCTTTCAGCCATCCAATATGGACTGCAGTTGTGAAACATTAATAAAGCATGTAAAAGTATAACTTGACTGAGTGAAAGTTCTGATTCTCTCTGGTCTCTCTGTAAAAGTGAAATGAGACCAATAACTTGATTAATTTTCCCCAAGGCACCAATCTGTTCTTTGAAAATATCTTGTGTTTTTATGAAGTTCACATATTCACAAACATGCATCTACGTACTCTTATAGTCTTGTTTCATTTCATTAATTAAGAGTATCCATTACAATAAGCAGAAATACAACGTGAAGATAAAAGATCATGTTTGAATGAATCCATAATTTTACTTCCTTCCAAATCCATATTTTGAAAGATCAGTCCTACGAATTTTAATTTTTGTTTGAATAAATCCATAATTACAAATTCCAATTTTTCAGAACTTTAGGTCCAGCCCAAACAAATGCAATAAATACATCTCAAAAAAATTCTTTCAATTGAAGGCCCAATTTAAGAAAGTCATCTCTCTCCTTCTTTTCCCTTCCTTTCGCCTTCTCTTGCAGGCCAGAGCTTTGAGAGCCTCAATCAATCAAACCCTACTTCTCTCCTCTCAGAACAAGAACCAAACCGAAAATCCTGCCCTCTCGGCTCGATTCTCAATCATGGTAAGAAAAAACCCATCTCACTCTTCCTCTCTCTTAGATCTATCTTTTCCGATCTATAAATAAATTTGGTTTTTTTTATAGATGCTAAAAAATGTGGACAAAAAGCTAAAAGAAACTTGGTGCAGCTTTTTGGTCTCAACGTGTTGAGAATTATGGAAAGAGAGAAATTGACGGATAATTAATGATACAAGTCAAACTGCTAGGTTGGTCTTCAAGAAGGCAGAGGAGTGGCTATGCAATGGCAAAGTCTGGATGCTTCTAGAAGGACAATAAGCAATAGTCGAACGCTCTTGTTAGAAATTAGTCTTCTAGATTCTAGGACTATGATTTGGGTAGAACTCAAAATCTATCGAAGCTTTGCTCAGCTCTCTATCGAGGACAGATTGATTGATCAGAACATGCCTTGTAGCTCAGATTGATCGATCAAGTTCAAGATGGTGTATCAGTCCGTTTCCCTTAATTACAGGTACGCTTTAAGATTTCCAAACACCAAAAAAAAAATGATTTATCAAGTCGTGCTTGAGTAGTTTAAAAGGAGCTGTTCAATTTCTGATTGTTATGAGCAATTTGGGGATGATTTTCTTGAGATCTTGGGTTTCTGGTGTTGAAAGTTTGATTTTCTTGATGTTTCAGACAAGAGAAGAAGGGAAAATAAACAGATCAGGAATTTCAAATCTTGAATTAGATACTGATTCTAATATCAGTTGGAATCAAGATCGGAGAGATTCTATTTGATTGAATAGTGGAAGAGCCTGCATTAAAAAAAAAAAAAATAGTGGAAGAACCAGAGAAAAATGAAAATGAGAGTTTGTGGCTTTTGATACCTTAAAATTGAAAAAGATATTTTTAATATTTTATGAATTAGTTGATTACAATTAGTACAGAGGTTGCTATTTTTAGCCATTGTTGATGTGGATCATATTACTATACTGTTGTTTTATTTTTTATAGAGAATGAGGGGCATATATTGTAAGAAGCAAAGTATCTAATCATTGAGTACAGTAGGAAAATGTATTGATGCACTAGCTGAAAATTATACACATGTTCATGTCCATTATTCAAAAGATACAAAATTGCTTAAGGATACATTTGGAGGTGAGATTTTTAAGAACTTTTATTCATTTATGTTCCTAAATATTCAATTGTCACTAAATGGCCTTTATTTTATCCTCAAGCAAATATTATTCACAACAAGTGAAGTGTAGTACTGCTGCCAACCTTGCAATGATTTTTGTATTTTTGCCCTCTAAAATGTCCTGCAAAAATTCTTACAATTCTTATTATTTTCTTAGGTAAAAATAAATAAAAAAGTGATAATTGTGGAAGGAGGAAAGGGGAATAAAAGTTTTGCTTGGAATGGCCACTTAGATGTATGTACCAGCGCAAGTTGCATGTGGTATTGATGATTTTGGCAAATATGAATCTAGAGCAACTACTCAAGGTATATATTTTTAGCAATTTGAAAATCTTAATTTCTACAGAAAATTAATCAATAATTTAGACAATCTTTGTACTTGTGCTTATGTTTTTTTTTGTGAAACAATTTAAATCTATAGCTAAGATGAGTTCTTTTTTCTTTTGGAAAATAGGGCAATAAGATTTGTAAATCTCTATTTATTGAAGATGGAAGTATGGATAATTAAAAATGCAAATAATGGAGCAGCATTTTAGTATAACAATCTTCCTAAAGAAAGGTACTTTCTTTACTCAAAATAATACAATAATTTAAAATAATTATTTTTTATTTTTTCACCACTTTTATTATAATATTTTATATATTGCTGTTGTGATATAATTAATTTTTTATTTATGTTATGTGTGAGGAAAGCATGCCTCTCTACCGAAAGAGATATTAAAATGAAATTATTAGTTTTATGATTTTATAGATCTCATAGTTTAAGTAACTTCAACTCAGCGAAACACTTTCCATTGCTTGTTATTTTAGTCTATTTAAGTAGTATTTTTTTCAAATGACCCTAAATTTGTTAATACTCTTGAAAATGTATTGTAGACTCGAGAGATAGCTTTGTTAATGAGAAAGAATGGGAAGAGGTGACTGCCACTCTTCGCAAACAATTCCTAGCTGCATTTTGAATTAATGTATCAATTAGTTATTCAATTGGTTGGCATTCTATTTTGATTTAGTCTGCTTGTTAAATAATTGAACTATTTTAAGATTTTGTAATGTATTTGTTGTCCCTGTTGCATTGTTCAATTTAATCACTTGAGATGCATATGCTAAATTAATGCTAATTTGATCATTCGAATCGGGATGTTTTATTGTTTCTTATTTTGCTTTTGTTTTTTTGGACCTATCTTCTAGCTTTATATGCCATCCATGTGTTTGTATTTCATAATGCATAGCTACTAAGAATTTTACAAATAAATTCACAATAAATTATAATAACCACAATGAAGCACCGGAAATATCCTAGTACAAAAAGATTGGATCTGAAATTAGATTTCCCCGTCATATTTATCATTTTAACAGAGAATAAGCCACTTAAAAAGGAAAAAAAAAAATAATAACAAAAAAGAAATAAAAAATAATTGGTGCTCTGCATTTCATTTTGTAAAACAAGATATTTTCAAAGAACATTAGCGCCTTAATCAAGGTGCTGTTTTCGTTTCACAAGACCATAGAAAATCAGATGGAGACCCCTTCGAGTCAGTCAACCCATTTACTTCGTTTATTAATGTTTGATAACTGTGCCTGTATTATTCAATTATTTAAGTGTTCTCGGCAAAAAGAAAATGTGTAACCAAGTAAATGTCTTTGACTGGCCAGAACAGGTTACTATCTGATTCTTTCTGGTCTCTGTGAAATGAAAACAATAGCTGGCTTAATTTCCATAGGGCCCCAAAATTCTTTGAAAATATCTCGTTTTGTAAAATGAAGTTAATTCTTCATCTTTTCTTGTAATCTGTTTTCTTACAACCAAAAACATGAATGTCATTCTTCTCTTCTCTCTCACTCTTCTCCTCATGGGGTTGTTTCACGTTGATTCTCTGTACCAAATGTGCGGCTCGACAAACTACACAGCGAATAGCACGTATGAATCCAATTTAAACATTCTTTTCTCCTCCCTCTATACAGAAACAGCAGTTGGTTTCTCAGAAACTTCAATTGGTGCTGTCCCAAACAAAATCTATGGTCTCTTCCTTTGCCGTGGTGATGTCAACTCATCTGCTTGCGGCTCCTGCCTCCACCAATCCTTTGAAGATGTACCAAGTCTTTGTCCATACGCCAGAGAAGCAGTCATCTATTATGATTTCTGCCTCCTTCGCTACTCAAACCAGAACTTCCTTGCATCATTGAATCAAAGTAATGAAGAGCTGTTACTAGTGAACACCCAGAATATAACTGATCAGAGATATAGTGCATGGGACCTGTCGAACAGTATAACCAAGTCGTACTTCAATACTCTGGTAAACACTTTAGTTAACGATATTTCTGATTGGGCTGCTTACAACTCAACAAAACGATTCGGGACGGGAGAAATAAAGATCAGTGTTTCATTGCCAATGATCTATGGTTTAACTCAGTGCATTCCTGACTTGTCAAGTAATGACTGTCGCAGGTGCCTGCAGGACCAGATTAATTTAATTCCCAGGTATTTTGATGGGAGTCAAGGTGCAAGAGTCCTAGGCTATTTGTGCAACTTGAGGTATGAGATATATTCCTTCTTTGATGGTAACCCCATATTATCAATCGGTTCAACGGGATCTTCTGCATCGTCGACTCCTGCGCCCTCCAGCAACCAGACAACCCCTGCAGCCTCCAACAACATCCCATCTCTGGCCCCGATATCTGTTCCTCTACCTAATGTCAACAAGAACAAGAAAGGTATAATTACACTCATACTTCACACTAAATACCCTCACACAGAGGACATCACTTGTAGTTGTATGGCCTCTTATGATAAACCATTATTACTTTTGAGTCGTGGTTCGATCTGCAGATGAGAGGACATAACTTATATATCCTCTTATGATAAACCTTTATTACTTTTGTGTCGGGTCAGGGTGGAATGTCCATATATCAAGACCCTAGGTCACTGTTGACGAGTCAACTAGGTTCCTTGTCACGTTCGGTTAAGTGACGTTCAGGTCAAACATGGCTTCGAGTCTATCGGTTTTCAAATTATTCAGGTTAGATCAGCGAGTTAATTAGGTCGATAACCATTCAGTCATTTTTTTGATGAAGGTTAACCTTTCAGTCATGATCTATAAAATGGAAAGGTTTCTCAGCCCGTGTCAGGTTTTTGATGTTCTTTGCTTATGCTGTAAAAGGGAGGGTGAATGGTTTAGTTTTTATTTACCTATGGAATTTTGCATTAATTGCAAGTTTTGAACAATAGGAGGCATAAGCAATTTAGCCATCATCGCCATTTGCATAATTGCGGTATTTCTCTGTGGTTTCTCCTTGTGCTTTTTCTGGATCAAAAAACGGCGACATGCAGGTTGACTCTTTAATTATGGATCTTTTTCTTTGGTAAATTAGACATAATCACCCATTAAGCACTTTTCTTATGATTCAGAAGCTAAAGGTTTTGAAGAAGAAAGAACGCTTCCGATTATCGATGAAGCAAGTATTCTTTGGAGGAGTGAGGAAAGAAGTTCTGAATTCCCACTATTCAACTTGTCTCAGATAGCAGATGCTACAAACTACTTCTCGTCAGACAATAAACTCGGTCAAGGTGGATTCGGACCTGTTTATAAGGTATTTTCTCCTTAAAATTTTTTCATCTACATGCATTAATTTACTAATTTAAACCTTGAATTTCTATCAACACAAGTAGCATATCAGTCTTAAACGACAATCTAATTATATATTAGCTTGTGAAAATAATGTCAAAGCCAGTTCTCAATTTAGTGGTACTTCTTGCAGGGTGTGCTACCAGATGGCCTTGAAATAGCAGTGAAGAGACTTTCGGCACAATCGGGGCAAGGCCTTGAGGAATTCAAAAATGAAATAGAGCTTATTGCGAAACTTCAGCATAGAAATCTAGTTCGGCTCATTGGTTGGTGCATCCAAGGAGAGGAGAAAATACTTATTTATGAATACATGCCAAATAAAAGCTTGGATTTCTTCATCTTTGGTAAATTAATGCTGTATATTTTCTGGAAATATTTTTTCTTTTTATAATTTATGGTGCTTAATTTCCATGTATTTTCTCATTTATTGTTCATGTTGTATTAGATAAAATGAAGGGAGCATTGATAAATTGGGAGAAGCGGTTTGAAATTATAGAAGGCATTGCACAAGGGCTACTTTATCTTCATAAACACTCGAGGTTACGAATTATCCACAGAGATTTGAAAGCGAGCAATATTTTACTAGACTCTGAAATGGTACCTAAGATTTCGGATTTTGGGTTGGCCAGAATCTTTGGCCCGAAAGAACTCGAAGCTAATACGAACCGAGTCGTTGGCACATAGTAAGTTGAACATATAAACATATTAATTTGTGTGATTATATTGGATGCGAAACATATTAATAAGGAGCTTATGTTTTTTGATAATTTTGACAGCGGATATATGGCTCCAGAATATGCTTCAGAAGGTCTATTTTCAATCAAATCAGATGTATTTAGCTTTGGTGTGTTGCTTTTAGAGATTGTAAGTGGCAAAAGGAACATGGGCTTTCATCATGGAGATTTTCTCAACCTTCTTGGATATGTAAGTATATATATTTTTTTTCCCTTGAAACATCCTTTTATACTACAATAGTTAATACTACACTCGAGGTTACGAATTATCCTTTTATACTATCTTTAATTAATTGCTAGCTATAACAAACTTTTTGCAGGCATGGGATCGTTGGAAAGAAGGGAAATGGTTTGAGCTAATCGATCCCTCTTTAACCGACACATGTCAAAGCCAAATTGAAAGATGCATCCATGTCGCATTATTATGTGTACAGGAAAATCCAGCTGATCGATCCAGTATGTCAGACGTAATCGCTTTTCTAAGTACGGAAAGTATAATTTTACCGGAACCTAAGCAGCCCGCATATTTCAATATAAGAATCACAGAAAAATCAGTTCAATCTTTAGAATTTAATGGCTCGTCTTGTAGCATAAATGACATGACCCTCACAAACCACGAAGGACGATAATGTCATGGTATTAATTGCAGTTTTATATGTATTTTTGTGGAATACATTATAGTTTTATAAACAAGTACTGCTTGTGCATGGAGACACTTTTTATTTATATGGAGAAACTCATGTACGTAATTTTAAAATAAACATTCTTATTTTGCAGACAGTTGAAAATGTTTCTTTATTTATGTTTGGATTAATAGTTCTCCAGTCAACAAGTCAATAACATGTTGATTTTTCTTTCAGCCATCCAATATGGACTGCAGTTGTGAAACATTAATGAAGCATGTAAAAGTATAACTTGACTGAGTGAAACGGGTCTCCCTCTGATTCTTGTGGTCTATGTGAAAGTGAAATGAAACCAATAACTTGATTGATTTTCCATAAGGCACCAATCTGTTCTTTGAAAATATCTTGTTTTACAAAATGAACCTCATATTCATAAACAAGCATAATTGATCATTCTTCACAAACCCATTTTTTGCAACCAAAATCATGCCTTCTCTCATAAACTCGTCATAAATGGACTCTCTACTTATGACATGCAAGTGATACTTTTTCCCAAATGATTAATCGCCGAGATAAACCAAATTGGTGGCTGATTTTGAAGACCAAAACAGGAAATTTTTTAATGGAACTCAACCTCGCCTAACTTGGTTGTTGCCGGTTATTATTCACTAGGAAAATTATAACTTGTCTTCTCATTTCTCCACAAAAACATCACATATAACATCATTGAATCCTATAATATCATGATTTTTATATTTATACTACTTATAATATCATAATTTTTATATTTACATCCTCATGTAATATCATATTTTTTATATTTACATTCATTATTATTCACTAAGATTGCCACTGGAAGCTACATAGATAAACTACATGGCCTATTGTCAATTAGGGGGTGCTTATTGCATTTGAGATGCTTTCTTTCACATTTTTTATTTTTTCTTCAAATTTGTATGATATGTATGAACTTTATAAATTTTTAATGGGAGGAATCTTGGTAGGCAATCGCCTGTCCAAGCTTCAATTTTTTTTTTGGAGAAACCAGCTGGCACCGCTGTATACGTATAGCGAGATGAAGAAAATTAGACTTTCAAAATTGGATTCATGCATACTATTTGATATGTGTAGTTGTTAGTTGTTAGTACCACGTATTTTTTTTCTCAAAAGGCCGTAGGCATTAATAATAGACCGATTATTTACATTGGAGTTGACATAATTATAAAAACATAAAACAAACGGCAATTACATCACATAATAAAATTAATCATTAAGAGAAGAATGGTGTTCAAGTTTTTGGATGTATTTAGGTAGCTGTTTGTTCTTTCAAGTAAAAAATTAGTAGCAAGATGTGACAATGGAGATTTGATAACTGGGTCAATAAAGTACAGTTTAGGGTTTAGGGTGGAAAAACAATAGTTGGAGTGTATATCACATATTCACATGGTTCGTGGAAAAACAACAGTGTATGCTGTTGACTAGTTGACTGCATAAAGTTTTTTTTTATTGCCCCTAGTTAGGCTCGCTGCATCAATTTTTTTTTTTTAAATAACACTTTTTGGAAAATAATTGATACTGTTTTAAAAATAATTCAGTTACTAACACTTTTGCCAGAAGCTCAGGCGAACCTATTTATTTTTTCATTTTTATTGATCCCGACCATTTGGCACCATTAAACACGATTAATTAAGGAAAAAATGCAGTTCCACCAGGAGTTCTGGCAGAACTACGTAAAATTCATTTTTTATGTTAAACTCTTAATTTAGAAGGTCAATTAGATCAAAAAATTATGAATTCAGCAGTTCCTCCAGAGTAAAATTTATTTTTTAGATTAAACTCTTAATTTAGAAGGCCAATTAGATTAAAAAATTAAGAATTCAGCAGTTTCGCCAGACTCTCTGACGGAACAATCATGCAAATTTAGCAACAAAAAAAAATTCCATTCTGCCACCAGCTCTGGCGGAACAGTGATTTTTTTTTTGCTAAATTTTCATGACTGTTTAGAGGCAAAAAAATATAAAATAGGCGGTCCTGCCAGACCTTCTGGCGGAACTGCTGAATTCATAATTTTTTGACCTAATTGGCCTTCTAAATTAAGAATTTAACCTGAAAAAATAAATTTTACGCAGTTCCGCCAGAACCTCTGGCGGAACTACTTCTTTTCCTTAATTAATCGTGTTTAAGGGTGCCAAATGGCCGGGATCAACAAAAATAAAAAAATGAACAGTTCCGTCAGAGCCTCTGACAGAAATGCTAGTGGCTGAATTATTTTCAAAATAGTGCTATCTGATGAATTATTTTTCAAAAAAATACTATTTTACAAAAAAAAAAGACAAAAAACATACACCCCCTTTAATAGTATGTTACCCTGTCTTAAAGTCGTTTTACTTGCTAAATTTCACGGACTCTTTCGTAACTATTATACATTTCCAGTTACAATATAATTTTCAAATCATCACATTAACTTTAAGTTGTTTTACTTGCTAAATTTCACAACCCTTTCGTAACTATTATACATTTCCAGTTATAATATGATTTTCAAATCATTATATTAACATCCTATCAGTAGGAATGAAGTTTTATAGGAATTGGAGGGATCCGATGACCCAAGATTTTGCACATAGTAGAATATAGGGAAAGTATTTGGCCCCTAAATATTCTCCCAATCTATCATTTATTATTGACAAACGGGCTCTATTTATCATCTTTTTCATTTTAAAAAAAAAATCAAAAATCATGTAGGGCATGTTTATTAGTGATAAACGGTAGATTGGGGGTTTTTTTAGTGGGGAACAAGTATATAGGTCCTAGAATTTATTACTATGCTTGTAGTAAATTTTTTTCTAATGTGTGTATTTCTAGATTGATACATGGAGTTACAATTTATTAAAATTAAAACCTAAAAGTTAGGAGCAAACAACTAAATTAGAACTTAAGACCTCGCTTTTTTCATCAATTTGTCTGCTTGCAAGTTTTATAAGTCTGGTAAAGCAACTAACCTTGAGAGATGATCTGTCAATACAAGCAGAGCGAGAGTTAGAAGAGTTAGAAGAAATTTTGGCCGAGATCAATCTGAGCCAGATTAATGACACTTGGGAAATTATGGACGTTGTCAAAGAAAAGTATCCAGTATCAAGAGTTTACTCAACCCTAGCAAACAGAGGAATTAGGCGAGTAGAAATTTCTTACATTTGGAGTTGGAAACTACCTGCCAAAGTGAAACTTCTTCTCTGGTTGATAATGCAAAATAAAGTGCTAACTGCCGAGAATTGATTAAAGCGAGGAGGTGTCGGTTCAGGATTATGCGTGTGCTGCCCATTAAACACTCTAGAAACTACTTTGCATCTGTTCTTCAATTGTTTGTTTGCCAAAAGAGTGTGGACCAAAGTGCTCAAAAGTTTAGGTTTGCATCATCAGGGCATATGATTTTGGAGGTCAAAAGTTGGGATCTTCAATCTATGCAGATGAATAAAGAATTGAGAAGAATATGGGAAATTTGGAGGGGATAGACTTGCTGGCACATCTGGTTGAGTCGGAATGCGGTAAAATTTCAAAGTGGTGTTGTTCAGGTAGAAAAATGCTTATGGAACATAAAATCGAGTGTGAACTTGTGGACCGGAGTATTGGTCTATCTGTCGTAGATTGTTTTCATTTCAATATTTAATCTGTAAGTCTTGAGTTGGGTGTTATTTTGTCAGGGTGGATGAGGCTGCATTTCTCAATGCAGGCCTCTAATTATGTAAATTTTTTCTCATATTAATGAAAAAAGGGTATCCATTTGGATTACCCCTATTCCCTTCAAAAAATTAAAAAAAAAAAGTCTAGATTTCGTTTTTTAGATTCAATCTATGTTTTAATGGGCTAGGAATTGCTAAATATATATTACATAAAATTATTTTTGCCGAGATTTGAACCCGTGATGTCTAGATGGATGATGTGATGATAGATTTTTTTTATTTTATTGACTGGTGGATAGTAGAATGTAGAAAATGTTTTCGCTAGGATAGGCTTGTCCAGTGGAAAAATATACCCATATTTAAGTTTGGATTGATAAGTCAACCGAACAAGTCAATTACATGTAAATTTTTCTTTTGGCCATTTAACATGGATTGCATTCATTTTTTTTATTGAATATAGATCATTTGTCCTACTTTTATTTATGGTGCCTCCGAAATCTTGAATCTATAATCTTTGTTTTATTTTATTTTCCACTCAACCAATTATCTATAATCATTTTTCTCAAAAAAAGAAAAAGAAAAAAAGAAATAATCTATAATCTTTAGGCGGTACTATAGCTATCAAACATTGACAAAACAATTGACGTACTTGACTACAACAGGTCGCTATCTGATTCTCTCTGGTCTCTCTCGTATGAAACTAACACCTTGATTGATTTTCCAGAAGGCACCAAAATATTCTTTGAAAGCATTATGTTTTGTAAACTGAGATGTTAATATTTCACCGTTTCTTGTAACCTGATTCTTTTTCCACCAAAAACAATGAATGCCATTCTTCTTCTCTCTCTCGCTCTCTTCCTCCTGAAGTTCTTTGACTTTTCTCTAGCTTTGTACCATCCTCTCTACAAAATATGTGGCTCCACGAACTACACGGCTAATAGCACTTATGAATCCAATCTTAAAATTATGTTTTCCTCTCTCTATACAGAAGCAATAATGGGTTACTCGAAAACATCAACCGGTGATGGCCTGAATCAAACCTCTGGCCTCTTCCTTTGCCGTGGTGATGTCAACTTATCTGTTTGTAGCTCCTGCCTTAACCAATCCTTTAAAGATGCACCAAGTCTCTGCCCATACAAAAGAGAAGCAATCATCTATTATGATTACTGCCTCCTTAGCTACTCAAATGTGGACTTCCTTCATTTCACAGACCAATTATCACAATATAGTGAGGTCTACATGTTGAACACACAAAATACCACTGTCGGTAATTTTAGCGGATGGGATCCATCCAATGATACAATCAAATCTTACTTCAATAGCTCGGTGAAGGCTTTACTTACTGATGTTTCTAACTGGGCAGCTTACAACTCAACTTCACGGTTTGGAACTGGAGAGATAAAGATGGATGATCCAGCTTCGACGATCTTTGGTCTAACTCAGTGTGTTACTGACTTATTGAGTAATGACTGCCTTGAGTGCTTGCAGGAACTGATTGATAATATGCTCCTTTGGTTTGACGGGAGGCAAGGTGGAAGGATTCTAAGTGTTAGATGCAACTTGAGGTATGAGGTGTATGCATTCTTTAACGGGCATCCCGCTCTATCAATTTCGGCACCAAAAATATCTCCTCCGCCCCCCATGATGGCTCCTCTAACCAAAGGCAATAAGGACGAGAAAGGTAAGTTAAACAAGAAAAGTCATACAATGGACCTGACTCAATAATACCTTATTGGGTTTGGTGGGGTGAGTTTATTTTGGTTTTCGGTCATTCATTTTTTGGTTCGCTCTTAGCCCTTAGGCCTCAGATCAGGTAAGGTTCAAAATCATATCAAATAGATAGTCAATTCCAATTATTAGTCATGTCAAAGTTTTAGGTCGAGGTTGAATTATTCTTGGGTCAAGTAGGATTCTTGTTGTATTTGGTTATCGGCTTTAGATCGGGTAATGTTTGGGTCAATCGGACCTGATTTCAGGTCAATTGGGTTTCGAATCATTCAGGCTCTTGTCACAAATTTATGCCATTTATTTTTGTATGCCGTTTGGAAAACTCTACCAAGTTTTTCCTTGCTTAAGTTTTCCTGGAAAAAAAAATAATAGCATATTACTTTGATCAATATAGGAGGCATAAGCAAGCAAGCCATTATCGCCATTAGCATAACTGCGGCATTTTTTCTCTGTGGCTGCTCTGTCTGCTTTTTCTGGATAAAAAAACGACGATATGCAGGTTTCATATTTTAAATAATGAATCTTTTTTTTTTTTCAATAACTCACACGTCAAATTTCAAAGACAAATCCTATTTCTTTCTTAATTCTTCACAAAACAATAGAAGTAGTGAGTTCATTTTTTCCAACTTTCAAAATAAATAAGTACAAAATTTTATTGGTGTAATGAAATAGAAGTAAGCTTTCTTCTATCATAAATTACAAGAAATCTTTACATGATAAATGTGTTATTCCGGAAAAATTAGGAAAAAAGAAAGAGATATGCACAAGTAGTTACTAACAATCGATATTTATTTGAAGCTGTCAAGAGTTTTCAAAATGAGAGAATGCTTGAAGAGAGAAGTTCAGTTTTCTCACCATACAACTTCTCTCAGATAGCAGATGCTACATATAACTTCTCCTCAGACAATAAACTTGGTCAAGGTGGATTCGGACCTGTTTATAAGGTGTTTTCTCTTTTCTTTCGTTCACATATTTTAAATTTCTAGACTAATTTAAATTATCCCAACTTCATATATTTTAAAAGATTGCTCATAAAACGCAAATCCAATAGGATATAGTTGCTTTCTTTTATTAATTATGTGCAAATAAACGCAAGATTTCTTCTTACAGGGTGTGCTACCAGATGGACTTGAAATAGCAGTGAAAAGACTTTCTGCACAATCGGACCAAGGACTTGCGGAATTTGAAAACGAAATTCAGCTTATTGCGAAACTTCAGCATAGAAATCTAGTTCGGCTCATAGGTTGGTGCATCCAAAGAGAGGAGAAAATACTTATCTATGAATACATGCCAAATAAAAGCTTGGACTTCTTCATCTTTGGTAAATTAATGCTGTATATATTTTCTATCACCATCTTTTTTTTTCGCTTTTTAGTGCTTAATATCCATGTATTCTCTCATTTATTTTTTCATGTGTTTTTTTTAAGCTTCAGGAGGCGATAGCCTCGCTGAGATTTCATTTAAAAATAAAAAATGAAAAATGTGTTCGAAGTTACAAAGAAAAAAAAATACATACAATCCCAAGAGAAAACATAATTATAATACAATACTAGTGAACTAAAACTCTAACAATACGACTTCCAATTATCCGTCTGCTGAGCTATCTCCGTCATTACGCTTTGTCGATTTGGCCTTCGTTGTCGGAAAATGTGTAGGTTGCGTACCTTCCAGATGTTCCAGCCACGTGCTTAACCATTCAGTTCCCCAAGCGTTGCGGTCCTTCACATCCTTTCGAATTCTTTCCTCCCTCCAGAAATTTGCAATGTTGCTTGCCGTGTCTGCGTCAATTCCTTTCTACCTCCAAATTCGGGATGCAAAATCGCAATGAAGGAATAAGTGGGTTGCCGTCTCTTCGGCATGTTGAGTGCGCATTGAACACTCGCCCTGGTTCGGCCAATCTCGTTTCGCCAGGTTATCTTGAGTCATAAGGCGACCTAGAATTATTTGCCAACCAAAGAAACGAACCTTCTCGGGACACTTGATTTTCCACAACTTAGAATTCTCTTTTGACGTCGTGTTAGTCAAGTGTAGGAATTTATATGCCGATATTGTGGTGAATTTCCCCGAGATTTTCCATCTCCACATAGGTTTGTCTCTCCGAGACGTAGGAGTGATTAGGGCCAATGCAAGGAATATATCTTGTGCCTCACTTCTTATTCCCTCATCAGAGGATGTGAGAAGGTGTTGGAAGTTGATGGCACCATTGAGAACTTGAGCAACCGTCAAGTTGTCATCCCTTATGATTGCATAAGTTCTCGGAAAGAACGTTTTTAGGGTTTCTTGTAGGGCCCAAATGTCATTCCAAAAATTGGTTCTCTCTCCGTCTCCAATTTCCATTCCAATTGATGTCGAGGAGATTGGCACCAATTTAGCAAGTTGTGAAAGAAAGAAAGAAAGAAAGAGACAGGTTACGATGTATTTATCAGATATTTTGGATCCTCAAAGCCATATAATGTTCTTAACATTTGTGCCCATTGTCCATTCGGTTCGGATTTTCAAATCCATAACCACTTTAGAAGTAGAGCGACGTTTTGTTTTCTAAGAGAAACTATTCCTACCCCACCATTTTCTTTCGGCAAGCAAAACCGGTCCTATGCAACAAGACAATAGCCTCCCAAGCATTTTTTATCACCTCTCCATAGGAATGCTCTCGCTAGCCTATTAATCTCTTCAATGAGCCACAACGGAAATAATAGAACTTGCATCTCATAGGTAACAAGAGAGAGTAGAACGGATTTAATGAGGGTAAGTCTTCCTCCGAAAGATAGGATTTTACCTTTCCATCCCGAAAGGCGTTTTTGCACTTTCTCTAAGATTGTAGCAAAAATGGATCTTTTAGGCCTTTTCACCGTCAACGGTAGGCCCAATAATTTTAGGAGAAATTTTTCTACTTTGCAAATGAAAATTTGCGGTATCAAAGAGGCAAATTCTTCATGGATTGCTATAGTAGTGCATGAGCTTTTTTGCCAATTCACCTCCAACCCCGAGATTTTAGAGAAATTATTTTTTCATGTTACATCACAGATAAAATGAGAAGAGCATTAATAAATTGGGGAAAACGGTTTGATATAATAGAAGGAATTGCACAAGGGCTTCTTTATCTTCATAAGCACTCAAGGTTACGAATTATTCATAGGGATCTGAAAGCAAGCAATATTCTACTAGATTCTGAAATGGTACCTAAGATTTCCGATTTTGGGTTGGCCAGAATATTTGGCCCGAAAGAACTCGAAGCTAATACAAACCGAGTCGTTGGCACATAGTAAGTTGAACATATATAACACAATAATTTATGCGGTTATACTGGATGCAAACAAAAATAAGTTAAAGCTTATGATTTTGATTATTTTGACAGCGGATATATGGCTCCAGAATATGCTTCACAAGGTCTTTTCTCGGTCAAATCAGATGTGTTTAGTTTCGGTGTGTTAGTTTTAGAGATAGTAAGCGGTAAAAGGAACACGGGTATTCATCAATATGGAGATTATCTCAACGTCCTTGGATATGTAAGTATCTCAACCTCGCTTTTTAAAGCAGTTCACCATATTGTGTACATTTTACTATTTTTCTGGTGTGCTTATATTCATCGCTATATTTGGGCATTTATACTTGAACTTAGATGCAAGGATCAATTTACTTATCTTTTGGCTATTATCAATTTCTCTCAGGCATGGGATCGCTGGAAAGAAAGGAAATGGTTCGAGCTAATTGATCCCTCTTTAAAAGAGGCATGTCAAAGACAAATGGAGCGATGCATCCACGTGGCATTATTATGCGTACAGGATAATCCAGTAGATCGGGTCGATATGTCGGATGTAATTTCCTTTCTAGGCACGGAAAGTATAATTTTACCAGAACCTAAGCAACCAGCTTACTTCAATTTAAGAATACAAGAGACAGTTAAATCTTCAGAATTAAATGGCTCATTGTGTAGCATTAATGATGTAACCCTCACAAACCTAGAAGGACGATAGTATCATTTTCATCACAGTATTGTTTAGGGTTATGCAGATCTCTAAACCCAAATTTCAATCCTTTCCCAGAAAGTCATTTTGTTACCTGCTTATGTAGAAACACATGTAATTTTGCTGGTTCTTCGAAGCTAGATTACATTGATCTTAGATAGAATTCACTGTATATACACGAATAAAAACAAAATTCCCAAAAAATACATCTTCGGAATAAAATTCCAATTTATAGCATTTCCGCACTTCTAAAGTGCGGTTTGCAATTTTTTTTTTTTTTGGGCTGAATCCGCACTTTAGAAGTGCGGTTCAGGAAAAAAAAAATTTTAAAACCGCACTTCTATATTGTAGGATTTAGAAGTGCGGTTTTAGAATTTTTTTTTTTTTAGGATGAATTTTATATGTTCGGAAAAAAAAAACATATAGGTCTTTATCTATATGCTAAAAATGAATGTTTACAAACATTTATTTCAATATATGTTGTCAAACATATATTGTAGGATAAATATTTTTATAGGTCTTAATTTATTATCATGATATAAACATTTTTATACAATTTCAACATCATATAAAAATGCACTTGCCAAGTATTCATTTAAGGACATATAAAAATATATGTTTGAAAAAAATATATAAGTCTTTATTTATATGCTAAAAATGAATGCTTATAAACATTTATTTCAATATATTTGGCAAGTGTATTTTTATATTGATCAAAATGAAAAATATTTTTATATGTCCTTAAATGAATATTTGGCAAGTATATTTTTATACGTTGTAGAAATTGAATAAAAATGTTTATATCATGACAATAAATTAAGACTTATAAAAATATTTATCCTACAACATATGTTTGACAATATATATTGAAATAAATATTTATAAACATTCATTTTTAGCATATAGATAAAGACTTATATATTTTTTTTCAAACATATATTTTTATATGTCCTTAAATGAATACTTGGCAAGTGCATTTTTATATGTTGTTGAAATTGAATAAAAATATTTATATCATGATAATAAATTAAGACCTATAAAAATATTTATCCTACAATATATGTTTGACAACATATATTGAAATAAATATTTATAAACATTCATTTTTAGCATATAGATAAAGACCTATATGTTTTTTTCCAAACATATAAAATTCATCCTAAAAAAAAAATAATAAAAAAAAAAATCTAAAACCGCACTTCTAAATTGTGGTAAGTGGGTCCATTTTTGGGGTTCGGCCAAGAATAAGGAAAATGTTGTAAGAACTTCTTATTAAATATTGTAATAAAGAAAATGTTGGGGGGCTTTTTTGCAAAATCTGTGCATAAAAAGCACCTCAGGCTCAGCTCTTCTTGTGCGTGGGAAGTGGGTCCATTTTTGGGGTTCGGCCAAGAATAAGGAAGAAAAAGAAGAAAGGGAAGGGAAGGAGAGAGAGTGAGTGAAAAATGGAGCTCTCTAGTTGCAACTTGCAAGTAATTACATATCGTCGGTTGGTACAAATTGATAGGTGAAAAGTCTCTCTAGATTTCTAGCTCGGTAGTCTTCTTAGAAGAGGTTCCTTATTCTTTGTATTATATTGAAACTGGTACGGTTGATACCGAGTAAATAATATAAAGAAGTTTTTCTAATTGTGTCTCTTGTGTTTGTTGATTTTATCCTTTGCAATATGTTGAATCGGGTTGAAGTTTGTGATGTTTAATTGAGTTTGAGTTAACCAAAAATGCCGCACACAAGCTGTTCGACAAAAGTTCCGAGAGAAAAAATTTGTTTGAAACATCATTTTCCCAACAAAGAGTTTGTTAGATAGTCAAACTGGTCGATAATGAGTTATAATATCACTCTTAGTATTATATTTTCTTTTTCTTGGTTGTTGTCTTTCATTAATTTTTCCCTATCTCTTGCTAAAATCTGATTTCTCTCTAACATCTATTCTCTCTAATCTCCACCTCTAAACTCTTTCTCTTCCAATTATATCACAAATCTTAAGTTTCCCAAATTACCCACTTAAGCATTATCAAACCAATTTACCCCATGCACCTCAAAATCTATAATTGTGTAACATCCCAAATCGCCAATTAAAATCTAATTCGTCGAAAATCAGTTTATGAACGATATTGGGACATTACATAGGTTTGTGTGGACGAAACTTTATTAACTGGTACATGCGGTGGGGATTTCATAAAAATGATCTCATAATCTATTATGGGGAGGTTGTTGCTAGCGTCCCATAGTTTACAAAAATAAAATAAGTAAAAACACTAAAGACATGATTCATTTTGGTTAGTCCTTTTTAAGTCATTGACAGTATAGAAATTTTGCGAAGAAAACAAAATGCAAATTGGTAGGATTACATACTCACAATTAATTTTCTAATTCTTCCGGATCTCTTAACATTCTTTATCTAGCTCAGGATCGAACTGAACTCGAGACCTTATGATTGCTCTTCAAATGTCATATTTAATTGTACTAAGACAATGTACCCAAAAAAGAAATTCAAAATAGATGAACAATTTACTATACTAATTTGTACAAGACCAAATCAAATACAAGAAGATCATTCCTGTTCCAGTATAAAAGTATAGTTACATCAAACAGCAAAAACCAAATGCGAACAAGTATCAAAAGCTAATGAATCTATTGATCCAAACGTCACTGGCCTTCAATATCTTTGTGATCCTGATCAATGATCATTATGAACCAGTTCAATGGGTTCCATCTCTTCATCTTTAATCTCTGGGACTATCTTAGCCCGGTCCTGTATTTTCTTGCGTATCTTGAATAGCGCTACTGTACCAACCGCGATGAAAGAGCAGAAGGCGAAAAGACTATAAAAACTAGCAAGCTCAAGTCTTTGTTTATTCGTTTCATCGCCAGAAGACATTGTAGTGTTGAACGATTTTTTGAACCATCTGTCTTCTAGACTCGTCATATTACCATCTTCTTGTAACTCGAGTATAGCTTTTGACATATCAAAAGTCATTGAGGAGAATTTAGGAAGTACCTAATCGAAAAAAGGAAAATGTTTAAGCATTCATATATACCTTAAAAGAAAGAGGAACAATACTTGTGAAAGAATAGTTTAAATAATCATCTCAAAGAAGGATGTATTTACGTACAAAGCCAAATCCGCCAAGGTTGTGTATTTTTCCAAAAACACTGTAACCCTTGTATTTGGAGAGGAAAACTCTCAGGTACGGCACTTCCACATAAGCTGCACTTATCGTTCCATTTTGGATTACACGGGGATAATCAGAACTATTGCGGACTTCTATAATTTGTTGGTTGAAACCAAGTGTGCTTCTTAAGTAGTTTTTGACAAATGAGTCCCCGTCGCAACCAATTTTCGAATCATTGAAACGTGGTTTTAGATTCTCAACTACTAAAATTGAGCTGAGGTTAGCCGTGTAACAAGCGCTTAGAATTAGAACTATAAGGAGCCAGCACACAATCACAGTCTTAGCGTAGTAAGTGCCAATTTCTACAAAAGGAGGGAGACCATTAGTTAAGCAGCTATTTATATACAATATGAATAGTTTAGGATTTAGCATTTAGGGTTTAAGACTTACTATCACCGTAGGTTTGGAAAATGGTATTGCCAATTATCCAGAGAGTAGCGCCAATTTGCTTATACCAAGGACCGTGGAAATCAGCATCAGCTTCATTATCATGCCTCTCCAAATACCAAACAGATAAAAAGATACAAAACATCAAACCAAAAATAGCCCACCACAGTTTCGGTTGGAATGGCCTTAAAAGCAACCATCTAGGGTTGTCATGTTCCAAGGGAACAAGCATCGCCAGACCGGAAGAAAGGAATGGCTCGGTGAATGATACATTTTGTGAGCGCGAAGATAGTATAGTCACATCGCCAATCACAATATCAACTTTCTGTAAGAAAAAGAAATGATTTTATGGAAGAACGATGACATGCTATAGAAATACTGATAATAGTCTGAGGACTCGCCTAGGTTATAATGTTTATTGGCAAAATAAATGGGTCCGGGGACCGTGATTCTAGCGAAGTAGGATACTATATGCTTCGCTATTTTAACGTTAACTTCACCCTAGTTAAGTATTTTTTTGGGATTTAATAATCATGCATGTAATTATGTCTCAACACAAATCAATCCACATTTATTTTAGCATTTGTTTCATTGGGTATTAATTGAATTATTTATCATCTATTTTTTTCAATTTTTTTAAAAGAAGATAAAGTTGAAATTATTATTTTTAATATACCAATAATAAACTTGACTATAAAGTTGCAATTATTATTTTTAAAATACCAATAATAAACTTGACTATATTAATTTATGTTTCTTTTGAAGTCTCTTTTTTTTTGTGGTGAAGGGCAACATTGAAAATAATTTTTCAAATGGCTATATATTGCATCTATGACTCATAATCTTTTATGTGAAATTATAAGTTCAGAAATGTATGTTCTATTTTTTTAGGGTTAAGTGTACATTTTATTTAGTTTAATTTTTACTAAGAACTAATGTTAACAATTATTACCTATCACTTGAATAATTTGGTTATCGTATGTAATAAATCGAAAATAATAGTCTAAATTACAACTTGATGCAATTTATGAAGTCATATAAGTGTATATAAAACTTTTTATTGAATGATTTAACTATATATATATATTTTATTTTGCATTGTAGAAAGTCTAAACAAGCAAAAATATAAAATAACTTAATCTATAAAATTTATGATACAAGAAATTAGTAGCTCAAAAAGTTGTTCATTGGCACACAAAAAGTGAGGTTTCAAATATTCTCCATTCTATAAAAAGAAAATAATCTATTGAAAGAAGCATAAATGATGTACCTTCAAATAGACTTGGTTGACGAGGTCATCATAAGTGAACTCGCTTGTAGATTTGTTTCCATTACGAGGATTATACTCATAGTCGAATGACGAATTGGATCTCATAAGGAAAGGTATATACTCATATTCAACTTTATAGTTATTACTCTCCATCCTTTCCAAAACCTTTGTAAATACATCAATACAGAATCCAGTTGCATGGGTTACAATTCTATTTTTGTCAACAGATACGTCTATAAAATCTTCCCACACAGGATTTGCTGGTAATCCAACTCTCAACTTCCTCAATCCCCCGGGGTTAGTTTTCAGGCCACCAGGCCAGAAAACTACATTTAGGTTCTGGGAATAAGACCGTGCTCTCAACTCAGCCTCGTTGCCACAAAACCCAAATCCATCAAGCCAAAACCCTAACTCTTTATAACTATAACCAACTACATTAATTAACCGAAAAACAGAAATATCCCCCCTGCTAAATCCAGTGAAGTTGGTATCCATCAAGTTCTCTACTAATGATTTACCATTCATTTGCGACATCACCGATGCTTTTGCTATGGCTTGCACAATATCGTATGCTCGAAAAGCAAACACTCCAGGTGCAAATACAGTCTCACCCTTGTTCTCAAACTCCTTCTTGAAGGCTTGTTTAAACGTGGAACTAAAAGTAGGATACCCAGTATTGTCTACGTTAATATATGATTCTACACCTAATACCCCTTGCATATAATTGGAAATAAAAGATTGATTGAAGGTTGAATCTAAGAGTGATGTGATATCATTTCCACATATCCACACTGAGCCAGTTCCCATCATTTCTTTTGCAGTTGCCTCCTTGAATAGGGACAAAGCAAAAGCCTTTGAGCTACGTAAAACTACATAAACAGTGGATAATTGTTTCTTCATTTCTTCTAACTCAGCTTGAATAGAAGGCTTTGGATCTGAACCAGTTTTCAGCGGTTCGAAAACCGCTGAGTACTCGAGCTCCGATCCCACCTCTTTAAGGGCATGAGAGAATAGTAGAGAAGTGTTGGACATGGTGCCATATTCATCATCCTCATAAACAGCAATGACTCGCCGCCAGTTGAAGGATTTAACAATAGCTACAATGCAACTAATGAAAGCGGCATCTGGATATGACATTTGAGCTAGGAAAGGCTTGGAGGTCAAGGAAGAAGGGACGAGAGAGACTATAGGAACTTTGGCTTTGTTTCCGACATCTGCTGCGTAGAACACTTGGGGTATAGTTCCACTGGATATTATGATTTGCGCCCCCAACCCGATAAGTTCTTGTGCTACATGTTAATGAGCTCATTAGCTTAAGCACGAATATTTGTGCAAGATTGATCAAATTCGTCTTTAATAATTACATACTTTTTGTACTTAAATAAAAGAGGAAATGAGACTGGGGAATTAGGAGGAAAATTTACGTTTTTATTTTTAAGTTATATTTGTAGCTTCCAAAAAATGCAAAAAATCGCTCATGCATGGCATTAAAAATAATAGAAACAGAAGCAGATAGAAGGGGATAAAATGGCTTGATAACCATCAGGCCCAATCTTGTGGGAAGGCACGTATAGGTTGTCGCATAATTGAGCCTCATAGATTATCGCACATACTTGGATATATATTGTGTTAGTTCAACATTGTTATTGACTTCCATTATCTTAGAATACTGAAATACAGAATATATCAGTTGGCAACTTGACATTGAATAAATAGTGAAAATTTAACAAACATGAAGAAAAAATTGAATCTGAGCGCTGAAAATCATTAGCTAAGAATGAAATATTCTAAACAAAAAAAAATAATCTTTTTAAGCAAAGAAGTATTAAATACCATAATTGCCTGAGAGAAGAGGGTCAGTGCTATTGAGATCTCTGTAATTAGTAGAGTTGTAAATGGAACTAAATTCTTTGACTGCAAGTTTTATTGCTATTTCTTCTTCTCTTCCTTTTCGTGTGTTTGGATCAAGAATTGCACCAAGAGGAATTATTTGCCCAGTTACATTAAGAACGCAAATAAGGGTGCAAAGAATGAAGAGGAGACAAGAAATTTTTTTGGCCATTTAATTATTTTTCCTGTTGTATAATAATGCAATTCAGTTAATTTACTACCTATTTATAGAAGAAGATCAACAGGAAATTCCTCAAGCACCCATTCAAAAGAAGAAAAAATATCAACAGGAAGTTTCTTAACGAGAAAAAACTGAACAAATATAATGACGATATCGATATGAAAGGGAACGCGAACATGTCGCGAAATTTACGAGATAATTTTAATTTACAGACTCTTGGATATGTATAGAAAGTTTTCACAAAACATTGAAATATCAACTAAATAATTTTGAAGTCCAATTTATTTCTCCTTTTCTTGAGGAAAATGGAGGCACTAATTATTCACTCCTTCAAAATTCTCCACTGGGATAATTTATATAAAAAAAATTAATAACAATTATAATTCAAAGTAATTCTACTTTAAGTTTTTTCCAATTTACTTGCAGTACTAGTCTGTGTTTAAAACTAATTCAAAAAGAATAATTTGTGTTAAAAAATTACCTAATATGAGATTTCTTTGAAAGACCGGAAGTTTTCCTCTGACAGTCATTAACATGTTAATATGAGATTAAACTAGAAAAATGAATTCTTTGGTCTTTCAAGCAGAAAAACTCTAACTTTGATAAGTTGACTCTTATATTCCTCCTAAATTTAGAAATTTTTATTTACAATAATATCTTAATTCTTTTTATTTTATAATATATCTTATAATAGATCTATCAAAACTAACTTTTGATAAATGAAAATTATACATAAAATTACTAGCCATACAATGTTCTTAATATTTAATTACAAAAATGCACATTCTTTAACAATGGACTTATTTATTATTTAACATACTATAAAGAGGTCTACATATTATAATTAAGAAAATGGAAAATCACGACGGGAATACTGTAGAGATCATGTAGTAACGGATTGAAATTATATACTGTTTTCTCGCGTTTCTATATACGCTATATACTGTTTTCATTTTGTTAAATATAAAATGTTTACCGAATGAATTTTTATATACTGTTTGTTTTCAGTTTATATATTTTTATATTATATTTTTATTTTTTAAATATATATTGTTTTACCGAATGAATTTTTATATACTGTTTGTTTTCGGTTTATATGTTTTTTTCAGTTTTTATATACCGTCGCTACGGAGTCGTTACAGTACCCGTCGCGTACTATCAACTCCCTTATAAATACACAACTCATTTTGTTATATTTTGTGGTACTTATTATAATGTAAGATATTTTATAAATAATATTCCAAAAGATTATCTTCATAAGTCCCAAAAAAAGATTACTATTTTAAAAAAATTACATTTTAAATCTTCCTCAATCTTAACAGTGAAAAGATCAAGAAATATTTTTAGAACAGAAAACCAAAATAGTAGGAGAAGAAACTAATGTTTATAACAAAAACATATATTTGATAAATAAGTGAATAAATAGTTTTTTATAGTTTAAGAGTCTCTGTGTAAAAATAACAAAAATTTGTAATTTTTCTCTACTTTTCAAACCCACACCTCTCTCTTACACACACCCACACTCACTCTGAGAAAGACACAAGAATACATTTTTCCAGCTTAATCTCATAGTAACATCTTAATGACTCTCAGAGGAAAACTTCCGGTCTTTCAAAGACCGAAAGTGTTATTTGGTCATTTTTATCAAAACTTGTTATTTGTGGTATTTTCTTTTAGGGAAATGTGCAAACACGACGGTGCGATCACAACGGGATCACGTCCGTCATGGCAGCACGATCATCGGACAATCGTCAATCTTCTCTTTTTCTTCCCATGATGCTTTTTTTCTCCAGCACGACGGCTATATACTGTTATTGACTGATTATATACTGTTTTATCTGAATAATATATTGTTATATCAAATTTGTATATTGTTATATATATATATATATACAGTTTGTTTAAAGTATATACTGTTATATTACCATCTAAATAATATTCTCATGTTGCGCCTCTGTTTTGATCACGTCGTTCCATACTCAACTGGAAAGCGCCGGTTGAAGCTCCATCGCGTCGCCGTCGTACTTTGGCTGACGTGGCGCCTGCCAAGTCAGCCGTCGTGCTGCAAGCCATTGATCTCTAACAGGTCCCTTTCTTTTACAACTTGTGTAGGTTCCTTTTTTTATTGATCCCTGTGTCAATTAAAAAAAACAATATATTGACTTTTACCAATTTTCATATTTATATTCATATTATTATTATTACTTTTCTTTAAGGTTATTCTGTTTTCTCTCTTATCGACATGTGGCATCTCCTCTACCTTGATTTGTATTTGGATTGTTTGAAAAAAGTCAAGACTATCAAAGATATTTTCGGCCCAAACACTTGCCAGCACACATTTTGTATGTTTAAAATTACTAGGAGAATTTCCGCGCTCTGTTGCGATTTTTATTATTTTTATTGTTTAATAATTAACACGTTAAATTTATCTTATGAATTAATAATCATAAAAAATCTATATAAATTATCTCAAGAATTAACTTATAACAGAATAAACAATGAATAATTCATATTTTTGTTAGAAATTATCTATGAATCAAATAAGATTTATACAAATCATAATAAAAAATATGTAATAAGATATATACATAATTGTGCGTTCGAAAGTATAATCATTGAGATCTTGAATGAAAGATCTCATCATCCTTGTTCTATTTTTCATTTTTCACAAAAAAATTAAGCTACTGAAAAATCATATTTTGAAAGAAAACGTTGGAAAAAAATTACCTGAGCTAGACACATGGAGCCCACATTCTTCTTTTTTTTTGAAAAATAATTTATTTATTTATTTTCTTTTTTTAAATTATTTAGGGAGAGAGAAAGAGAGGGTCCACATTTTTTTTGAAAATTATTAATCTATTTTTTTTGTTTGCTTGAGAGAGAGAGAAAATGAGTGACAAATGTGACCCGCATTTTTTTGATAAATTATTATTTTTTTATTTTTATTTAGGAATGAGTCATAATGTATCTGATATTGTGATATTCAATCCAGTCTATTGAAGACACGAGATATTGAAAGTCATTGTGAGAAAACATAATAGTGCGTTCGAAAATATAACAATTGAGATCTTGAATGAAAAATCTCATCATCCTTGTTCTATTTTTCATTTTTTCACAAAAAATTGAGCTACTAAAAAAATCATATTTTGAAATAAAACGTTGGGAAAAAATTACCTCGGAGAGAAAGAAACATGGAACCCACATTTTTTTTTGGAAAATAAATATTTATTTTCTTTTTTTTAATTATTTGAGAGAGAGAGAAAGAGATGGCCCTACCTTTTTTATTTATTTTGAAAATTATTTATCTTTTTTTTATTTGAGGGAGAGAGAGAAAAAGAGTGACATGTGGGCCCAATTTTTTTTTAAATCATTATTTTTAATTTTTTATTATTATTATTTAGGAATGAATTATGTGTATCGAGTATTCAGTGGTTATTGATATTATAACTCACAACACATAAGTTGCATAACTTAGTTTTCAAAACAATTAATTATATTTGATTTGACATTTCACACTAAATCAGAATAGAACACAGAATACCGAATTTAGACCAATCATATTCTAACATTATTTAACTACACAGAAACTACACAAAAACAACCATAAAATATCAGAAACTCTAAACGATCGAACGATCCATATCGAACCACATCACCCCATCCAACGGTCCCAAAATAAGGGTGACGTGGCCACTTAAAATCACTTACTTGGATGCTAGAATTTGGGGGGGTGAATTGCATATTTTATTTTTATTTTTTTATTTTTTGTTAAATACAACCATTTAAGAAAATAAATCAATAAATACCATCCCTTTGAAAATAATTAAAAAACTACCATTTCCACCACTATCAATGGCAGAACATGGTATATTTTAATTTTTCTTAAAAAAATCTTAATTACGCTAAAAAACACTGTTCCGCCACTAGTAGCGGCGGAACAGGTTGAATTTTTAATTTTCCGTGATCCTTAAACGGATTCTACAAAAAAAATATATATATATATTTACTGTTCACAGTATTTTTTTTTTATTTTTTTTTTGATAAATTTTCGGAGTATTTTTAGGGGCAAAAAAAATATAAAATAGGTTGTTCCGCCAAGATTTTTGCCGGAACAAGAACTTTTTATTTATTTTTCGACTAATTTCTTTTCTAAATTTGCAGTTAACGCTAAAAATTAAAAAATTAATCTGTTCCACTAAGGGTTCTGGCGGAACACGTCCGGGCCATTTAGCAGCCTTAAATAATCCTAATTAGGAGAAAAAAATAACCCCTATATAAATAACAATGATAATATATTTCATGCTGGGATAGAAAAAAGAAAAATATATATTTATGTGATGATTAAATTACCTGCCAATCGAGAAATCAGCAATTGTAAAACACGCATCTATCAGCTATGACTCGAATTACAACTGCTTGTCCAGAACCCTAAATTCCATCAAATATAAAGTTCATGTCATTTAGAAATCACTACAAAAATGAAAGACTCTAGGGTTTATTTTTTCTCCTTATTAGGATTATTTAAGGCTGCTAAATGGCCCCGGCGTGTTCCGCCAGAACCCTTAGTTGAACAGATTAATTTTTAGCGTTAACTGCAAATTTAGAAAAGAAATTAGTCAAAAAAAAAAAAGTTCTTGTTCCGGCAAAAAGCTTGGCGGAACAACCTATTTTATATTTTTTTGCCCCTAAAAACACTCTGAAAATTTATCAAAAAAAAAATTTTAAAAAAATACTGTTCCGCCGCTCTCAGTGGCAGAAGAGTGAACAATATTTTTTTTTTGCAGAATCCGTTTAAGGATCATAAAAAATTAAAAATTTAACATGTTCCGCCACTACTAGTGGCGGAACAGTGTTTCTTAGCGTAATTAAGATTTTTTAAGAAAAATTAAAAATATGACATGTTCCGCCAGTATGAGTGACGGAACAGATAATGGCGGAAATGATAGCTTTTTAATTATTTTCAAAGTGATGGTAATTATTGATTTATTTTCTTAAATGGTTGTATTTAAAAAAAAAATCTATTTTTTTTGGTGTGGAGACTCATTTTACAAGTCACCCAATATTTTCCCGTTTTCAAAGTCCACGGGATATTTTCGGCCCAAACATTTACCAACACACATTTTGTATGTTTAAAAAAAATTATTGCATATTTCATATATATTTTGTGTGGAGACTCATTTTACAAGGCACAAATATTTATTATTTGAGCATGATATTATTTAATAGGGTAAATTTTACCGTTGGTCGTTCAACTTTCATAATTGACTAAATAAGTTATTCAACTTTTAATTATCTTTATGGCGTTCGGTAAAAAGTGGAATAATGAAGAGTGGAAGAATAGAAGAGTATCTCTTCCATTTTATTCCAAGGGTATTCAGCACAATAAATGAGTGGAAGAGTAGAATAAACAATTAATGCAATATTTATTTAATTTGGAAAGAGGAGAGAGAAGGAAAAAAAAATCTTTTTATTCCATCTCTCTTCCACGCTTCCACCTCCAATGGAATAAAGTTAAATCACTTTTTTACCCTTTTATTTCATCTTCTTCCACTCTTGTTCAGCGGAATAAGTAAATTTCTTCCAGCTTCTTCCACTCTTCCACTCTTATTCCATATTACCGAACGGGTTCATAGTCAATCAATTTTAAAAAATAATCAAATATATCACTTAATTTTTAATTGTCTTCTAGAGGTTATTCAACTTTTAATTAATTGAGTAATTTATTTGATTATTTTTTAAACTTAAATAGCATATAGAGGACAATTGGAAGTTGAATAACATATTTGATCATTTTATAAAGTTGAGTATTTCTAGAGGATAATTGAAAGCTGAGTAAATTATTTCATCATTTCATAAAGTTGAATGATCTACGGAGAAATATATCTTATTTAATATATACAAATATAACAAAACATATAAACTCACAAATATAATAAAACATATAAATCCAAATATGCTTTTTGAATGAACTCATGCATAAATCTAACAATAACATACTACGGAAGTCAAAACAACAAATAATTTTCAGTACATAAATCGTTTAAATGTAAAAAATTATATTTGCATACATGCATGCATGTATATATTTATGATTTTACTAAATAAGAATATGTATGCAAATTATGAAGATATCTTCATTTGTACTACTATCTATTAAAAAATCACAGTGGCACTGGCATTATGAAATACAGAATATATATAACGTATGCCTTTATTGCCACAATTTTATGAACTACAGCATATCATATTCTTACTCAGTGACTGATTTTAATAGAGACTAGAGGGCAACCACCTCTCTAGATTTTGAAAAAATAGTATACATATATAGTTAAACTCCTGTATTTTGCGATATATTTAGAAGCTATGTGGATACCAGCCCTTAGATTTTGGGTGTTATTTCTATTACATCCCCTCCCCCCTAGTGATTTTGGCCAAGAGTCACCACTGTTCTCTTCTTGAAACAGAATATTTCGCTCAATAAATTTTTCACTCATTTTATAAAAAAAAAATCAATCGGATTCTTGAAAAATTGAAATTAACATGTATTAGACAATAGATGAGTCAATGGATAGCAAAATACACCACATAAACAATTTTAAGGCAGGGGATAAATATATCCCTTACCATATAAGAAAATTATTGTATATGTTTTACCTTTTTTATACTATATATAATTTTTCCAAATGCGAGGATATTATCTAGTTAACAAGAAAAAACTTATCAATAGTTATTTGAAACCAACTTAGTTTGAAAAAAATGTTTAACTTTTTAATGCTGTGTGGCTGGTTTGTATTTTTTTTAATTGATGATTTTAAGTATACTGAGATATTTATTGGCAGTTTTAACTATTTATTAGATTTTTTAAGAGCTTTTTTCTTTTGGCTAAATTTTTATTTTTTTAGTACTTGAGTTCTTTTGGCTAAAGTAGGTTTGTAATCTGTTTTTTGAGCTATTATTTTTACTATTAAAGAAGTGCATTCACTGGTTTGATTCAAATTTAGACACTTAATAGCACTTTTAGATAAGCATGCTGAATTCAAAATGAAAATATCTATTCAATACACTGAACCTCGTTTTTTACTTTGATTTCTAGGAGAAGAAGTCAAAGCTCATATTTTCAACGAAAGCTCTATATACAGACATTTCCATCAGCTTTCTTTGATGGAATGTATCGAAGCTCCGAGCCAAGAGGCGGGAGAGATAGTTAGTCTCGAGCGTAGACGGAAGGTCGACAGCTACTACCGAAGCCCGAAGCCCATTCCGGTCTGACCTTAATCTCTCAATATTACTATGAATGATATTGCACATACTATAACAGGCCAAGATGATTTACAACAAAAATATGAACATAACAATAAAAATAAAGTACATTTTAAGGTCCAGCCCAAATAATATACACATTCTATAAATACAACTTTTATTATTTTCTCTATCAGGCCCAATAAAGCCCAGTTTAAAAAACTCTTACCTCTTTTTTCCTTTTTTTCTTTCTCACTTCCTTTCCTTCTTTCTCTTGCACAAGAAGAAAAGACGAGAGCTTTGAGCTTCAATCAAACCCTTCTCTCAGAAGAACCAAACCGAAACCCTTCTCTCTCCGCTTGACTCTCAATCATGGTGAGAAAAAACCCATCTCACTCTCTTCCTCTCTTTCTTTCTTAGATCTGGCTTTTCCGATCTGTACATAGATTTGGGTTCTTTAATTGTTTCAAATCAAGCTTTAATACCCAAATTGTTGTTTGAATTACAGGAGGAAAATCAGAATCAGACTCTGGAAGCGAAGATCGACGTTTTGTTAAACACGGAGAAGCAGATGCGCTTGGCTGGCGACGTGGCCGGCACGAGGAAAGCGGCGATAGACATTGTCGAGCTCTGTTTCGAAGCCAAGGCTTGGAAAACCCTAAACGACCAAATCTTGGTCTTATCCAAAAGAAGAGGCCAGCTCAAACAGGTAATAATTTTAATATTATTTTATTAATTTATGCATATTTATTATAATTATGGGGATTTTTTTTTAAAAGTTCCCGGATTTTCTGGCATTTATGAAAAAAATCCTATCTTTTTGGAATATTATAAAAATCGTAACGTTAATGTTTTATTTTAATTTTTCCAAAAAACTAACTCGTTTTGAAATAATAGAGTAAGAATATGTTAACACTTTGATTTATTTGAAATGATAGATAAATAATTTGAAAAATGTGCTTACACAGTATTTAGAACTTAAAAGGTTAGGACTTTTTTATATATTTGAGAAAATATATGGGGTCTTTGAAATTTTTTCTTACCATTATTTATTTTATTTTAAAATTCATATAATTTTTTAATTATTTTTAATAGGCTGTAACAGCAATGGTACAAAAGGCGATGCAATACATAGATGAGACTCCTGATTTAGATACGCGCATTGAGCTTATCAAAACACTTAATACCGTCTCAGCTGGCAAGGTATATTTAATCATTTATTTAATTACATAATCCATATATTATACTTTATTAATAATATAAATTTTGTATTTTTGATAGATTTATGTGGAAATAGAGAGAGCCAGGCTGATAAGAAAGTTGGCGAAAATAAAGGAAGAGCAAGGCCAAATTGGTGAGGCTGCTGATTTAATGCAAGAAGTTGCTGTAAGTTTATATTTATTAATTAATAGTAATTTCATATATCTTTTTTAATTAATTAATAATTTCTTATAATCTTTTATTTATTTTATTATTATTTTATTTTCTTAGGTGGAAACTTTTGGAGCGATGGCAAAAACCGAGAAAATCGCATTCATTCTTGAACAAGTACGAGTTTATTTCATATCTTAAGTATATTGTGCTTAGATAATATAAAAAACATTATATAATGAAATATATAAGTAAGTATATAAATAAATACATAAATGAATATATAAACCACAAATAAATAAAATTTACTTTTATAGTCCATACAATAATGTGAAGAAACAATATAAAACAACTTTGGCAATGAATAAATTTAATTCAATTTAACTTTCAATAATTATTAATTATTTATTTTTATTTTATTTTTTAGGTACGTTTATGTTTGGACAGGCAAGATTACGTCAGAGCTCAAATTTTATCGCGTAAAATCAGCACTCGAGTTTTTGACACGAATCAAAACAAAGTTCAGAAAAAGCCGAAAGAAGGCGACGCGATCGTCGAGGAAGCGCCAGCTGGCATCCCCACTTTATTAGAGCTCAAACAAATTTATTACCAACTCATGATCAGGTATTTTAAATTAATTAATTGATATTTTTGAGAAATTTGCAAAATAGTCCCTGCATTCTTGAAAATTGCAAAAAATTACTGTTAGTATGGTATTTTGGATTTTGAAAATATAAGAAATTCAGGGGCTTTTATGTAAATTGGAAATAATGTAGGGAATTTTGTACAAATTTCTTTTATTTATTTATTTATTTATTTTAGGTATTATGCTCATCACAATGATTATTTGGAGATGTGCCGTTGTTACAAGTCAATTTACGATATTCCTTCCGTCAAGGAGGATCCCGCTCAGTGGACTCCTGTAATTATCCATTATCAATCTATTATTAACTTATTTATTTATATTTATTTATATATTAATTTTATTTATTTAATATTTATTTAGATCTTAAGGAAAATATGTTGGTATGTCGTGTTGGCCCCGCACGACCCGATGCAATCGAGTCTCCTCAACGCCACACTAGAGGACAAAAACCTCTCCGAAATCCCCAACTTCAAGTAATCATTCAATTCAAAAATAATTCTTTTATTTTATTATTTTTTGTTAATTAATATCGTATCATATTTTTATACATTTCAGTTGTCCATTAGATATTTGTATATAACTAATTGAAAAAAAAATACCTTTTACATGTCAATATACCTTTTTATAAAGTTCATTCTACTTTTTTGCATATCAATATACCTTTTTATATATGTTCATTCTACTTTATTGCATATCAGTATACCTTTTTGTGATTCTGTCGTACCTTTCTGAATTTAATAATTCTGGTGACAAATAAGCCGGTGATATGCATCAGTATCAGGTCCCATTATTTTATTATTATTTTAATTTTTGATAGGATGTTGTTAAAGCAAGTGGTGACGATGGAGGTTGTTGATTGGACGATGCTTTGGGAGAGTTATAAAAACGAGTTTGAGAACGAGAATGATTTGGGCGAAAAAGCCGCGCAAGATTTGAAACTACGAATCATTGAACACGTAAATTTTAATAATTATTACTATCATTTTAAATGGGAAATTTGCATAATAGACCCTACCTTTTTGAAAAATGCAATGAAGTCCTTTGTTTGTTCCATTTTTCATTGTAAGAATGGATGGTCGGTTTGTATACAAGCCCTTGTATTATGTGGAAATTGCAAAAGAATCCCACTCTGCCTGATTTGTTTTATTTTTTTTTGTTTTGGATTTTTTTCATAAATACAAGTGTAACTTTTTAATTTGATTGTTTTTATAAACAGAATATTTTGGTGGTGTCAAAATATTATTCAAGGATCACATTGAAGAGGATCTCCGAACTCCTCTGCCTCTCCTTGGAGGTTTGTTCAATTTTAAATAATTCAAAATTTGTCAATTTACTTTTAATTTAATTATTTAATTTTAGAAAGCGGAAGTTCACCAAAAACCCCTCAATTTTTTCAATATTAAAAAAACCCTACTTTTTAACGTTCTGTTTAACTACTCATAATAATTGTATTTTTGTTGTACTACAAATAATATTAAAAAAAAACACTATTATTTCCATTTTATCATATTTTGTCAAGATATAACTAGGTAAATTTGCAATAAAGCCCCTGCATTATTACCCAAATTGCAAAAAAGCCCCGTTAGATTTTTGATAGTTTAATCATATGATTTTTTTTCTTAAAACAATACATCTTATAATCCTAATTTCACTAGACGCCTCTCCAAATTAATCTAATCTAATTTAATTTAATTATTAATTAATTAATTTCAGGAGGCGGAAAAGCACTTGTCAGAAATGGTGGTGTCGAAAGCTTTAATCGCGAAGATCGACCGGCCAATGGGAATCGTTTGTTTCCAGAGGGAAAAGGACAGCAGCGACGTTTTGAATGGATGGGCTGTCAATCTTGAGAAGCTTCTAGAACTTGTCGAGAAGAGCTGTCATCAGATCCACAAAGAGACCATGGTGCACAAAGTCGTCCTCAAAACCTAAAAACTTTGAAAATTCGGGGGTTTGTATTTGGATTTTTATGTTTAATGTTGGTGTGGATCGTTGGTTACTTTGGACTGAGTTTGTTTGTTTAGTACTTGTAGTTGAATTTGTGCGACTAGTTTGTTTTTGTTTTTACTATTTTTTATTTTATTTTTCATCTGGTAGAGTTGATGAAAACTAAACTATTGTAGTTTTGAAGACATGAATGTTTTATTTACACTTATTTTTTCCTCATTTACTTGGAAAATTACCCAATCAGGAGAAGCTTCTTTATATGATAATATATGATATCAATCTACTTTTTAAACATTTAACAGGACCTATATAAAAAAAAATTCTGCCTAGGGAGAAAATGCAACCCAAAGGGGAGTGTGCAATGTACCTAGTTTATTTGAAATAAAATTGCTACTTAAAAAAAAAATGTAAATTAAAGACTTACAATGAGAAAAGCCGAAAAGTATTTATCGATCCAACCGAAATTGGGCCGAACTATTCTAGTTTTATTATAGTCCCCTCATCTCTCTCTTAGTGTGGTGGAGTTAGGGCTGAAGTATTTTTTAGGTTTCAAACTAGTGCATTAATTCTCACACAAAGGACTTAGTTTCACATTAACTTCATCAAAATCAAATATGAAATTCTTAATTAATTAAGAGATACACTAATGAAGAGCCATATCTTTTGTGTTTAATTACTTTCCAACTTTTTTGACACTTGTTTGTTTCTTAAATATCACAGGACATACATACTTCGCCACGAATAATACAGGAGTGAGGCCCTTACAATACAGCGAAAGAAAAGTTGTGTGTACTTTTAGTGCTTCTAATAAAGATGACTTGTGTCGCTCTACGATTGGTTATTCGAAGATACGAATGGACACTTGTCCACTCTCTCTTACATTTCACCCTCTCTCTAACCTAAGTATTTTTTTCAACACGAGTGGTTTACACACCGTATAAACCACCAACAAGCCGTATAAACCACCAACACATCGTATAAACCACTAGAAACAGGATACAGGGTTTTGACAACCACAGTATACTCAAGGTATGATAGTGTGTCATGATGAATGAGTATGTTATGAAGATTCACTAGATACATTATAGACTCTTCATTCACATTTTAGAAAATATTATTTTCTACTAATTTATGACATGCCATTTATATATGTACTTTGGTTCAAATTCAAAATTATTTCACTTTTATGCAACCCAATCTACTATGGAATACCACCTTGCGATACCGGCCCATGGTATATTGATGATAGAGTTGTATACCGAAGGTGTTTTTATCCTTAAATTACAATCTTCATCTTCAGGTTTTATACGATTGAAGGACATGGGGATCGGTTCATTGACACTTGCTTGATATTTCTTCCTAATATTTTGCAAAATTATGGAGTTAACCCTTAAAATTTTGTTATTTTACTGCTCAAATTAGTTGGATTTGATTGTTAATTGTTCATTTTTTATGAAGATTGAAGGACTGCTTTGGGCAAGAAAAAATAGTTAGACTTATTCTACTTGTACCAGGATGAAGAAACATCAAAAAAATTGTATTTGTTCTAATAGAACAAGTCTATTGTTACATTTATTTCCAGATATTTTGATAAGGTATTTTCTTCTCCTTGAAGCCTTTACTCTCTCCCCTTCATAAACAAAGGCCCCCCTCTTTCATCTCCCCTGCAAGTTAAAAGAGAGAGAAAATTGAAGTCTGCATAGTTACAAGATGAACCCTAGCCATGGAAATATGCCATATGAGTGCAACCCTAATTTTTCATGGTCATCTCAGAACCCACCTCCTCTCATCAATTATCCCCAATATCAATCCTTTCAATACATGAACAATAATCAAAATACTACATTTTCTGCTCCTGATAATTCCTTGAACAATAATCAAAATCCTACATTTTCTACTCCTAATAATTTATTCCCGTTTCTTCCTGTCCAAACCCTAGAAAGTACACCATATCAACCCCAACAAACACTAGGAATACCCTTCTCCTTTCAAACGCCTCCACCTTTACCAACATTAAGCTCTATTCTTGTGCCTGATAATTCATCAATGGTCGTGCAAGTGATTGGGGAAATAGAAAGTGAAAGTGGTAGCTTCAAAAATGGTGTAAGAGAATTGTACATTGGAAGTTATGGATATGCAGATCAAGATCCATATTATTCCATTAGAAAGAAGCTAATTAGTCCCTTTTTCCCTTATCTTGAGGTCACTGGATGCTGGCCCAACGAAGAGGTATATCAATGAGATCTGTGATTATATAGCTTAAAAAGAAGCTACATTCGGTGTTTCAAGTGTTCATCTCTTTGTTCTTAGCATTTTAAAATTTGCTATTTTTGGCTGCCCCTAATCACTCTATATTTTAGGAGTAAAAATCAGTAACTAATTCAAAACGTGTTTAAAAATTGTTGCGATGATCCACTAACTCATGAGCAAACAATCCTTTCTAAATAAGGTTTTCTTATATATGACAGTATAAGGAATGTGATGTTCATTATTGCATGTGATGATGTGAGTGCATATAAATACAAGTGAAGTTCGAATAATTTTATGTCACATTGTTCTTTAATTTTATCCAAGGTGCAGGATGATATTGGGGCTGAGGTTAATAGCGTGGGAAACACGAGGAAGTCGAGAAAGAAGAAGCTGAATCTTTTTTCTTGTATCACTTGGAACTTAACTTCTACCTCTAACATTCCAAATCCCGAGCCTCCTATTCGCAAAACTTCTAAGGTGTAGAAAAATAGGTTAATAGTTAGATTCATATGAGTGACATGTATATATATGGCTTATTGCTATATTGGATTTAATTGGAATTTATGAACTCTAAAACTAGAGTATAAAGATTTTCTTCTAATATTTGTTTATATGTAATTGCAGAACTTGAAATTTTTGTTTATGAAGGAATTGTGCGGGAGCGATGTCAATAACTTGAAGAGAATCATCCTACCAAAGGTCTCGAACCGTTTTCTTTCTTAAGATAAAAAGAAATTAAGGTTATAATATTTTTTTCCTTGGAAATGGCAGCAAATTTCAACATGCAGTTGAAGTATACTTGGTAGGAAATGATCTTCTTAACATATAGAGAAGAAACCCTAGATCTAAAAAGATCGATTTATCTCCCAATTTCACTTTAGAATTTTGAAATGTTAAAATCGAAATAACGATACCAAAAATAACGGTAAGTTTTGCATGGATTCACATGCAGACTACGTACCTAACAAGTAACGAGTAACGGTCTAATTTTCCATAGATAATCATGCGCTTTACGACAAGTACTATCTCTTAATTGCACTGACTCGCATACGCTACTCGACAAATACTCCCTTTATGTATTAAGTTTGCATTTTCCCCATATAGTTATTCCATGTGTCAAGTACTAATTAATCGGCACCTGTTTATAATTTAATTGGTCTGATTCTCATAGGATACCGGACAGGTACTCTATTTATGTATTGAGTGTGCATTTCCCCTATTTAGGTGTTCCACGTGTCCGATACTAATTAATCGACAACCCGTTTATAATTAAGTTATATATTATTCCTATTAATTACCTTTGTAAGAAAATTGATCTTTTGTTTTTAATTTTCTTATAATGAATATAACAGAGTGAAGCAGAAAGTCACTTGCCTTCGCTAGAAGAGAAGACGGGAATCAAGGTGCTCATGAGAGATGTCCTTCTTTCGGTTACGTGGAGAATGAAATTCAGGTATAAAAAGTTCAATTGACCAGTCTACGATTCTAGAAATGTAGTCTTAAAAAAGGATTTTTTTTCCTTTTTTTGTAGATTCTGGTATAACAACAGGAGCAGAATCTATGTACTAGAACATGCGGGTATATCTTTTTCTCGTTGCACTTAATAACTCTATGAACTAATTAATGATGGAAGAATTAAGGAAATAACTTTAATCTTCATTGTCATGTGCATATATAGGTGATTTTGTTAAGAAACATGAATTGAAGTGTGGAGATGCGATCGCACTTTATCGGGATGAAACTAAACAAATTGTAAGTTCTCCATTTGACCTAATTTTGGTAATTTTTCAAAATTACAAGTTAAATATCTCTTGTTTGTAACATTACATGTACAATTAACTTCTATTCTACAATTTCCTATTCGTTATTATATCCTTACTCTACTTAATTTAACCTGGCCAATTGACATAAAAAATCAAAATTGCACGCAGTACATTTATGCGAGAAAGAAACCGTTGCCTAATTCATCATCCAATCAAGTGATCAGTCCTCCGTCAGGACAAGAGATCAACATGGCTTTTCCAAATCCGATCGAAAATCTACAAAATAATGGACTCGATGTTGGAGAACCTTCCAATGCACAACAAGGACCGACCAACCTCAATCTTTCTCATTATCTCAAAGAAATTGAGGATAAATTACTCTTTGATGATTATGGCCCTATTTCTACAAACTATAATAATGGTCTTAACGTGGGAGAATCTTCTTCCTCACAACAGGGACTCGTGAATTTCAATAATTCCATTAGGCAGCCGATGTTCGATGAATACAATGGCATATCTACAAATGGCTTGATAAATGCTGAAACATTCATTGCACAAGAAGGATTATTAATGGAGTGCAACAGTGTTTCTAAATATTTGAATGAACGACATGAGGTGTCTCCGATATTTAATCAATCTGATCTTCCGTCTGTTGATCTGAGGCCAGGAAATCAAGATGATTGTACCATCTTCAAATAAATATGTTGTAGTGAACTGAGGAACTTTTTTAGTGCCATAAAACAGATGAACAGAAAATATGATTTAATTCGAACCCTTGATCTCGATCTCACATGCAAGACACACATGCATGTTGAAAATTGTAGAAATATTGTGTGGACTTAATGTGCAGATCGAAATCAATGGTTTGAATTGCTCGACTAACCATCTTTTTATTTGGTTCTATTTTATATCAAAAGTTGTGGCACTGAAAAAGCTCTAATTATAGCTATAAACAATAATAATAATAAGGCATTTGACATATGTATTTAGTTTTGAGGGATAACTTACTCTTAAGTGTGTGTATAATCCGGGGAATAAGTGCCCTTAGTTTATTAAAAATTAATGTTGTGTTAACTCAGACATAAATGTTGCAAACTCTTGTAATGCAATCATGTTAAATAAAAATATATTATATTGTATATTTGTAAGTCTTTTGGAGGTATGGTATGTTTTTTATTTTTTTTAATAGAAGAATTCAAGTTGCATTCCTCTTGCTTCTATTAATAAAATATCGAGTTACAAAGTTATAGTTCAAGTCTAATCTGTACTAATGGGTCTTACAACTCAAAAGACAAAAAGGAACCAAATTAACAAAATTTCAACCACTTTGCTGCGTCTTGCGCTCCCTGTGTAGCCACTATCTCTGGCGTCTTTTGTGTGTTGTTGAAGATCCTCGTGTTTCTCTCCTTCCGCATTGTCCATGCCATTGCTGCACATAGGCTTTCCCAATTTTTTTTTTGGTCTTTTGAAAGTCTCCGCCTATTTGCTTTCCATGTTTGCACCATATCACCGACCACCCTTAGTTGAATAGGTGCAAACGGTTTTCCTTTCGACATTCCTCCAGGCTGCCTTCGTGAAAGAGCAGTTTTGCACGAGGTGGTCTCTATCTTCCGTCGTTCTATTGCATAGGATACATGTCGTAATATGTGGCCAACTTTTTCTAGCTAGTAGGTCTGTCGTATTGATTCTCTTGTGGAAAGTCAGCCATATATAGAAAGAATCTTGTCTTCATTGGAGCTTTTATTTTCCATATGGCACCTTGCCAATGGTTTCGGATCCGCGGTTCACGCATGAACCTGTATGCTGATCGCACGGTAAATTTACCTGATTTTCCCATCTCCAAGAATTCCTTACTTGTCCGTTAGGATTTTCTACTGAAGTCATTAATAGATCTCTAGTCTTTCATCAGAAATAGGCATGATATGTTTATATGAATGACTATTGATTGATCATGTTATTATATTAGAGAGAACATAAATAAACAAAAACTAAAAAGAAAAAAAAACCAGGAATCATAGTATCGAAACTTTTGGTCAGATGTATTTTATTCTGAGATAACAAATTCTAATTCCCAGATTTTATGATAATTTCGTTCTTAAAACTTTCACTCGTAGTTCTTTTTTTCATGAAATCTTTATCCTTTCTAAAAAAATGCCTCCTCTTGTGTCTCCCCGCAAGTGAAAAGATATACGAAAATAAGTTTATTTACAGTCACGATAAACTTTAGCTATTTAAAATATGACATATGAGTGCAATATATCTTAAGGCGACCTTAATTTTTCATGGTTGTTAATTGTTCAATCATTTGATCAATATTAACCAAAGTCTTGCACTTTAAACTCCTAATAATTTCATGCCATTTCAATCTAGAAAATACACCATATTCAACGAATTTAATGAATTATCTAAAATAAATGTTATAAACTATAATACATTACCTAAAATGAAATGTTTTATAAGTGAAAAACGTAATTTTATGAAACAAACTATAATACTGTTTGAAAATATAATTCAGACTCATAAGAATCTAGGCAAATTACAAATCATGATTTATAAGCCTCGATTATTAAAAATATCAATCCCCACTGTTTAGTGTTTAATTTCACACAAATTTCATTCAAATATGGTGTGAAATCTTTAATTAATTGGAGATACAGTAGAACAGACTGCATCTATTTTGTGATTGGTTGCTTTCTATCTTTTTGACACCTGTCACACTTTGTTAAACCCTAAACTTTCTTTTTTCACACAAACTTCAATGCGTTTCCTAACACACATACCCTCACCTCTAAATAATTTTTTTTAAACACAAACACATGATTCACAAACGTTATAAGACAACAATGTAGCAAGGTGGTGTAACCTATATATATACACAACGAAAGTGCAACAAAAATACAATTATGTATACTTATATGATTATGTGATTATGATTCTAAAGGCCATATATTCATATCTCTATGCATGATGATTGGTTGTGGGCAATTCAAATGAAACACATGTCCATTCTCTCACAGTCAATTCAAAACCATACCATAAAACTTTCAGCAAGCTCAGGCCCGGCCCAATATTGAGTGGGCCAAAGCCCATAATAGATGTTTCTCTCCATTTGAGAAGTAACAGTTAAAACGTTTTTCTCATTAAACTTCAGTTCTTTACTGGAAAAAACCAACTCGTGTATGTGTATGTGTATCAGTGCACAAAACAATACCAAAAACACAACGAAGAAGAAGAAGAGCGATTACTCAGTACGCTTTCTGATCGAATTCTTCCCAATTCGCTCACAGTTGATCCAATTCGCCCAATTGGGTACCCAAAATTCAATCTGGGCATGCTCAATTCGGCCTAAATTCGCTTTAATTTGAGGATGTCAGGCGGATTGAGGAAGGCGGAATCAATGGAGCTGAAGTGGGCGAGTAAGGACGAGGAGGAGAGCTCCGACGAATTGGAGGCGTCCGTCGGCCGGTCCAGCTTGGAAGAGGAGGAGGAAGATGAAGAAGAAGAAGAAGGAGACAGCGTGCATCACAGACTGGTGCGAACTGGACCTCGCGTGGATTCTTTCGATGTTGAAGCTCTTGAAGTTCCTGGTTACGACGGTTACGAGGTAATCAAATCAAGATTTAATCTTCTTCCACTTAATTTTGCCTTCCAATTCGAATTTTCAGCTTAATTCACTGAATTGAAGCAAAATCACGACTTTTTACATCAAAATCACTTATTCTGCGACCGTAATCAACCAAAATTGAAGCTCAATTTTCCGATTTTCTCGTTCAATTTCAGGAATTCAGCCTGGGCAGAAATTTTATTCTGGCATTACAAACGCTCGGTGTAGTATTTGGGGACGTGGGCACGAGCCCATTATACACATTTGACATAATGTTCAACAAATATGCAATAAATCAAAAGGAAGATGTGCTTGGAGCTCTCTCTCTTGTATTATACACTTTGATTCTCATTCCACTTGTGAAATACATCTTGGTCGTTTTATGGGGCAATGATGATGGTGAAGGTAACTTTAATTTTTATTTTATATTTAATCAAGACATTAATCAATCAACATAATGAAAATTTGCCAAAAAAACCCTGCACTCTTCAAAAATTGCATAAAATAGCCCCTTCTGCTAAATCCCTGTACATATTTAATCTTATTTTTAAAATATCTAGTCTTATTATTAATACACCTAATCCTATATATTAATGCATAAATTATTAAATTTCGGAAAGTGATTAGTTTTCATTACAAAAGGTAAGTCTTTAACCTCATTTACGTGCCATTATTCAAACTTTCGAAGAACAGAGGGCTGTTATGCCATTTCCAATAATTCAGGGGCTCTGTTGCAAAATTCCCATATTTAGGAAACGAAAAAAAATAAAGGACTTTTTGAATATTCCAAACATAAGGGTGTTGTTTTTGCTAAATTTGAGAAATTACAGGGTTTTTTTTTCCCGTATTTTCAATAAAATCCATTAATTATTAAATCAATGAAGTTGATATAATTTCTAATATCTGATTATTTTATTTAACAAGGGGGAATATTCGCGTTATACTCATTAATCTGCCGAAACGCGAAAGCCTCTCTCCTCCCAAACCAACTGCCATCTGACGCGCGGATCTCGAGCTTTAGATTGAAAGTACCGTCGCCGGAACTGGAGAGGAGTCTCAAGATTAAGGAATCACTGGAGGCCTCCAGTTGCTTGAAGAAGATGCTTTTGGTTTTTGTTTTGCTCGGGACCAGCATGGTCGTGGCTGACGGTGTCGTTACGCCAGCCATGTCAGGTCAGAATATTATTAAAAAAAATAATAATAATTTTATTTGTTTGTATTAAATTATTATTTGATGAGGTGTAAACTGTGTTTAGTAATTTTGTTGTACTTGTTGTCGTTTTGGTGATTTAGTATTTAGTGGAAGATAAATTATGTTTAATATTTCTTGCAGTGATGTCAGCTGTGAATGGATTCAAGGTTGGAATATCGAGTGTCAATGAAGGTACATTAAATTTCCCATTATTCCATTTTTTTTATTCCGTTTATAATTGCATAATTTTTAAACCCAAGTTTTCACATTTATTACTATTAATATTAATACTAATATTATTATTATTATTATTATTTATTCAGTTATTTATTATTATTATTATTTACTTGTTTATTTACTATAATGATTTATTTATACATTATGTATTATTAATTAATTAATTTATTATTGTTTTAAACAGGTGAGGTGGTAGCGATAACAGTGGGCTTCCTAATCGTGCTGTTCAGCCTGCAGAAATTCGGCACGAGCAAAGTGGGCCTGCTCGTGGGGCCCGCCTTATTCCTCTGGTTCTTGTGCTTAGGCGGCATCGGGATTTTTAACTTGATTAATTACGGAACTGAGGCATTAAGGGCGTTCAATCCTGTCTATATTTACTTGCTTTTTAAGAGGAGTCCGACCCAGGCCTGGATGTCTCTCGGCGGCTGTCTTTTATGCGCCACAGGTAAATTTCTGAAAAGGCCCTTTGTTATGGTGAAATTGCAAAAAAGTTGGTAAGAAATGTTTCTTAGAATTGATGAAAGTTTGACTGACGGCAGATTTTTTTTTTTTTTTTTTTTTGGCAATTTTTTATAGTGTTGGGGCATTTTTGAAATTCTGTGATAATGTATTTTATTGTAATTTTTTTTTCCGAAATTAAATATTGAATGTTTTTGGACAGTGTTTGTGATCAGTTTTTTCTTGTTTTTTACAGGGTCTGAGGCGATGTTTGCTGATCTTTGTTACTTTTCTGTCAAGTCTGTACAGGCAAGTTGGGAATATAATTGATTGTTCACATTATTAAAATCTAATTCGTTATGGTAACAAAAAGCAAATTATTGTTTTTAATATTTTATTATTAAATTGCAGCTTACGTTTATATTTTTGGTTCTTCCTTGTCTCCTTTTGGGATACATCGGCCAAGGCGCGTTTCTTCTAGAAAACTTGACCGAATATCAACAAGTCTTCTTTCTCTCCATCCCAAGTAAGAACATCTAACCAACTCTAACCAACTTTGACCAATGTTAACTAACTTTGACTTTTTCATTGCCAGGTGGCGCGTTCTGGCCGGTGGTAACCATCTCCTTAATCGCGTCCCTAATCGCGAGCCGCGCGATGACGACCGCTATTTTTTCCATAATCAAGCAGGCTACTGCATTAGAGTGCTTTCCGAGGCTGAAAATCGTCCACACGTCACGTAAATTCGTGGGCCAGATTTACATACCGGTTATCAACTGGCTCTTGTGTGCCTCTTGCCTCACCTTCGTTCTCACTTTTGGGAGCATTAATGAAATCGGAAATGCATATGGTATGTTGGTAATGAAAAAAAGATATATTATTTTTTTGTAAACTTTGTACTATTTCGAAAAGTTTTGGAATTTTTTAGATTCCTTTGGCACCACGTATGACATGAATTGGGTTTTTTACTCCCCTAAAGGGGTTAAAGTTGACTATTCCAAATTAAAAAAAAAAAAAGTGGACTAAAATGCCTCTCATTAATTATTTATCTTTTCATAATTTATTTTATTGAAAATAATAAATAAAGGAAAAAATTCGTATGGATGTAAAAGGGTAAGAAAATATTCATTCCACCTCATATGGGGGTTCCGAGGAGATCTAAAAACTCAGGGGATTTCTTACAATATTCAGAAAAGTTAATCATGTCTTAAAAACCTCCCCTTCTTTTTTCTTTTTTTAAACTTGACAACATTCATGTTTATATAGGTATAGCGGAGGTGGGAGTGATGATAATGACAACCCTATTAGTGACCATAATCATGCTCTTAATATGGCAAATAAACATCCTCCTCGTCTTCCTCTTCGTCACGCTCTTCCTGGGCCTCGAGGTCTCGTTCCTCTCCTCCGTTTTGTTCTTCTCTTCGGACGGGAGCTGGGTCTTGTTGTTGTTTGCTTTGGTCGTGTTTTTGGTCATGTTTGTGTGGAATTACGGGAGCAAGTTGAAGTACGAGACCGAGGTGAAGCAGAAGCTTTCGATGGATCTCTTGCTCAATTTGGTATGTTTTTTTATTGTTACAAGGGAAAATATTCGCATCACCTGCTTAAATATCACCTGAGCATCGCCGTATCATGTTTTTATACTGTTTTCAGTTGTCCATTGTACCTTTCTTTGTATAAAACTAATTGAAAAAGAATAACTTTTGTAAAATTATAATATTCAAATGATATATATATTATTTGAATATTTTTTGCTACTCGATCATGATATAATATCTATTACGATAAAAATATATACCAAATAATAAATATTCGATAGAAACACACATCAAACAAAATAATACATGCCAAACCCATCACGATCGAATACATTTCAACTACCAATACTCAAACACAACAAACATCATTTAAATATCATCATCCAATACCTACCTATAATTCCGACATTATTTCAACAACTAGGGATCCAACTTAGGAACGATTCGGGCGCCAGGGATCGGGCTTTTGTACAACGAGCTCGTTCGGGGGGTTCCGGCGATCTTCGGGCACTTTTTAACGACTTTACCGGCGATCCACTCGACGGTGATCTTCGTGTGCGTGAAGTACGTGCCCGTGCCCGTCGTGCCCCAGCCCGAGCGCTTCCTCTTCCGCCGCGTCGGCCCCAAGAACTACCACCTCTTCCGGTGCATCGCTAGGTATATCAAATGATATCATCCTTTTTTTGTTATGTTTTTACTTTTTACGACCTGATACGCACCGCCGGCTTATTTGTTATGAGCAACGTCAGAATTGGGAAAGGTGTAAGGGGACCTGATACGCACCGCCGGTTTATTTGTTACGAGAATCGTCGGAATTGGGAAAGGTGTAAGGGAATTATGAAAAGGAAATGGTAGAATGAACATATAAAAAGGTATGTTGATGTATCAAAGGTGTTCTTTTTTAATTGGTTGTGTACGAAGGTATAATGGATAACTGAAAATGGTATAAAAATATGTATGATATGGCGATGTTTAGGTGGTGTTTAAGCGGGTGATTCCAATGTTTTCCGTATTTTAAATCAAGATCAACAATTAAAAGAAATACGAATTATAGAAAACATGATGCCAGCGTGATAAAGTCTACACTGCAAATGTTAGATTTGAGTATAGCTAATTGAAAATGAAATAATTGCTCTCTAGGCCTTACCATGCCGTAATGTGTAGCATTTTTATAAAAAGAAACATTATCAGGTGAGACTGCTATATAGCTATTTTATTTTAAGCACTTCGTTTATTCTCTACTAATTAGAAATGCATGAAATTAAAATAAAAAATATATTATTTTATTTCTAGGTATGGATATAAGGACGTGAGGAAAGAGAACCACCAAGCTTTCGAGCAACTACTCATCGAATCATTAGAAAAATTCGTCCGTCGCGAGGCTCAAGAGTTTCTTTTAGAAAGCGACCATCACGATTCTGACACGGATCTCGATGCAAATTCACCCTCAAATTCCCGATTCCTCGTGGGGCCCAATGGAAGCCTCTATTCCCTCTCTCTCCCCCTCTTATCCTCAAAAAACAACAACAATAATAGTAATAATCTTAAATATAATCTTCAATTTGTGGAAAAACCAAGTAGTTCGTTGAATATTGAAGAGGAATTTGATCAAGAGGGGTTTAATGTGGAGAGAGAGTTGGAGTTCATACATAGAGCGAAGGAAAGTGGGGTGATTTATTTACTTGGGCATGGAGATATTAGGGCGAGGAAAGATTCGTGGTTTGTGAAAAAATTGGTGATTAATTATTTTTACGCGTTTTTAAGGAAGAATTGTAGGAGAGGTATAGCGACTTTGAGCGTGCCGCATACCAAATTGATGCAAGTCGCCATGACTTATATGGTTTGAATTATCATGTAATTAATTGTTTTTTTTTCTTTTTTTTTGCTAACCCTAGTTGTCGCATTGTTTTTTGTTTTTATTTTGTAAGTTTTTTTATTGAGGATTTTGGAATAAATGAGTGGATAGTTGTCGGAGCGGAGAATTAATTTTTGTTTGTGTTAATAATTTCGAGCTGATTATTAGTTCTTTTTGGGGTGATTTTGTTTTGGAATTTATTTTATAATGATAAATATACATAATGTTTTTTTGAGTGAACTTATTAGAAAGGAAAACTTTTTTTTTAGCAAAGATGAACATTGCATGTTTTTATAATAAACATATTTAAGGTGCAAAAAAAATGTTTCATGTATGCTTTTAAGTGACAACATATATATTTAATTTTTTTTTTTTTTTATGTTCAACTCATTGGGTTCAGAGACTTTGCTAAATATGTACTATATTGTATTAGGCGGGAGTTGAAGATATCTAGTATTATTAGAGAAGATATCTGGTATTAGTAGAATTTAGAAATATGTATATTTGGAGAGTATATAAGCAAAAAGCATAAAACCTTAATTAATAAAATAGTATGCATATTTGGAGGGTGTAGCAAAAAGCACGAGAACTTAATTAACAAGATAGATGTGTATGTAATATAATATTAGCATGCTTAAGACGTCATATGGTATGTAAAACGTTATAAAAATGTAAATCACGTTCTCCTTACCAAACTCTGGAACTTTATACATGTCGTATTATTATTCCATATATTTATTTATACATATATATTATGAATGTAACAAATTTTATAAGGCTGGATGCTTTTTCATATTTTATGACAACAAAATACGGCCAAATCCACTCTTGACCAAATTAGACAAACTAAATTAAAAACGTTGATTAATCCAAGTACCAACCAACATTCTATCGAAATATATACAAATTACTATTTTATAACCAATAATAAATTAAATTACTATTTAATTATCATACAAGAAACATCTGAGAGGTTGATAACAAAACGTCACGTTCTTGGTACCTAAGTTTTCTGTTGTACAACAATATTTATGATTGTATAGTATATGTAAAAAAATAATATCATGTATAGTCTATGTTGCACGGACACGGACACGAATGTCGTGTCCGATACGACACGGACACGGCGACACGGCGAATCTCAAAATTCATCAGGACACGACACGTTAAATATATATATTATTATATTATTTTTATGAATAAAATATATAATTTAATTATTGTATATATTATTTATGTCAATTTTATTTTATTTTAAAGAATTATACATAATATTTTTATCATATAATTAGAAAGTTATACGTAATATTTTATAATTGTTACAATATATATAACATTTGAAGTTGCATTTTTATACGTGCATACAAGATATTTGATGTTTTACATATTTATGTATGGAAACTTGAAACTAAATAATCAAAATTCACTTTAAATGTGTAGTCCCACAATTACTGGAATAGAAATGTGAGATGAACTAGTCTTTAAAATACGAGTATGATGAAATAGTGCAATAATTGCGCTAACAAACCCAATCCACTTGTCTGAGAAGTGTTCCGAGAAGTGTCCTAAGAAGTGTCCTGACGATTTTTAATAATAAAATATTTGACACGCCACGTGGTGTGTCCGAGGAGTGTCCGAGGAGCGTCGTATCCGACACGGACACGGCCGGGTTTTAGAAGTGTCCGCGCAACAGAGTGTATAGTTAATTAAAAGTACATTTGAAAACAAATTGTATTTATTTCTTTTCAGGTCTTTTATTTTCTAAAGAAAAATGTATACTCTTTATTGACGAACTGTATGATGCTGTTATTGTATTATTTCGTAATCATATTGATATGATATGAATTTGGGAGTGACAAAATGAAGGACAAATGTATGATTAGAACTATACAGGAGGAGAAAATAATTTGCAATAAATAAAAGAACTGTAGCTACAACTGTATTAAATAGTTTTGAAATAATAATTTGGATTAATTCGTATTATTTGAATGTGAATAGTTTATCCGTAAGTTTGATGTGTAAATTTCAACTATATCATATAAGACATATTTATGTGGTGTAATGTGCACTTGACCTTCAAAATGAAGTTGGATTAATGTAAGTTACCTTGTCATCATCTCAATTTTTTCAGTCTCTTTGAAACTTATTTTTTACAGACATTTGTCTTCAATTTTTACTCAACTTTAAATGGTGAGACATCAGTTTATACAATGTCGTGAATTATTGTCATTCAGTAGATTCATTTTAAACCGATTCCATTCCCACCTAGTCATTTATCATTTGGATTTAAGTTCAAATATGAATAGAAGAATAAGAATTCATCTATCAAAATACAAATGATTTCTCTATTTTTCAGAAAATTAGTGATTTCACTACAATCTTCACATTAGTGAAATATGTTAAAAAAGCGTTTATATAGATGATGTATATTTATATAGTTCAATTTTTTAAATATATTGTCATAAATGTTATCTTTGATTAGCTACAAATTTAAAAAAATATAACAACCTACAACGAAATTTATCCTAGTTTAATTTTAGGAAAATGTTCAAACTATAGCACGACGACACTGTAGATATTTTATTTTTTCCATTTTATATGATATTTTCTCATTTTATATATTATTTTACCATTTTATATATTATTGTTTATTCTTTGTGTATTTTTTATTTTTTTACTTTTATATACTGTTTTTCCATTTTATATATTGTTTTTCCCATTTTATATACTATTTTCATTTTTTATGTATATACTGTTATTAGAAAATAAATTATATATATTGTATGTATATATTGTTATTAGAAAATAAATTATATATATTGTTATTAGATCCGTCGTGAAGAGTCGTGCTACAGTACCGACGTACTCTATCAGATCCCTTAATTTTAATTTAATCTACAAAGCAACTTCAAATTCTACAAGTGTATTTTTCTACAAAATGTGTTTTGACTTTGTCAATTCCACTTAGGAACTAGTCTCTCATTCAAGCACACTGTTTTGTAGGCTCCAGTTTTTCAGCATGCAGATTAGTTTTTTTGCAGCGGTCAATGTGGAAGAAATGAATAAAAACATTGAGAAGATAGTATTATTACATTGATTAAACATTAACGACAACATGTTAGAAAGTGACAACGGTGAGGAAGTTTATTCTTTTTAATTGTCAAATATATGAAGTTCCTTTCGATTACAAAAAAAGTTTTTTTTTTACCAAAAGTTTTGATCGCTGTTTGTGTAAACTATGTTTTCAAATAATGAATAAATATGAATGTTTGTTTCATTGTTTTGAAAACTAAAATATACATGAAAATTGGTAGGTGGGTAAGTGAGATTCTCTAGATTTTTTTTGGTAAAAAATTAAGTTGTAAGAAATCTGATAAAATTTCATAGAATTATAATGAGATTATTCTTTGCCGTCTTTACACGCCTTAATCGTACAGACAGAGGTCTGCCATTCATTTCATATCATCTCTATTTCTTTCAACTTTCGGCTCACTCCATTTCTAATCAACATGACAATAACAGTAAATTTGGTCACAATTTAAACTTTTCTATAAACTTTTCATTTGGAATGAATGTTGACAAATATGAATGATTCACAATATGAATTTTTTTAATAGAATTTTTTTTTTTTTTTTTTTTTGCATTTCTATTAAAAAATTCATATTGTGAATCATTCATATGCACTAACAAAAGTATTTAACTTTAATATATTTGGAACATATTTCACTATTCATATATAATTCAGTTTTTCGATCTATTTGACATTCTTATAAGAAAATATAATTCAGCCTTAAACGATTTAAATTTGGTAATTATAAGTTATCTATTTCAAATTTTGTACACTTTGTAACTATATTATTATTTATTTGTAGAAATTATATAAGAAAATAATCCGAACGGTTTCATAAAACTCTTACTTTAAAGATTTATAAAACTTATGTTATCAGCTATATTCTATTGAGTAAAAAAATAGAAAGGTTAAATGTCAAATGTAATCATGAAAAATCATAAATTATGTCAATTTATCAGTAAACAAATGATTCGCTAGTCTAATCTATTGGTTGAGATTGCTTAAGATACAAGAAATTAGAGATTCAAGCTCATTTTTTATTTCTTCCTTTATAAAATATTGTTCACTTGGTAATGTATTTTCCCTAAAAAAAATATTCTATAAAACTGGACATGTGTTTTTGGAGAGATTGGAGAAGTAAAGAAACAAGAAGCTGGAGAAAGAGATAGTGGAGTCCGGGACCCAACAAGCACTCAGCAGACAATGTCTTCTCCTGGCAGCTTCTTCCCTGTCAAGTGCAGGCCAATGAATACCTCACACGTCAACAGTTAATGATCTGGCACGTTTCAATTGGAAGGATTCATTTTGAAGTCGTTGCATTTCCTAATTTTCCCTCTTTTCCAGTCAAACTTGAAAAATAAGAAAAACCAACTAATATAATTTCTCATGTTTATCTTTATCTTGCTCTAGTCTGTTTATTAAAAAAAATTATAAAAAAAAAAGTGATGTTATATCTCATGTCTCCCCAATTTATATACTAGCTCCCTAGTTTTGTAAGTAATACTATTATGGGTAAATAGCATTTGTTTTTGTAGATATATTAGGGCCAAGAGTGTAATTGAGATATTGTTAGTAATAAAAGATATATAGTTGAATATATAAAACAATAAATTTTTTGGATTACCAATATGTTTTATCAATATCATTTTGATTAAATGCCTACTTTCATCATTCATTTATATATGGAATGACAACTATATATTTTTGTTAGAGTAATTTCGATCATATAAAAAAGGTTAGCATGAAAGACAAATATATAAAATATTTTATAACCATAATTTACATAAGGACGAAGGCAGGACTTGACTGGAGGATCATAATTCATTCATACTGATTAACATAGTAAAAATATTTGGAGATGAACGCAATTACATAAAAATGCATGTATTTTAAAAAAATCACAAAAATATTATTGATATATACTAATTTTGTCAAAATCTTAGAGATCATGTCCCCCGGTCCCTATAAATTTTCGCCCTACATAAGAATATAATACTATAGTCTGTCATTAAAGACAGGATTCTGATTAAAACTTTTGATTTTGCTTGTGGTCTGTTTTAACATATAACTTTGTTAATTTATACTTCTAAATGCAAGTCGTAAAACTTGGTTCATATTTTCAAAAGAAAGTTATTTCAAATAATTATATTACCAAAAGCATGAATGCGGAATAAGAACTCTGAGTTGGTGTTGAATAACAAAACTCATCTCATACTTTCTTTCTTTTTTTCCTAAAGATAAAAGAAAAATTTACAAATAACTCCCTATCTTTTTTGAATATTATAAATTACCCCCTATCTTTTCAAAATTTATAAAAAACATCCTGTCAGACACATTTTCTTTACAAATACCCTACATCCACTTTTCCATCCATTCGATGGTTAAATTCTTAAAAATGATGAAAATACCATTAATAATATTTAATAAATTAAATTAATAAATAAACTTAAGTAAACAAAAGAAATTAAATAAAAATAAACATAATTAAATAAATAAAAATATAACAAAATAATTAATTAAATAGACATAAAATTAATTAAAATAAATAAAAATAAAAAATAAAAATAATTAAAAACTAAAACTAAAAAAAACCAACTAAAAATAAAAACTTATTAAATAAAAATTAATTAAAATAAACAAAATGTAAATAATTACAAAGCTACAAAAAAATTAAATTAAAATAATAAATTAAATAAAAAGATAATTAAAATAATTAATAATAATTAATAAATAAATAAATAATGTTAAAAATAATTATAATTATTGACACACGAAACTATCATTATCGGTGGCGGAGCTTTATACAAATCGGGGTGCATACGAAATCCCCCTCCTCCCCTACAAGATTTTAATAGAACAATATATATTAATAGTGCTTTCGTGATTTATTTTTTCGAAACACGTGTGTTTCTCCCCCCTACTCGCCCAAATTTTTTTTTACAATATTAATCAGTAAGAAGATAATTTTTTAGCACCCCAATAAACAAATATAAGTTTTGGTACCGCTCATTATTGACACACAAAACTCTCTTTTATATTAACTAGAGTTTTTGTGTGAATAATTATTATTTTTGTTTCTTTTAATTATTATTATTTTTAATTATTTTTTCTTCTATTATTTTTTATTTTTATTTCTATCTCTTTTATCTTTTTAATTATTTTCATTTATTTAATTTTATTTAATTTAATTTTGTTTATTTAAGTTTATTTATTAATTTAATTTATTAAATATGGGTGAGGGTATTTTCTTCATTTTCAAAATTTAACTATTGTATGGATGGAAAAGCGGATGTAGGAGGATATTTGTAAAGAAAATGTGTCTGATAGGGAGTTTTTTGTAAATTTTGAAAAGATAGAAAATTATTTGTAATATTCAGAAAAGCTAGGGCGCTATTTGTAAATTTTCCAGGATAAAAATTCAGTGCCAATAATGCAGCTATAATTTTAGTACCAAAATCAAAATCAAATCAAATGGTCAGCACGAATCCCACCCTCTCTTCCCTCCTAGGTTGTATTAATTTATCTTTGTCGTATCGATCTCTCTATCTCTCTCTGGCTGAAGATGTGCTTTATTAGAGTTAGGTTTTGAGTGGGGGAATAATGAGGAATGGTGGGGGGATTTCTCGGGCCGCTGAAAAATCTATGTTTATTCCCTAACTAATTATATAATTCATTGTTTTAGCACTTAAAATATTTGATCAAGAATATAAAATTAGTCAATTACTGGCACTGTACTTAGTTACACTTCTGTCATTTTACTTTATAACTTTGAGATGAAATTCATCATCAGTAAATACTTCTACATATTTATCAATAATGGATTTTGACTTAATTTTACAGGTGATTTATTAGTAGTAAATATGTATTTATGGTGCTTAGAATTATCAATTTTAAATTCATAATTTATGAATTGATAGACTTTGTTAAATATGTATTGTATAAAATTATGTTAGATGAGACTCGAACTTAGTATCTCTCACAAAATTATACGGTGCCTTATCCCTTGAATTCAAGCTTTTGTTAGTTATCAAACATATATATTTCAACATTAGGTATTGTATACAATACAGTACTTAAAATGAAATTTGCCAAAAAAAAAAAGGAACTTGTATTATGCTTAAAATGTAAAAAGGGCAATTCCTTCGAAATTTGCAAGTCTCTCTAATTGTTAAGATTTGACACCATCAATCAGCGACGGATTTTGATCAAAAACCTAAGAAAGAACCATAATGAAAATACATCAAAAATACCAAAAATTTAAAGTGGACAATTTATATATAACTTCTAATTTTATACAAAAATATAATAGTATAATTACATATATATACTGTTACTCCAAAATGATCAACCATTGTCATCAGTTAAGCCATCTTAATCATTATGTTTCAGCTATCTGCTACATATTTTATCTTAAAAAAAGTTCTACATAACATTTATCATCATATGTGATAAACCTATTGGCTATTAATTCCATGTGTTACAAATTTATCCATGTATATTTGGGTGGCACATAAGAATAGATGTATGTTTTTTAATGTTAACAGATAGAAGGAAGGTGTATGAACTGTGTAAGTGTCCTCCCATTCGGACAACAAAGCCTGTATCTAACCTAACGGTTTCCAGTCGAGTCCCCACCACCCCTTCTCTCTCTATAGATCACTCTATTTCTGTCTGTCTGTCTCTCTTTCTCTCTCTCTCTCTCTCTAGATCTCTGTGAATTATGGGGCAAGAGTGAAGAGAGAGAAGCCCACAGTGAAGAGGGAAGCACATGGCAAGCTTGTGTCGCTTTCCAAACCCGAATAGAATTCCTTCATATGTCTCTCTCTCTCTCTCTCTCTCTCGAGCAACAATTGTGAGCAACAATTGTTACATACTAATATGTCAATAGAAATTTGAATTCACAACTTCTTGTCCCGTAAACCTTATACTCTACCAACTGGGCAGTCCATTGGCAGTCTCTCTCCCTTCTTAATCGATCTTAATGTTACCCCACAGTTTCCTGCATTCATTTCATTTCCAGTCTACTGTTGTAGTATGTACCTTCCTTCGTTCCATCATTCTTCTCCTCTCTCATAGGACCACATGTCATATTCAAGCCTACATCACTTTCTTCAAATTTTTCATATAGCGAGTCAAAGTTTGCATTTGGAATTTTGCACCTCTTCTATTATTACATAACAAAAATAACTTGTCACTAGAGCAATGTATATATATTGTAAAGTTTTGATTGGGACATCATATTTAGCGCTTATATTGTTTCTCTTTTTTTACCCGAAAATCAACATAGTATATATATTGTAAAGTTTTGATTTTAACCAATAACGGAGCTGAGCTTCAAAAAAAATATAATAATAACGGAGCTTAAAATTGATTTGGTAAACATATTGAAGAGTCAACACATATAAATGCATATATTCTGAAAAAAAATTATACTAGAATTACACAATTCCTATATAGCTCCACCCATGATTTTAACAGCAAACACGAGTATATACAATTAAAAACAAGTATATAACAGACGGAAGCATAAAAAGGACCAGCTTCAAATTCATCATTCAAACCATTACACCCAAAATTCTATATTATCATTTAAAATTGACTAGATCTGCTTTTGCATTGTTTTCCTCAAAAATTTAGTTTCTTGGAAACCTCATTCACCCAAAGCAATCTACAAATCTCATTAATTTCTCTTCTCTTGGAATTCTCCACTCCCCTCTCTTTATCATTAAATTAAAATGTGCTCAACTATTCTTGTTTCATTATGTAAAACAAGATTTATGTTACAATCACTCAGGATAAGTAGTAATCTGAATCAACAAATTAAAATATTTGTACTATTTGTTTGATAATGCTATAACAATGTGAGACTAATCAAAATTATGTTTATTACATCACTTCTCAATATATAAGATACTTTGGAGGATATTTGAGATTTCATATCAAATTTAGATTTATCATCCATTTGATATGAATCATTATTAATACAATGCAATAAGTAACACAAGTGAGACATTTATTTCATGAAATTTATTATTTTATTGAATTGCACAAATCTTGATGCATAAGAAATGGATGATAGGTACATAACTAACTAATTTACTCTCGGAAATATTTTAGTCATCATAATTCATATATATTAATGCACAATTTATATTATGTACAAAAAAATATTTGTGACATAGATTAGGAATTAGGATGGTGACATGCAGAAATTCAAGGGGGAGACCAGAGTCAGAACAAGAATCTCTCTAGCTATGGGACAATTCACAAAACATACAAAAGAAACACGGATACCAAATAAATATACACAAATTTCCTATTCTAAATTTCTTCTCTTATAGCCTATACCTATAGGCCAAGAAAAATGCCGTTCCTCTCAATCTCTCAAAAGAAAAAAAACAGAGAGAGAGAAGAGTCCCCACATCAGAGACATGAGTCTCTCGTAAATGTAAATTTTACTATTCATTATGTATATGTTGTTTATTATATTTATATATTGTTTAACTATATGCATAAATATTGGAATTTTTTTGAATAGTAGCACTATTTTGAAGAATAATTAATCAGATAGCATGATTTTCAAAATATTTGGGTAGGTAGCACTTCCGTCAGATCTTCTGGCGGAACTGAAGTAGTTCCGCCAGAGGGTCTGGCGGAACTAGAGAATTTTTTTTTTGGGCTAATCTCGGCCATTTTGCCCCCTTAAACAGCATAGACAGTGAAATTGGCCCAAAAATGACTAAAATATAGGTTCCGCCAGACCCTCTGGCGGAATTACACATTTTCCCAACTTACAATCTGACCCAAAAAGTCCAAAAAACTGGTCTAGTTCCGCCAGTGGGTCTGGCGGAACTAGACCATTTTCCCAACTTACAATCTGACCCAAAAAAATTTCAAAATTTAGGGTTTACTAACGGTTTTTAATAAAAAATCGATACTAAATATTAGTACTGTATCGGTTTTTTAGGAAATTTTTTTTTTCCATTTAGTAACGGTTTTTATAAAATAACCGTTACTAAATCGACACTTAGTAACGGCTCTTCCCAAAAGACCGTTACTAAATAAGCAGTTAGTAACGGTTCTTGCATAAATACCGTTACTAAATTTCCACTTAGTAAACGGTTTTTATGGAATAACCGTTACTAACTTCTTTAGTAACGGTTTTTATGGAAGAACCGTTACTAAGTATGGGAATTAGTAACGGTTATTTTGTAAAAACCGTTACTAAATGAAAAAAAAAATTCCGAAAAAATCGATACAGTACTAATATTTAGTATCGGTTTTTTATTAAAAATCGTTACTAAACCCTAAATTTTGAAATTTTTTTGGGTCAGACTGTAAGTTGGGAAAATGGTCTGGTTCCGCCAGACCCACTGGCGGAACTAGACCATTTTTTTGGACTTTTTGAGTTAGATTGTAAGTTGGGAAAATGTGTAGTTCCGTCAGGGGGTCTGGCGGAACCTATATTTTCGTCATTTTTTGGTCAATTTCACCGTCTAAATTGGGCCAAAAATAAATTTTACCTAGTTCCGCCAGACCCGGTGGCGGAACTAGCCTTTTTCATTAATTAAGGCTGTTTAAGGGTGCCAAATGGCCGAGATTAGCCAAAAAAAAAATTCCCTAGTTCCGCCAGATTCCGCCAGACCCTCTGGTGGAACTACTTCAGTTCCGCCAGAAGGTCTGGCGGAAGTGCTACCTACCCAAATATTTTGAAAATCATGCTATTTGATTAATTATTCTTCAAAATAGTGCTACTATTCAAAAAAATTCTAAATATTGTACATATAAATATCAAGTCAGATTGTTTTACGATTTTGTTCGGACACGAAAAAACTGAAAACATGATATATCAGCCCCAAAAAAGTACACTGCTCAGCTTAACATTTCATACCAATAATTGAAAGTACCGTTAACAAATCAAATTTATTTACATCTCCTAAAAAATAAAAATAAGTCAGTAAAAAATAAAAATACTGATGAATATTTGTATTGTTTTTTTCATTTATAGAGGTATAAACAATTATTGACGAGTACATAGTACACGGTGCTTAATAATTTCTCCATATTTTCAGTGTCAATCAATTTTTCCTAGTTGGTGCTTCTGTAGCGCAACCAATGACCTCAACAAGTCCTCTCTCTCCTCTCTATTCTCTCTCTACATCAGGTCAATAATAATAGTTGCATGTATGCCCTCATTTTGTTGCCTAGCTATTTGGCAGAGAACCTTGCCTCCGTGTTCCATTATCCACACACTCGCCCACTAACTCTCTCTCTCTCTCTCTCTCTCTCTCTCACACACACAGCTCAACCAGTCTTCTTTCCATAATCTCCAAACCCTAAATGGAAGAACCTCTTCTCATCCCCAACATCTCAAGAACACAACCCATGACTTCAAACTCTAACACTAATCCTGATCCATCAAACCCTAAACCTAACCCTAACAACAACAACCCGCCTCTCCGCTGCCCTCGTTGCGATTCATCCAACACCAAATTCTGTTACTACAACAACTATAGCCTCGCGCAGCCACGTCACTTCTGCAAGTCATGCAAGCGGTACTGGACACGTGGCGGAACCTTACGCAACGTGCCGGTCGGAGGCGGTTGTCGGAAAAATAAACGTACGAAAAAACAACGGTCTAATTCTATTCCTATCTCAACCGCCAAGATGGATCCAAGTAATTTCATCTCAAACTCCATCAACCAAATGTTTCAACATAATTCTAGTCCATTTGATGGAAATATCGCGTTTGGTGGGATTGTACCTAATAATTGTACAAGCAATGGGTTTGATCTTCAAAACCAAGCTGGTGGTTTTGGATTTCTTGGCCAAAATAGCCCATTTCAAAATCTACAACAAAATGGTGGAGTTGATGAGTACCCAATTTTGGGAACATCCCTCTTGTCGAGTTTCAAGTTTCCATTTGAGGATCTACAAGCCATGAATGGTGGTAATTTTGGAGCTTCAAAGGATTCTAAGGGGGAGAAGGAACATAAGACATGGCAAATTCCTTATGAAAACTACATGGATCCAATTGGGTCCAGTGGTTTAGATGCAAATCAAATTACTTCAAATCCATTTCCTTCGTATTTCAACAACGGAAGTGTCGGTCTGTCAGACTCTGCAAATTACGGCTCATCGGTTCCACCTCTATTTTAGATTTATTTCCTTTTCTCAATTTCATAATTTTTTTGTTTTTTTTTCTTCTATTTTCTTCGATTTCTTTCTTTCGAGTATTGTATCAAAGGTTTGGGTCTAGGTCTAATTGGTGTTATTTAAGAATTCAATAATTGTTCGGATCGGAATCATCGTCTCGGATGCATATCGTGCTTCAAATGCCGTCAATTGTCGCTTTTTTTACTCACGTAATTGGCGTTGTGCTCCAAGAGGAGGCTCGATCCATCGGTTTGTAGCTATCTCCAAGCTCACAATCAAACCAAGGCCATGAAGAAAAATGAGAAAAAAAAAAGGAAGCTTGGAGGGTTAATTTTATAAATTTGTCTAGTTTTATTTATTTATTTGGTTGTGTATATGGTCATGGGATAATTGGATACACTCATTTTGTCTAATGTATTGCTACTCTATATATAACAACTATAGAGTCTCAAGCTTTTTAGGGTTTATTTTCTTCTTTTCTATTGGGTTTTTCTTGTATTTGCTTTTTCATTTTACTATTCTAAAGGTTGTGTTATTAAAGCTTTTTAATGGACTTTACATCATTCGTGTGGATCTTAAATGTTAATTGCTTTTACTTTTTTCATTTTCCTTCTGCATTTTCTTAAGTTCTTTAATTTCATTTCACTTTTCATATTTTCACTTTTATTTTTTGCACTGCATATTCTTTGAATATAGATTATAGACTGTTGTTGATGAGTTCTCTCGCTCTATAATTTATCTTTATAATAAAACATTTTGCAAAAATAATGCTTTTATGTTTGAGTTTGTACTTTGTACAAATAATGTTTCGAACTTTAGATATCCTAAATTTTGTTTTTTTTTAGTTTCCAACTTAGGGTGTTGGAAATAGATTTCTTTCTCATGTCAAATCAAGGAGAAAAAACGGATAAGTTAATTTAAAACTCTCAAGAAAATTAAAAATAATAATTTCGAACTTTTAAATTTCGAAAATATTATTGATACTAATATAAAAAGCGATTAATCTGCAAATTCTTTTTATTTTAAGGTTATTATTTCATGGATGCAACATTTATTGTTGTACTTCACTTGATGCTTCAATAAATGGACTTAGTTCAAACTGGCTACAATTACAGTTTACAATTTTGGATATTTTTCTTGAGTAATGCAATTTTGGATATTAATTAAGTATTACAGGGACCAATGTACAGCTTTTGGAAGAAAAAAAATTATAAATAGTTCACTTTATTGCTTTAATGCATGTCCCCTATCCTTTTGTGATGATTACTCTCTTACTCTTTATTTCTTTTAGTGTACTGACTCAAGGAGTTTCTTATTTTTTATTATCACAATTTCATGTTCGAATTTTGGATAAATTTCACCGTAACTTAACTTTCAAAATGATCAAATAGGTCAATCAACTTTCAATTATTCTCTATAAGTCACTCAATTTTAAAAAATGTTCAAATACATTACTCAACTTTCAATTATCCCATATAGATCAATCAACTTTAAAAAAAATAATAAAAAATGTCATTTAATTTTCAAAAATTACCAAATGAATCACCCAACTTTTAATTAATAGGGTGGTTTTTTTTTGTTTTTTTTCAATTAATCGATGACATATTTGGTTATTTTTTAAAGTTATGTGACTTATATGGATCAATTAAAAGTTAAGTGACATATTTGAATTTTTTGAAAGTTAAATAACTTGTAGGAAACAATTAAAAGTTGAGTGACTTATTTAATTATTTTTTTAATTTTAATGTCTACAATGAAATTTATCCTAGAATTTTATATACATGATATTTTTTATGCAATATTTACATTTGTGGAAGCAAGTTTGGATTCACATGGAAAACCATGAGAACTTTTGAGAACAAAAAAGATGAACAGTGTAAAAGCATGTTTCATATGTAACCCTATTAAATTTGGAAACATGATTTTTCAACTTAATTACTTCTCTAGCCAACCTGGTTCAGTGTTTCATTTCCCTTCGGTTAAAAAAGGATTTGTAATATCGTGTTTCATGTTTAATATGTTAAAAAAATACATTATGCGAGCTGTATAAAATCCACATTTTTTTATACGTTAAATAGCTTTTTTTTGGCCTGCTTAGTTGTTGACGCAATTGCTAAAATTGAGAAATTACATTTATTTTTTCTTCTCAAAATCATTAACATTTTGTGCAAATAAAATATACTAAAGGGTTATGTGTAGAAAACTGATTTGTATACACTTTATTCTTGGATTCGCATTGAAATGTGTGTTAAAGACAGCTTGTCAGATTGCATCAGTTTAGCATAGAAGTTATACACTGTATACTATATATTATGTAACGTATATGTATGTTCTTTTCGTACATGTCAGCTTCCTCTTGTTAGTCTGGCATGCTATTCATTTCTCACATTTCTTAATTCTATCCAAAATTTTCATGAATATTTATTCTGTTTTTCCGTTAGAGCAACAGTAATGAACAATGTCAAGTTTTCAGAAAAAGCCCTACAATATGCTTATATTGCAAAAGGATCCTTAAATATTTCAAAAGTTTAAAGAATGCGCCCTACTGTTAAATTAAATCTCATATAAAGTGTTAAATTAAAGACATGAAGCCCAAAATATCAATTGGGCTGATATTATACCCTTATGCAATATTTTACAAAAATATAACAAAGAAACAAATATAAATTTCTTAAAATAACCACAATAAATTTAAACACCCTTAATCACTTTACTTGTCTGATTACTAACCATAAATCAAATACTGCTAATACCATAAAAAGCAAATATTAATATAAATATTATCATACAAATATAAAAATTAATTGATTAAGCAGAGCAAAGAGAAGCCTTTTGTTTAGCCAATGACTGATTTAATTTACTCACTAATTGAACATTACTAAACAAATACCTCTCAAAAGATTCTCTCAAACTTTTCAATACTGCCACGTCATCACCTTCACTTGATTTATTATTCAGTAATATGGTAAATAAATTCTTCCATAATTCACCATTCCAATACCTTCAAAAACACAAAATGTTAGAATGTGAAATATTTATTTAATATAAAATAATATTAATACCTTTTTAAAGGAGATTTAGGTTGGTAAGTATAATTTCCGTCAGAATTAATCTTTTTTTCGATACTCATGTAAGTTCCAAAGAGCATCATGTGCACTATCACACACAATCCGTAAGTATCAACCTATTTATTATATTTTTAACATTAGTATAAGTTTATAATTGGTGAAATAAAAAGTATATAAAAATCATTTGACCTGATATTTCCACTCGCGATTTTCCTTCATTTCAACACAGCTGAATCCTGACGTTCTACAGTCTCCAATAAATTTAATATTTTTTGGAAATAAATTGAGATCGATTCCTCTTCCCCAATCCACCAAGCATAAACCCTAAATAAATAATAAAAATTTCCATAAACCCTAATTTTATGTAGTGAGCCCTAAATATTAGAGAGAGAAAAACCTGGTTGAGCCAAGATCCATTTTGGTCGCGTAACATTTCCGCAGTTAAATCCTCCCTTCAAAATTATCAAAATAAATTTTTAAATATTATTTTTCTCATATTTACAAAAAAACCCTGTACTTTCCTCATATTTATAAAATGTTAGGTTTTTTTTTTATAAACACGAGAAAATATAGGAGTATTGTGGCAAATTTTCCAATAAAATCCAATTAAGCTTCCATTTTTTAAGCTCAAAATTAAAAAACAATCTGGTTTTTTATAAAATAATAAAAAATAAAAAATAAATGAAATAAATATTAAATTACTTGGGGTAACGAACAAGCAAATTATCAGGTTTAAAATCGCCGTGTAAAATTCCATTTCCATGCAAAATCTCAAGCATGTGTAACATTTGTATCGTGTAATAAATGCACAAAACTTCATCCATGTGCTGATTCGTCACCACATGTGAATTTATCGCGTCCTAATAAATAATATAAAATTATAAAATAATTAATAATTGAATTAATCTTAATATTATAATTAATTATAATATTTTTTACATGAAGGGTTCCATGAGAGAGATAATCGCAGACTAATACGCTTATATCGGAATAAATGTGCATTCTGTGCGCATTTCCAAAGTTTAATCTCTGAAAATAAAAGGGAAATTAATTAATAAACATGAATAAAATATATTATTTGTGAAAAAAGGGATTATTTAATTATTTTAATTACCTCAGTGCCAGATATGTGTTTGTCCAGCTGGCGGTACATGTGAAACTCCCAAGGATAAGAAGGCTTCTGAATCTGAAAAATAATAAAATAATACAAAAATACAAAAATATTTTCACTAAAAAATCCCTTTCATTTATTAATATCTAACACTTTTAGTTTAGATATCTTAAATCTTAATCACTCTAATTCATATATATTTTTTTGCAATTTTTTCGCCAATAGAGATTTTTTTTGCAGTTTCCAACAATTAAGGGGCTCTTTTTTGCAAATTTCTCTTTTTTTCTCAAAAAGAAAATAATAAATAAATACCTTTAATGCGACAATTTCATTGGGATTTTCATCAACAAAAGCCTTGAATACTTTTGCAAGGGCTCCAGTTCCTGAACAGCCTTTGATTTGGTACTTATAATGCCCTTTTAATTTATACAAATTAAAAAAATATTTAATTAATTAATTAATTAATTTTCGTTTATTAAGAGAAAAATATGTTTGTTACTAAAACAAAACAAAAAGTAGTATGGTAATTAATCTTACTTGAAGCTAGCTTTTGGTTTGTTATTTGAAGTGACTTTTTTATACCAATTTGAGATCAAAATTATTTATTTCTTTAATCATCTTTCATTTGTTAAAAAACGAGCTTAATTGGTAGTAAAATTATACTTCATATTAGTTAATCTTATTTGAATATACCCTTTGATTTGGTATTTGAAATGACCTTATTGTAAACAGTTAAAATCAAATTTATTTGATTTTATTTAACCATTTTCTAAAATAAAATTGTATTAATTGGTAGTAAAATTAATAAAAATATAAATTATACCTAATTCAACAATTTTGTTTCTTGAATTGTTGTGAAGAGAAGTCAATGAGACTTTTCCTGCATAAGCCTTATTGCTCCTATGAAAACCCTAAAAGAATAAATAAATAAATAGATCTTTTGCTTATATAACCTCATAAAACCCCAAAATTACAAAATTGAATTAATGAATATAAAATATGAAATTCTTACAGAATATTTCTTCATGTCTTGATCAATCTTTTGTAGTAAATCAGTCAATGTAGATTTGCACCAAGGATCTATTGAACTTGGTTTCTCTAGATTCTTAATCAAAAATAAAGTTTAAAATTATTATTTTATTTTTTATTTAAATATTTACTTTTCTCAAATTTGTAATATAGGAGATATTGTTCATACCTTTGGATTGAGATTTTCCTGATTATTCAAAATATCAGGACATTTTTTGCATAATTGTTCATGCATTGACTTTAAATTATCTACTGGCTCAGCATTTCTAATAAAAAAATAAAAGAAGGAAATATTACAATCTCAAACAAGTTCTTTTTTCAAAAAGAAGAAAAAATTGAAATGAAAAAATAGAATTAAAAAAATCTACCTTGAAATACCGAGTTTGCAAATCTTGTAAGCTTCTAGAAGATTCCCTTTTGATGTAAGAAAAATGGTGTATGTTTCATAAAGCAATGATTCTTTCATGAATTGCCTTTTTTTCTCCAAAATTTTGTATATCTTTTCAAAATCTTGAATTACATCAGCCTAAATGTTTAAAAACAAAAAAATTCAATAAGAAAAATTATCAGATGTAATTTTGATGAAATATATGTATCACATAAGAATATTGAAAAAGAATTAGGGCTTTACTTACATAGAGTATCCAAATCTTAAGGAGCCTCTTGTCATTTTTGTACTGTTCATTTTCACCGAATTTCTCAATGCATTTCTCCAACAATAGCTTGAAGGAATCCCAATCAGCATCACTAGGGTTTTTAGTAATGTCACCTAAAGATTTTGCAACCGATCTGCAAATAAAGCACACATAAATGTAATAATTATTTCAAAATTGGCTTTATTTCGCATAATTGAGCCTAATTTGGGTTCAACTGAGTAAAATCTAAGCTTATTTAAACCTAATTACACAATATATGTAAATATAACAGTAATAATAAATCAGATTACCTTAGAAAAGGGAGAATCGGATCTTCAACAGATCCTGCTGAACCTTCTCCATCTGATGATCTACAAAAGAAAAGAAAAGAAAAAATAATATGCAAATTAAAATTACTTTCAGATCCGCATTTTTATCAACAATTCTGAAATTCAGAGAGAGAATGTAGACAAAATTGAGGTGAGGTTACGGAGAAGTTCGCCGGAGAGGACTGCTGCCGACGCCGCCGTCCATTTTGAACCCAAATCGTCGAAAATTTAAGAAAGAAGGAAGAAGAAGAAGAAGAAGAAAGGTGAAAACTAAAAATGTTGAAATTCCCGCTTAAATTTGGAGCTCAAAAACACCGGTGTTGGTCCACCGTACACCGAATTTAGGGCTATGGTTTTTTTACCAACACTGGTACTGAACCGGGTGTACGCAGAATAGGGGCTGGGCTGTGGCCTTAGTATTTGGGCCAAGAATGAGCTTATTCGAAGCTAGTAATAATAATGAAGATTTTTAAAAATATATATATATATATGTGTGGAGTTAATTAATTAATTATGGACATGGTTACTATGCTTGAACAAAAGTATGATCTTACTGTATCTCTTAATTAATTATGAAGTCTGCACTAAGTTTGGATGAAATTAGTGTGAAACTGAAACCAAAATCCTGATAATTAATTCACTATTTGTGAGTGATTAATTTCCTTTCTACAACTGCATCTTCTCATATGTAGTTTGGTTTTTTATGTTCTGTTGATATGTGTTATGCTAATTTTCAATAATATAGAATGGTAGAAATGGCATGAAATTGACATATGGAGACTTAGTTATTGCTCATGAATTAGAAGATCTTGGGAAAGCTGATGAGAGGACATACTAGTTTGATATTTCTTTATGCCAGCATCAGAGTACTATAACGAGTCTAAAAATGATTCCTTTACAGACACATAATGAAGTTTTATTGTTTTTAGTTTTTTAATTTGTATTCTTACTACTCTCCAGATATCAAAACACAATCAAATAGTTATTCATAAACATACCAAATCCTTTAAAAGCACTTGGAAGGCGAAAAGTCTACCAACAATTTCATTAAACAAATAAAAAAAGATTACATAGATTAAGAAAGTATTTTATTGAGTAGCATTATAATGCAAGAGTTTACATTTATTTTAAGTTAATACAACATTAACTTTCAATAATCTATTTATTCCCAAATTAAACACAAATATAAGACTAGAGTACACACATAATAGCAAGTACTTTATTTATTTATAATTTATTTATTTAGGAGCCTTCTCAGTGCCACAAATTTGAATTACAAAACAGTACGAAACGAGAAGCCACTCAGTTAAATAATTCAAACCATTGATTTCAACCCTAATCCCACACAAAAATTTTACAATTGCCAACATGGATGTGTGTATTGCATGTGAGATCGACATCAATGGTTCGAGTCGATTCTAATTTTATTTTATTTTCACTTGTTTTGTGGCACCAAAAGACTACTCATTATTACATACTTATTTGAAGATGATACAATCATCCTGGTTTCCAGGCCTCAAATCAACACGCGAAAGACCGGATTCATCAAATATCGGAGACTCCTGATGAGTTTCATTCAAATATTCAAAACCACCATTGGAATTCATTAATCCTCCTGGTGCGAAAGAAGTTTCTCCAACATTGATCAAGCTATTTGTAGAATCAAACATCGGCTCTCCAACATTGACCAAGCTATTTGTAGAATCGAACATCGGCTCGCCAATGGCATTGAAATTCATGAATCCATTTTGTGGGAAAGAAGGATCTCCAACAGTGAAGTTATTGTTATAATTTGTAGGAATAAGGTCAAATTCATCAAATAGTGATGCATCAAGTCCGTTCAAATAATTCGAAAGATCATTGAGGTTTGTCGCTCCTTGTTCTGATGACTGTTCGCCAACATTTAGGCCATTGTTTTGTAGATCTTCAATCGGGTTTGGAAAAGCCGTGTTGACCTCTTCTTGTGATGGAGGAGTGATCACTTGATGGGATGAGGAATCAGGGCGCAACTCTTTCTTTTTCGCATAAATGTACTGCATGCGATTTTGGTATATAAAATAGTTAGGTTAAATTAAGTAGAATATGGAGATTTAATGTGAAATTATAGAATCATGATTATGAAAGAATAGGGTGTAAAAAAAACAAAGAGTTATTGTATATGTTAAAAACTAGAGAGATGTAAATAACTTATTGTTTGATCGAAAAATTACCAAATTAAATCGAATTGAGAACTTACAATCTGATCAGTCTCATCCTGATAAAGTGCAATCGCATCTCCACACTTCAACTCATGTTTCTTAACAAAATCACCTATAAATGAATATGACAATGAACATTAATTTATTTCCATGCATGTTTCCTCAATCATAAATTATTTCATGTCATTATTAAAGTTCAAGAAAAAAAAGATATACCAGCATGTTCTAGCACATAGATTCTGCTCCTACTATTAGCCCAAAACCTAAAAAAAATCTCTTTTTAAACCTACATTTCTGGCCATAACACATTGGAATCATAAAATACTCAATTGAACTGTTTATAATTAGACCTGAATTTCATTCTCCATGTAATCGAAAAAAGAACATCTCTCACGAGCATCTTGATTCCCGTTTTCTCTACTAGCGTTGGTAGGTGAGTTTCCGCTTCATGCTGTCATATTTATTACAAAAACAAATAAGACTAAAAGTACAATTTTCTTAAAAAGGCAATAAGGCTGATTTATAACATATCGACGCGTGTCGACAGATTAGTACTGGACACGTGGAACGCCTAAATTGGGAAAACAGAAACTTAATACATAAAGGGAGTATTTGTCGATTAGCGCATAGGAATCATTGCAATTAAAAGCTAATATTTGTCGTATGGCACACGATTCTCTATGCAAAATTAAACCATTACTTGTCCGCTACGTAATCTGCATGTATGTGAATCCATGCAAAACTTACCGTTATTCTGGTACGTTATTATTTCGACGTTAACACATCAAAATTCTATATTGAAAAGATGGAATGGGGAAAAATCGACCTAATTTCTAATCAACAATACTTCAACTGCATGTTGAACTTTTCTGCCATTTTTAAGGAATGATAATATGGTAACCTTAATATTTTGTGTTAAAAAGAAAAGGTGATAGACCTTTGGTAGGATGATTCTCTTCAAGTTGTTGACATCGCTGCTGCACAATTCCTTCATGAGCAAAAACTTCAAGTTCTGCATTTATATATAAACAAACATGCATCATCCACTCTAGTTTAGAGTTGATATAAGATCCAATTATAAGTACAATATTACAATAAGCAAATACAAATCTCTCATGTGAATCCTAATTATTAGTTTACTTTTCTACACCTTAGTAGATTTGGGAATCGGAGGCTCGGGATTCGGAATTTCGGAGGTAGAACCTAAATTCCAAGTGATACAAGAAAAAAGATTCTTCTTCTTTCTGGACTTCCTAGTGTTTCCCGCGCTATTAACCTCGGCCCCAACATCATCCTGCACCTTGCATAAAATTAAAGGGAAATATGGCATAAAATGATTCTAACTTCACTTTGTAATTATGCACTGACATAAAATATTAAATATCACATTCCTCATACTGGCATACATGAAGAAAAAATTACCAACATGGCTTATTTGTGTGTTCATGAGTAATATCAATTGAGGAATATGTGATACAATTTTGAATGATATATTTTTTCTCCTAAAATATAAAGAGATTAACAGAAGCCCCTGAAAAAGTAAATTTCAAAATGAGAAAAACAAATAGATAACACTTGAAACCCTAAACTCTCTAAATTAGCTTCTTTTTTAAGCTACATAATCACAGATCTCTTATACCTGTTCATTAGGCCAGCAACCAGTGACCCCAAGATAAGGGGAAAATGGACTGATTAGCTTCTTTCTAATCAAATAATAAGGATCTTGAGCTGCACATTCATAGCTTCCAATGTACAATTCTGTTACACTATTTTTGAAGCTACCACTTCCTCTTTCTACTTCCCCTATCACTTGTGCCACCACTGCTGAATTCTCGTGCACAAGAATCGATTTTGTTGTAGAAACTGGTTGAGGTGTTTGAAAGGAGAAGGGTATTTCAAGTGTTTGTTGTGCTTGATATGGCGTACATTCTAGGGTTTGGACGGGTAGAAACGGGAAGGAATTATTAGGATTAGCAAATGTATGATTTTGGTTATTGTTCATGTATTGAAATGATTGATCTTGGGGATAACTGATAAGAGAAGGTAGATGTTGAGAAGGCCATGAAAAATTAGGGTTGCACTCATATGGTATATTTTCATGGCTAGGGTTCATCATGAAACTATACAAACCCTTTTCTCTCTATTTTAACTTGCTAGGGAGATGAAAGAATGGGGGGCTTTGTTTATAAAGGGGATAAAAGTAAAGGCTTCAAGGAGAAGTAAGAATTATTAGTGACAAATTATGGAAAAAATATCGAAAAATCCGAAAAAATATAATAGACTTGTTCTATTAGAACAAATATATCTCATATATATGTCTTTATGATGTTTCTCCATGCTGGTATATGTAGAATAAGTCTAACTATGTTATACAAATATAGTGAAGAATCCTTGTCTTTACTGAGAATTACTTTCTTTGATTCTTATCAACATTTTTTTAGAAATAAGCCCTTCAATCTTCATAAAAAATGAACAACTAACAAGCAAATCGAACTTTTAAAATAACAAATTTAAGGGTTAACTCCATAATTTTGCACGATAAAGGACGAAATATCAAATAAGTCTCATTTGAAGAAAGGATCCCATGTCCTTCAATCGTATATAACTTGTAGAAATGTTCTAATTAAAGGATAAAAACATCCTTGTATATACCATGGGCCGGTGCCGCAAGGTGGTATTCCCAAAGATTGGGGGTGAATACAGAAGTGCAATCTTTTTGAATTTTAAACAAGTATATATATGTTTACATAACATGTTATAAATTAGTAGAAGATATTATTTTCTTTAAATGTGAATTAAGTCTATAATGTAATTAGTGAATCTTGATAATATATTTTCCATGGTTGCACATCTTAAGAATACTGTGGGCGTCAAAACCCTAGATGGTGGTTTTATAAGGTGTGTAAACCACACATATTTTAGAACAAACAAAATTTTGGTTAGGGGAAGGGGAGAAAGAGGTGTGCGTGTGTGTGTGTGTGAGAGAGAGAGAGAGAGAGAGAGGGGACAAGTGTTCATTGGCACCTTACACGACCAATCATCGAACGACATGTCATCTTCTAGAAACATGATAAGTGCACATAACTGTACTTTCACTGCATTGTGTGGGTTCATCCTGCCATATTCACAAGAATACAAACTATTTGGAGGAAGGAGGGTGTTTTGTGAAGCGCGTTGAGTGTTAGTATGAAGAAGAAAAAGTTGACTTCAACAAAGTTTGACAAGTGTCAAAAAAGTTAGAAAGTAATCAATCACAAAAGATATAGCCTCACAGTATATCTTTGTAATTAATTACCCATTTTAAAACTTGATTTTCATGAAGTTAGTGTGAAACTAAACCCGAACTTTAAATATGTGATAATTAATGCTATTAATTTCATTCATCACCCCTTAACTCAATGTAAAAAAAAACAATCAAACTAAACTCTTTGGGCCTAATGATGATTGCAATAACATACATTTTATTAGCCTTTCTTACACTAATTTTCTAACCTTAATCTACATTTTTTACAAGTAACAATTTATCATAAATAATTAGATATTTTGATGAAATCTTAGGCCCAAAAATAGAAGCCCAATGGGCCTAAAATAGCCCATTTACTTCGCCACACTGAAAGTTGCACAAAAAATCAATTTTCATTCTTCTCTCTTTGAGTAGATCTCAGAACAATTCAAAACAAGAACGAATTTTTGAGCTTGAAATTCGATTCCTCTTCAAAAAAATTTGATTTATATGCAGAAATATTTTGTGGGTTTTTGAGTCAGAGATGGATGCGTTTAGGAAGCATGCGAATAAATTGAAGGAGCAAGTCTCTAAACAACAACAGGTTCTTTCTTAATCACAGTGCTAGTTTTTATCATTTATCTTCTCATTTCGTTTTTAGTTAATTTTCTAGTTGATTTTAATTTTTCACCTGATTTTATTTTCACCTGCCTAATTAAATACTTATTCGATAATGTTTTACTGGTTTTGAACTAATTAATGCATTACTGTTAAATAAATTTGCGAATTTTGCATAACAATACAATTGAATTTAATTTCTTTTCACAATTCAGGCTGTGATAAAGCAATTCAGCACGACTGGATATGAGGGCTCTGATGTGATGATAATCGACGAACTTGAATTACAAAGACACCTTCAATTAGAGAAATTATATAAATCTACTCGCTCCTTAAGAGTAATTTCATAATTTAACATTTCCATTTTTTTGTAATTATTGAAATAACGATTAATTTCAATACATCTATATGAATAATTCAGGATTTTCAAAAAGATGTTGCAAGAGCGGCTGAAGGACTTATCGCAGTAGGAACCAAACACATAGAAGTTGGTAATGATTTAACTTATCATTTATTTATTTCTGTTTATATTTTGTTGTAATAATAATTTTGTTTTAATTAGGGACAAAATTGTCAGAAGATTGTTTTAGATTTGGAAATGAGAATAATTCGAAGGATGAGATTCTTTGTAAAGCCACTGCTTTATATGGTGGTGCGTTGAGAAATGTCGAAAAAGAATTTGAGGATTTTAATACTCTTTTATCTGATCAGGTCTCTCTCTCTCTCTCTCTCAAACCCTAATTTAGGAATTAAACTCTTAACTCTCTCTCTCTCAAACCCTAATTTACCAATAAAACACTATATTCTCTCATATTATCTTAATGCATATACCATATAATTACAAAATTTATAAATTTACTTATGTTTTGTTGAATAAATTTCTTTTATTTATTTATTTATTTATTTATTTTAATTAATTAGATAATGGAGCCTTTAAGACAAATGGCAAACGGAGCTCCGTTAGAAGATGCTAGAAATCTCGCGCAGAGATATAGTCGCATGAGACACGAAGCCGAAACTTTGGTATTTTCATTTATTTCATTTTATTATTTATTTTATTTTATCATTTCGGGAAAAAAAAGAATCTATATTTTAGAAAAAGTACAAATGGCATTATATTATACATCTATTATTTATGTTAAAACCCCATAAATTTATTGAAAGATAGCCCCAACGGTTTCTCATATTTATTGAAAAAAACCCTATTTTTTTCTTGTTAATTTTTTTTCCTCATAACAGGCTCAGGAAGTTTCTAGAAGGAAGGCTAGAGTGAGAGAATCCCCTGTTTTGGAAAATACCTCAAAATTACAGGGCTCAGAAGCAAAAATGCAACAACACAAAGCTAATATGAACGTTTTAGGTAAAGAAGCGGCTTCAGCTTTAGCTTCTGTCGAGTCTCAACAACAAAGAATGACTCTTCAAAGAATTATTAATATGGTAATTTTGCATAAAAGCCCCTGTATTTATGAATATTTATGGATAAGTCCTTTAAAGTTTGGAAACTGGAAGTTACTTGTATCTGTAAGTTTTTATGAATGTTCCTATTTGAGTCTGGTTTTGTGATAATTTTCTAGTCTAGTTTTTTGGAGAATTTAGAATTATATGATTTATTTATTTTTATTTTTTTTTTTATTTATTTATTTTTTTTGGAATTGAAGGTGGAATCAGAGAAATCGTTTCATTTGAGAGTGGCCGCTATACTTGATGATGTGGAAGCAGAGGTTATTTATTTATTTATTTATTTATAAATTAAAAAAATATTAATTAATTAATTTAATTTTTAATTTATTTAAAAGATGGTTGGTGAGAAACAAAAGAGAGATTCTGCACCACCTTCTGTTCTAATTCCAACTCCAAAACGCGCTGAAAAAGCTCTATATTATCTCGCTGAGGTAAAATAATTATAAATTAATTAATTTTTTTAATGTGAATTAAATTTATTAATGGGTATTTTGGTGAATTTATTTATTTATCAGGCGATGCATAATTTCAATGGAGCATCTGAGAAGGAATTAAGCTTGATACAAGGCGATTATGTTGTTGTCAGACAAGTAATAATTAATAATAATAATATGAAAAAATAGTATATTTTTATATTATGTAATATATATTTTTATCTTATTTTATTATTTTTTAGGTTACTGGAACAGGATGGGCAGAAGGAGAATGTAGAGGAAAAGCGGGATGGTTTCCAGCTGAGTTTATTGAAAGGCGCCAAAATATTCCTCCAAATAAAGTTTTCCCTCAATAATTATCTTGTTAAAATGTATTTTATGTATTTATTTTATTTCAAGAATTAGTTCGTGTTTGTGTTTTATGTTCTGCTTTGGGTGTTTGATTTGTTTATATGGATTTGTTTTTTTTTATTTATGTTTGATATTTTGTACTGGAATTTGCCTTGTTTATGTATGTTTATTTTTCCACTTCTTTTTCTTTTATTTATGTTTACGATGTATTGTTGTTACTGTTCAAATATGTGCTAACTATATAAATGTATCGTGGCATGTATGATCCAATTCAGTTATTTTGACATCATTATATTTTTTATATTTTCACGTTACTCCATCAAGTTCTATTGGGTCGCTCTCGTAGCATGAATATTCAATACATAATATCATGTTTTTATTGAAATATAAGGCCAAAATAGTACAAAAATATCATTAACAAAATAAATATACATCAAGATGACAACATAACTATAATTCACAACCACCATTTAAATTCAACATTAAAGAAAAAGTTGCTTGTTTTCCTTACTAAATATATCAAGCCCTAATTAATAATTATGCATACCTATTATTAAGAGTTGAATAAATTAGTGGGTTTTTTGAATTGACAATTATTTCAATTTGAAGCATGTTTCTGTTTCCTCGCCGGAGATTTAATGTATAAAGACGAAACTATGTTTATCAAAGCTGGTCCACATAAACCGAGTCCATCCAAATTTTTTATTCATCTCCTTGCTTGAGTCCTTTGCATGTCATAAGTCCCCCATACGTATTGCATTGTAGGATCCGTATTTCCTTGTGCCTAAAAATTTAAATAAATAAGTAATGATAAATGAAAATAATTGCTTTAATTCCAAATTTGATTTATGTACTTAAAGATCAATAAATAAATATCAGTGGCTAAAGTACTTGATGAAATATCTAAGGTTTCATATTTAAGACTCGTCAATTCGATATAAGAGAGAGAGAGAGAGAGAGGGGAGAGAGAAAGTACAGGATTGATGCCATAAACAGCAGCATAAGGATTCGCCATATAATTTGTGTCCGTACCAACATAATTCGCCCCATAATTAGCAACTGCAAATAAAAAAAATCCCAAAAATTCACCAAAAAACGAACATAAACCAACAAATAAATAAATAAAGTGAAATTCGCAATAAAATTCAACCCCCACCCCTCAATTATTGAAAATCGCAAAAAAGTCCCTACATTATTAAAAATCAGAAAACAATAAACCTACATTAAAAGCATGGAGTTTTTTATTTCAATAAAATGCTGTTTTTCTTTCAATTTCATCATAACACATGGTTCTTTTTGCGAATTTCCCATAAATAAATTCAGTTCGACAAATAAACAAATATTAAATCTTTTAAACCTTGATTGGTTTGAGCATTAGTGTGGGCCCGCTTGTCAGAATTCGCCAGCTCAGCGCGTAATTTATCAACCTCGCGCGCCATCGAAATTAAATTCTTTTCCATGACCTGTCCTTGTTCGTAATTTTCCGCGTAGCCTTTCTTCTCCTGTTCTATCGCCTCCCTGTTTTTAATTAATTAATTATTTATTTTAAATGGTTTATTATATTATAATAAGTAGGTAAATATTGTGTGAATATGTGAATATGGCATGTAATTTCAGAATATTGTTGATAATTTGTAATGCAGTTTTTTCCAAAAACCCGTATATTTTCTGAATATTTTGACCTCCTATATTTTTACATTTTTGTATGGGGATAAAAAAAAGTTCAATTCATTTTATAGGTTTTTTTTTCCAAAACATTCAGAAAATATATCCCTACTTAACTTGCAAATATAGCTACTTACGATTAGGTTACTTTCACAAATGCAAAAAAAACTCAAAAATCTAAATTGATTTTTACACATTAAGCCAAAAATCCGACCCTATTTCCATCAAAATTCGAATGAACAGGGACCATTTCACAAAATTACCCACCTAACTCGTTGAATTTCCTGCTTCAATCCTTCTACCTCCGTTTTGACAGCCGGAACCTGACGCACGTCAGTGGAAGCTCTGGTGAGGTCCTTTGTGAGTGCCTGGACCTGGTCCATGAGCTCTTCCCGTGCACCAGTCAGCTTTTGGATGTCGGCTCGGACCTGCATCAGCTCTGCTTTCATGGAGTCGATTGATCCGAGTTCGTTCTCCATTTTCACCATCTTCTCGTAAACCTGATGCAAATTTCAAAATTGGTTTGTAATTTGAAAGTTTGTTTCAAAATTCACTATAGAAGTTCAATATTTGAACAGAAAAAGAGGCAAATTTGCTTTTATTCATGGTTCTAATTTGTAAAAAGCTTCGATTTTTCCGACTAGAAAAGGGGTAAATTGGACCTCACGGAGACGAAGGTCGCCCTCGGCTCGTGACGAGTCGAACACGGAGGAAGATCGCCGGAGTTCGTACTGCACCAGCTGGCACTCCTGTTTGAGAGCGACGTGAGTCGCAGCCAGACGCTGATTGTCCGCCAGCAAAGCCTGTATGTCGTCGAATTGCGCCGCCATCCGATCCTCGAGGATGAGTTGCGCCGGCGGGGTCGGAGGAGGAGGGCGGAGGTGCGGATGTGGTGGCAGCCGGTTTCTCCCTGCCATGGCGGAAGAAGAAGGAAAGGAAAGGAAAAGAAAGGAAAGGAGGAGAAGAAGAATAAGGAGAAAATTGAGAGGAATAAGAAGGAAGGAAAACTGGGAGATTATTGGAAAAAACGGAAGTTTGATTTCTAGTAATCTGAACTTTGGTTTTCACTTTTCAGTAACAGTAATCTGAGACTTTTTTTTATTCTCAAGTATTACTGAGCTGCTTGTTAACGAAATCGGTTTTGCCGAAGTTTCGACTGTTAGTGAGACGGTGCCTTACCGCTCTAATAGAGCTGAATTGGCAATATTAGATTTTTTTGTTTTGGATAACTCAAATAGAATGATGTGTTTTTTTACGGAATTGACGATGATCACTATTAAGTATTAAGTTAGTACTCGGTAAAAACAATAAATTACATTTTCATCAAAAAACAACAATAACTTACGTAACTATTTGAGAAGTAAAAGAGAGAAATTACTTTATATGATAATTTTTATCCTTTTTCGAAATAATTACTAATGTGGAAATTAACTTCATTGGAAAGTTCTCTTAAATAGATAATGTTGCATATATTTCACACTCCTATATCATACTAATGCCATGTAAAGAATACAATGGCCAAAACTTTTCAATGTACCACATTAATTCGGCCACGTCTCTCTCGACCGTCTTTTTCATCTATTTAATGAAATAAAATAAAATAAATTGTAAATAATAAAATACGGTGAAATATTAATGAGAAATTTGCAAAAATGCCCCTCCATATTTGGAAATTGCAAAAGAAACCTCTGTCAAAATCTAACAATATTGGTCAACACATTTTAAATTGTTCTAATTAATGCATCTAGATTAAAGTTGATTTTATTTACTCTCTTTCTTCTAACAAGGCAAGGGCGCCTTCAATAGCTTATTCGTGTAAATGTTCCATCCTCAAGAAAAACATGATATTACTTTATGCGACAATTTTTATCCTCTTTACAAACAGTTGCTAAATTTTTTTTTACGTGAATATAGACATTTCACTCTCATGTTACTTTTTCTTTTTACAAGATTGATTCAGAAACCAAGTTATTGATAGATTCTAATGTTATATTGATAATAAAATTGTAGAATTTATATATTTAACCTTCAGAATTTAATTATTTTTGGAAAACAGAACCCAGATTATAACTAGGCGCCTACAGTTTAATTTAATTATGAATAGAAATATTCATTACAATAATTTGTCAAGAGAATTGGCTCAAGAAAATAAAAGAAAGGTAAAAGAACTAGATAATGAAGTATCAGCTAATGTGTTGGTTTTCTCTAGTAGCTTATTTCAAAAATTCCTTCAGAATTTAATTATAACCAGTTATTAGCAAAAAAGAAAAGAAAAATAATCTAATCCAAATTCACTCAAGAATATTTTCTGGTCTTCAAAATAGTTATTCCATTTACACATGGGCTCACAATAATTATGGTCACTTAATGGTATTAAATTTCATAACTATTTGATAGAAGAAAAGGTAAAATAAATAATTAAACAAATACATAAGTAACAAAACCATAAACACAAGCAACTATTGTAAAATTTTAATTTAAGCTACATAATATTTCCTTACATAATAGTATTTATCCCTTTATCTCCAATATTCACAATTCCCTATCTTTAATATTTACATTTACCTCTCGAAATTATAAAAAAAATAATAAATCTCTTCCTCCTCTAATTCCTCATCAGAATCACCATATTACTCATCACATTTTCGGTATATCCCTATATGTTCCATATTAAAATAATATGACGATCTATATAACTTCTCCACATATCTATCGTTTGTCTCGGTCGTCTTTTCAATCTAATCAATAGAATTAAAATAAAAAATATTGTAAATAATAAAAAAAGGTGATATATTAATGAGAAATTTGAAAAAAACGTCCCTTCATATTTGGAAATTGCAAAAGAAACCCCTACCATTTGTCAAGGTCTAACAATATTTCTTCATTAAAGTTGATTTTATTTGCTCTCTTTCTTTAACAAGGCAGCGGCCTTTTTATAATTTTTCTAAAGAATAAAGTTTTTTTTTTTTTTGCAATTTAAGCATAGCCCAGGGTTTTATGCAAATTAATAAAAAATAATTATTTTTTTTTCGAAATTTGAAATTGTTTAAATAATAATACATTTGCGATAGCGATTCGAGCAGCTGCTCTTTCTTGCTCCCTCTTTTCACGCGCAACTTTTTATGCATCTTCATGCTTCAATTCTCGCCTTTTCTGGGTTTTTATTAATTAATATTTATTAATAATTCAGAAAAATTATATAAAAAATATTATATTTGATATAAAATAAAATAAAGAGATGTTAGTGTAATTTTTTTTGTAGCACAAAAAATATTATAAATAATATAATGTAAAATAAAATAATTGAAAAATAACTTACTATTATAGCTCGATTTCTCAGTCCTTGCACCAGCTGCAGAGTGTTCAGCTGAAATTTTAACATATAACAAAAATAATATTAGAATAAAGATATTATAAAAAATATAATGCAAAGTTTATTTGCTTAGTCTCAAACCTTTATATGAGGCTCCGCCTGAGACTTGGCCATTTTTCCTCATGATCTGTAAGCCAACATTTCACATCCAAATTTAAATAAAATAATACAAAAAATAATAATAATTCAAATTATAAAATAATTTTGCAATAGAATTGTTTTATCCAACCTAATTTTTATGGCAAACTACAACCCGCCATAGCACATATTATAAGCAATCTAATTGTTGATTTCCTCCAAAAGCTTATATGTGTGGATGTCAATTTCTCAATAACAAAATTTATATGATAACTTTTATCTTTTTTGAAACAGTTGCTAATGTGGAAATAACTTAATTGAAAGCTTCTCTTTCATCGATATAAAAAGTTCTGTTAAATAAATAATGTTGCATGCATTTCACACTCATAAGTCATGTATCATGTTAATGTCATGTAAATCATACTTATTTCAACAGTCACAAAATAGTGGTGAAGTGATTCTTAGGAAATCAGGAAACAAATTCCCATATTCAATTAAGAGAGTAATTTTTTCTTCAAAAGTTCCTCCATTTACATAAGGGTTCATATATTTATCCTCCATTTGATGAGGGATTTTGTTATCAACAGTCACACATGGCTTGGATTCCAATAACTCAAACTATGATTTGTACCAACCCAGTTTCAAAATCCCTGTAACTCAAACTCTGACTTTTACTAACCGGGTTCAAATTCCAGTAACTCAAATTCCGGTAACTCAAATTCCGGTTTTCAGTAACCCTAATCTTAAAATATGAGATTCTTAACAAATTCAAGACATCAAATCCCTGTTCAGAGACTCAGATTAATAGTAATTAAAATCACTTAACAATATTATAATTCAACTATTTGAGAGAAAATGGAAAAATTATAAATAAATAATCAACAAAATCATAAACACACAAACAATTAATTAAAAAATTTAAATATAAACTGATTTTTGCACTAGCACAGATAGTGTTTTTACATATAATATTTACCCATATCCAAAGTATACCCAAATCCAATAAAAAAATCGCCCAAATATATCCTATTTTCAAATTCAACTTTAGCCCTCGAAATTACAAAAAAAAAAAAAAAAAATCTCACCCTCACCCTCCTCTAATTCCCCCTCATCAGAATCACAATATTCCTCACATTTTTTGTACACCCTATTGATTCCATATTGAAAAAATGTGATGCTCTATATAATTTTTCGACGTACCAGACCAACTCATGGTTGTTTTCCTCGACCGTCTGTTTCATCTATGTAATAGAATTAAATAAATTAAATTGTAAATAATAAAATATAGTTTTGATGTTAATGGGAAATTTGCAAAAAAAAAAATAAACCTCTATACTTTTGAAATTGCAAAAAAATCATTACTTAAGTTATCTTGATCATTCGAATTAATATTTTTTTGAATAATATTTAATTTTCCTCACCCACTTACCATGGCAGAGTTTTTTTTTTTTTTTTTTACAATTTTATAAAGAACATAACACCTTTTTAACATTTTTTTAAACTGAGGGACAGTTCTGCGAATGTCCCAATATAAATTAATTTTTTAAAATTTGAAATTATTTTAATAATACTTTTTGTAGCTCGATTCAAGCGGCTGCTCTTTCTTGTTCCCTCTTTTCACCCACAACTTGTTTTGCCAATTCAATTTTCGCCTTTTCTTTTAATTGTTGATTTCCTCCAATAACTTATTCGTGTAGATGCCAATTTCTCAGTAACAAAATTTGCATTACTTTATATGATATTTTTTTTCTTTTTTGAAACAATTGCTAATGTGGAAATGTAATTAAACTAAAAACTTCTCTTTCGTAGATATAAGAAGTCCTCTTAAATAGAAAATGTTGCATGCATTTCACACTCCAATATCATGTAAAGAGCATACTTATATCAATAGGTTTGTACAAAAGAGTGGTGAAGTGAATTCTTAGGAAACCATGAAATAACTTTCCATGTTCAAAACCGTAGTCAGAGGAAGAGAATGAAAATTACTATTCTACCCTCAAGTGGAATGTTTACGAGCAATTAAATTTACTAAAAATAAATGAGTCTTATTATGAGCGATTAAATTCTCAACGGCTCAGCTTTTGTGAAGCTTGTGAACTTAGTAATTTAGTGTAATTTAGTCAACTTGTTAATAGTAAGAAATACTTGCAATAATATTAAAGTGAATATAGACATTTTACTCTCACGTTACTTTTTTCTTTTTTGCAAGATTGATTCAGAAAACAACTTATTAATAGTCAGAGGTTCTAATGCTATATTGATAATAAAATTTTAGAATTTCTGTATTTGACCATCAAAATTTAATTATATCCAGTTATTAACAAAAAAGAAAAATAATTTGATCCAAATTCACTCAAGAATATTTTGTGGTCTTCAAAATAGTTACTCCATTTACAAAGGGCTCACAATATTTTGATACAAGAAAAGTTAATATAAATAATTAAACAAATAATTAATTAACAAAATCAGAAAACACAAGCAAATAATTTTAACTTTTAATCTCACCCACAAAATTTGTCTATACATACCAATATTTACCCCTATATATATCCAATATCTATAATATTTACCCCTCCAATTTACCAAAATGCCCCTACAAAATCTCTCCCTCCTCTAATTCCTCCTCATCAGAATCATAATTTTCATCGGAAAAAGATTTTCTGTACAGACCTATTGATTCCACATTGAAATAATGCGATGATCTTTGCATTTTCTCAATGTACTGCATCAGTTCACTATCATAAGTTTCCACCGTTTGTTTCATCTATTTAATAAAATTAAATAAAATAAATTGTAAATAATAAAATATAGTTTTGATATTAATGGGAAATTTGCAAAAAAATCCTACATTTTTAAAATTGCCAAAAACCCATTACTTAAGTTATCTTGATCATTCGAATTAATATTTTTTTTGAATAATATTTAACTTTATTCACCCTCCTAACACGACAGAGTTTTTATTACAATTTTATATAGAACGCAACACTTTATAACAATTTTTTAAACTGAGGGGCAGTTTTGCAAATTTCCCAATTTTATTTAATTTTTCAAAATTTGAAATTTATTTAAATAATACCTGTTGTATTTCTAGTCGAGCGGCTGCTCTTTCTTGCTCCCTCTTTTCACGCGCAGCCTTTTGTGCTGCTTCAATTCTCGCCTCTTCTGTTTTTTTATTAATTAATTAATATTTATTAATAATTCAGATAAGATATAAAGAAATACATTATGTTAGAAATAAAAGCAAATAAAAAATAAAGAGATGTTAGTGTTAGTTTACCTTGGCGTTTAAGCCTTTCTTCAACTGTTAGTAATTAAATTAAATTAAATTAAAACAAAAAAATTCAGATAAAATCTACCAAACATAATGTTATTTGGAAAAAAAAATTAAAATAAAGAAAGAATTATTTTTTTTATTTTTACCTTCAAGATGGCCTCTCTCTAGTTTTTCTCTCTCCATTTTCAGTTTAGCTGGATCCACTTTCTTGCCCTATTTCAATTTTTTTTAAAGAATTCAAGTCAAAATAAAAATTCAGAAAATATTTAAAAATTAAATTAAAAAGTTAGATTATATTTTGTCAGTTCCACATTCTTGGACCAAGTAAAATAATGGAGAAATTATTTACAATAAAATTAGATTGAACTGTCAGGTCCGATTTCACATAAAAAAACCAAAAAACGGAGAAAATATTTAAAATTATATATAAAAAAAATTAGATTATACTTTGTTAGTTCCAGATTACTTTGTCATTTCAAATTTCTTGTCTCATTTAAAATATTCACGTAAAATAATGAACGAATTATTTACAAAAACATTAAATCAAACTGTCAGGTCCAATTTCTTGCCAACTTTCAACAAACTCAGGTAAAAAAACCCACAAAATTGAAATATTTTGAAAATGAATAAATATAAAAAAATAAAAATTACTTGGTCCAAAAGAATCTTTTCTTGTGCTTTGATGATTGTACCAGCAAATCTTTTCTTCATCATCGCAACTCTCAATGCTTTTCCTGGCGACATCTGAATATCCTCTTCTTTTACTTCTGAAAATTAAAAATAAATAATTAATTAATATGAAATTGATTACAAAATTGATTGATTAATTAATATGAAATAATTCAGAAATAGAATGAAGGGAAATTTGCAGAAAAGCCCCGGATTATGCCTAAATTGCAAAAATATCTTTTTGAAAAGAAGAATATTTGCAATGAGATACCTAATTTGAGGAATATTTAACCATTGATTTTGGATAATGCAGGGTTTTATTTTTGTAATTTAGGGATAGTACAGGGGCCTTTTTGTAAATTTCCAAAGATTTAATAAGTAAGAAATAAGAATAGATTAAAAAAGGAATGAAAAAATACCGTTTTTAGAGCATTGAGGAGCTGAAGAGGGCTGAGAAGCAGAGCAGCCATTTTCTGTTATTCCTAAAATTCAGAAATTAAATAAAATAAAATAATAATATTTCTCAAATTTAAAAAAGAAAAGGAAATTTATGTAAAATTATATACCATTTGAAGCCTTTCTGCCATTGATTGAAATCCGGATTATATTCTTCCGTGCACTCACAGGCATGTCCTGAAAATAAAATATAACTTATACTTTATAAATATTTATTATTTTCCAAACATTAAAATGAAAATTATAAAAAGTAATATGATATAAAATTACTGTTTTGCATGAAGCAGAAGTTTGAGGCATGCCATTGGACCTCTCTGCATAATCTGTTGCCAACAAAACATAGATTAAATAAATAAATAAAATAATAAAATAAAATAAATAAAATTATATTACATAAAATAATTGAGAAATAACTTACTTGGCTCAGGCCGCACACTGGATCCAGTGTATACATTTGCTGAAATTAAAAAATATATATATATTAGCAAAAAAGTATAGTTTAAATAAATAAATTAAATAATAAAATAAATTAAATTAAATAATTGAGAAATAACTCACTTTTAGGCTGACTGTTATAATTTGATTTGTCAAGCCGCACACTGGATCCGGTGTATCCATTTCCATTTTCTCCTAAATTAAAAATATATATATATTAGCAAAAAAATTATAAAATAAATATAATTCCTTAAAATAATTGAGAAATAAATAACTTACTTTTAGATATGCTCTGACCGTTATAATCCGGTGCAGTGTGTCCATTTGAACTTTCTCCTGAAAATTAAAATATAAAATTAATTAGAACAAAATTATAAATAAAATAATGTAAAATAAAATAAAATAACTTACTATTATAGCTCGATTTTTCCGTCCTTGCACCAAATGCAGGGTGGCCATTTGAATTTTCAGCTAAAATTTAAAAATATAAAAGTAAAATTAGCATAAAAAATATTATAAAAAAAATATAATGCAAAGTTTATTTGCTTAGTCTCGAACCTTTATATGAGGCCCGGCCTGAAACTTGGCCATTTTTCCTCACGATCTGTAAGCCAACATTTCACATCCAAATTTAAATAAAATAATAAAAATTCAAAAAATAAAATAATTTTGAAAATTTTCAGATTTTTACCTCTGCAGGTTTTGCCTCCTCAACAAACTTAGCCCTTTTGCTCAAATTAGGGTTCTCTCTTTCACAACTAGAGTTTTCCTTTCTTTTTCTTTCTTCAATTCTTTCCAAATTAGGGTTCCCATTCCCCAAATTAGGGTTTTCCCTTTTCAAATTAGGGTTCCCATTCCCCACATTAGGGTTTTCCCTTCTCCTTTTCTCATCCCCTCTACCCAAATTAGGGTTTCCATTACCCAAATTAGGATTTCCATTCATCCCTGAATTAGGGTTTCTCTGACCCAAATTAGGGTTCCACTTCTCCTCAAGAGATTTCCAACCCTTCTCAAAAATCTCATTCAATGCCTTAGCCATATTATGCACATCATTTCCAGGCGGATTATAAATCATCGCGTTTGAAAAAGTCAACTTAACATCATCACAAAACTGACCAACATTCAAATATTTTTTCTTGATCAATTTATCACGAACCGTACCGAGATCCATGGGGCAAGAAATAATAATAAAATAATCAGGGATCTGGAGTTTGGCCGGGTCAACGGGCTGGTTGAAGACCCAGCCGAACGAGTGACCCATTAGGGTTTTGAGGAGGTTTAAGCAGCTCTTGGACTTTTCAAAATCCATTTTTGGTGCACATTTGGGGTTTTGAGGGGCTGGAGTGGAAATTTGGGGGGACTTTCTCTTTCGGTTTTGATTCATCGCGAATTGAATCAAGTGTGAATCTGGAATTGAGAATAAATTAAGGCTCAATTAAAGATAATTAACAAAAGATATAGGTAAATAGCAAACGGTGATTGTAACATTAAAGCTTAAATCAAACAAAAACCTAAATGTTGAATCATAGAAGAAATGTATATTCAAATCGTATTTCTGATACCAGTTTCAAACAAAATTGTTTTGAATTGACAATGATTCAGGTATAAATCTGGAAATGTTTTCAATTTTGAATAAAGTAAGTAAAATTAAATTAAAAGTGAGAAACAAAGACCATAAAATGATATTTTGTATACATTTGTTGTTTTGTTTAATCCATTCATTGTTTGATTTCTTAATTAGGGCACAAAATTGGGGCTAATTAACGACAGATAAAGGCAAATATCAAAAGATTATCATAACATTAAAACTTAAATTGAACAGAAAACAAAAACCTATCTAGATTAAAAGCATATTCATCTGCTAATCATAATATCAATTTCAATCAAAATTACTAAACAATGTTCAATTAGCTCTTACTATGTGCTGATAAGAGAACAAGAAACAAAAACAAAAAAAGTAGATATTTTGTACAGATTTATTGTTTTATTTATTCAAGGCCTTTGATTGTTTGATTTCTGAATTACGGATCAGGCCAATTAACAAAAGATATAGACAAATATCAAAATACGATCACAATCTATAAAACCCATTCGAACCCTAAAACAAAAGCCAATTCTACAAACAAACCCATCAAATAAAGAAAGAAAGAAAAAAAAACCAACCCTAAAAAAGATCCGAAACCTCTCTTCCTTCCTTGGCTTCTTCCTCCTCGTCCAACAACAGCTCGATCTTCAGAACGCTCTGAGAGGGAATCAATCATCAATCAATCGCTCGATCTGAAATTTATGGAAGGAATCGGCTCTCTCTCTTTCATCCGGCGATGTAAATGGAATGTCCCCTTCTTCTATTTTTAGGGTTTTTGATCGCAAAAATAATCGTCTCGCTGAACTCTGGGGCCCACCTAAATTCGCGCCAAAGGCTAAAACCGGGAATCAGTTTCCATCCATAAATTCTTAAAATCGAAAGAGGAAAGTATACTAAGAACTTTATAATTAACATAACATGTTTCTTAGTATGTATTAACTAACCGTTATATTTTGTTCGGGCTTTCAAAGTCCGGCAACTTGATTCCTTGATTTGAAACACTTTCGGAATTGGATTCTTGGATTTGGTGGGGGATGAATAACCGGAAATGAGAATCCTGCGAGCCCACCACTCTCCATCTTCTCCACCTTCTTTGATTGGTTTTTGTTTCCGTATTATGTAGGTTTGACAAGGAGATGATTTCCTCCAATAGCTTATTCGTGTAGATCCTTAAGACCAAACTCTATATTAGTTTATATGATAATCTTTATTCTTTTCTGAAACAATTGCTAATGTGGAAGTTAATATAACCGAAAACTCGTCTTTCATTCTTAAGTTAAGTATACAAATATCAACTCCTCTATCATGTCAATGTCATGTTAAGATCATACATATTGTATTGTCAACAGTCACAAAATATTGGTGATGTGAATTCTTAGGAAACCAGGAAATGAATTCCCATGAAAAGGAGTAAAAACCGGGAATGAGAATCCTTCGTCCCCACTTCTCTCCATCTTCTTCTTCTTCGTCTTTCTTCTTCTCTTTCAATCTCGATCGATCCGCCATTACTATTACTTGCCTTCCGAGTGAAGAGAAGTGAATTGAGATCTGTGTAAATTGAGCGAGGGAATTGGAATGGGGGATCCGAGTTCAATGGAGGCGGCCATGGAGGTGCGCTTCGGCAATCTGGAGCTGATCGGGCGCGGCTCTTTCGGCGACGTCTACAAAGGGTCAGTAATTTATGATTGCGTTTTGATTCGCTTTAGGTTGAATTGAATTGAGTTTTGGGTTTTAGTGAGATATGGTTTGATTTGGGGATGAATTGTATTGACCTTGTTAGAAGAATCGATTTTGATTGATTTTGTTTCTGTGATGTAGGTTTGACAAGGAGATGAATAAAGAGGTTGCGATTAAAGTTATTGATTTGGAAGAAGCGTGAGTATTTTGGTTTCAATTTTTTTTTTCTATATAAATTTGTTTAAAAGCCAGACCAATGGATTATAAAAAATAAATATCACATTATTAATTCTATTATTTTTACTAATACACGAAATTTTCTTCTATATTTTAGTGAGGATGAAATTGAAGACATCCAAAAGGTAACTTTCCAAATTCCTTAAATACTTAACAATTCGTTCCAAAATTTATAAACACTCATTAATTTTCTAATTTTTTTATTAATTTTTAATTACAGGAAATTGCGGTATTATCACAATGCAGATCTCCATATATAACGGATTATTACGGATCGTATCTTCACCAGACTAAACTCTGGATAATTATGGAATATATGGCTGGCGGTTCCGTTGCAGACCTTGTATATATTTTTTATTATTATTTTTATATTTTTAACCAATATTTAATTATTATTTTTAACTATTATTTTTATTTATTTTAGCTTCAAGCTGGCCCGCCTTTGGATGAAATGTCAATTTCATGCATTTTGAGGGATTTGTTGCACGCGATTGAATATCTTCACTCCGAAGGAAAAATTCATCGTGATATCAAAGGTATTTAGTTACATAATTAATCATAAATTTATAAAATATATAAATTTAAATTATTTTTCTTTTTTGTTGTTTTTCAGCGGCTAATATATTACTGACAGAAAATGGAGATGTTAAGGTTAGTTGATATTATTATATAATAAAAATATATTGAAATTAAATTATTCGAGACTAAGTTAGTTATTAATTTTTATATTATATTTAGGTTGCGGATTTTGGTGTTTCTGCACAACTAACCAAAACCATGTCTAGAAGAAAGGTAATATATATATCACATAAATTCTCTTAAATATATTAACAAATTATGATGTGTTTAAATTTTACAAATGTTAATATAAAACATATTAAATTATAGACATTTGTTGGAACTCCATTTTGGATGGCGCCTGAAGTAATTCAGAACACAGACGGATATAACGAAAAGGTATAAATAATTAAACAATTATTTCAATATTCTTTTCTTTAATTAATTTAAATAAGAAAAATATTTTCATTTTCACCCTTCTAAAACTTCAAAATATCAAACATACGCTTTAAAATCCCAAAATATATCATACTTACCCCTCTAAAATCAAAATATCAAACTTACCATTTAAAAATCAAAATACATCAAATTATCCCTTCTAAATAAATATTTTTAGAGGGCTAAATAAGTAATATATTTTTTATTTTGGAAGGGCAATGTTGATATTTGCATTTTAGAAGCATAAAAGGATATTTTGAAGTTTTGGAAGCTAAATAATTAAATATGAAACTCCCCCTTTCTTAATGAGAAATGTTTATTTATTTATTATTTTATTTAGTTATTTAATTATATTTTTAGGCGGATATATGGTCATTAGGCATAACGGCAATAGAAATGGCAAAAGGAGAGCCGCCATTGGCCGACATTCATCCCATGCGAGTCCTTTTCATGATTCCAAGAGAAAACCCACCTCAAGTATATTATTTTAATTAATTAACTTATTAATTCATTAAATAATAACTAAATAATTAAATTATTTAATGTTGGTTTAAATGTTTTATTAATATTAATTTAATAAATTAAGTTAATTATAAATTAATTTAAGTTTAACTTATTTATTAATTCCTCTAAGTTGATTTGATAAATATTATTTGATAAGTTAATTTAATTATTTTGATTATTTTGTGTTGTTGAATGATAGTTGGACGAGCATTTCTCTAGACCCATGAAGGAGTTTGTGTCTCTTTGCTTGAAGAAGAATCCCATTGAGGTAAAATAATATATTTTATTTATTTTTAATAATAATAATAATATTATATATGTTTAATGAGATTTTATTTGTTTTGAGTATAGAGGCCAAGTTCAAAGGAGCTTTTGAAGCACCGATTCATTAAGAACGCAAGAAAGAGTTCAAAACTACTCGACAGAATAAAGTAGGTCTTCTCTCTCTAGTCCTTCAAATTAACATATTTTTTCAATTTATTTTATTTTTTATTTATTTTTTGTGGATTTTTATGACAGAGAGAGACCGAAATTTATACCGAGACAAAACACAGAAGATGATGAAGAGGAAGACGAAGAAGCTTCAGGCACTATGAAGGTCGTCAGAGACCCCATTCCAATTAGGTAATTAATTAATTTATTATTATTATTATGATTATTGAAGAGAATTTCCAAAAAGATCACTGTAATTTCTCATATTTACGAAAAGGAATGTTTTTAGATATTTTTATCTACTAACACTCATCATTATGTAAATTGGGAAATTAAATCAGTTTTTTTTTAAAAGTAGCTTTTTGTAATATATCATTCATAGGACTAAATATATGTCTTTTTTTTATTTAAACCAGCCCTTATTATTATTAGAATCATTTTATTTATTTATTCATCAATCTTTCTGTACCAGTCAAAGAGCCACAAGCACGAAGGACTCAACTGTAAAATCCGTACCGGTACCAGACGCCGGTACCGGTACCGGTACGATGAGAAGCAGCACTCCTTCAAAACCGCCTCAGTTCATGATGAGAGAGAAAAAACAACAAGATTTACCTTTTATTAGTAAAAAAATTGAGGAAGAAAAAAGTAGTTCTATTTTTTCAAGACAGAAATCCAAGAAGGATGATAAAGGCTCTGACAGCTCTTTGGAAGATGTATGTTAAATAATTTTATTTGTTTTGTTTTTTTAATGATTATTTTAGTTTTTTAATGAATAAATTTTTGCTTCCAAAATATAAATATCATGAATATGCCTGCAAAACATGAAAAATATCATAAATACCCTCATAAAAAATAGAACGCCATTATTTTGTGCTCATTAATATATAAATAAAGATTGTTGTATTGTAGGTGTATGCATGATATTTTGATGTAGTAATTCATATTATTTTAATTCATTTTATCTATTTTATTTTATTTTATTGATAGGATGATGACCTGGCAGAAAGCGGGAGCGGAACCTTTGTGCTTAGAACTCCAAGAGAAATTCTCATGAATGCCTCAAGCAATCAAGCCAATAAAGTAATTATTTAATCAATTAATTAATCAAGAGAATTTTCCCTATTAATATACACATTATAGTTTTATAATTGCAAACAATCAACTCATTTTGTATCTATCTACACAGGCTATTAATTATTAATTATTAATTATATATTTTTTATTTCCTAAAATTCAGGCGATGAATAGAGGTTCCTCTTCAAACGAAGAAGAAACGAGCATCAGTGGCACGATGGTAATTAAACCAAACGAGCCGTCCGATTCGCCGAAATCCGTCAGATCGAGACTTGGGATCCAAGAAAAGTCTCAGCCTCAGCCGCGTGAAGACAGCGCCTCGAATCTCGCCGAGGTTTTTATTTTTATTTTTTTGACCTAGATTTGATTCTTTATTTTGATTTTTAACTCTAATTTGGAGTATTCATAGTTGTTTAGCCCTGATTTTTCCTTTTTAATAGTTATTTAACCAATAATTTGGATTAATTAGCACTTTTTTGATCCTATTTTTCCCATATTAATAGTTATTCGTCCCTAATTTACCTTTGTAATAGCTACTTGACCCTAATTTTCCGTTTTAAGTTTTAACAGTTATTTAACCCTAATTTTCTTTGTTTGCCACTATCATTAAATTATGATGGTTTATTTATTATTTATTATTTATTTTGGGTTTTTTTGCAATTTTTCAGGCTAGAGCCGCTTTATTAAGAAAAGGAAACGCAAGAGAGAGAGAAAGACCGATTAAAACATCGCACGAATCTAAATCTTCTGATGATTCATCAAGGTACCAAATTCATTTCACTTTTCACATTAAACCCTAACTAAACCCTAATAATTATTTTTATTTTTTTTGTTTTTAGTAAATCACGTGTTTTAACTGAGGCCCAGCTGGCCGCCAGGTCATCAGCTGTAACTAATTCACCCGCTTTATCTCTCTTAATCCTTCCTTCTTTAAAAGAGGTAAAATTAATAATAAATAAATTAAATTATAACATTTTAATATTTAAATGGGTATTTATGTAATTTTTCTGTTTCTTTTAAGGCGATTGGAGATAAATCGAAAGCTGTGTCTGAGTCATTAATGGATTTAGAGTATCAAAATCCCGGCTCGTCAGAAAAATTAATTTATAAATTACTTCAAAACCTAGCAAGGTACATTTTATATTTAGGAATATTTAAAAAAATATATATTATTTTTTTAGATTCTCTTTTAGTCCATCAAACTTTTTAAATGTTCATTCAACCCAAAATTGAGAAGAGAAGTAATATATTTTACATTTATATCTATAATTCTAGGCTTTTGAATTTATATATATTTATTTATTTTTTTGTGAAAAAGTTCGAAGGAATCTTCTTTGAGTGCCCTTCAAGAAACCGCAAGTGGAATCTTCTCGAAGAAAAATGAATCTTCAATTCCCGCATCTCCAAAGTCGGAAATTAAGAAACCGGGATTTGAAAAACCGGGAATTGGACTTCCGCTTGATACTGCTAGTACAAGTCCTCTCGCCAAGTTCCTTCTCAATAGGTATTCTTTTTTATTTTTTATTTATTTATATTTTATTTATATTTTATTTATATTTTATTTTTTTTGTGTGTAGATGGCAGAGTCAAGTTTCGCAGGATTTAAACACAGTTTGAAGGCATTTATTATTTATATGTTTGTTTCTTGAATGTATAAGTAATTTTGAGTGTATATAACCTCCGAATTTTATCTTGTAGTGATTCTCTTTGTTTTTAATTTCTGTTTATTTTTATGTTTTATGTTTATTGAACCCTCATGATACATATCAAGTTATGTTCAAATTTATAAATGGAAAAATAATTATATGAATCCTAATTCTCCTTTAATTATTATTTCTGAATTCGATCTTAAATTCTTTTGACTTTGTATGTGAATCAAGATTTATTTTCTTTTCAGTTTATAGTTTAGTCTGTGAAATTGGAAGTAATGTATTTTAGAGCAATTCATTTCATAGTACTAATTGTTAACACAAATAATGTAAAACTGTCATTTCTTCTTCAAAAAAAAAAAAAAAATATATATATATATATATATAGAGAGAGAGAGAGAGAGAGAGAGAGAGAGAGAGAGAGAGAGAGAGAGACTACCAACTCCTAACAAGTTCTGTTTCAAAAAAAGAAAAAATAATTTTACAATTGAACATCTCAGATTTTTTTTTTAAATTACATTTATTCAGTGACAAGTCTTTCAAGATCGGGTCTTTGATCGAGCATCTCAGATTTTTCAGGAAATGCATCTGGATATGTGGCCTTAAGCTTTGATTTCATGCTTCTATAAATAAATAAATATCAAAGTATCAAAATATATACAACAATCTTCCATTTAATTTATTGTTAAGGGTGTTTTATTGTCTTTTCTTTATACATGAGTAAGTAAAAAATAACTATATGGGATAACTTGGGCATTATTGGTTATATATTGTTAAGTGTTTTATTGTCTTTTATTTTGAGATTTTGGAGAGGTAAATGTGAAATTCTGCCTATTACTAAGTCATTAAAAAAGATATTACCTCAACTTAGTGAAAATGTGATCCAAATTGGATTTCACAGACTTAATAAGTCGCATTTTTCTCATAAATTCAGGCGATAATTCCTCGAAACATTTTTCAGAATATTCGTTGAAATGTGAAAGCACAGCGTTACTATCTTGCAATCTTCCCGATCTGAAAAATAAACAAATTTTAATCATTTAATTCTCAAAATAAACAAGTGAAATAATTTAAGATTAAATTGAGGGTTAATTAAGGCGTAATTACATGACATGTTGTGTGTGTTTGATTGAATTAACATCGTTTGAATCGACGAGAGATTTGAACTGGAGAGAAACTTCTTTCGATGCCTCAAGTACTGACTTTCTCTCCATTTCGTCCATCCTCTCCATTTCTGCCTCTTCTTCTTTTCTTTTTCTCTCAATCCGACCTTGAAATAAGAATGGAGCTATGAATGACAAATCGAACGAAATTGAAGAAAAAATATTCGTAAATTGATGAAATGAAATGAAACGAAAAGATTAATTTATCAAAGATCTGCACTAAGTATTAAAGTTGTAGTAAAAGACTAAAGAGTGAATTGAAATATCACAGAAAGAAGTCAATTAAATGAAATGAAAATCAATTCACTGTACCAATTTAACATGGATTCGAAATATCACAGAACCGGATGAATGAAATTCATGGTATCTTGGTAAAAAAGAAATCGACAAAAGAATTGAATTGAAACGAAGATTACCTGACACAAAATATTACCAATCTTTCTGTCAGAAAACAAAAGAAGGGAGATAAAACTAACAGAGAGAGAGAGAGAGAGAGAGAAGGCCCAAAAATGTAGAGAGATGAGAAAAATGGGCTTGTTCTGAGTTTTTTAAGATGGGCCAAAAAGTGTATATATTAGTTTAGATAAGTGAATGGTGGAACTTGAACTTGATAAAAAATACTGATGATGAAAGTGATTAAATATTTATTTTTAATTATTGATTATTTGTACAAATAAGTTTTGAGAGTTAAATACATAAATTCTAAAATTTTAATATCAACATATCATTAGAATATTCATGCACATTTTCTTTTTAGAGTAGAAGTCGCTCGTGTATACCATAGCAATGTCTTCAAGAATTTCGAAAGTCGTCTCGTCAAGACATCCGTTAAAATTGGAACGATACAGTGAAGAATTTCAAAAGTAAAAATAAGACATACATGAGTGCAATTCGAAATTTCATTGCAAGTATTTTCTAAATTTCACAAGCTGTGAGCCGTTGAGAAATTAATTGCTCATAATAAAACTCCTTCTGAGTAGTGAATAAATTTGTCCCATGACCATGACAAACATACAACATTACATTACTTGATACTTGTCAGTCCAGGGTAGAATTCTTAATTCCGAACTTTCCAAGGGCCTCAACAAAATATTCGCAAAACATTGGCTCTCTTTACTTTTTATCAAATATAGCCGTTACTCTACGGGCCCCACGATTGTCAGCATTCACTGAACCTGTTCAAATCATTAATTCCTGCACCGAAAGGGGAATTTCATTCTATGCTCCACTTTTCCGCATTTAACGTGGTGCGCCAGGGGTATCTAGACATTCTTCTCTCCATGCACATAAACAGACGGATGCACGTGGCGCACAGACCATATTATATTCGAGTTAATACATTACGATGACGGTGTATACGCCGAGAGCAGATTGAAAAGCCTTTCTCGACTTTTTAAAAATCGGACCGTTGGAGGCCACTTACTCTATTATACCAAATCAATAAGAAACAAAGCCATACAAAAGAAAGGAGAGAAATTCCATAGCAAGAGAGAAAGCGATAAAAGAGAAAGAGAGAAAGAAATAGTCTGATTGAGTGAGAGAGAGGAGTAGTTGAGAGAAATCGGAGCCATGGCGTGTGGATCAACGCAGATCGACGAGGCGTATGAGTTTTCGGCGCCCAAATTCTTCGATTTCTTGAACGAGGAGACGGAGGAGGAGGTCAGGAACGCGGAGATCTGGTTCGATCTGTCTACCAGCCACGCTCCTTCACGTAAGGATGGATTTATTCTTGTTCATTTTGCAAACATTTGTCTGATCTGATGTCGTTTTTTGACTCTTTCTGTTAATTTTGATAGATCCCTAATTTCGGGGCTAGGTTTTTAGATCCGTAATTTAGGAAGTTTCTTGATTCTGGTTTTTCTATCTAAGCATCCCTAATCGGAGTTTGAATACTTAGATCTATCGTTTTGATCTGTTATTAGGCCTTGAATTTCATTGGGAGATCTTTCATGTGTAGAAATTCAGTTTTTTGCATCAAATTTCTTCTTTTGCAAAGTTTAATTTGATCTGTTTTTCTGATTTTTCAGCATTTATGCCAAAGATTAAAGAGGGGAGGAAATCTGTCAAGATTGAGAGTTTATGTGATTTTGGTGATGTAGCAATGGAAACTGATAAGGTAAATTTTATTCCAAAGCAACAAAAAAAAATTCCTTTAATTAAGTTCCAGTTTAATAATTCCTTTTTATTTTCTTATAATTAATTATCAGGATAAACAGAATGAAAATATTGAAGAAAGTACAATTTCTGAAGTAGTAAAAGAAGAAAGTCAGGGCAGGAGGACAATTTCTTTTGGACTTGTAAGTAACAAATATATATATTAAATTATGATTTTATTTTATTTTGCTAAATATATTAAAATTTAACATTATGTATTTTCCACATTCTCATTTTCTTAATTTCCACCAAAATTTGCAATCAAACTAATTCCTATTTAATTTATTTATTTAGGTTCATGATGGGCCTTCAAATACAAAGACTTTACAAAATGAGACAAGGTATATTTAATTCTCTCACATTTCTTTTTTCTAATTCAAATATATTTAAAAAATCTGTATATGAATTTAATTTAATTTAATATATTTGAATTACAGTCAATTGGCAGATTCATCAAGTGGAGAGACTTCATTCAATTTCCCAATTCAACCTGTCAAGGAAATAGAGACCTCCAGTGAGTAAATCCAAACAATTTTCCTTTTAATTTTCTCAAACTTTACCTTTTTCATAATTATGATTTTATTTTTATTCATTAATTACAGATACAGGATCATCATCGCCTAAAATCGCCCCAAATAGCGTGAAAAATCAGATTAATTCAATCAAGACTCCCAAAACAAAGGAATCAATAATTATAAAACCAACAGCAAAGAAAATCGCGAGCGTGCTTCAAAACCCGCCTTTCCATGCGACCTATAATTCCGTCAGAGACCCGCCTGTCAAAAAGACGCCTTTGCCCCTGCTCTCTCAGAAGAGTAATTCTGTGTACAGAAGCTTAATCAAGTAAGTTATATTTATTTTTTTGTTTTTGTTTTGTTTTTTTGTGGAATTATAGGTTTTTGATGAATTATTATTTTCAATATAGGTCGCATGGAAAGGCGAAGAATGAAATTGCGCAGGAAAATCAGCCGGTGAAAAGACAGAAATTAGATTTTGGTAGAACCAGACAGGTAATTAATTTAATTTATATACTTAATTGTTTACTAATTATTCTCATGTGTATATTTATATAATTTGTGTACTGAAATATGGCATGTTTTGTAATTTTTAAAGATATTAAATGTGAAGCCAATTGCGTTGGCTCACAAATCGAGAGCGGATCCGAATGCTGAAAATTCACATTCTCTAAAGGTAAAAAATTCTTAGATATTTAATAAATACTAAAAATACATTAAATATTATCAAATAAAATACATTAAAGGTCAAAATTCCTACTCAACTAATACTAAATAGTTACCAATCTTATTGTCTATTAAAGGTCAAAATTCCTATTCAACTAATACTAAATAATTAGCAATTATTGTCTAAAATATATTAAATTTCAAAATTCCTACTCAACTAATTAAATACTAGTTATAAATATTTTATTTTGAATTCACACAGAATGGAGCCTCTTTCGTCTCTGCTGCCGAAATGGTCAAGAAATTCGAATCAGGAACCAGAAATCATCTCTCACACGTAAAATCCCTTTCCCTTTTTCACTTTCATTAATTTAAATTAATATATTACTTAATATTTTATTTATTTATAATTATTTATAATTTTTTAGGATGAGAGAAGGCCTGTGAGGCTGGCTCTGACGAGGCCCAAAGAGCCTGAGTTACAAACGGCTCAGAGAGTCAGAGCTGTCAGAATCAAAAGCAGTGAGGAACTCGAGGCTGAGATGCTCGCTAAAATCCCCAAATTCAAGGCCAAACCATTCAACAAAAAGGTAACAAAATAATTAATTTTCATTCAGGCCCTTGTATTTTGTTGGTATCATTTTCTTGCTTAGTGTTTTTTTAAATAAAAGTTAAATTAGGGGGGGCTTTTGTATCAAGTGAAAGTTAAAAGAAGGGTTTTTTTGTAAATTTGAGAAAATATAGGGTTTTTTTGAAAAGGAATTTTGAATATTAAATATTTATTTATTTATTTTTGGGGTTTATTAATTGCAGTTGCTTGAAGCTCCACCGCTTCCGCCGGTGCATAAGAGCATCCCACATCCTCCTGAATTTAAGGTTTTTTTTTTTGTATATATTTTTTCATTTAAATAACTGTTTAGCATATATTAAAGTATTAAATGAGATTATTATGCATTATATCAGGAGTTTAATTTGAAGACTTCAGAAAGGGCAAACCGGCACGCGGAGACATCATCAGAGGCTTCCACACAAGACTTCACTTTTCAGGTATTTATTTTATTAAATAATAATACCATACACTCTTTTTTTCTTTATTTTATAAATTATATATTTCATTTTATTAACTATATATTTATTATGTTTTTGGCAGAGTCAAAATAAGCCTCTGAAGTTGACTGAACCGAGACCGCCAAGGCTCGAGACTTCCATGCGCGCACGGCCTCCAATGTATTATTCATTTTTTTCATTATAAATACATAATTAAAATGTATTTAAATAATTATATAATTATTTTCTATCATTAAAAAATAGGGTCAAGAGCTCTCAAGAGCTGGAGTTGGAACAAGTTTTCAAGGCTCCCAAATTCAAGGCCAGGCCCCTCAACAGAAAAGTATAACTTAAAAAATTTCAAACATATTATTAATTTATTTCTTTTTTTCCTTTTTTTAAATTAAATAAATTTAAAATGTGTGTAGATTCTTGACGGAAAAGTGGAAATATCTCATCCAAAACCACCAGTGAATTTAACTCAGCCGAAAGAATTTCATTTTGCTACAGATGCAAGGCTCGGGCCCGCACCTTCAGTTCTTGACAGTTTTGACAAGGTACAATAAATATTATACAAAAAATCACAAATTAATTAAATAATTGATTTTTTTTATTGATTTACATTTTTATTGATTATTTTTAATCTTTATTTATAGCTTTCGCTCCACTCTGAGGCTTCAACTTACCGCAGCCAGAATGAAGCGGTACTGAAACTCACGTTTCCCAACCCGTTTCACCTCCAAACCGAGGTAATAATTAAATATTTTTATTATTTAACAGATTAATTAAATATTTTGTTGACGTATTTTTTAATATAAATAATTTATTTAATTATATCAGGAGAGAGGGGTTCAGAAGGAGATGATGCTACAAATCCAGCTCAGCAGGAAACAAGAAGAAGAAGAGAGGGCCAGGCTGATCAAAGCCAATCCTTATCCTTACACCACCGACTATCCAGTGGTAACTAATTTAAATATTGATAAATTTATGAAAATACCCCTACACTACACCTAAAATTGAAAAAAATACCCTTTATTATTATAAAAAAAATCAAAATGCAGCCTGTTAACTAACTTACTACCGCCCCTAATTATTGTAATTAACATAATCTCAGAAAAGAATAATTCTAATCAACATAAATAATAATAAAAATTCGCAAAAAAGCCCCTAGCAGAAAATTGTAATTGCAAAGAAGCCCCAAGGTCACTTTTGCACAAATTCACTATTAATATATTTTTTTTAATGAAATAGCCCTGACATTTTTATTAATAATATTTATTTTATCAGGTGCCGCCAAAACCGGAGCCGAAACCGTGCACAAAACCATCAACTTTCCAACTGGAGAGTCTTGTCAGACACGAAGAGGAAATGAAGAGATTAAATGAGGAGCGAGAGAGGCTGGAGAGAGAGGAGAGAGAGAGGAGGTTATACAGAGCCCAACCGATCCTCAAAGAGTAAGTTAATTAAGTAATTAATTTACAAAATCTTAACGGTTGTTTAGAGTTTATTTTTTATTTATAATGGTTATTTGCGGAATATTTTTTCTCTAATAATGGTTGTTTTGAATTTTTAATGATTATTTGTAAAAGAATTAATAATTATTTATGAAAATTTTGACATTTATTTAACGTTGTAATTTGTTTCTTATAATAATGAGTATTATTCCTGAATGGTTAACGAGAGTGAGTTTTATGGTTAATTTACAGAAATTGTAATGATTATTTTTATTTATTTATTTATTTTTTAAAAGGGACCCGGTACCGGTACCAGCAAAGGAGAGAAGGCCTCTGACGGAAGTTCAAGGATTTGCTCTGCATGTTGATCAGAGATCCGTTCAGAGACAAGAGTTTGATAATAAGGTGTGTTATTATTTTATATTATTATTTATATACTTTTCTCACATTTATTATTATTATTATTATTATTGTTATTGAATATTGTTTTTCTGTTTTATTTATTAAAGGTCAAGGAGAAGGAGGGTGTGTATAAACGGATGCGCGAGGAAGCCGAATCCGTCAAACATGTAAATATAAATAAATATAAAAAAATTTAATTTAATTATAATATTCTATTAATTAATTCATTCATTAAAATATTATATTTTCTTAATTTAAGATTGAGGAAGAAAAGGCGCTGAAGCAGCTAAGGAGAACAATGGTGCCCCACGCGAGGCCTCTTCCCAAATTCGAAAAGCCTTTCGTCCCTCAAAGGTATTATTATATTTTTCATAATTAACGTATCTAACTATATTAATAATATAACTAATATGGTTTTATTGTTATTATTGTGATTAGGTCGAAGAAGGAGGTGACGAAGGCAAAGAGTCCACACTGGCACGTGGACGAGAGGGGCGATATCAGGAGGCAGAAAACGAGCTTCATGAGATGAATAAATGAAGCGATTTTGTTCAAGACTGTTTGAACGGTCTTTCGGTATTAATCATTGATTGATTGATTGATTGATTTGATTGTGTTGTTAGTTAACTTGTTATTGTGAGATGTGGATATTTGGGTTTGAACAGTTTGAGTGCCGTTCTTTGTTAAGTTGACTTTCTTTGTTTCGATTGTTAGATCGGTATATTATTATTAATCATTCATTGTGCAGAAAATGTTTTCTTTCTTTGTTTCAGTTGAATGAAATCAAGAAGAGGCTAAATTACAGAAATATAGTGACTGAGTTCTAACCAAATATACAGTTTCTTAAACTTTCTTTATTAGGAAAAGGACTGATGTTTGAATTTCTTAAGAATACATGGATTTCTTCAGTCTTCTTGCGAATTTCTGAAAGTAGTCTTTTAAGGCCTAGAATGAAATAACGGCCCAATAAGAAATTCACATGTCAAAATTAAGGCTGGCGTGCACGAATCTTAATGCGCCATCAACGGTGTGGTTCTGAGAATGAGATTGTCAAGTTAATCCCGTCGGGTGGAATATGATTGGTGGACGGGAATAAAATCCATCTTTCGCTTTATTCCAACCTAACCCAGCCGCTTATTCCGACCCTTTATTCCCCAATTCGGTTCCTCTTTCTCTGCTCTTCTCCACCGATCTGTCTCCAATTCCAATTCCAATTCCGATTTCTCTATTCCAGGTTTGCGGTTTATCTATTCTCTGTTTTTCTTTCCTTTTCTCCCGCCATCTTTTGTTGCCTTTCTCCCCGATCAAATCTCATCTTTAATTTTCAGTTAATACGAAGAAAAATCGATACCAATGAGGAGCATCGATGCTGAGAGATCCAAGAGAAGAAGAGATATTTCAAATAAACGAGGTATTTAATCCATTCATCAATTTCTCATATTATTCCATCTTTCTTCTTCTTATCGAATCCTAAATTCAAAACAGAAAATGGGAGGAAAAACTCAGCAGAAAAGTCCTCAAAATCTCCCTCGACAAGCAGATCTCGAACGTCAAACTGGACGCACGACTTGGATTCCTCCTTGCTCTCAATCATGAAGCAAGAGTACCTCGAAGGAAACTTCACCAACGGCCAATTCTCAAAACAATCATGGTCCACCATTGTTGAGACCTTCAACTCCAAGACGAACCTGAGCTTCAACAGAGAGCACCTGAGGAACCGGCTCAAGGTTTTGAGGAACGTTTTTAGGGTTTATAATGAATTGGCGAGTTTGAGTGGGTGGAATTGGGATTTGGAGTCGAATTTGCCCAAGCCTGATGATCCTGCCATGTGGGACCATGTTATTTCTGTGAGTTTTTTTTTCCGAAAAAGCCCCTCAATTTTCTGAATATTTTAATAAAGTCCATCACTTTTTAGATTCTATAAAAAACACTATAAAGATTAAAGTGGATTGATTTTTTTTTTTTTTTTTTGAAATATAATGTTTTAAAAGTTCAAACAACTTTATTGTGGTTTTGAGGGAATCTATAAAGTTAGGAGATATTTTGAAATATACAGAAAAGGTAGGAGATTTTTTGAAAAATTGAGAAATATATCCTTGTCTTTTTTTCTAAGAAAAAAAAATGAAGTTGTTAGATTTGAGATTATTTATGTTTTTTTCTCTCTTTTTGTTGGGTTTCACATGAATCCTCAGCAAATTTAAATCCAATTTCACCCCTTAATATTAATTTCAAAATACCAATTTTTTCCCCTCAATATTATTAATATTCTTTTCCCTTTTTATCAGCTAAATCCTCAGTACACGAAATGTAGAGAGAAACCTTGTCCAGAATATCCAATACTTAAACTATTTTTCACTCGAAATATCACAAATCAGACTCAAATTGACGCAATGGCAGTAGAATTAACCGACAAAGAAGAAAATAGTTCCTCTTTTCCAAAATTACCGCAAAAAAGCTCCTCAAATTTCCATTATTACCAAAACACCCCTCTCCAAAACAACAATGAGTATGAAGAGGAAGAAGAAGAAGAAGAATTAAACGAGGATTTGAGCTCTGATAATTTGAGTGAAAAATCGGAAAATGTTACAAAAGCGTTGGAAGAATTATCTCAAATCAATAAAAGGCAGCAAGAAATAATTAATTATTTAATGGAAAAGGACGTTTTGATCGGAAAAGTCAACTCGACGGAACAGTGTATCGGTAAACTGAAGACGGTACGCAACTTACCAGCCGAAGCGTTTCTTAGGGTTTGTGAAGTTTTTAGGGACAAACATGAGAGAAGCGTTTTTATGAGTTTGGAAGGAAAAACTTTGCATGCTTGGATTCAGTGTAAAGTTCGAGCCGGTTTTGATCAGCAGAATAATAATAATAATAATAATAATAATAATATTAATCTTTTTAGAGTGGTTAATAGTTCAAATGATGTTGAGTTTAATTAAAAAATGAGAAGTTTTCTAGTTTTTTTTTTTTGGTTTTGGGTGTGGATTAATTGAGTAGTAATGGTTTTGTAGTTAAAATTATGAGAAGTGGAAGTTTAATTTTGTAATATTTGTTTAAAATGTGGTATTTTCTTTGGAAAGTATTTGGCATATTGTTGGGAGGTCTTTTTAATATTGAATTTTCTTTTATTTATGTTTTTGTTTGATAATTGAAGATCTATACTTGAAAAGGTTCAAAGTATTCAAAAATGGCTTGTATTAGATGGATTCTAAGAAATGTTATTCCAACGAATGCAGCATGTTCGATTTATTTGCAGCTATTTGCTATCTTTCAAACTAGTTAATTAAATACAGAATTTAATTTATATCTATAAATTTCAATTGTCACATTGGAATATGTGTTAAGAATATATGATATTGTAATATGTTTTGAAGTTTTTTTTCCCCATCATATAAGATTTTACATCTTTTTAATTCATGTCAATAAGATTGAAATAAAACTTAAAAAGGTTTAGTTTGTGTAAGTAGATCATCTTATGTTGATATCGCATTTCTAGTATTTTTTTCAAAATATATATTTTTACCTGTTGTGTCTAAACTAACAAAAGCAAAATACTCAATTTTACAACATTAATCAAAACTAGTTATTTCAAAATTTTGAAAATTTCTCATCTATGTATGCTTAAGATAATTAGTTGCTTAAATCACCATGCAAAAATTTCATCATTTCTCAGACAAAAACAAAAAAAAAAAAAAAAAAAAAAAAAAAAAATACACAGGTCCATCCATTTCGAAATTAAATCCTCAGTCCAAACAAGCATTAATAACCCAAATAGAAAAAACAACATTACACACTAAAAATGTCATCAAAAATCCTTATTAAACCACTACAAATCTCACTACTAACCAATCAATTAATTCAATTTATCACCGTCCCATTTTCTTTTTCCTTAACTCACGCAAAATCGCCTTCTTTCTCTCACTACCCAAAAATTCCATCGGACTTTTTTCTTCTTTACTTTTACTTGGACTTGCCAAAGATTTGTCAGATTTTACAACAGAAATTGGAGTTGAAGGTTCAGTTGTGTTGTTACATTTCACTAGCGACATATTATTATTATTCTCCGCAATTTTATCCCTAGAATTTGATGATGGTGTGTTGTTATTCCCTGCAATTTTTTCAGTAGAATTCGTAGAATTTTTGGGCTTTCTGCCTCGTTTTTTGTACCCGGTAGAATTTTGCGGATCTTGAGTTGGAGTTTTGGATCTTGCATTGTGTCTTGCAGTTTCAAACCATTTATTCACCTTTTAAAAAAATAAAAATAAAAAGATATTAATTGAGAGATATAATTATATCTTAATTATTTGATTATTATGTAATATACCTGTTGAAAAGTCAAACCTAATTCTTCAGCCAAGATTTGTTTCGACTCGTGGCTTGGATACTGATTCGTCTCAAAATACTCTTTTAACGTCTGTATAAAAATTCAAAAAAAAAAAAAGTACATTCTTATTTTCGTTCATAAATCAGAAATAGAAAGAGAAACGAGGGTAAAATAAAATTACGTTATTTTTATCAAGACCGAAAGATTTTCTTCTCTTGCTCTTTTCAGAAGGAGAATTGTCACTGGAGATCTCCAGTGCTTTTCCTCTCTTTTTCCTCTTTTTTTCCGACCAATCTTCATCTTCACTCGACTCCTTAAAAAAAATATATACAAAAATAAATATTAATTCCTCATTTCGTAGAGTATATAATATACACGATATTTTATCATTTTACACCTTAAATAAAAAAATAAAAAAAAGAAAAGAAGTTTTAGAAACGTAGAGTACATAATACATACATATGATATTTCACCATCTTACCATTTTAAGCATAAAAATTACCCATTAATAAATAAATAAAATAAATAACAATACCTGATTCACTATTTCACTTTTATCTCCTTTTTTGGCGATCTCACGGCAAAAGTCGTCAGAATCTGACGTAAAATCGTCAGAACCATCGTCAGATTCCTTCTCGCAAAAATCATCGTCCTCAGAATCTTCCGACGGCAAATCCTCCAAATTCATCATCCCCTTATTTTTCTCATTAATATTTTTCCCCTTTTTGTTACTGCTAAGTTTTTTGTCTTCATCTGAGTCCGTGTACAAGTCGGAATCGTCAGAACTTTCGTCTTCTTCTGAGTTTTCGTCTTTTTCTGAATTTTTGTCTTCTTGTGAGTTTTCGTCTTCTTGTGAGGTGAGTTTGTGGGGGTCGAAATCGTCGTCGTCAGAGTCGTCAGAGGGGAGCTCTGACGGATCAGGCTCGACGCCATTTGCGATTTTTACTGCTTCTGGAAATACTTTCTGTGTTTCAATCAAATGGAGAATCAAATTATGATTTTGTAACATGTTAGATTCACAAATTGAGCACCTGGTTTTTGTGAATTAAACCACAATTTTACCCAATTTGCACAATTAACCCTCAATTTTACCCAATTTTGCCAAAATTTAACATAATCGAGGCTCAATTTTTACCCAATTTTGCCTCAATTGACTCAATTTAACCCAATTAACCCAGCTTATGCCTCCATTAACCCAATCTTGCCTCAATTACTACCAAATTTAGACCATTTTACACAATTCAAGCGAAAATATTACAAAATTAGGGTTTTACTTGAGCGTTTTACCTCAAAAGAGTCGCCAAGAGTGAGATGGATGCCTTGATTCTCATTCAACAATTCTACGCAATCCACTTTGCAATCGCAAGCTGGACACAACCACCCTTCTTCTCCTGGCGGTACTATTAAATAAAAAATAAAAAATATATATAATTTATTATTACAAATAAATAAATAATAATAAAATAAAAATTTGGTTTGATTTATTACTGTCTTTAGTGAGTAAAATTTTGATTTATAAATAAATACAAAACTTTTATACTAAATTGCGATTAAAAAAAGTATTCATTTATCATTACAAATAAACAAATATAAATTAAATAATAAAAAATTGGCATCAAACAGATGTGAAAAATAAATATTTAATAAAATTAAAAATGAAAAATTTATTAATTACTGTCTTTGGTGAGTAAAGGTGGGTCGAGACAGTTCTGATGAAATCCTCTGTCACAAATACCGTCGCATAATATTATATCGTTATTTAACGTCGCATTTGTCGATTTACATTTCGCACAAAATATCTGCACAAAACCACAGAAACCCTGACTTATTTCATACAACAATAGTAAAATAAAATTAAAATTAAATGAAATAATACATCGTCACAATCGATCCTGACTTATTTCATACAACAATAGTAAAATAAAATTAAAAATAAATGAAATAATACATCGTCACAATCGATTTCTCCTTTTGAGTCGAATAAAGAAGGATCGAATTTTCCTTCAGAAAGAAGAACTTCAAGCTGTTTGAACGTTTCTCTAATTTTTAATTTGCATTTGATTATTTGAGCTTTTGCTCGATCCAATTCCTTTTCAGGCCTTAGTTTCTCCAAACTGTTAAAAAAAATAAACAAAAAAAATATTTTAAAAATATGAAAATTTTCAAATTTACCAAAAAGCTCTACTTTTAACTTTCCATTTTCCAAAAATCCCCAAACTTTTAAAGGTATCAAAAAAAGCCCTTTTATTAAAAAGAACCTCAAAATAATATTAAATAATACATAAAAAAAAATAATATTTAAACACATTTTGCAAATTATTTATCGATAATGTCAATTTAAATTAAGGTGCTAACATATTATTTCTCTATTGTTTCAAAATGAGTTAGGGTTTCTTTGAAAAATAAAACATAAAAAAAAGTTTTTTTTTTTTTTGAAATAAAAAGTTTATAGTAGGTTTTTTTGAGTAATTTAAAACATTTAATTAATTAACAATTAAATGAAAATTTTGTACCTTTGTCCTTTCCAACCGTCAGTAGAATAAGCATCGATTAAATTCTGTTCATAATTCATTCTAGAAACTAAGTTTCTCACTCTGTTTCTTAACGTATTTAACTCAGTACTTTTCGACGGCTTTCTGCCCCTTTTTTTACCGCTCGGTAACTTTTCCGTACCGGTTTCTCTCTCCTCTGATTTAGGGTTTCGTTTTTCGCTTTTCTTCTTGCCGTTTGACATGGATCTAAGAACCCTACCGCCTTTTTGAGAGGAGATTAATGGGGTTTTAGAAGGGGTTATATCATGTGAAATGACCTTTTTACCCTTTTGTCCCTTTTTTCTGCCTCTTTTCTTTGGATTTTCGGTCGATTGATTGGATTGAGGAGTCAATTTGTTGAGATCCATTTGGGGCTCGGTTTTATTGAAACTACTTGATCGAGTGGTTCGTTTTTCAGAACTCATTTGAACTGAATTTCTTTTTGTATTATTTTGGAGAGATTTGTTGAACAGTTGGAAAGTAATCTCTTTGTTCCTTGAGCAGAATCAGAATCCTAGAAATACAAACAGTTATTTTTTACAAATTAAATCACGAAAAAGGGAAATAATTGAGAAAGATAAGTCAAGCACTGAACGGTAAAAAAGTAAAAGAAAACAGGCTTAAATAAATCGAACCAAAAACTGGAGAAACACGGAGCTTTATACGCCATTACTAGTTCCAATCCAGCAGGAAAAGAGTGCTGTCAAACAACTCATCTACTTGATGAGCACATCAATCACAATAAAGAAAACGCGATAAGAAAAAATAAAAAAAAAAGTACACACAATTACGAACTAAACACGCGGCAGATCGGAGAAGAAGGAGAGAGTAGGCAACACAACAATGGCGAGACCTCCAAACTACTCTTTCGTTCGGTCTTGTGTTACTCCGGCACTCCGCCACCGCCTGACGCTCCTGCTCCGGCCGTGAGAGAGATGAAAGAGAGGAGAGTCTCGTGCTTGTCGAGTTCTTAAGAGCGCTTCTATGCTATCATTAGTATATTTTTACTTTCTGCGGTTTTACCCTTCTCTGACATGTGGGCCCCGCTTCTCAAAGAGCGTGTGACTGTCGCGTTTTTATTTGGTCTGTTGATTTACTTCTATCTGTACACCGAGTCTATGTAAGAAAGTTACTGGTGAAGGCTGCTTTTTTGGAAAGAATGGATAAAAAACTATGGTTCTGACAAGTGGGACCCAGTATCGACATGCTCTTGCATTAAATGTGTGGACCAACAATCTGTGTTGCGCGGATACTTCAAAAACTGGGAAGTATCCTGAGGATACGGATATCCGATACGGATACGGCACCGATACGGCTCCGATACGTATCGGATACGCCACGTGGCGTATCCAATTATTTTAATATATATTTTTTCCGGATACGTGAGGGATACGGGAGGATACGCTAGGATACTTCCGGGATACGTTAAGGATACGGCAGCCCATCATTTTTTGGCCCAAAATATTTTGAGAAAAATTTAGAAAGCAGTTATTTATAAAGAACCGTTACAGAAGCCTAGGTAGTGTGTTTTGTTTTTTCTTTTTCTCCCCCCGTTTGCAACCCATTTACAAAAATAAATGAAAAAAAAAATGGCTTCTGTAACGGTTCTTTATAAATAACCGATACTAAAGTCTTTTGTAACGGTTCTTTATAATTAACCGAAACTAAAAATCGCATCTGTAACAGTTCTTCATAAATAACCGTTGCGGATATTTGTATTTTATATCGGTTATTTGTTAAGAACCGATACTAAATGTATTCGTAACGGTTCTTTATAAATAACCGCTACTAAATTATCTCGTAACGGTTCTCCATAAATAACCGTTGCTATTTGTATTTTATATCGGTTATTTGTTAAAAGCGATACTAAACGGATTCTCGTAACGGTTCTTTATAATTAACCGATACTAAAAGATCGCATCTGTAACGGTTCTCCATAAATAACCGTTGCGATTTGTATTTTATATCGGTTATTTGTTAAGAACCGATACTAAACGCTTCTGTAACGGTTCTTTATAAATAACCGCTACGAATTTCATCTGTAACGGTTCTCCATTTTGTATACGAACATTATTAATATTATGTATTAAGTATTTGTTCAGGTTTTATGTTGTGGTATAAAAATTTAAATGATATTTATTTTATTATTATATTATATAAATTTAATTTAAAAATAATTAAATAAATATATAGCCGTATCCGTATCCTAGATTTTTTGAGATTTGCCGTATCGCCGTATCCGTATCGTATCGGATACGATACCCGTATCCGTATCCGTGCAAGATAGCCAACAATTCATGGAATTTGACTCGTGTGCTAATTTGATGATTCATCCATTGTAGATTTGCAAATGTAAAATGTATGATAAAACAATTCAGAGGATCAAAGATTCAAAAATGAAGAATTATTTAGGTTCAATTTTCTAAATTACACACAACAATGATGAGTCATTCAAAGTTCATTTTTTTTTTTTTGCCTAAATTACATAAAAGGAACACATTATTGAAATTTTAGAATGTTCTTTTTTGCAATATTTAATAATGCAGGGCCTCTTTTACAATTCTAACAAAATGCAAGGTTCTGTTTGTACTTTCCCATAAAGAAAAGAAAGAAATGACCAAATGAAGCTGAACTAAGTCAAATGTTTTAAATAAATAAATATTTATGAATAAAAATACAACAGTTCAAACCTATCAACTAAACCCTAATTTCACTACTGTTACAACAACACTGCTACATCACCAAAACAACACAATACAACAACAAAATAATTTCAACCAGAAAAAGAAAAAAATAATAATAAAAAGAAATAGAATTGAAGAATTATATTTCCTCAAATTTTGTTAATAGTTTCTAATCATCCATTTCATCTTCATCCTCCATATTTTCTTCTGATTTTTCCTCCTTATTTTCTTCTGATACTTTCTCCTTATTTTCTTCTGATTTTTCCTCCTTTTTTTCTTCTGATTGCTTTTTTTCTTCTGATTTTTTCTCCTTTTTTTCTTCTGATTTTTTCTCCTTATTTTGTTCTCCGTTAGTGTCATCTATTTTCCATTTCTTTCCCTCAGCAGAAAACTATCAAAATATAAACATAAAAATCATACATACATTCATAAAAGAAAATATATACTTCACAAAAATATTACTATAAATAATTATTATATTTTCAAATTAGAATTCATAACCTTACAAAAATATTACTATTATTTATTTATCAATCAAAGACTATAATTTACAAGAACATATTAATATAATATATTAAGTATTTTTGAAATTAGAAACTGACCTCTACTTTTGTAGCTTCATTTTTGGAAATATTTTGTTTTGGAGTTTCGGTCGAAATAATTCCAAGATGCCTTTGAACCTCTCTTTGCGACCTGAATCTCTTTCCTGTCACTGGCTCTATATAATACTAACAAATTCAAGCATAAAATAAAATATAACATTAATAAAAAAAATTTAAATAATTTGAAAATAAATAGGGTTATAAATATAAATTTCCATTTTTAATATTTTATATCACCTTATCTTTGGTGCCTGCCGATTTTCCAAGCTCTCTCACATGCTCCTTAATAACCCATCCTTCAGGCAGCCAGCCTGGCAAAGCGCCAGCTGGCAGTTCCTCCCCTTTCGACGCCTTTCTACTCCTCTTCACACTGCCACCTGTCGCCTCCCCATTCGCCGGCCCACCGCCAGCTGGCGCCTCCTCCCTCTTCTTCTTCCCGCTCTTTTTGACAGGTGTCGCTTCCCCATTCACAGCTGGCGACTCCTCTGTTTTTGGTTTCTTGGTTTTCTTGACAGGTGTCGATTTCTCATTGGCTGGGACAGGGACAGCTGGCGATGGCGAGTCCTCTGTTTTTGTCTTCTTGGTCTTCTTCACGGTGACAGGTGTCGGCTTCTCGTTGGTTGGGACAGGGACAGGTGGAGTTTCGTCGATTTTGACAGGTGGCTCTTTTTTCGTCTTTTTGGGGGCCAATGGTTTGGTGCCAGGTGGCGCGTATCTGAGAGGGGTCGGGTTTAAAACGAGGTTAGGAAATTTCGAGCAGGCTGGTGATGAAGCCGATGCCATTTTTCTTTTCTTTTCTACATTTTTAATTATTTTCTTAATTTATTACGATTTTTTTAATTTAATTTATCGAAATTTTCAAGAACACTAAACTGGAATATTTAAGAATTTTGATGAATCAGAGAGGGTTAAAGAGAAGATATGACTGTAAGAAAGGAAGAAACTTTATTTGAATAGAAATTGGGATGAAAAGGCAAGAAATGAATTTGGAAAAGGCTTTTAAGTGCAATTCAGAATAAGTACCATACTTTATTAATACCAACAAAAATCAGAATTCGTTTCAAAACGAAAGATCCGAAAATTTCGTTCTGAAAAGATGTAAAATTGAAATTTCGACATAACAAATCACTTTTTCAGAAATTGGAAATTGATCGCTAGTTGTTTCCTCTAATATAGAACACAAACGCTACAGGATTAACTATTCACACCCCCGAATTCAAATTGGAGCAAAAGAACACAAAAAACAACAACAGATCGCTCTGAATTTCGGCTCCCAAAAAGTTAAAAAACCAAACAACCAAAATCGGCAACAGACCTAACAAAACCCCAAATTGAGCTTAAACAACAATCCCCAAAAAGGCTCAGAGACAAATACCCAACAAAAAAAAAAACTACAACAAACAAACAACACTCCCAAAAAGCAATCATACCTCAAATCCAAATCCAAATCAAAGGCGATGATTCAAGACAAGACAGCGCTCGAGCTCGCAAGAGAGAGAGAGGGATCAAAGGACTGAGACGGTAATAAAGATTGCGAGACGGGTGAACTGGAGGCTTCGTTTCGTTTGGGAAAGAAAGAAAGAAAGAAAGGAATGAAAGCCAAAGGTCGCTTCTTTTCTCCCCCAATTGAAATTGCAGTTTTGCATTGTACACTGAATCACTGACGCCGCCTCTTATCGGATTCGGATCTCTTCAAAGAATCCGGACCCGAATTAAAATAAGAACACGCCTCTTCGCTTCTTATTGGATCCGGATTAATTGAGGACACTGAGTCACTGACATGCTTGCTATCGGATTCGGATCAAATATTAAGGATTTGGATCCGGATTTGAGTGAGGAGATTGAGACGGCTCTTCAGCTTCTCTTGGATCCGGATCCGGATTGGATTTAATTGAGGGAGAATGAGATTCATGGATCTGAGTGGGCATGTTTGTTTGATTTTTCGGTACAGATTTTAATAATTTTGTTTTGTTTCATTGTAACTAGAATATTAGTCTTTTATAATTATATTTAATCTTGATTAAATTGTATAATTGTAATCGAGTGATTTAGTTTTTAAAGAAATATCTGCAATTAAATCTAGTACTTTGAATCTGTTATTTTGTTTCCTGATTTTCATAATCCTATATTTCATTTGTCTTTGAATTAGCAATTTCAATACAAGACAAGTTTGAGATGATTTTGCGGGATTTGGTAGAATTATCTAGGACTTATAATCCTAAATGTTGAAATGATTTTGATTTAGAGATATACAAATAATTTATCACATACGATCCTTGTAATAACGATGTGCCAAATTAGGTAATTCCTACTTTCAGTATGTATCTTTTTCTGCCAGCAAACCCAAATCATGCTCATTTTTTGATCGAACTTTTACAAATTTGAGAGTTCAATAACTTGACATATATATTTGATCGTCAAGTTCTTAACTATGTGTATTTTTAATTACTATTTATAATCAAAACCTAAAGACCCAATAACATGTCTGACGTCATGTATCATCAACACGTTATAAGTTTGCAAATATGCAATTTGTCATGCTATCAGTAAGCCACATCAGCCGAAAAAATCTTGTGCAATTATCTTGAATCAGACGGTATAAAGAAAAGATAGGATCTATATATGGAGATCAAACGGCCTTAACTTACCAGAAATGCATTATCTATGGTCGCAGCAGTTTAAGCCGTCATTCTTGTTTGTGACCAAAAAATATATCTCCATTTTTTAAATCCCCATTCAAAGTTCCACAAGTGCAAAAACGATATTAATATCTAGGTATCAATTTCTTGTGATATTCTTGTGTCGAACAAGTTTTGTCAAGGATAACCTTGACTTGTGCAATAGTGATAGATCTTGATTTAAAATCTAATAAAAAATACATCAAAATTTTAGAGGAGACAATGTGTATGTATATAATATATATATATATAGCTTATAATTTCTATATATAATACAACTTCAAAATCTAGAACGACTATTTCCTAATCTCTATTAAGATCTAACACTCTTGTAAATGGAACATTTGTAAAGTTCATAAATGTAAGATATTTGTTAAAAATAATTTTTGTGTGTAAAGGTAAAAGATTTACTCATTTTGTTACTTGTTAATGGAATTCACAAACCAAGTATACCTTCTATTTCATGCATATCATTTATATTCATTTAATAACTAAATAAATGCAAATACATATAGATTTAGTGTTCCAATTTAATAGATTATCCTCATTTCAAAAACATACATAAAAAAGTGCACTCGTAGAATGATGGAAACAATTTTCTATTCGCAGGAATATAAAAAAGGAAAGTTTAAATATTAATTACCAGTCAAACATCAGTCCTTGAGATTAAAATAAACACCCTAAACTCTTTGAAATTAAAAAAACACTACTCAAGTACTTCAAATTTTACAAAAATGACCAAAATTTGTCAACTTTTCACATGACTTGTGAGTCCAGCACAACAAAGTAACTAACACAAAAAAAGAAGAAAATATAAACCAGGAATTGAATGAATAAATAACTTTCTAATCTCTTTCATGCATATTCATTTCACCATTAATTAGTTATTTATCTTTTATCTTTACCATTTAACCCCTACAACATCATATTATCTCCTATCTAACCCCCAAAATAACAAAAATAACTCCCTTAATACCCTAAAAAACATCTTATTATCTCATATCTAAACCCTAAACATCATTAGTTTTCTTTGTTTTCAGCCTTGACCTTTTCCTCCACTTCTTTAGCATCCATGGAAACCTCACGAGCATGCTGAAACTAAATACAAGAAAAGCCACACATTTAAATTTAAACGTGTCAAAAATAGTACAAGCGTGGTAGGAAATATTTTTTGTATGTTAAAAATGAAACTTGCCTCGGTTTCCATGCTACCGTTCATTTTGTTTGCGGTTCTAGTTTTTTTCGGCGGTTCACTCAAACCTGAGTGCCGCCGAATTTCCTTTAAAGACCTAAATACTCGTTTTGTGCCTGGCTCAATATATTGCTACAAATAGAAAAAAAAAAAAAAAAATATATATATATATATATATATATATATATATATATATATATATATATATATCGTACAATATTATGAAAAACATAAAATAAAATAAATAAATAAAATAATAATAATAACTACCTTATATTTGGAACCGGCCATGTTGCCAGTTTTTCTTGTAAACTCTTTAATTTCCCAACCTTGCGGTAGAAAATCAGGCCGTTCATTTTCTGACGAGCTGCCAGCTGGCGACTCATGCTTCCTCTTTTTGTTTTTGTTTCCCTTTTTCTCCCTTGATTTGAAATGTTCTATGAAAGGTTGCACCAATGGTTGTACGGATGGATCTACGGGCGATCTTGGAGGAGCGACGGAAATTGGCATAGGGTTTAAAACCAATTTTGGAATTTCATTGAAATTGGCACCAGATGGACCCGCCATTTATACTGCATTTAGTAATATGTTTGATAAAAAAAAATATTAGTATTATAATGTAAAAATATGAAGGTATTCTTATAAAAACTTTTGTCAAGGTTTTAAAATTCATAAAATATATAAGAAAATCAAAGAAAGAAACAAGCGCCTTTAGTTTCGATACAATGAATGCATGCGAATTAATTTTTTTTTTCTCTTTATGAGATAGTAATGTAGGATTAATCTGTACCTACAGAAATATTAAAATTTACATGTAACAGACTACTGAAACTAAATCACAAAACAAAGTACAGATTAATCTGAAAAATCCTCAACTAAACATAATAACCTGAAATTTACAATTCTAGAGATGGCTCTAAATTTTGGAACTGATGAAAAATAAACAGAGAGAGAGAGAGAGAGAGAGAGAGGGTGGTTGAAATACCTCCTTCAAATTCAGAGAGATAGAGAGGGGTTGAAATACCTCTTTCAAATTCAGAGAGAGAGAGAGAGAGTGCAAAGAGAAGCAGAGGGGGAGAGTGGGAGAGTGAGACAAGGCGAGAAGAGAGAGAGGGGGAGAGAGAGAGAGAGAGAGAGAGAGAGAAAGGAGAGGGGGGTTGATATAGATATAGCAGAGTGAAGTGAGAGAGAGATTGCAAGTCTTTTGCTTCTAGTTTGGGAAAGTACATAGGGAGTGGAGTGTCGTTTCCCATTGACCGTGTACTCCCATCCTCTACAATTCTATTCCTCTGTTTTTTCTGCAATCCAAAAGTTCCTATCCTATCCTATTGATTTGATTGGTGAGGAGTCTCTTGGAATGCGGGATTTCATTTCTCGGAATTTTGAATCTCGCAAAACAAACATTCCTTTCAATTTGTCCGAAAGATGTTCAGTGTACATTCTCTATTGCTGCCCCATTTTGTTAGATAAAAAATAATATTTAGCCATAAGTTAAAAGAGAATGATGGACAGATTTAACAGAGGGAATGGATCTTTAGGTATATGAAAACAAAGGAAACTAGTTATGTAATTTATACGAATAAGTTCAACTAGGGGGCGTAACGTCATGACGTTACGTTTATATTTAATTTTGTGAATCCGGATTGGAGATCAAGCAGTAGAAGTTTACTTGAAGAAACACATTATTCTCATTGGTCTAGAGTGATTATACGTTTTAACGCATTTGAGACATGTGTCACATTTTGATTGGGCCATAATCGCGGGAGTGAAGACATAGATTAAACGGTCCGTCCGTTTTACTTTAGGAAACTAAATTTTGATTTGTCGGCAATGTTGAAATTTAGGTTCTTTATGTTTTTCCATTTCGTATTCGTCTCATTTTGCTTTTTCCAACACATCCTTTCCTTTTCGGACTTCAGATGCCACAATTTAAATCCTCAAATTGTCATGTTTGTCACGTTTATATTTAATTTTCAAATCCGAAAAGTGAACGAACAAAATTTACTTGAAGAAACACATAATATGTAGACTTTATTTAGTTGGTCGAGAGCGCTAATATGTTTCTAGTGTGTCTGTGATGTCAACACGCTGATTGGCCTAAGTCCGTAATACGATGAAGATCTAACAAACTGTTTTACTTTAAGAAACATAATTTTTATCGAGTACATTATGATTGGTCGACTAATTTTCTTGATTTTTCTCTTTTCCTACTCGTCTATTTTTACTTCTTTTTTTAATTAGATATTTTCGCCTTTTCACGATATTCTTTCCTCGGGGACTAGTTTGATTTGGAAGAAAAAGATTTCTAGGATAATGCAACAATTTTCCAAGAGATATGGTTTTCATCTTGAGAGAATTTGTTTTCCAACCAAAGTAAGAAAAAGCAAACTATTTCATTTATTTTTTATATTTTAAACTTGTACATTTGCAGAAGAAATGGAGAAGAGAAGATTAAACATTTCTAAATAAACTATACATCCTAAGTTTATACCAAATATTATTTTTTATATTTTATTTTTTTTAAATTATTAATATTATTGAACTAAATTCTATATTATTTTAAAATTAGGAGGGAAACTTGAAATTTAATTTATCTTTTGCAAAAAAGAATGTCCTATTTGTATTTTTCACCATTTTTGGTGATTCTTGCCTCTATTTTTTTTAATAATGATTAAATTAATAATCAAATTCAATCTCAACTACTTTTCTGTAACCTACAAATTACACAAAAATTCAATACACCATATAAAAATTTGTACAATATACTTCAATTTTTTTTGTTTATATCAACACTTCCAAAACAAATTCAATTTTAGAGCAATAATAACATAGTTACAAATACAGTTTACTCATTAATTACAAGAATTAAATTCAAAGATATAGTGACTTGACAATGTCAGATTATTTTCAATCTTTTATCTGCACAAAAAAATTAAAGTTTATTAGACACCAAAATTGCAATTATGTTGCAAATTTAAATTTTTGTACAACATACTTTGAAAAATAATTGTTTATATCAACATTTCCACACAAAAAAAATAAAAAAATTCAATTTTAGAGCAATAATAACATAGTTACAAATACAGTTTACTCATTAATTGCAATAATTAAATTCAAAGATATAGTCGCTTGACCATATCAAATTATTTTCAATCTTTTATCTGCGCAAAAAAAATTAAAATTTTATTAGAAAAAAAAATTGCAATTATGCTGTGAATATTCCAAAAAAAAAGATAAATAAAACTTACCGTCAATTTATTTTTGATTTCATTTTCAACCAATTTACTCTCCAAAATCTTAGCTTCACAAATCATATCACATGAATTATATACTCTAACCATAGTCTCATATGTAATTTTATCAGGCTCACAATTCTTCTCTTTCATTAATTCAAACATTTCTTCCATTATTTTAATATCTCCATTTTTTCCGTACGCATTAATTAAACAATTAAAAAATGTAGTATCAAGCGCCACATCTGTATTTTCAATTTGTCTTAAAATACCCGAAATTTTATACATCAAACCGGCCTTACTATACGCATTAATTAAGGAACAATAAGTTACTGAATTAGGTTTTATTCCTTTAATTTTCATAAGTCGGAAATTATATTCCATTTTTTCAATTTTTAAATTTCGCCCAAAACATTCGATTATTATATTATACGTCACAACGGTCGGACTAAAAAACCGTTTTTTCATATATTTCAAAACATTGATCATTCTATCATATAAACCACATTTTCCGTACGATTTTATTAAAATATTAAAAGTTTGCACATCTGGCTCAATACCAATTACCAAAAATTCACCGTACCACTTTTCCATTTCATTTATTTTATTTTTATTACCAAAAGCCCACAAAACGGAATTCATTGTAAA